>OZ030012.1:111428472-112028472 GCA_964023405.1 Apodemus agrarius | reverse complement strand
GGAACAAGAGCATCTTCATGTCTGAGCACCTCTAGTGCAACTGGTTTCACCCAGCAGCTATATTCCCAAGCCTCGTCCAGGCTAGAAACCCTGACTTCTTCCTTACAAGGAAAGATTATGAAAGCTCTAAGCATCCCTCACTGGACATGGCAGCACATGCCTGGAATCCTAGCCCAGGGAGGCAGAGGCAGGAAGGTCACTAGCAGCTTCAGGCCAGTCTGGTCTACATGTCAAGTTGCAGGACAGCTGGACTACATTACAAGAGAATCTGAAAAAAAGGGAAAGAAACACAGGGCTGGAGAGATGGCACAGCAGACCACCAGCTGTCCTTATCCTGAGGGCATGTTTCAATTCCCAGCACATACATGGCAGCTCACAACTGTCTGTAATTCTAGTGCCAGGGGATCTCACACCCTCACATGGACATACATGCAGCCAGAGTACCTATGTATGTAAACATAAAAAGAAACACAAAGAAATCGCACATCTAGATTATTTGGGGCAGGAGTGGACAGGAAAACAAGACACACGCATTATGCTCAGAGGTGAGCACACACTCACTGTACATACCAGAAAGAACATGGCTGCCAATGTGGCTCAGCAGGGAAGGGCACCCACCCTCCCCCCCATCCCCCTACCCCCCCCAACCCTCCACTCCCTACCCCCACCCTCCATCCCCCCACCCTCCCACCCTCCCACACCACTCCCACCCCCCAGCCCCGCCACTGAACCTCATGACAGGAGTTCAATCCCCAGGAACCACATGGAAGGGGAGAACCACTTCCTGGAACTTGCTCTGTACACCAGGCTGGCCTCAAATTCAGAGATCTGTTTGCCTCTGCTGGGACTAAAGGTGCACACACCACCATTTCTTTAAAATCACTGTGTAGGCTGATCAAGAACAGGCCTGTGTGCAATGACCTGAGCTCACCTGCCCATTGTGTAATGTGCCTGGAACGATGCACAACCCGAAGTAATAACCATTGTGACAAGAATAATCACTGTTTTTGTCTTGAGATGTGCAGAACTGAAAAACATGTGACCAGACCAGTGACCCGGGTCACCACTGCATACCTGGCCACTGACTTCACACATGGGAAGGCACCCAGCCACCCTGTCTCCAGTCACCTGTTTCTAGAAAATAATTGGATTCATGGAAGTGCTGGCCTCTCACTGGCCATTCTGTGACCAGCTAGCTCATCAATTACAATTCCTTGTCATGCACCACCTTGTCCCTTGCCTGGTTGGGTCTGTCAGGCTCTAGGCAGAACGTGTCACAGTGTGTCACAGTACACCTGTGGTCAGAGGAGAACTTGAGAGAGTCAGTTCTCATCTACCACATGGTTCTTCAGGATAAAAAACGCACATAACCCCACAAATGCACATCTGGCTTTATATGAAATGGCTTCCTCAGTGGGACTTCTTTGCACAGTGTCAGGGCAGCTCAATAAAATGGGCTTATATATTCACTTGTGCAACTCTGCTATTGACTCTGGGCCCAACTGCAGAACTGTAGGCTGACCCAAGCAAACTCACACAGCCTTGCCAGCACAGACAGCACAAGGCCAGCACAGGTCTTAGATCACAGTTACCCAAATCACATCACTTGCTGTGGGGAGAGGCATTTTCTGAGTGCCAGCCACCCAGAGACCCCTGCCCTTATGTCCTTCTCAGACTCCAAATGGCCAAAGGAAAGTCCCAGGTAAGAGGGTTGCTATGCTGTTCTAGTTGGATTTCTCAGGCTCTGATTAACTCTATGACAAAAAGCAACTTGGGGAAGAAAAATTTGGCTTACAGGTCACAGCCTGTCACCAGGGAAGCCACAAGAGGTAACTGAAGCAGAGGTCATGGAGGACCAGCCGCACAGGGTTCCGCAGCCTGCTTTCTTAACCACCCAGGAGTCCTTCATAGGAATATGGAGGCATAGGGGATGGAGTGGGGGTTCACCACACTGGGTGGTTAGTATTCCACAAAGGACCAACACTAATGGGCATCAGGCAGTTGTAGCTGAGTAATCAGAGGAGAGCTGAGGAGACCTCCCATTTCCTCAGTTCCCCAGAATATCCTGGGCCTTCAAACTGTTACTCATAGAGCAAACTGTTTATCCTGGAGAACTAGTCAAGGTCATTCCCTTTATTAGGATTCTTCATCCAGATACCATTGCCTTGATGACTTTAAAGCAGCAGAGGAGGCACTGGGGGGATGGCTCAGTGGCTAGGACAATGAGGACCCAGTTTAGTTCCCAGTACCCACAAGGCAGTTCACAACCATCTGTAACTCTAGTTCCAAGAGATCCAACACTGTCTTCTGGTCCCTCTGGTACAAGGCTTGCACATGGTGCACATACATACACCTAGAGAGAACACACCCATGTTTTGATTTCAAAAATTTCAAAACCACATACACGTAAAATTAACTTTTACTTTTATTTATTTTTACAATTTTTTTTGAGACAGGGGCTCTCTATATAGCCCTGGCTGTCCTGGAACTCACCCTGTAGACCAGGCTGGCTGAAATTAATTTTTAAGACCTAGTAAGTGGTTTAAAGTTATCGATCTGAATATACTCATATATGAATGTGTACATGGAGGCCAAAGATCCATGTTCGTGTTTCCCTCTTTTGCTCTACATTTTAAATATCAATTATTACACTTATTTGGGGTAGAGAGGAAGGTACAAGACACATGCAGAAGTCTGAAGGGAACCCGCAGGAGTAAGTTCTGTCCTCGCACCTGTGGGCTGCAGAGATTGAACCCAGGTCATGAGGTTAGCTGGGCAGCGCCTTTACCGCCTGAGCATTTGCTAGCCCTCCATCTCTTATTGAGACAGATTATCTCCCTGAACCTAGAATTTCCCCTAGAGTGTGCTAGGTGGCTCACAGCATTGGGAGTGCAGCCACGTCATGCTGGACCTGGCTATTCCAAGGCTACTGGGCATCGGGACTTAGACCCTCCCACTTCAAGCAGCCAGCACTTCAGGCACGGCTGAACTTGACTAATGTACTCTATCCAGTAAAATATCCACAGGGAAAGCCTTCCTTATTGACCACCCATACACCTGTGTGAAAAACCCTTGGGACAAACCTGGATCTGCTCCACCGAACAGTGAACTGTAGTCCTCTTGCCCTAGGCATGGATTTCTGTCTGATATTTCAGTTACCAATAATAAACAATCTGAAAATATTAAATAGAAAATTCTGGAAATAGGCTGAGGGGATACACACATATATACATATACATATATATATACATACATATTTACACACATATACACACAAAATGTGTGTGTGTGTGTGTGTGTGTGTGTGTGTGTGTGTGTGGTAAAATGCCTATCTAGTATGCCCAAAACCATGCATTTGATCTTTGTACACACATCTATGCACAATATAGGTTTTACAATTTTTATGCTGGAGACTCCAGTTTCATAGGATCCAATCCTATGCCCTCTTCTGGCCTCTGAGGGTACTTCATGCATGCAATACAGAGATGGGCATGCAGGCAAAACACTCATATATGAAGTAAAAATAAATCTTTAACCTGCTGGGCATAGTGGCACACATTCAGGAGGTACAGGCAGTTGATCTGAGTTCAAGGTCATTCTGGTTTACATAGCAAGTTTCCAAAACAGCCAGGGCTATGTAGAGGGTTTGTCTCAAAAATAAAATGGGAAGCCCAGGCAGGAGCATGCCTGGTCTCCACAGTGAGTTCCAAAACAAAACCCTATCCCCCAAAACCAAAATGAAAAATTCAAGTATACTGTACTGGTGACTTTTCTCATTGTTGTGACTGTAAAGTATCTGACGAAAAATCAACTGAAGGGACAGTTTATTTGGGCTCACTGGTGTAAGAGGAGACAGTCCATCACAATGGAGTCCCCAAGGTGTGTCTCCTAGGGGATCCCAATTGCAGTGTGGTTGACCTTGGACATTAGCCTCCACCCACCTCATTCTGAGCAGTGTGAAGAAATCTTCCTCCTTCCCACCCAGGATGTGAATCATCCCTTTGTCCAACATGTGCCCACTCTATACACTACCCATTCATCAGCCTCTTAGTGGCTGCCTGCCTTCTGGGACACACTGTCACAGTGCACACTCAGTGTAAATGACCACAGCTGGTTCACATCCTGGTGAGTGCAAAGCCAAAACAGAAGGGCATGGAAGAGAAGAGCCCTCCTGAAAGAAAGGAACTGGGAGGGCTTGTTCTGGGATCCTGTGCACATTCATAGCGGAGGCACTTAAGGATCGGGAGCTTCCTGAGCATGCTCAATTTAAAGTCCTGCTTTAAATTACTGGTGGGCAGTTCCCACTACATGACCAACAAGCCCAGACCTTATTTTGCTTGCATTGTCTACATGGATTTTTGTTTGTTTGTTGGTTGGTTGGTTGGTTTATGCATGGGTGAGCACTTGCAGAGGCCAGAGGCCAACTTCCTGAAGGTTGGGGCTCTCTTTCCACCTTACAAGGGTTCATTATAATATTCCTTAATATTCTATGAAGATATTGTCTCTCTGTTTTGCCTGCCTATTTTCAATTAGTAATATTTTCATTCCCAAACTGGGAAAATTCTCTTCTTTTCAGTCACATAGCCTTAATTACTTACTTGAGAAAGGGTTTTGTCACACAGTCTAAGCTACTTTGACTCCCTGTGATCAGGCTCAGCCTCCTGAGTGTTGGGACTCCAGGCATCCACTTCCCTTACCTAGATAGCCAGGAAGCTTGTTGTGTATTTATGTACATATGTGTGTGTATGTATGTATGTATGTATGTATGTAAGTTTGTTTTGCCTGAATGTGTACCAGAAGCAAGTAGTTTCCTCAGATGCCAGAAGAGGGTGGTGGATTTCCTAGAACTGGATTGTCAGGTGTGAACTACCCTGTGGGTGCTGGGAATTGAACCTGGGTCATGGGAGGAGCAGCTCTGGTCTTCAATGCCAAGCCTTGTCTCTAGTCCCTTGGTTTTAACGCTTTTGCGAGGCAGTGTCCAGTAACTCAGGTAAGCTTTGAGCTCCCCGTATGGTGGAGGATTCCTTTGCTTTTGCCTCTCAAGTGCCTTAGCTGTGGGGTTTCTTTCTTTGCATGTTTCTGTGTAGTATGCATGTGTGGTGTGCATGTATGTAATCTAAATGAGAATGGCTTGTCCCCTGGTTGGTGGAACCATTTGGGAAGGATCAGGAGGTGTGGCTCTGTTGGAGGGGTTGTGTCACTGTGGACAGGCTTTGAGGGTTAAAAAGACTTGTTATTCCCCTGGTTTCTCTTTGCTTCCTGTTTGCAGATGGAGATGTGCACGCTCCAGGGTTCCTGCCCCATGCCTTTGCTCCACCCTATTGACTCTAATCCTTTTAAACCATGAGATCAATTAACCTTAATTTCCCATTTTAAGGTTTTTCAAGACAGGGTTTCTCTGTGAACGTATATGTACATTGCCCCGACCACCCTGGAACTCACTCTGTAAACCATAGTGGCCTTGGACTCAGTTCCAGCTGACTCTGTCTCCCAAGTGTTGGGATTAAAAGTGTGCTCTGCCACCACCTGGCTTTTAATAATTATTTTTTTCTTTTCTTCTTTTCTTATGTTTAAAAAGATTTTTGTGTGTGTTGCTGTTTTTCCTGTTTGTATGTCTGTGTTACATATCCCCTGGAAGTGGAGTTACAGACAGTGGTTAGCTGCTGTCTGTGTGCTAGCAATTGAACCCAGGTCCTCTGGTCTTCACTGCTGAGCCATCTCTCCAATCCCTATGCCATTGATTTAAAAAGTGGTTTGAGAAAAAAAAGAGGTCAAGAATTCAAAAGAAAACAGTGAGGAGAGACATATGGGAAGGTTTAATGGAGGAAGGGGGAAGGGATAATTATAGTCTCAAAAAGTCTTTTGTTTTATGTTTTTTGTTTTTTTTATTTGCCACATATCTTCTGCCCTGATAAGCTGCCCACATGGCCTGTTCATGTGATTCACCCTATAGCAATGAAATGAGAGGTGTCACAGCCAAATTGGTTGTATATCTAGCCACGGTCTTTGTTACAGACATGGGTTCTCATGAACTACCCCTGATTGGCCTGAACTAGCTCTGTAAACCAGGCTGGCCTCAGAACTCACATCTTCCCCCTGACTCTGCCTCCCCAGTATCAGGATTAAAGGTGTTTACTGCCACGTTGGACCTCTTCAGTTCTTAGCAACACTGAAATCACCACCCTGGGCTTGCAAATAGACCTTTATTATTCAGGAAGAAGACACACAACACACTCAGTTTTCAAGATCAGATTTCAAGGTATATGCCATCAGAAACCTGGAGGCCGGACCATTTGTCATCACTTGAATTATGCTCATATCGTCACATAGAGTTTTAGGGTCGCTGACAAAGGAAAAAAAAAACCAAGATGTCGGTACTCAAATGGGAGTGAGGTTTATCAACTAACAATCAAAGGACTGACTTTTCATCACAGTCCTGAATCTGTTTAAAACTTTTAAATACATATTTGTTCTGGGGTGGAGACATGGCTCAGTGGTTTAGAGCACTGACTCCTCTTCTAGATGTCCTGAGTTCCAATCCCAGCAAAGACAAGTTAGTTCAGAATCACGTGTAATGGGATCCGATGCCCTCGTCAGGTGTTTCTGAAGACATCTAATGTGTACTCGTATCCATAAGAGAAACAAATAAAAATATTTCTCATGTGTGTATGTGTGCACTTGTGTGTGTGTATGCCTGTGTGTGTGTGCTTGTGTGTGTGTGTATGCCTGTATGTGTGTGTGTGTGTGTGTGTGTGTGTGTGTCCCCAAGTGCATGTGTATGCGCCTATGCATGGAGTGGGTAGATAATAACTTGTGGGAACCAGTTCTCTCCTTTCACCAAGCAGCTTCCAGAGACTGAACTTGTCAGGCTTGGTGGCCGTTGCCTAAACTGCTGAGCCATCTCAGGTTAATTTTGAGTCACTGTGCACATTGGCAAAGGAAGACTGTCATTCATAGCGTGAGTTCCAATCCCTGCCTTCTGCAGGTGACCTCTGCCACATTTCTCAGTTCTCAGTCGTTCAGTACATTACCTAAGAACAGAGAGAGCAGCCGGTGTGAGGCCACAGACCTATAAATCACTTCAACTCAGGAGGCTGAGGCCAGAGAAGTGACAGAGTTTGAGGCAGTTTGAGGTTAGTCTAGGCTAGATAGTGAGACCTTGTCACAGAAAAAACCAAAGATGATAATGTGTAAATTTATTTCAAAATTGAGTTCTGTTCCCTTAGCCAAATTGGGTCCACTCAGAGTGAATACAGCAATGCATCCCCTCCCCACTAGGGGGCGTGGAGATGGTGGGGCATATGTCAATCATTCTGCTCTTTCCTACTGACAGAAAGCTCTATTAGATCACTCAGGAGTTCATAAGGGTCAGGTCTGACCTGGGCAAGTACACAGCCTCCTGCATGTGGCCTTGCAGGTTCTATCTGAAACCTGTCAATCCAAAGTCTCCTTTACACTGAGGTGATGAAAATGGCCCCCTATCTCCCTCTTCCTGGCATGTTTAGGACACATCAAAACTCCCTGAAATTTTGGGGTAAAGTCATTATCAGAGTTCATCCTTTACATGTGCAAGACCTGGATTTACTCACCCAGCACAAGAAAGTCAAAATACCTTCCCCAAATTGTAAGTCTACTGGATAGTTTACAGAGTCAAAAGCAGATCAAGCCCAAATATATTAAGATCCAACACTTTATACTAGAGTCACCAAGAAGCATTTTCTAAAAATTAAAAAAAAAAAAAACCTTGAATTCAGAGGGACATTACACATGATCATCTATAGAATGATAGATCCCAATGGCAATAGATCTTTCAGCACATCATAGAGGCCAGGAGGCCACGGTAGAGCCCTTTCCAAATCCTGAAGGAAAAGAAACTAATACCTATGAAAACAACCAAGACTGAGGGAGAGGGAGAAGGTTCGGGAGTTCAAGGCAAGCCTTGGATACATAAAGTTTTAGGCTAGCCTTAACTACATAGCAAGTTCAAGGCCACTCTGTGGGTATAAAAGATGTCCCAAAACAACAACATACATACACATGCTCAAATACGTATGCGCACACACACACAGAGACACACAGAGACACAGAGACACATGGAGACACAGGCACACAGACACACACACACACACACACATACACACACACACACACACACACACTTTATATATTCAAGGCCTTCTTGAGTAAAACAAGAAAACTGAAGCTATCACAATATCAGATTTTAAAGTAAATCACAGCAAGCTGCTGTGATCCAAGCAGATGGGTGATACTGCCATCAAACAGATGCATCAGCGCCTAGGAGAAGAACCTGCACTTTTGTCGTTTGTTGATTTTTTTTTTTTAAGGACAAGGAATCGGCTCTTTTATAAATGGTGTCATGATGATTCAAAAGCCACCACATTATGATACTTCCCACTACACAATAATACAATAATCAACTTATAACACAATGAAGGAAAGACTCGATCTGACACTAGAAAATGACCAAGAGAGAATCTGTAGAAAAAGTTCCTTGACTCGGGTCTAGGCAGGAGTTCTTGGCTGGGAATTCCCAAGTACCAGCAACCAAAGCAAGAATTGACAACTAGGACTGAAACTACAAAGTCTCTCCACAGCATAGGGGAGGAAACAAACAAACAAACCACCAAAACCAACCAAACATCATTGAACAATGAAGAGAATGAATAGAAGCACCACAGTGTGTAGGAAAAAATTGAAATAAGGTTTCATAGCCTAAATTAGCATTGAATTTGAATGTGGCAAAGGCTAGCCTCAAACATGAGGAAATTCTTCTGCCTTAGTTTCCTGCATGCTGGGATTATAGGTGTGTGCCACTGTTCAGAGGGAAGATAGCTTTAAGTCATACATGTGATAGAAATCATATTGGTAAATTGTCACGTGCTGTTGACCCGTGTTGAAAAGGGACTCTGGGCGAACACCTTGAGTCCCAGTACTCTGGAGGCAGGGACAGGTGGATCTCAAGGTGGAGTTCAAGGCCAGCCTGATTCTAAGACTCTGGAGGCTACACAGAGAAAGCCTGTAAGAGGGGGTACTCAGTTTTTCTTTATCTCTTCTTTCTTTCTTTCTTCCTTCCTTTCTTTCTTTCTTTTTCTTCCTTTCTTTTCTTTCTCTCTCTCTCTCTCTCTCTCTCTCTCTCTCTCTCTTTCTTTCGTATTTATTTATTTATTTATTTATTTATTTATTTATTTATTTTGGAGACAGGGTCAGGCTGTCTTGCTAAATGGCAATCAACATTTATATCATAAGCCTGAGTGCAGGACTGGGGCCTGGACCACCACACCGTGATCACTGAAAATACCTGAAATGCAGGCAAGTAAAACTCCAAGGACAATTAGCCAAATGGAGATAATGACAGCTCACTGATGAGGCAACCAAGTGGGGGCCACACTCAGGGGAGCCCATCCTGACACTATGACAAGCTATGAGGACACAGTCCCCCCACTTCTACTGTGGGCCTGAGACTGTCAACAGTGTGTGCTAAGATCCCAAGAACTAGCAATTCTTTCTTTTCCCTCCCTCCCCTCATTCCTAATATACAATCTCTCTCTATAGCCCTGGCTGTGCTGGAACTCACTATGTAGACCAGGCTGGCCCAGAACTGACAAGATAGCTACTTGACTCTGCCTCCCGAGTACTGGAATGAAGGCCTGTGCTATGCTTGGCCAGTTCCTATTTTGTTTGTTTGTGATGATTTTGCAATGAACCCAATTGGCTGCCAAACTTCCTACACAGCAGAAGGTGACGTTGAACTTCTGGACCCTCCTGTCCCTGCTTCTTAAATATTACACAGACACAGCCCAGTGTCTGTTCTGTGTGATGCTGGAGATCATACATTTAGTCATGTCTTTTTGTAGAAAGTTCATTTCTCTTTTAAAAATGCATTTTCACTTAGAACTTTTTAATGTGTTTACCTTTCCTTTAAATGCATTGGTGTGAAGGTATCAGTCAGACCTCTTGGAACTGGAGTCACAGACAGTTGTGAGCCTCCACATGGATGCTGGGGATTGAACCCAAGTCCTCTGGAAGAGCAGCCAGTGCTCCTAACTGCTGGGCCATCTCTCCAGCCCAGAAATGTCTGAAAATTAATGTGCAGTTGAAGTCAAGAAGCAGAACTCACCTTTGCGGTGGCAGACATCTCCTGTTTGCAGCTGATAACACCTCCTGAGCAGCGGGCTTCTCTCCTCCCACGTGTACACATCCATAGAGCCATCGTTAAAGGTGACGATGACATGAATGGGGTCCTACAAAGAACACCCAAATGTGAGCAGGCTGGAGTCAATGTCAGATCAAATGACAGGGAGAGGGCCTAGGAGATGGCTCATCAGGCAGAGGCACCTACTGAGCGAGCCTGGTGCTCTGAGCCCATGTGAAGGTGGAAAGAGAGAGACTAAGGCCAGGGAGTCGGCCTCTGGCCTCTGCAAGTGCTCTCCCATGCACAAGTGCACATGCACACACCCCAACAGTATGCAGTTTCAAAATATGTAAATCTATTTTATTAAAAACAAAACAAAACAAAAAACACCGCAGGGCAAGCATTCCAAACCTACCACCCACAGGCTCAAGACACCTTCTGAGCAGTAGGGAATTGTCTGCAGATGGAGACCATTCATGCTGAAGAGCAGGAGGGTGGACACAGTTGAACAAACGATCACGTCCTTATCACTGACTCCCAGACATTCCAGGCAGTCTTCTTCCAACCAGAACATCGCTACCATATATCCTGTTCCAAACAAACACAAAATATAGAGGCAAAATTTTCAATCATTTCAGCAAGAGCAAAATCCTTAATGCTCAGTGCAAAGCAAATCCCTACTTCCATGGCATGCTAGTCTCATAGAGACAATGCACACAGTCCACTGGTCTGACAAGTCCATGTCCTTGACCACAGGAAGGCAGGGTGTGACACAGGGTCAGTGTGGACAGTCAATAGCTCAAACATTGGAAAGACGACTGTACTGGGAAAGGACAGTAGAACCCAGTCCCTAGTACAAGACAGAAATGGAAACATGTCTGCCTGAGAGAACTGTAGTTCGCTAGTTCAGGGACCATCAATCAGGCCAAGTTCACATCTGGCCAAAGAGCCTCCTGCTCCCTTTACAGAAACATCGTGTGGAGATCCACAATCCCAGCACAGGCCAGGGATCTCCAAGATCGAAGCTATCCTGGTCTACAGAGCAAGTTCCAGGCTAGCCATGGCTACACAGAGAAACCCTGTCTTCAAGGACTAAAAATACAAAACAATGACAAGCATTTATAGCTTACTATGAGCACTTGCAGGAGACAGAGGAGAAATCGGGATTTCTTTTAAAAATCGCCTTCACATTGTTCTGTTTGTGTAGGTATTCCTGCCACAGCACACATGTGGGGGTCAGGGGACAACTTGAGGGATTTGGATCTCTCCTCCATCATGTGGTACCCAGGAATTGAACTAGGATGCCAGGGTTGGTACTTAAGTGTCTCTCTCCTCTAAGCCAGGGCTTCTCTACCTCCTGATGTTTCCTACTGAACTTTAACACAGTTCTCATGTGGCCTTGGGGAGTCACCCTGGCCCTAAAGTTACCTTCTTTGCTACTTCATAATGGTAAGTTTGCTGCTGTTATCAATTGTGATTTGAGTATTTTTGAAGATAGAAGTTTGCCATACGAGTCTCGACCCATGGGTATAGAACCACGCATTTAAGCATTTAGGTACCCCACAATACAGTTCTTTATTGCTTGTCATTTGGGATTTTTTTTTATATTGAGACCAGGTCTCACTATGCATTTCTGGCCAACCTGGTACCCACTGTATAGATGAGGCTGGCCTGGAGCCCAAAGAAATCTGCCTGTCTCTCCTCCTTAATGCTGGGATTAAAGGGGTGCACTACCATGCTTGGCCTTTCCGTTTTTTTTTTTAACTTTATCAGTGTGTGTGTGTGTGTGTGTGTGTGTGTGTGTGCGCGCGCGCGCGCGCGCGTGCACCTATGTGTGTCTGTGTATGTGTGCACATGTCTGCATGCATGTATGTATACATGTATACATGATAAACTATGTTGTCAGTTCCAGGATTTTTCTTTGTAAGTCAGCACCCTCTATGAAGCTCTCCTGACTCAGTCTCCTGATTTTGGGCATGTGCCATCATGTGTGGCTTGAGAATTTTCTTTTTTTTTTTTTTTTTTTTTTTTTTTTTTGGTTTTTCGAGACAGGGTTTCTCTGTGTAGTCCTGGCTGTCCTGGAACTCACTCTGTAGACCAGGCTGGCCTCGAACTCAGAAATCCGCCTGCCTCTGCCTCCCAAGTGCTGGGATTACAGGCATGCGCCACCACGCCCAGCTTGCTTGAGAATTTTCTAAGGTTTACCTTTAACACTTATTTGGTTCCCGATGTTTTCCAGCGTCATTCTGCATGTGATAAACTTTGTGGTTCTTTTGGGGCCACTTTTGCACATCAGTATTATCCTGTCTTTCCTTCTTGGGGTCCAGAAGGCTTTTTCACATAAGGAAAAATTGAGACTGGTAGACACAGGTGCAGAGAATCCTGATGTCCTCAGTAAGCTGCTCATTAAAAACACCTGCAGAGGATTGCCCAGAAGAATCACTGAAGAGTAAATCTCTGCAGGCTGGCACATGCGCACTCCAGACAAGGGACTTTTGAAAGATACCCAGGGTGGCTGCATCTGTTCTCCACCCAAGGACAGAGTGAGGCTGTCTTTGCTCCCACTCAGGGTCAGAATAACTCCCAGTGTGCCTGTGTGTGCATATCATATCATATATATATATATATATATATATATATATATATATATGTGTGTGTGTGTGTGTGTGTGTGTGTGTGTGTGTGTGTGTGTACTTATGTATGTTTATGTAGATTACATACCTGGGCATACATGAAAACCAGGGAAGGGTGCCAGGTGTCCTGTTAGAACACTCTTCTTCTGATTTCCTGAGAGAGTCTCTTATTGACCCTGGAGCTAGGCTGGCTTGGCCAGCAGCCATACAGTCCCAGTGTCCCTTGTGTTTCTACCCCCAACAGCACTGGGGTTACAGGCACATTTAGTCCCATCACACTTTATATGTGAGTGTCAGGGGGTGAACTTGAGCATTCGTGCTCGCACAGCAAACACTGCTACCCACTGAGCCATCTATCCCAGAGCCAGGAAAGAATTTTAAACTTTTTATTTTATTTATTTATTTTTTTTTTTTTTTTGGTTTTTCAAGACAGGGTTTCTCTGTGTAGCCCTGGCTGTCCTGGAACTCTGTAGATCAGGCTGGCCTCGAGCTCAGAAATCCGTGCGCCATCATGACCACCTTGGAAAGAATTTTAAAATGATGCTTTTAAGAGGATGACTTAAGGAAATGCACATGGACTAGGTCAAAGGCTAAGGGATGGCCATGATTATGGTTTACTGTGATTGACTCTCGGGGTTTACAGAGACTCCAAGAAGGCAGGTTGAGAATTGACTTTAATGAGACCTCAAATTGGCAAGTGTTTGGTCTGTTTGACTACTCCAAGTTGGGGGTCACTTACCAGGACAATTGGGCTATCCTTGGTATCCACAGCTTTCAGTAACTGACAGAGTACAACCTGTTATTTGCCAAAGCTTCCCTGTTCTGACAGTCCCACACTTTGATAGTTGATCCTATATGTACAGTGACCGCAATGTGCATCTCAGGGAGGGTAATCAACAGGACTACTCTGTGGGTTGTTCGGAGCTTTCCCAGGTGATAACGCCCTGGGGAACAAGAGCATCATCATGTCTGAGCACCTGTAGTGCAACCGGTTTCCCCCACAAACTTTATTTGGAAGCCTCTTCCAGAATGGAAACCCTGTCTTCGTCCTTACAAGGAAAAGATTGTGAAAGCTCTAAGCACCCCTCACTGGACATGGCAGCACATGCCTAGAATCCCAGTCCAGGGAGGCAGAGGCAGGAAGGTCACTAGCAGCTTCAGGCCAGTCTGGTCTACAATTCCAAGTTCCAGGACAGCTGGGACTACATTACAAGAGTATCTGAAAAAAGAAAAAGAAATACAGGCTGGAGAGATGGCACAGCAGTTTAGTTAAGAACAGCTCGTGGTCTAAAGGTCTGCAGTTCAACTCCCAGCACACACATGGCAGCTCACAACTGTCTGTAACTTCAGTTCTGGCGGATCTAACACCCTCACATGGACATACTAGCAGATGGAGTATCTATGTATGTAAAAATAAAAGAAACACAAAGAAGAAAATCAAACATCTAGATTATTTGGGTCAGGGGTGGACAGGAAAACAGGACACACACATTATGCTCAGAGGCGAGCACACACTCGCTATACAGACCAGAAAGAAGAACATGGCTGCCAAGATGGCTCAGCAGGGAAGGGCACCCGCCACTGAACCTCATGACCGGGGTTCCATCCCCAGGAACCACATGGAAAGGGAGAACCACCTCCCACAATCATGGATGAAGAACAATCATCGGCCCTGAGCTCAAAGCCTGTTTATCTTTTAGTAACAGGGCAAGCTTGTGCCTATCAGCACTTTTAGTGTGGCTAGGTTCTTTCTGTGTTTGAGAAAGGATCAGGGAAACTGTCCCATTCACAGTATCCTTGACCACCACCCTGAAGGGGCCTGGGGGACATTGTACGTGCTTATGACCCCAGCAGGCAGAGGCTGGCACATCTCAGAGTTGGAATGCAGCCTAGTCTACAGAGCAGGTTTCCTCCAAGGCTCTCACACGCTGAAACCCTGTTTCAAACAAACAAACAAACAAATAAACAAAGAGAAAAAACCAACAACAACAAACAAACCTTGGAGTTAGGGGCCAAAGTGATGGTTGTGTAGTTCAGAGAGATTAATGCTCTGGCTTCCCTAATTGGCTTCCCAAAGCCTCCACAACATCTCAGAGGCTCTGGCCTCTGCCAGCCAGCACCAACCATAAACACACACAGGCAAACACATACATAAAATAAAAAATATATCTTAAAAAAGAATACCTAGGAGTAAACCCGACCTTTTATGAGAACAATCTCTATGACGGAAACTTTGACACAATGACAGGCCCTGCAGAGATGGCTTAGCAGGGGACCTGAGTTCAGTGCCCACAGCCCCAGGATGCACAGCTTACATTCATCTGCAACTACAGGTTCTAAGCCACATGCCACCCTCTTGTGACCTCCACAGGCAGCAGACACACATGTATTACACATACATATATGCACAGAAAACACTCATACATATAAAATAATGAAATCTAAAAGAAAAAAGGAAGAAGAAAGAAAACTCAGGTGTTGTGGTGCAAACCTTTGACCCCAGCCCATGGGAAGCCACAGTAGGTAGATCTATACAGGGACTTCCAGGACAGCCAGGTCTGTACAGGGGGATCCTGTCTCATCATCACCCACAACAAAAAGATGAAATCAGAATTCACATCCAGGTAACTTTTGCTACTCATCATCCAGACTCACCTCATGAATATCCCAAGTGGAAATCTTAGTCATGGAAGACACCATACAGACAACCGACTTGCCTTGTCCGTTTCTTGTTAAGCCACATCCTGAGACATAGCATGCATTTGCCTGAACTCCTGCAAAAAATCCCCAACAATATCATCTTGCTTCCACCTCCCACGTGCTTCACTGACAGGCGTGAGCCACCACTCCTGCCTCATTGACTGGATTTGAGGTCTTCAGAATGGACAATGCTAATCCAGGAGCCCTAGGTATAACCGTTTGCTATTCTGTAGGCTGGCGCTCCTGTTGGTCAAGAGAAGCAGCGGAGTTCTCAAAACACTAATGTGTGTGAGACCTGAGTAGACAGTTGTGAATGAGTTAAGTTTTAGGAGGGAGGGAAGGAAGGAAAGAAGGAAGGAAGGAAGGAAGGAAGGAAGGAAGGAAGGAAGGAAGGAAGCCAGGCTGTGTGAGTGTGATGCTGGAGTAGCTGAGACTGCATGCTGAGCAGCCTCTGAGAGTATGTGCTGTGTACTTAGCTTTCTAGGAGAAAGGGGGGTTGGGGGAGCAAAGAAGACACCTGATGGTTATTGCTGGTCCATGCACACACACACACTAATGTTTAAATAGGCACTTTTACATGTATTGCACATGAATTCCAGGCCAGCCTAGGCTAAAGAATGAGACTTTGTTTCAAAAAAGAGTAAAAGTGTCATGCTGATTTTATTCAGGCTGATTATATTACTAACCAGAAATCAGAATGAACTTTTACTCTAAAATTACCTTCTCCTGTGAATCCACAGGGTAGAGCTATATGTCCTGGACCCATGGTAACTGTGCTCTTTTGTCCTTTAAGATAATAACTCAAGGAACCAAGCACTACAATAGACATACACATGCACCCAGACATACACCATTGACATATGCAGGTATGCATACATAGACACACACACATACAAAGTGGATATATGTCTTTATACATGGAGAGAGACACTTTTTTAATTTTTTTTATTTATTGAAAAGGGAAGTAAAAACACTTTATGATAAAATTAAAGATTTGCATGGAAAATACTTCAGAAAAAGCATGGGGAGTGGAGTCCATTGTTGTTAAGAGATATTAAGGAATAGCGATTGTTGCTTCCTGTTATTTTTGATGTTATTTTTATGTTTGTGTGGGTATCTTCTTTTGGGTTTGTTGGAAGAAGATTACTTTCTTGCTTTTTCTGGGGTGTAGTTTCCCTCCTTGTGTTGGCATTTTCCATCAATTATCCTTTGTAGGGCTGGATTTGTGGACAGATATTGTGCGAATTTGGTTTTATCATGGAATATCTTGGTTTCTCCATCTATGATGATTGAGAGTTTTGCTGGATATAGTAGCCTGGGCTGGCATTTGTGTTCTCTTAGGGTCTGTATAAGGTCTGCCCAGGATCTTCTAGCTTTCATCATCTGTGGTGAGAAGTCTGGTGTGATTCTGATAGGTCTGCCTTTATAAGTTACTTGCCTTTTTTTCCCTTACTGCTTTTAATATTCTTTGTTTGTTTAGTGAATTTGACATTTTGATTATTATGTGCCAGGAGGATTTTCTGTTCTGGTCCAGTCTGTTTAGAGTTCTGAAGGCTCCTTGTAGGTTCATGGGCATCTCTTTCTCTAGGTTAGAGAGGTTTTCTTCTGTAATTTTTTGAAGATATTCACTGGCCCTTTAAGTTGGAAATCTTTGCTCTCGTCTATACCTATAATCCTTAGGCTTGGTCTTCTCATTGTGTCCTGGAGTTCCTGGATGTTTTGGGTTACCAGCTTTATGCATTTTGCATTTTCTTTCACTATTGAGTCAATGTTTTCTATGGTATCTTCAGCACCTGAGGTTCTTTCTTCTATGGCTTGTATTCTTTTGTTGATGCTTGCG
The DNA here is from genome assembly GCA_964023405.1 of Apodemus agrarius. Classification (NCBI taxonomy): domain Eukaryota; kingdom Metazoa; phylum Chordata; class Mammalia; order Rodentia; family Muridae; genus Apodemus; species Apodemus agrarius. Next base: position 112,011,146 of record OZ030012.1, on the reverse strand, counting down.
GCTATGATTCCTGAATTCTTTCCAAGGTTTTGTATCTCCAGAGATGCCTCACTTTGTGATTTCTTTATTGTTTCTATTTCCACTTTTAGATCCTGGATGGTTTTGTTCAGTTCCTTCACTTGATTGTTTGTGTTTTCCTGTAATTCTTTAAGGGATTTTTGTGTTTATTCTTTAAGGGTTTCTGCCTGTTGACCCTGATTTCCAGTATTTCTTTAAGGGAGTTATTTAAGTCTTTCTTGAAGCCCTCTACCAGCATCCTGAGATACAATTTTAAATCCAACTCTTGTTTTTCCGGTGTGTTGGGATATCCGCGACTTGCTGTGGTGGGAGAACTGGGTTCTGATGTTGCCATGTGGCCTTGGTTTCTGTTGGTAGGGTTCTTGTGCTTGCCTTTTGCCATCTGGTGCTAGGTGGTGTTCTTGTCTCTAGCTGGAGTTTGTTCCTCGTGTGGGCCTATAAGCCTATGTCCTTATTCCTCTGAGCTCAAAAGTAAAAGCACTGATGGAAGATCTCTCTTTCCTGGCGGGCTATGCACAGAAGACTGTGGAGTTTCCTGACTCCCTGGTGCAAATGGCTGTGGTCAGGAAGACTTCTGTCCCAGCCGCTCCACTGGTCTTAAGCCCTGTATGCTCCTAGCTGGTCCCCTCAAAAGAGAAGGTGGAAATCTCATCTCTGCCCTCAAATGTGAAAGCCTGCTGGGAAATCACTGGCGGGCTATGCACAGGCTATGGAGTCTCCAGGCTCCCTGGTGCAAATGGTGGGTGAGACACACTTCTTAAACTTTGCTCTTTATTGTTTCAGATTGAAAATATTTTGAGGACTTCAGACCCCACCATTGGCTTTGCTACCACGGAGATGGAAGTTAGAATGTGAAGCGGTCAGCAAAACCAAAGCAGCCTGAAGAGGGGATTACAGGCCACAGTGCAGGCCCTGAAAGAGCCAGAGGCCTCCCTGGGCTATACTTCCCCAGTTTTCATCTTCCTTCCTTCCTTCCTTCCTTCCTTCCTTCCTTCCTTCCTCCCTCCCTCCCTCCCTCCCTCCCTCCCTCCTTTCCTCCCTCCCTCCCCCTTCCTTCCTCCCTCCCTCCCTCCCTCCCTTCCTTCCTTCCTTCCTTCCTTCCTTCCTTCCTTCTTTTTCTTTTTCATTTCTCTTTCCTGTATTTGATTTTGAGACAGAGTCTCACTCTCTAGCCCTTACTGACTATCCTGGATCATGATATATAGTCCATGCCTCAAACTTTGAGATCTGTCTGCCTCAGCCTCCCAAGTGCTGGGATGAAAGATGTGTGCCACAATGCCTGGCTTTGAACTTTCTGCTTGCATGTTTGCTGAGCCAGAGGATGGCCCTGGCTTCTATCTCTTAGTGACTGATTTAAATGTTCAAATGCAGCCGGGCGTGGTGGCGCACGCCTGTAATCCCAGCACTTGGGAGGCAGAGGCAGGTGGATTTCTGAGTTCGAGGCCAGCCTGGTCTACAGAGTGAGTTCCAGGACAGCCAGGGCTACACAGAGAAACCCTGTCTCGAAAAACCAAAAAAAAAAAAAAAAAAAAGATTTAAAAAAAATGTTCAAATGCAGAAACTATTGTAACTCTTTATAACTGACATGAGGCATTCCTACCCCAGATACTTAACAGTGAATATTTTCCATTCATGATGGAGATCAGATTAATTTTACAATGTGTAATTGTCTAAGATGTGTGTGTGTGTGTGTGTGTGTGTGTGTGCATGCGCACATGTGATTGAATGAGGGAGGATATAATCCTATGATCCAGAGTGGTCTAGATTTCACTGTGGACTTTAGGTTGGCCTCAAACATGAAATCTCTTGCCTGCAGAAGCCAGAAAAGGGCATTTGGCCTCCTGGTACTGAGGTTACAGACAGTTGTGAGTCACCATGTGGATACTGAAAATCAAACCCAGGTCCTCTGGAAAAGCAGCCAGCATTCTTAACCACAGAGCCATCTCTCTGGCCCCTAAACAGATACTTTTTCTCATTGTATTTAAACCAGTATTTCAATAATGGCCATCTGGCAAAGGGACCATCAGGTGACCAGTAGAGAGATGAGCTGAAAAACATTTTCTGAGGCTCTGAGATTCCCCACACAGTGTGAGCTGAAGATGGTGGTCACAGTAGCTTCCTCAGGCCCATTAACAACTGAGTGTAAATGAGATGGGGTATGTGGGGAAAATACTCTGTCCCGGGTTTATTCATTGCTTACCCAACATTGGCAGGGCCCTATTCTCTGCCAAGGCACTAGAAGACGATCCACCCCTTGTCTCTGCCAGCTCCCAGCAGCTGCGCTGGCATCCCTGGACTTGAGAACCATCACATCATTCTCTGTCCCTGCCCCCAGGCATGTTCTCATCCCAGTGTACATCCCTCTCTGCTGTGTTGTATTTCACTAGGTAGCTCTGGTGACCTAGGCTCACTATGTAGACAAGGCTGGACTTGAACTCACAGGGATCCACCTGCCTCTTCCTGCTGCAGAGTGCTAGGAATAAAGATGTGAACCATCATGCTGATGACATAAAACGGGAAAGAGAAGGTTGTCCAGAGCCTACTTAACAGATGGTGGGCATTAGGGAAACCAGTGGGTGGGGAGTGAATTAGAGTTGTTGACAGTCCAGATCTCAAAGTATCAGAGATGGAGCAGTCATCATCAGCCTTGAGCTTGAAGGGACAAAGACCAGCAGCTGGGATTCACGGAAGACTGCAGTTGAAGGAGGGATGACACCCAGGCACTGCATCTTAGGAGGAGGAGGAAGGTGACCGCTACAAGGGGATGCTGGGAAAATAACGACCCAGGCTGCTCTTCCCAGGCCAGACTTCTTTCAATTTTTCTGTAAGCTGCATCATAAACCGTGAGCTTAGAAGCTTGTTAGTTATTTTCCCTGATTGCATCCAGGTATTTCTCGTCATCTTTGATTCTTTTACCACTCATACCAACAAGAGAGTGAGCTCAGCCCATAATGACCATCTTGTTTTCTGGGTGAATCCACGACAATCCAGGAATCTGATTTGGGGATCTAAAAGTTGCAGTTCTCCTAAGGTCATCATATGAGGTCCCATAGGAAATCACCAAAAGTGCAGGGTATATCTCACAGACTTCATAGCACTTATTAATAAAAGTTATCCTCCAATGGTAATTGGACAGGCCCTGCCTTCTGTATTCTTCAACTGGAGTATAAACAGTCCCCCCATCCACATTAAACGTCTCTTCATTTACAAATGCAAATAATGGCAGATTGTGTGCCAGTGGAAAGGCAGGTATTTTGTTTTTTCTTTTTTTGGATTTATTTTATTTATATGAGCACGCTATCGTTGTCTTCAGACACACCAGAAGAGGGCATAGGATCTCATTACGATGGTTTGAGCCTCCATGTGGTTGTTGGGAGTTGAACTCAGGACCTCGGGAAGAGCACTCAGTGCTCCTAACCACGGCGTCATCTCTCCAGCCCAGAAAGGCTTGTTTCATGAGGATCTCAAACATATCTCTTCTGCTGTGGCATTCCTGCTTCAGTGCAAACCTCAGGTTTCTCAATTCTGTTTTCAAACCTCTTAAATGAAGATGATAATTTTTGATGTGAATTCTTCCCTTAATGGGGTCATTGAAAGGACATATGTAAACAACTTCTTTATCAGTAATTGGTAATTCCCCTGGGAGTTGAGGCACAGTCTCATTCATATCTTGATTGGGTCATCTTGAGATACCTTCTTAATGGATGCTTTCAACGAGGAGTGTGAATTATACTTAGATGCTGATGCAGAAGCCATCCTGGAACCTCGGGCTCAGGGAGCCACCCCTGTTGCCAGGCTGCTCAGCTCCTGAGCTTGGCCCATGGCCAGCCATGCTCGCCCCCTACAGTATGTTTAAAAGAGCACTAGCTGCCTCTGCATGTCTAGTCACAGTGTTCATTATGTCTCAATACACTGGAGATCAACAGTCAGAAAAATCAGAAAATTTTGTTTTGTTTTGTTTTCAAGACAGGTTCTCTGTGTAGTCCTAGCTGTCCTGGAACTTGCTGTGTAGACCCTGGCCTCTAACTCATAGAGATCTGCCTGTCTCTGCTTCCTGACTGCTGGGTTTACAGGCACCACCATTCACATCAGGAAATTTGAATGAACTCTCACTGCAGACTTTGTCATCACTAAGGTGGAGGGGGCGACATCTCAGCTGTCAGAGGGTAAAGGCACTTGCAACTGACCCTGCAACTGACCCTCAGGACTTGAGTTCTGTCCCCAGGACCCACTTCATAGAGGAGAGAAACCAGCACTCTAAAGCTGTCCTCTGGCTTCCACAGGTGTGCCATGGCAAAAATTAATTTAAAATAATTTGTTAATGGGACTGGGAAGAAGAGCCATGAATTAAGAATACACTATTGTTCTAGAGGGTGTGAGTCCCTCTGCCTGTGAATCATACAACCACCTGTAACTATAGCTCCAGAGGCATCTGTGTCTGGTAGGTACCAGCCTCTGGGCTCCAGGGCACCTGTAGTCACATGCATATGCCATGCCCCTGAATATGGCACCCCAGCATATGCCATACCAACATATGCCACACTCCAGCATTTGCTACCCCAGGATATGCCACCCCCAACATCTGTCATCCCCAACATCTGCCATCACCAATATCTGCCATCCCCAACATCTGCTGTGCTCCAGCATATGCCACCCCTCCATATACATAACTAGATTACTTTTAAAGATTTTGTTGGTGTTGTTTAATGAAAGACGACCTGGTCATGGTGGCTCATGTCTACAATCTCAGCATTGGCTGAAGTAGAAGAATTCTTGTGCTCAGTAAGTTATTGGCCTACATTGTGAACTCTGTCTTAAATGAACAGTCATACTAAGACATCCCATCTTCAAACCAAATCAAACCAAACAAAGAAAACTTCCAAGTAGACAGTGCAAGCAAAGTAACATTCTGAGCTTATCAGTCATGCAGTGGGGGCTGCCCTCCAGTAACCCCACTGTTAGCAACAAGGCAAGGCAGGTGCCTTCATGTGCCTTCAAATGTCCTTTTGTGCTTCAGCTAAAACTAGAAACAAGTAAGCAGAAGTATTTGTGACCTAGCTTTATGCTCTTTGAACCTCTGTTCCTTAAACTGACCCAGGAACACAGACCCAAGTCTGCAGTCCGTGACTCCTGGAGGAGGACTTTAAATAGAGCATGCTCAAGAAATGCCTGACCCTTAAGTGCCTCCACTATGAATGTGCACGGGATCCCAGAACAAGCCCTCCCAGTTCCTTTCTTTGAGGAGGGCTCTTCTCTTCCATGCCCTTTTGTTTTGGCTTTGCACGCACCAGGATGTGAACCAGCTGTGGTCATTTACACTGAGTGTGCACTGTGACAGTGTGTCCCAGAAGGCAGGCAGCCACTAAGAGGCTGATGAATGGGTAGTGTATAGAGTGGGCACATGTTGGACAAAGGGATGATTCACATCCTGGGTGGGAAGGAGGAAGATTTCTTCACGCTGCTCAGAATAAGGTGGGTGGAGGCTAATGTCCAAGGTCAACCACACTGCATTTGGGATCCCCTAGGAGACACACCCTGGGGACTCCATTGTGATTGACTGTCTCCTCTTACACCAGTGAACCCAAATAAACTGTCCCTAAGTGGATTTTTCATCAGATACTTAACAGCCACAACAATGCGAAAAGTCACCAGTGTGGTATACTTTTTCATTTTGATTTTGGGGGATAGGGTTTTGTCCTGGAACTCACTGTGGAGACCAGACATGCTCCTGCCTCTGCTTCCCATTTTATTTTTTGAGATAAACCCTCTACATAGCCCTGGCTGTCCTGGAAACTTGCTATGTAAACCAGAATGACCTTGAACTCAGATCACCTGCCTCTACCTCCTGAATGTGTGCCACTATGCCCAGCAGGTTAAAGATTTATTTTTACTTTATACATGAGTGTTTTGCCTGCATGCCCATCTGTGTATTGCATGCACGAAGTACCCTCAGAGGCCAGAAGAGGGCATAGGATTGGATCCTTTGAAACTGGAGTCGCCAGCATAAAAATTGTAAAACTTACATTGTGAATAGATGTGTGTACAAAAATCAAATGCATGGTTTTGGGCATACTAGACAGGCACTTTAACACACACACAATATACATATATATATATGTGTGTGTGTATATTGTGTGTATATGTATATTTTGTGTGTGTGTATGTGTGTAAATATGTATGTATATATGTGTGTATCCCCTCAGCCTATTTCCAGAATTTTCTATTTAATATTTTCAGATTGTTTACCATTGGTAACTGAAATAACAGGTAGAAATCCATGCCTAGGGCAGGAGGACTACAGTTCACTGTTCGGTGGAGCAGATCCAGGTTTGTCCCAAGTGTTTTTCACACAAGTGTATGGGTGGTCAATAAGGAAGGCTTTCCCTGTGGATATTTTACTGGATTGAGTACATTAGTCAAGTTCAGCCGTGCCTGAAGTGCTGGCTGCTTGAAGCGGGAGGGTCTAAGTCCCGATGCCCAGTAGCCTTGGAATAGCCAGGTCCAGCATGACGTGGCTGCACTCCCAATGCTGTGAGCCACCTAGTGGGAAGGGGAAACTCTAGGTTCAGGGAGATAATCTGTCTCAATAAGAGATGGAGGGCTAGCAAATGCTCAGATGGTAAAGGCGCTGCCCAGCTAACCTCATGACCTGGGTTCAATCTCTGCAGCCCACAGGTGCGAGGACAGAACTTACTCCTGCGGGTTCCCTTCAGACTTCTGCATGTGACTTGTACCTTCCTCTCTACCCCAAATAGTAATAATAGTGTAATCATTGATTTTTAAAATGTAGAGTAAAAGGAGGAAACATGAACTCGGATCTCAGGCCTCCATGTGCACATTCACATGTGAGTATACTAAGATTGATAACTTTAAATCGCTTACTATGTTTTAAAAATTAATTTCATACAAAAAATAAAAGTAAAAATTAATTTTAGGTATATGTGGTTTTGAACTTTAATCAAAATATGTATGTTCTTTCTAGTTGTATGCATTTGCACCATGTGCAAGCCTTGAACCAGAGGGACAGAAAAGGTGTTGGATATCTTAGAATGAGAGTTACAGATGGTTGTGAACTGCCCTATAAGAACAGTTTGAAGGCCCAGGATATTCTGGGAGGTCTCCTCAGCCCTCCTCTGATTACTCAGCTACAACTGCCTGATGCCCATTAGTGTTGTTCCTTTGTGGAATACTAACCACCCAGGGCAGGGGACAGTTTGATTAATTGGACTGAAAGGTGCCTACTGACAGGGCTGCTGTGACTGAGGGAAAACATGGGTCAGGCCTGGGCTAGTGAGGACAGACCAGAAGTGGACTGCATAGCCATGCTAGTCTACATAGAAGCTAAGATCACCCTACACTCGAGCATGTGTGTGTGTGTGTGTGTATCTGAGTGCACATGTGGTGAGAGTGTGCAAGTGTTCACTCTTATGCCAGAACATGCATGTGGAGCTCAGAGGTCAACTTCGGGAATTAGATCTCTCCCTGCTGTGTGGGTTCCAGAAACTGAACACACGGGCCATCAGGGTCTCCTCAAGCTCCCTCACCCACTGACCCATCTGGTTGGCACAGCTTTTGTTTTTAAAACCTTGCTTCAAAATTGTCTTGTTCACACTTTGGTCTTCCTTCTTCTTGAGCTTCACATGGTCTATGAATTGTATCTTGGGTATTCCGAGCTTTTAGGCTAAAATCTACTTATCAGTGAGTGCATACCATGTGTGCTCCTTTGTGTAGGGTTACCTCACTCAGGATGACATTTTCTAGTTCCATCCAATTGCCTAAGAATTTTATGAATTCATTGTTTTTAATAGCAGAAGATTACTCCATTGTGTAAATGTACCACATTTCACTTCTTAGAAGGGGGATCAAAACACCCATGGCAGCTGGGCAGTGGTGGCGCACGCCTGTAATCCCAGCACTCTGGGAGGCAGAGGCAGGCAGATTTCTGAGTTCGAGGCCAGCCTGGTCTACAGAGTGAGTACCAGGACAGCCAGGGCTATACAGAGAAACCAGGTCTCAAAAAAAAAATAAATAAATAATAAAAAAAAGCACCCATGGCTCACAGCCAACCAGTGGACTGAGCATAGGGTCAGCAATGGAGAAGCCAGAGAAGGGACCCAAGAAGCTGAAGAGGTTTGCAGCCCCATAGAAAGAACATTAATACATACTAATTAGAACCCCAGAGATCCCAGGGACTAAAACACAAACCAAAGAGTACACATGGAGGGACCCATGGCTCCACCCACATATGTAGCAGAGGATGGCCTTTTCATCCATATGTAGAGAGGAGAGGCCATTGGTCCTGGGAAGGCTCAATGCCCCAGGCTAGGGGAATGCCAGGTCAGGAAAGTGGGAGTCAGGGGGTTGGTGAGTGGGGAGGGGGGAATGGGATAACATTTTCTGAGAGAAAACAAGGGGATAACATTTGAAATGTAAATATAGCAAATATCTAATAAAATATTATCTTGTTCATAAAACCTCCCCCAAATTAATCTGTCACTACTTGTATCATGCTAGGACCTTAGCTGACAGAAAGCCCAGTGCCAAGCATGGGCAGTGCTACCATTTGGACCTTCTGGAAGGTCGGTTCTGGTGTTGTTGTCTCAGAGCCAACCATCACCCTCATCCTTCTCCAGTGGACACAGTCCCTTCCGTTTATCTCCAAGAGCATTACTTTTCTGAGGGTCTGGGGTCTGATTTCTAATATGTTCTCCAATTTTGTACAAACACTGAAGTTCATTATGAAATTCCTTAAAATTCTAAGAAGACATTGTCTCTGTTTTGCCTGCTTTTTTAAGTTGGCAATATTTTCATTCCAGAACTCAGAAAATTTTTTTAGCCATATGGCCTTATTTACTTACCCGAGAAAGGGGTTTGTCACACAGTCTAAGCTACCTTGAACACCCTGTGATCAGGCTCAGCCTCCTGAGTGCTGGGACTCCAGGCATATACCACCATTACTAGGCAGCCAGGGAGCTTGTTATGTATGTATGTATGTATGTATGTATGTATGTATGCGTGTTTTGCCTGAATGTGTACCAGAAGCATCTAGTTTCCTCACAGGCCAGCAGAGGGCACTGGATCCCTGGACCTGGATTGTCAGTTGTGAACTGCCCTGTGGGTGCTGGGAATTGAACGTGGATCCACTGGAAAAGCAGCTCTAGTCTTAAGTGCCAAGCTTTGTCTCTAGTCCCTTGGTTTTAGTTCTTTTCCAAGGCAGTGTCCTGTACCCAAGTTTGTCTTGAGCTCCCCATATGGTGGAGGATTCCTTTGCTTTTGCCTCTCAAGTGCCTTAGCTGTGGAGTTTTTTCTTTGCACGTTTCTGTGTGGTATGCATGTGAATACATGTGTGGTAATTTGAATGAGAATAGCTCCCATAAGCTTGCCCCCTGGTTGGTGGAACTATTTTGAAAGGATCAGGAGGTGTGGCTCTGTTGGAGGGGTTGTGTCACTGTGGACAGGCTTTGAGGGCTAAAAACACTTGTTATTCCCCTGGTTTCTCTTTGCTTCCTGTCTGCTGATGGAGATGTGCACGCTCCAGGGTTCCTGCCCCATGCCTTTGCTCTGCCCTATTGACTTTAATCCTTTTAAACCATGAGCTCAATTAACCTTTAATTTCCCATTTTACCGTTTTTCAAGACTGGGTTTCTCTGTGTGCATATATGTACATAGCCCTGACCATCCTGGAACTCACTCTGTAAACCATAATGGCCTTGGACTCAGTTCCGGCTGACTCTGTCTGCCAGTGCTGGGATTAAAGGTGTGCTCTGCCACCACCTGGTTTTTAATATATTTTTTCTCTTTATGTTCTCTTTTGGTCTTAAAAAAAAGATGTTTATGTGTGTTGCTGTTTTGCCCATATGTATATATGTCTCTGTGAATGGTACCATATCCCCTGAACTTGGAGTTACAGACAGTTGTTACCTTCTATCTGTATGCTAGCAAATGAACCCAGGTCCTCTAGAAAAGCAGACAGTGGTCTTCATGGTTGACCATCTCTCCAACCCATATGCCCTTGATTTAAAAAGTGTTTTGAGAAAAAAAAAGATGTCAAGATTCAAAAGAGAACAGTGAGGAGAGGTGTATGGGAAGGTTTAATTGAGGAAGGGGGAAGGGATAATTATAGTCTCAAAAATATGTTTTTTAATTTGCCACATGTCTACTGAAGTCATAAACTGCTCACATGCCCTGGGCATGTGATTCAACCCTATAGCAATGAAATGCCAAATATCACAGCCAAATTAGTTGTATATCTAGCCACGGGTTTAGTTTTAGACATAGGTTCTCATGATGTAGCCCTGGGTGGCCTTGAACAAGCTCTATAGACCAGGCTGGACTCAGAACTCAGATCTTCCCCCTGCCTCTGCCTCCCCAGTGTCAGGATTAAAGGTGTGTACTGCAACCTTGGGCCTCTTCACTTCTTAGCAACACTGAAATCACCAGCCTGGACTTGCAAATAGATTTTATTACAATTGAGGAAGAGGACACACAACCCACTCAGTTTTCAAGATGAGATTTCAAGGTATATGCCACGAGAAAGCAGGGGCCTGGACTATCTCTCATCACTCGAATGATGCTCACATCATCACATAGGGTTCTGAAAATGAGGCTGCCAAAGGGAAAACACCAAGATGTCAGTACTCAAATGGGAGTGAGGTATATCAGCGGATGAGCACAGGACTGTCTTCACCACAGTCCTGAGTCTGTTTAAAGCTTTTAAGTATGTATTTGTTAGGGACTGGACAGATGGTTCAGTGGTTTAGATAAGTGACTGATCCCAGAAGTCCTGAGTTCAATTCCCAGCAATCACATGTTGGCTCACAACCATCTGTAATGCGACCCGATGCCCTCTTCTGCTGTGTCTGAAGACATCTACAATGTAATCATATACATAAGATAAAGAAATAAAAAATACTTATTTGTCATGTGTGTATGTGCATGTGTGCCGTCACACCTGTGTGTGCCTGTGTGTGGGTATGTGCCTGTGTGTACCGAGTAGGAATGTGAATATGTGTGCATGACTATGTGTGTGTACATGCGAATGCATACATGGCTGTGTGTGGCTGTGTGTGGCTGTGGGTGCCTGTGTGTCCCCAAGTGCATTCATATGCTCCTATGCATGGAGTGGGGAGATACTAACTTGTGGGAACCAGTGTCCTTTCACCAAGCAGCTTCCAGAGACTGAACTTGTCAGGCTGGGTGGCAGTTGCCTAAACTGCTGAGCTATCTCAGGTTAATTTTGAGTAACTGAGCACATTGGCAAAGGAAGACTGTCATTCATAGCATGAGTTCTGCCTTCTGCAGGTGACCTCTGCCACATTTCTCAGTTCTCAGTTGTTCAGTACATTACCTAAGAACAGAGAGAGCAGCCGGTTTGAGGCCACAGACCTATAAATCACTTCAACTCAGGAGGCTGAGGCCAGAGAAGTGACAGAGTTTGAGGCAGTTTGAGGTTAGTCTAGGCTAGATAGTGAGACCTTGTCTCAGAAAAAAAACAAAGATGTTAATGTATAAATTTATTTCAAAATTGAGTTGTGTTCCCTTAGCCAAACTGGGTCCACTCAGAGTGAATACAGCAATGCATCCCCTCCCCGCTAGGGGGCGTGGAGATGGTGGGGCACATGTCAACCATTCTCTTTCCTACTGACTGAAACCTCTATTAGATCACTCAGGAACTCATAAGGGTCAGGCCTGGCCTGGGCAAGTACACAGCCTCCTGCATGTGGCCTTGCAGGTTCTCTCTGAAACCTGTCGTCCACTCCAAAGTCTCCTTTATGCTGAGGCGATGAAAATGGCCCCCTATCTCCCTCTACCTGGCATGTTGAGAACACATCAAAACTCCCTGAAATTTTGGGGCAAAGTTCATTATCAGAGTTCATCCTTTACATGTGCAAGACGCTGGATTTATTCCCCCAGCCCAGAAAGTCAAAATGCCTTCCCCAAATTGGTAAGTCTACCGGATAGTCTACAGAGTCAAAAGCAGATCAAGCCCAAATATATTAAGATCCAACACTTTATACTAGAGTCACCAAGAATGAGTATCTAAAAATTAAACAAAAAACTTGAACTCAGAGGGACATTAACCTGATCATCTATAGAATGACAGACCCCAATGGCAATAGATCTTTCAGCACATCATAGAGGCCAGGAGGACACGGTAGAGTCCTTTCCAAATCCTGAAGAAGAAACTAATACCTATGAAAACAACCGAGACTGAGAGGGAGAAGGTTCGGGAGTTCAAGGCAAGCCTTGGATAGATAAATTTTAGGCTAGCCTTAACTACATAGTAAGTTTGAGGTCAGTCTGGGGGTATACAAGAGGTCTCAAAACAACAACTTATATATACATGCTCAAACACACACATACCAGAGAGAGAGAGAGAGACTTTACATACCCAAGGACTTCTTGACCAAAAAAATAATAAGAAGCTATCACTGTATCAAATTTTAAATTATGTCACAGCAAGCTGTTGTGATCCAAGCAGAATGAAGGACACTTCCATCAAACAAATGCATCAGTGTCTAGGAGAAGAACCTGCACTTTTATCATTTGTTAATTTTGTTTTTAAGGACAAGTAATGGGCTCTCCAATAACTGGTGTCAGGATGATTCTTAGACCTCCCACTACTCAACAATTCAATAACTCATAGCACATGGAAGAAAAGACTAGATCTGCAGCTGGAAAATGACTAAGGGAGAATCTGTAGAAAAAGCTCCATGACTCTGGTCTATCGGGAGTTTGTGGCTAGGAATTCCCAAGTACCAGCAACCAAAGCAAGAAGTAACACATGGAACTGAATCATACTGCAAAGTCTCTGTACAGCAGAGTGGAGGAAACAAACAAACAAAACACCAAAACTAACGGACCAACAACAACAAAAAAAATCAACATAATAAAGAAAACCCCCACCGCTTGTGGAAAAAAAGAAATAAGGTTTCATTGTGTAGCCCAAATTAGCGTTGACTTTGAGGTAATTCTATCTTAGTTTCCTGCATGCTGGAATTATAGCTGTGTGCATCTATATTCAGAGGGGGAAATATCATTAAGTCATACATGTAATATAACTTACATTGGTAAATTGTCATGTGCTGTTGACCCTTGTTGTAAAGGGACTCTGGCCGAACACCTTAAGTCCCAGCACTCTGGAGTAAGAGACAGGTACATCTCAAGGTGGAGTTCAAGGCCAGCCTGATTCTAATGCTGCTGAGGCTACACAGAGAGATCCTGTAAGAGGGGAGACTCGTTGTTTTCTTTTTCTTTTTCTTTTTCTTTTTTCTTTTTCTTTTTTCTTTTTCCTTTTGGAGACAGGGTCAGGCTGTCTTGCTGAACACCAATCAACATTTGCTTCAGCAGCCTGGGTGCAGGATTGGGGCCTGGACCACCACACCGTGATCACTGAAAATAACTGGGATGAAGGCAAGTAAAACTCCAAGGACAATTAGCCAAATGGAGATAATGACAGCTCACTGGTGAAGCTGTCATTATCCCTTCATTCCTAATACACACTCTCTCTCTATAGCCCTTGCTGTGCTGGGACTCACTATGTAGACCAGGCTGGCCCAGAACTGACAAGAAAGCCACTTGTCTTTGCCTCCCAAGTGATGGAATTGAGGCCTGTGCTATGCTTGGTCGGTTCCTAATTTCTTTGTTTGTGATGCTTTTGCAATGAACCCAATTGGCTCCCAAACTTCCTACATAGCAGAAGGTGACCTTGAACTTCTGGACCCTCCTGTCCCTGCTTCTTAAATATTACACAGACACAGCACAGTGTCTGTTCTGTGTGATGCTGGAGATCACACATTTAGTCATGTCTTTTTATTAAAGTTCATTAATCTTTTAAAAATGCCTTGTTACATAGAACCTTTTGATATTTTAACTTTCCTTTAAATGCATTGCTGTGAAGGTGTCAGTCGGATCCCCTAGAACTGAAGTCATAGTCAGTTGTGAATCACCATGTGGATGCTGGGGATTGAACCCAAGTCCTCTGGAAGAGCAGCCAGTGCTCCTAACTGCTGGGCCATCTCTCCAGCCCAGAAATGTCTGAAAATTAATGTGCAGTTGAAGTCAAGAAGCAGAACTCACCTTTGCATTGGCAGACATTTTCTGTTTTGCAGTCGATAACACTTCCTGAGCAGCGGGCTTCTCTCCTCCCATGCATACACATCCAAAGAACCATTGTTACAGGTAACAATGACGTGAACAGGGTCCTACAAAGAACACCCAAATGTGAGCAGGCTGGAGTCAATGTCAGATCAAATGACAGGGAGAGGGCCTAGGAGATGGCTCATCAGGCAGAGGCACCTGCTGAGCGAGCCTGGTGCTCTGAGCCCATGTGAAGGTGGAAAGAGAGAGACTAAGGCCAGGGAGTCGGCCTCTGGCCTCTGCAAGTGCTCTCCCATGCACAAGTGCACATGCACACACCCCAACAGTAGATAGTTTATAAAATGTAAATCTATTTTTGAAAAAACACCATTGGAGGAGAAATATTCCAAACCTACCACCCATAGTCTCAAGACTTCTTCTGGGCCGTACTGAAATGTCTGCAGATGGAGACCACTCATGCTGAAGAGCAGGATTGAGGACAGAGTTGAACAAACAATCACATTCTTATCACTGACTCCCATCCATTCCGGCCTCTCCTTGTAATCTTTCAATGAGAATCTTGCAATCAAATGTCCTGTTCCAAACACACACAAAATACAGAGGCAGTTTTTTTTTTCAATCATTTAAGCAAGAGCAAAATCCTTAATGCTCAGCGCAAAGCAAATCCCTACTTCCATGGCATGCTAGCCTCAGAGACAATGCACACAGTCCACTGGTCTGACAAGTCCATGTCCTTGGCCACAGGAAGGCAGGGTGTGACACAGGAATGGAGTGTGCAGTCAATAGCTCAAACATTGGAAAGACGACTGTACTGGGAAAGGACAGTAGAACCCAGTCCCTAGTACAGACAGAAATGGAAACATGTCTGCCTGAGAGAACTGTAGTATGCTAGTGCAGTGACTATCAATCAGGCCGAGTTCACATCTGGCCAAGGAGCCTCCTGCTCCCTTTACAGAAACATCATGTGCAGCAGCAGCATGTGGAGATCCACAATCCCAGCACAGGCCAGGGGATCTCCAAGGTCGAGCCCAGCCTGGTCTACAGGGCAAGTTCCAGGTTAAATCATGGCTACACAGAGAAACCATGTCTTCAGAGACTGAAAATACAAAACAATAACAAGCATTTATAGCTTACTAGGAGCAGGAGACAGAGGAGAAATCGGGATTTCCTTTTTGTTTGTGAGACAGCACCCTCTATGAAGCTCTCCTGACTCAGTCTCCTGATTTGGAGCATGTGCCATCGTATCTGGCATGACAATTTTCTAAGATTTACCTTTAGCAATTGTTTCAGTCCCGATCTTTTCCAGCTTCATATCAAATGTGACAAATTTTGTGTTTATTGGGGGGACACTTCTGGACATCAGGGTTATCCTGTCTTCCCTTCTGGGGGTCCAGAAGGCTCTTTCGCAAAATGAAAATTTGAGATTGGTAGACACAGGGACAGAGAATTCTGATGTCCTCAGTAAGCTGCTCAGGTAAAACACCTGCAGAGAGAATCGCCCAGTGGAATCAATGAAGAGTAACAGCTCTTTAGCCTGGCGCATGCGCACTCCAGTCAAGGGGCTTCGAAAGAAACCCAGGAGTGGCCGCATCTGTTCCTCACCCAGGACCGGGCAGAGCAGCCAATGCTCCCCGCTCAGGGTCAGAATAACTCCCCGTCTTCCTGCCCCTCCCATCATATCAAGAGACAGAATGAGTCCCTGACCCAGGTCAAAGGGCGCCTTGTCATCTTACTGCAATGGACGCATCAGGCAGAGCTTGGTTAAGTACATCTTTCCCTCTGCAGAGGACTATTCCAGGGCTATTCTGGACTCCTTTTTTTTAATGAGGTATTGAGACTGTCACACTGTAACCCAGGCTACTATGAAGGTATATCAATGTATAAAACCAAATAAATATGCTTGGGTCCTGAGTAATATTTGGCCTCTGAGTGGACCATCTCTCTCACGGTACCTGGAACCAGAGAGCTGGCAGTTAAGAGAGAAGGCAGTATATAAAGCACTGGGCATGCTAGAACTCGTGTGAAAGCCACGTGTGAGCCAGTGATATGAGCCAGTGATAGAAAATTGCTTTTAGTTCAGGGCCAGCTAAACTACCTGGGGACTGTTATTTCACCTGCCTTCCACCTTTGGCTTAGCCACATGTCAAGGACACTTCAGTAATAGACATTTGCCATTGTAACTGCTCATGTCACTGCTTCCAAGCTCATTATTCTTTGCTGAGGACTGTAGGGTGGCTTTCCTTATGATAGGGCTTAGGAGAGGTGGAGTGGTCTGCCTGGGCCTCCCTGAGGGCTGAACCTTCCCACTGTCTCCCACCTTCACCCTGCTAGAACAGACGTACCTTTGGCAAGATTTCTGGGTGTTTCTTACTCAAAAAGACCCATTTCTTCTGAGGAGAGCAGTAGAGTTCATCAATACCGTATGGGAATACATCGACTCTGGAAATGAGGTGTAAATCAGGAATCCTAAAGATGTGAAGGACACCAGAGGTATCTCCCGCCTGAAATCAGAGCACCAGTACCCGTTCAGTGGGAAAAGGATAAGCATGGAGGAAAGCAGTGATACCTGCACTGAGATACACCACTGTTTCTTCAAGTTCAGTGACGAGATCCAACGCTCTGACCAGCCTGCCTCACAGAGTGTCTGGGCTGATCCCATGGAATAAGATTCTCTAGGTGTGCAGTGGTAGGGATAACTCAGTGGGAAACTATGGAGACAGAGAGAGAGAGAGAGAGAGAGAGAGAGAGAGAGAGAGAGAGAGAGAGAGAGAGGCAGAATTGACACATAGATACACCTGCAGGCAAAATATTCACACAGTTAATTTTTTTTCCTTTTGGATTTTTTCAGATGGGATTTTCTGTGTATCCATGACTATCCTGGAACTCACTCTGACCTCAAATACCTGCCTCTGTGCCATGCTCCACAATACCGTGCAGAATTTTTTTTTTAAGAAACATTTGTAGGACATGGTAGCATATATCTTTTTTTCCCCTAAATAGTCCACCATGCTTTGATCATCTTTACTTTTAATTGATCTTATTTGTTTCCATTTATTTTTTTAAGAAGTACACACCATAAATTATAATTTCACTCTTCCCCATAACATCTCAGCCTACCTCCCCATTTCCCACCTCTCTGAGCTTTTAAGATTAAAGAAGGAAGCTATGGGTCCAGGCTCCCCTCTGCAGGGGTTCTGGGCACTCTTTCCATGCCTCACAGTTGAAATCTAAACTACAATGTCACTCTTCAGGGTTTGTTTGTTTATTTTTTTAACTTTTCCAATATATGGGGTTTTTTATCTCCTTTTGTTCTTTTTTATTAGATATTTGCTTTATTTACAATACAGATGATAATCCCTTTCTTCATTTCCACTCTGAAACCCCCCTATCACATCCCCCCTCCCCCTGCTCACAAACACAACACACAACTTTCCTGACCTGGCATTCCCCTATTCTGGGGCATCAAGCCTTCACAGGACCAATGGCCTCTCCTCTCAGTGATATCTGAAAAGGCCATCCTCTGCTATATATGTAGTTGGTGTCATGGGTCCCTCCATGTGTACTCTTTGGTTAGTGGTTTAGTCCCTGGGAGCTCTGGCGGTATGGTTTGGTATATATTGTTGTTCCTCCTATGGGGCTGCAAATCTCTTCAGCTCCTTGGATCCTTTCTCTGGCTCTTCCATTGGGGACCTTATGCTCAGTCCATTGGTTGGCTGCGAGCCATGGGAATTTTGATCCCTCCCCCTTCTAAGAAGGACCAAAGTATCCACAATATGGTATTCCTTCTTCATGACCTTCATGTGGTCTGTGTCTTATATCTTGCATATTCTGAGCTTTTGGTCAAGAAGATGTAAAAATCACTTAGGAAAATTATGTGTGTGCCCGCATGTGCATATTATATAAATACATATGTATGTTTATGTAGATTACATACATGGGCATACATGGAAACCAGAAAAGGATGTCAGGTGTCCGGTTAGAACACTCTTCTCCTGATTTCCTGAGAGAGTCTCCTATTGACCCTGGAGCTAGGCTGGCTTGGCCAGCAGCCGTCTCGTCCCAGTGTCCCTTGTGTTTCCACCCCCAACAGCACTGGGGTTAGAGGCACATTTAGCCACATCCCACTTTTTATGTGAGTGTCAGGGGTTGAACTTGAGCATTCATGCTTGCACAGCAAACACTGCTACCCACTGAGACATCTCTGCCCAGATCCCAGGAAAGAATTTTAAAATATTTTTAAGAGAATGTCTTAGGGAAATGCACATGGAATAGGTCAAAGGCTAAGGGACGGCCATGTTTATGGCTTACTGTGATTAACTATCGGGGTTTGCAGAGACTCCAAGAAGGCAGGTTGAGATTTGACTTTAATGAGACCTCAAATTTACAGGTGTTTGGTCTATGTGACTACTCCAATTTGGGGGTCACTTACCAAGACAATCGGGCCATCCTGGGTATCCACAGCTTTCAGTAAATGACAGGGAGAGAACAGGTTGCTTGTAGCCAGAGCTTCCTTGTTCTGACAGTCCCACAGTTTGATAGTTGATTCTATGTCTACAGTGACCGCCATGTACATCTCAGGGAGGGTAGTCAATCGCTTGATAATGGCAGGAAGTCCTGGGCTTATCCAAGTCATAACACCCTGGGGAACAAGAACATCTTCATGTCTGAGCACCTCTAGTGCAACTGGTTTCACCCAGCAGCTATATTCCCAAGCCTCGTCCAGGCTGGAAACCCTGACTTCTTCCTTACAAGAAAATATTATGAAAGCTCTAAGCATCCCTCACTGGACATGGCAGCACATGCCTGGAATCCCAGCCCAGGGAGGCAGAGGCAGGAAGGTCACTAGCAGCTTCAGGCCAGTCTGGTCTACAATGTCAAGTTGCAGAACAGCTGGACTACATTACAGGAGAATCTGAAAAAAGGGAAAGAAACACAGGGCTGGAGAGATGGCACAGCAGACCACCAGCTGTCTTTATCCTGAGGGCATGTATTCAATTCCCAGCACATACATGGCAGCTCACAACTGTCTGTAATTCTAGTGCCAGGGGATCTCACACCCTCACATGGACATACATGCAGCCAGAGTACCTATGTATGTAAACATAAAAAGAAACACAAAGAAATCGCACATCTAGATTATTTGGGGCAGGAGTGGACAGGAAAACAGGACACACGCATTATGCTCAGAGGCGAGCACACACTCACTGTACAGACCACCAATGTGGCTCAGCAGGGAAGGGCACCCGCCACTGAACCTCATGACAGAAGTTCAATCTCCAGGAAAAGGAGAACCACCTCCCACAAACACGGATGAAGAACAAGTGGCCCAGTGCTCAGAGCCATTTCACCTTTTACTGACAGTGCAAGCAGGGAGGTCTACATAGGTGCAGGCCAGCTAGGACTACAGGGGAAGACCTTCTCCAGACAAACAGGACCACCCAACCTCAAGCATGGATTAATGTCCACTCCATTAAGCTCTTTTGCCTTTTAAAATAAGAAAGAGTTGAGAGAACAGAGGATAATCAGGAAACACACACTGAAGTGTCCAGCATTCCCCGATTCTTTCCTATTGTGGTGCAGCATGTGGCCGTCTCACAAGTCAGGGTACACAAGAGAAAAACCTCTTGCATAAACCAGCAGGGACTACACAGTGAGAATCTGGTGTCATCACGTGGAGACAAGCCATGAGTAATGTCCTCAAGAACCACAGGCATGGCCAGCACTGCCTTCTTTCCTGTGGGTAATAGGATCCCCACTCTCCCTCTCCCAGGGCATCACATGGGCCCCTAGCACTCACAAACCCATCGAGAACAGAGACTCTACCCACAGGTGTGCTGCTGCCAGGTCATGCAATGCTGCCTCAGCCCTACCCTGTTTCCTCCCCTAAGACACACAGCCCAGGAAGGGCCCAGGAGTACTGTGCTCACTGAAAGCCACACCCTGTTCTGTTCCACACCTGGGGTGAGGTACCCCAAATCCTGGTATATATTATCAGAGAAAGAATCATGTGGAGGACAGCTGTGTCCATGGCTTAACCCCCCCAAGAGAGCACAGCTCCTCTGTGCTGCCCAGTCAAGGAGTGGGTGCCATTCGCCTAGTGCACAGACAAGGAGTGGAAAGGTAATGAAGTGTGGGAGTGCATCCCCCACACCCATGCCAGCTGATGGCCTCTAAGCACATCTGCAGAGGATTGCCCTAATTCATCATCAGTGTGGGAGGACTCAGCCCACTGTAGCCTGTGCTACTGCCAGGCTGGTGGTCCTGGGTGGTATGAGGAAGCTAATTGAGCAAACCATGGAGAGCGAGCCAGAGTGACCAACCCTCCATGACCCCTGCTACAGCTTCTGCCTCAGCCTCCTGTGGTGGACTGTAACCTGTGAGTCCTTTCCTCCACGTTACTTTTTGGCCACAGCCTTTCAACACTGCAACAGAAAGCACACACGCACACACGCACACACACACACACACACACACACACACACACAAACTTGTAGCCAAGCTATATTATGTAGTAAATGTTAGATCTCAGGACTCTCCAAATATCCAGAAATGAGATCAAGCTGGATGATGGGATTTCTGACAGATAAATAACAGCCATTATTCCTCAGGGAATTCTGAAAGCAGGTCCCATCTGCCAAAGGGATTTTTAGCCTTGTTTTTGCTATTGTCATAATGTTACAGTGTACTCTTTATTTACTAGATACATTCTAGAACAAATAAACACAGATTGTCTAACTCAGATATACTTAATAGATACTGGCTTTCCATTTTGTCAGAAATCTGCTAAATGTAATGTTAAGTGTTTTAGCTTGCTATAATGGACAGAGACTCCCAAATCCTCATAGTGAGCCCCCCACCCCTAGATCTCTGAGTGATATGGGCACACAACAGGACTGACTAGATGGTGGTATGATAACCTCTGAGAGTCCCTGCTCCGTTGCCTTGCCTGCTGCCAGGGCGTGGACAAAACTGTGGACAAAGGGAGGATACCAGGGAGTTAAATGTCTCATATTGCCTAAGGCAAGTGAGTCGTTTCTCCCATGGTCCTCCTTCACAGGAGAAAGCTTCTCATCTTCTAGGCCAGATGGCCAGACTTCCTCTGCCCAAGTCGCGATGGCATTGTCCACTGAGGTCCCACCTGAAGGATGAATCTATTGTCTCCAAGGAAACAACTGAGATGACAAGGTGGCTGGAGCTGTGGCCCTTAGGGGCCTAGACCCATCTCACCCACCATAGAAGATTCTTACACTCGACCAACATCATCACTTCCTTGACATCCCTCTCATAAATGACACTAACCTGTCATTTCTCTTTTCTTCTGCTTCAGACCTTGATCTTGGCCTACCAACTCCTTAATGTCACACAACCTGGACCCATTAAAGATTGCTGGCTATGTATACCCCCAGTAACTAACTCACGACTGCCACTTACAGCTTCTCCAGTAACTCTGTCAAGAAATCTTAATTCACCTTTCACGATCTGCCCTAACTCTGGTGTTGCCACAACCCCATATCTTTTGTCTATCATTCTTATCTGTAGTTAACATGTCTCGAAAAAAACAAAAAACAAAAAAAGAAAGAAAGAAAGAAAGAAGGAAGGAAGGAAGGAAGGAAAGAAAGAAAGAAAGAAAGAAAGAAAGAAAGAAAGAAAGAAAGAAAGAAAGAAAGAAAAAAGAATGCTCTACCTATACAGCAATAAACAAAGTGTAGAATGATAAGGAAAGCAGTCCCATTCACAGCAGCCTTGAACACCACGGGTGGACATGGTACAGGCTTATGATCCCAGCAGGCAGTTAGCACATCTCAGACTTCAAGTTCAGCCTGGTCTACAGAGCAAGTTTGCTCCAAGGCTCTTACACAATGAAACTCTGTTTCAAACAAAAACAAACAAACAAATCCTAGAGTAAGGGGTTGGAGTGATGGTTCAACAGTTCAGAACAATTAGTGCTCTTGCAGAGGACCATGGTTGGGTTCCCAAAGCCTCCACAACACCACAGCCTCTGGCCTCTGGCAGCCGGCACTACCACAGGCACACACATATATAAAATAAAAAAACATCTTAAAAAAGAATACCTAGGAGTAAATCTGACCTTGTATGAGAACAATCTCTCTGATGGAAACTTTGAAACATTGACTGGCCCTGCAGAGATGGCTTAGCAGTGGACCGGAGTTCAGTACTCACAGCACTAGGGCCTACATCTTACAATCATCTGCTACTATAGTTTTTGGGGACCTGACACCCTCTTGTGACTGCCACAGGCAGCAGACACACATGTATTACACAGAAAACACACACACACACACACACACACACACACACATACATATATATATATATATATATATATATAACAATTAAATCTGTGGAAAAATGTAACAAGAGGGAAATATCAAGTGTGGTGGTGCAAACCTTTGATCAGAGCCCATGGGAAATCAAGATAGGTGGATTGATACAAGGACTTCTGGAACAATCGGTGCTGTACAGGGGGATCCTGTCTCATCATGATGCACAACACTAAGATGAAATCAGAATTCACATCCAGGTAACTTTTGCTACTCATCAGCCAGACTCACCTCATGAATATCCCAGGTGGAAATCCTGTTCACGGAAGTCACCATACAGACAACCGACTTGGCATTTCTGTTTCTTGTTAAGCCACACCCTGAGATATAACATGCATATGCCTGAACTCCTGCAAAAAAAAAAAAAAATCCAACAATATGTGGACACCAGACAGTTGAGGCGGCACTGAAATGGAAGGAGGGATGTTTCCTCTCCCTCAGCCATGTGGAAGGCTTGGATCAAAGCTGAGGAAAGGATGAAGTGAGAGGCAGCCAAGCAGCTGCAGGTTGGTCATTTGTTCAGAGACATTGACTCTTTAATCTGTTTCTATAGATTCAAAATGGGTGCTGGGTGCTGGGGCTGTAACTCACTGGCCAGGGTGCTCGGTTCTGTTCCTAGAGGCCTATGGACATAACCCTGTACTCCTTTGGAGGAAGAAGGATCTGAAGTTCAGGTAATTGAGTTTGCTACATGAAGGGTTTGAGGTCAACCTGTGGTACATGAGATCCTGTCTAAGAATGAAAGAGGGGGGGGAGAGGAGGGAGGGAGGGAGGGAGGAAGGGAAGAAGAAAGAAAGAAAGAAAGAAAGAAAGAAAGAAAGAAAGAAAGAAAGAAAGAAAAAGAAAGAAAGAACAAAAGAAAAAACCAGGTGTAAAGATGTACTAGTCCCAGAGAAGAAAAGCAATAGATCATGAGTTTGAGGCCAGCCTAGGCTACAGACCAAGTTCTAGGCTAGCCATGGCTATGAAGTGGGGCCTTATCTCAAAACAAACAGAAAAGATAACAGATTCCACCAAGTTGTCTACACACACACACACACACACACACACACAGTGCCATGTAAACACATCACATACACACACACACACACACACACACACACACGCACACACACACACACACACACACACACAAATCAATAAATGTAAAAAATTAAAAAGTATTTCTCCATAACTTAACTGTTCTGAGGAAGTTTTCTGAGAAAAAAAATACTAAAGCTAATTTAGGAATTTCCCCACTAAATTCTCTCTGCACACTGGGAAGGGTTCGACCCTTCAGGGAAAGGGAGGGACAGGGCAGGTTTACAGTGTTGAGCTCCACTCAGCAGATCACAGATTGGGTCCATGGCTAGGCTAGCACAGCAGCCCCATCCTGTTAAGCTACAATTGCCTGCCTGTTATTAAATGACAATGTAGAACTACACAGAATGAACAAAACCAAGTGGGCATCTCTTCTGGGGTACCCAAGACCATACCATACTCTGCAGGAATTTCTTTGTAAGTGAAATCTTCTGGCTTTGCCCGGGACTTGATGTGTTCTTGCCATGTTCGGTAAACATAGAACTGCTTCCATGTCTCTGTGCCCAGGAGGTGTGGGTTGACCTTGTCACAGAAGAGCCATCTCTTCTGACAGAACTTCCTACAATGCACAGTTGCAATCCCGTCAGGCTGACCCCAGTCTCCCCACCTTAGAGCCAAGGTTACAGTGCTTGAAACTTTTATTCACTAACCATCCTCCTGCAGCAGAGTTCTAGGTCCAGAATCAGGAGGCCTCTTCTTCCCTTCCTGCCCCATCTCATCCCCTCTTCCCATCCCACCCTGCCCCTCTCCTTACCTCCACAGGACATCACTGCTTGCAACTGCATTCCAGCTCTATGGGAGAGAAAAGAATCTTTAAAACAACAACTGCCTCCCTCTCCTGCTCTCAATTTGTTCTTTGCTGGGCCTACACAGGTTAATCAAACACAGTACTAGCTCTCCAGGCCCAGCCAACCTGGAGAGACCTAGCCCAGCAAACACAAGTCACCTTGTGAGGGCTCAGAGGAAGGATTCATGTGCTTCAGTCTGACCCACACTCCTGATCATCTTGCTTCTACCTCCCAGGTGCTTCAGTTACAGGTGTGAGCCACCACTCCTGCCTCATTGACTGGATTTGAGGTCTTCAGAGTGGATAATGCTAATCCAGGAGCCCTAGGTATATCCGTTTGCTATTCTGTAGGCTGGCGCTCCTGTTGGTCAAGAGAAGCAGCAGAGTTCTCAAAACACTAATGTGGCAGAGCCGAGTAGAAAGGACTGAATAAGGTAAGTTTAAGGAAGGAAGGAAGGAAGGAAGGAAGGAAGGAAGGAAGGAAGGAAGGAAGGAAGGAAGGAAGGAAGCCAGGCTGTGTGAGTGTGATGCTGGGGTAGCTGAGACTCCACGTTGAGCAGGAAAGGCCATAGGGACCTTATGTAGGATGCACCCAATGGAGGACTCAGCCCAGGAGCTTTTACCTTGTTCACTTGGGCAACCTGTAGCAAACTGAAAACATCCAGATAGGAGAAGAGTTCCACCATTTGCTCAGGGGGCAAATGGATCTCCATCTTCTGTGGCCTAAGTCTACACTGACTCTTCTTTCTCCTCCCCAGCTTACTCCAATTTATAGACTTGGCCAAAGATTCATCGAGATTGCCACCCACAGCTCATCAGGCTTTGATTGGAGCAAGCTGCAGGTGTGTAGACTCTCAGCCTGCCCCTGCCCCCACTCACTGGAGCCAGATACACTCAGCTGAGAGTGCTCACACCTAAACTCACTCCACAGTGTCTTTCATTGTGTAGATGAGCTCAACAACCCCACCCTGGCACTATGGAGACCAAAAGTCCATGATCTGGGACAGCCCCGATTAATGACGTACTTGTCAGGACTTTCTAGAAAATACTGAGTAACACACTAATTTTCTACAGGTTCAATTGCTTATGTGAAGCATATTAGGTTGCTCCAAATTATTGGTGTAGGGAATCTGGTTCCATGTTTCTGTCTGCCTTGAGAACTGAATTAGATCAGCAGAGCCCACCTCTCCGTGCCTGCACAGCCTCTGAGAGTATGTGCTATGTACTTAGCTTTTTAGTAGAAGGGGGGGGTCAAAGAAGGCACCTGATGGTTACTGCTGGTCTGTGTGTATGCACACGCATGTGGACTCATGCATAAAGGCGCTTTTGCCTGTACTGCACATGAATTCTGTGTCAGCCTAGCCTAAGAATGAGACTTTGTTTCAAAAAAGAGTACTGCTTTTATTCATGCTGATTTTATTACGAACCAGAAATTGAAATGTACTCATTCTAAAATTACCTTCTCCTGTGCATCCACAGGGTTGAGCTTATGTCCCAGGCCATTGGTAAGTGTGCTCCTTTGTGCTTTAAGACAATAACTCAAGGAACTCAGCACTAAGACAGAGTGCACACAGACATACACCATGGACATGGAAGTAGACACACACACATACAAAATGGATATATGTTTACACAGAGAAACACACTTTGAAACTATGCTCTCTACTGATTCAGATTGAAAATATTTTGAGGACTGCAGACCCCACCATTGGCTTTGCTACCACGGAGATGGAAGTTAGAATGTGAAGCGGTCAGCAAAACCAAAGCAGCCTGAAGAGGGGATTACAGGCCACAGTGCAGGCCCTGAAAGAGCCAGAGGCCTCCTGGGCTACACCCTCAGTTTTCTTCTTTCTTTTTCATTTTTCTTTCCTTTATTCGATTTTGAAACAGTGTTTCCCTCTCTAGCCCTTACTGACTATTCTGGATCGTGATATACAGTCCATGCCTCAAACTTAAAGATCTGTCTGCCTCTGCCTCCCAAGTGCTGGGATGAAAGATGTGTGCCACAATGCCTGGCCTTGAACTTTCTGCTTGCATGTTTGCTGAGCCAGAGGATGGCCCTGGCTTCTGTCTCTGAGTGACTGATTAAATGTTCAAATGCAGATCTCTTGTAACTCCTTGTAACAGACATGAGGTGTTGCTACCCCATACACATTAACAATGAATATTTTCCATTCGTGATAGAAATCAGATTGTTTTTACAACGTTAATTGTTTAAGGTGTGTGTGTGTGTGTGTGTGTGTGTGTGTGTGTGTTTGAATGAGATAGAATATCATCCTATGATCCAGGCTGGCTTAGAATTAACTGTGGAGTTTAGGTTAGCCTCAAACATGAAATCTCTTGCCTGCAGAGGCCAGAAAAGGGCATTTGTCCTCCTGGTACTGAGGTTACAGACAGTTGTGAGCCACCATGTGGGTACTGAAAATCAAACCCAGGTCCTCTGGAAAAACAGCCGGTTCCTGCTATAGCATGAATTGGATCCAATCTTCCTGGCATCCAGGACCCTCCCTTTCCCCCATACCCCTTTTCTTGGGAGGAGACACACATTGTACCTGGAGAACCCGAGACATTTCAGCTTTTAGGCTGAGACCCTTTATGCCATCTCTCCAGACTGGACTCCAATGCGACAGCAAGCTTCAGGCTGTGGGAAACTTCTGTCCATTGCTTCATCTCAGAGCCACAGAATTCAGTCAGAACAAGGCCTAGGCCACCCCAGAGATGCAACAGCCAGCATTACTGCATGCCTCACACCCGCGGAGAGACATGCCAACATTTGGAGCCCCCTGCAGAGTGACACTTCATCCCAGTCCAGCCCAGGTTCCTCTTTGTGTTTGAATGGAAAGGCCTGGATCATAGGATAATATTCTCTCTCATTCAAACACACACTTACTCACACACAAAGTCACACACACACAGACACACACACTCACTCACACATCTTAAACATTGTATGTGTGCTCTGAGCATGTAGGCTTGGGTCACACAGAAGCTCTGCCCTTGGACGAATCTTACCATGGTCAAA
This sequence comes from Apodemus agrarius, assembly GCA_964023405.1. Classification (NCBI taxonomy): domain Eukaryota; kingdom Metazoa; phylum Chordata; class Mammalia; order Rodentia; family Muridae; genus Apodemus; species Apodemus agrarius. The sequence continues at coordinate 111,983,797 of OZ030012.1, read as the reverse complement.
AGCCCCATGCCCTCAGAGAATAAAAAGTGGGCTTTCACTCCACACTGGCCACACAGAGAGAACAGACTTCTCACCCTCTGCTTCCTCTCTATACGTCATTTCCTAACTACCTGCCAGAGAAGTCACCATAGGAAAGCTGGTGCCTGGGCGGGACCCTGCTGACCGGCTGGCTCTCCATGTCCAGAGGCCAGGCCTGCTGGGTGATCCACTCCACACAGGTTTCTTGAAGAGGAGAAGAGGAAGGGCAGAGAACAGAAGCTGTAAGTTCCACACTGGCCCCTCCTAAGGTGGAAGGTGGTGATGGAAGGGCAGAAACTGGGAGCCAGAGGACCTGGGTCCTTGTGGGACTCAGTGTCCCCATAACAAAATACATAGGGAACCCATTAGGACCTCTCCATCATAAGTGCATTTTGTAACTGAAACAGAACATTAAAATCCAATCTCAATCTCTCTCTCCCTCTCTCTCTCTCTCTCTCTCTCTCTCTCTCTCTCTCTCTCTCTCTCTCTCTCTGTTTCCCCTCTCTCTTTGCCTCCTCTCTCTATCTCTGTCTCTGTATGTCTGTCTGACTTTCTCTCTAGCTCTTTCTCTGGCTCTCTGTGTTTCTGTCTTTATGTCTCTCCCCCCTCCGTGTCTGATTTTATATTTAACTCCACCTGGCCTTTTTGTTCCTTATTAATCAGGTGAAGTGTGTGTTGAGGTTGGTTGGTTGCTATTTGGTTTTTTGAGACAGGGTTTTTGTGCGTAGCCTTGGCTATCTCAGAACTTGCTCTGTACACCAGGCTGGCCTCAAACCCAGAGATCTGTTTGCCTCTGCTGGGACTAAAGGTGCACACACCACCATTTCTTTAAAATCACTGTATTTGCTGATCAAGAACAGGCCTGTGTGCAATGACCTGAGCTCACCTGCCCATTGTGTAATGTGCCTGGAACGATGCACAACCCGAAGTAATAACCATTGTGACAAGAATAATCACTGTTTTTGTCTTGAGATGTGCAGAACTGAAAAACATATGTGACCAGTGATCAGGGTCACCACTGCATACCTGGCCACTGACTTCACACATGGGAAGGCACCCAGCCACCCTGTCTCCAGTCACCTACTTCTAGAAAATAATTGGATTCGTGGAAGTGCTGGGCTCTCACTGGCCATGTTGTGACCAGCTAGCTCATCAATTAGTACAATTCTTTGTCATGCACCACCTTGTCCCTTCCCTGGTTGGGTCTGGCAGGCTCTAGGCAGAATGTGACACAGTGTGTCACAGTACACCTGTGGTCAGAGGAGAACTTGAGAGAGTCAGTATTCATCTACCACATGGTTCTTCTGGCTCAAAAAACGCATACAAACCCACAAATGCACATCGGGCTTTATATGAAATGGCTTCCTCAGTGGGACTTTTTTGCACAGTACCAAGGCAGCTCAATAAAATGGGCTTATATATTCACTTGTGCAACTCTGCTATTGACTCTGGGCCCAACTGCAGAACTGTAGGCTGACCCAAACAAACTCACACAGCCTTGCCAGCACAGACAGCACAAGGCCAGCACAGGTCTTAGACCACAGTTACGCAAATCACATCATTTGCTGTGGGGAGAGGCATTTTCTGAGTGCCAGCCACCCAGAGACCCCTGCCCTTATGTCCTTCTCAGACTCCAAATAGCCAAAGGAAAGTCCCAGGTAAGATGGTTGCTATACTGTTCTAGTTGGATTTCTCAGACTCTGATAAACTCTATGACCAAAAGTAACTTGGGTAAGAAACCATTTGGCTTACAGGTCACAGCCCGTCACCAGGGAAGCCACAAGAGGAACTGAAGCAGAGGTCATGGAGGACCAGCCGCACAGGGTTCCGCAGCCTGCTTTCTTAACCACCCAGGAGTCCTTCATAGGAACATGGAGGCATAGGGGATGGAGTGGGGGTTCACCACACTGGGTGGTTAGTATTCCACAAAGGAACAACACTAATGGGCATCAGGCAGTTGTAGCTGAGTAATCAGAGGAGGGCTGAGGAGACCTCCCATTTCCTCAGTTCCCCAGAATATCCTGGGCCTTCAAACTGTTACTCATAGAGCAAACTGTTTATCCTGGAGAACTAGTCAAGGTCATTCCCTTTATTAGGATTCTTCATCCAGATACCATTGCCTTGATGACTTTAAAGCAGCAGAGGAGGCACTGGGGGGATGGCTCAGTGGCTAGGACAATGAGGACCCAGTTTAGTTCCCAGTACCCACAAGGCAGTTCACAACCATCTGTAACTCTAGTTCCAAGAGATCCAACACTGTCTTCTGGTCCCTCTGGTACAAGGCTTGCACATGGCACACATACATACACCTAGAGAGAACACACCCATGTTTTGATTTCAAAAACTTCAAAACTACATACACATAAAATTAATTTTTACATTTTTTTATTTTTGCAAAATTCATTGTTTTGGGTTATTTGAGACAGGGGCTCTCTATATAACCCTTGCTGTCCTGGAACTCACCCTGTAGACCAGGCTGGCTGAAATTAATTTTTAAGACATAATAAGTGGTTTAAAGTCATCAATCTGAGTATACTCACATATCAATGTATACATGGCTTCAAAACCATATACATATAAAATTAATTTTTACATTTATTTATTATTGCAAAATTAATTTTTTTGGTTATTTGAGACAGGGGCTCTCTCTATAGCCCTGGATGTCCTGGAACTCACACTGTAGATCAGGCTGGCTGAAATTAATTTTTAAGACATAAAGAGTGGTTTAAAATTATCGATCTGAGCTGGGCGGTGGTGGTGCACGCCTGTAATCCCAGCACTTGGGAGGCAGAAGCAGGTGGATTTCTGAGTTCGAGGCCAGCCTGGTCTACAGAGTGAGTTCCAGGACAGCCAGGACTGTACAGAGAAACCCTGTCTCGAAAAATCAAAAAAAAAAAAATATATCGATCTGAGTATACACACATCAATGTGTACATGGAGGCCCGAGATCCGAGTTCGTGTTTCCCTCTTTTGCTCTACATTTTAAATATCAATTATTACACTTATTTGGGGTAGAGAGGAAGGTACAAGACACATGCAGAAATCTGAAGGGAACCCGCAGGAGTAAGTTCTGTCCTCGCACCTGTGGGCTGCAGAGATTGAACCCAGGTCATGAGGTTAGCTGGGCAGCGCCTTTACCATCTGAGCATTTGCTAGCCCTCCATCTCTTATTGAGACAGATTATCTCCCTGAACCTAGAGTTTCCCCTTCCCACTAGGTGGCTCACAGCATTGGGAGTGCAGCCACGTCATGCTGGACCTGGCTATTCCAAGGCTACTGGGCATCGGGACTTAGACCCTCCCACTTCAAGCAGCCAGCACTTCACGCACGGCTGAACTTGACTAACGTACTCAATCCAGTAAAATATCCACAGGGAAAGCCTTCCTTATTGACCACCCATACACTTGTGTGAAAAACACTTGGGACAAACCTGGAGCTGCTCCACGGAACAGTGAACTGTAGTCCTCTTGCCCTAGGCATGGATTTCTACCTGTTATTTCAGTTACCAATGGTAAACAATCTGAAAATATTAAATAGAAAATTCTGGAAATAGGCTGAGGAGATAGACGTGTGTGTGTGTGTGTGTGTGTGTGTGTGTGTGTGTGTTAATGGTAAAGTGCTTGCCTAGCACACCCAAAACCCTGCATTTGATCCGTGTACACACACCTATTCACAATGTGAGTTTTACAGTTTTCATTCTGGAGCCTCCAGTTTCCAAGGATCCAATCCAATCCCGCCTTCCGGCCCTTGTGGGCACTGCATGCATGCACTCATGTATAAAATGAAAATCTTTAGCCTGCTGGGCAGAGAGGCACACACACACTTTTAATTTCAGCATTCAGGAGGTAGAGGCAGGTGGATCTGATTTCAAGGCCATTCTGGTCTGTGGGGGAAAAAAAGGTGGGGCCATGGGGCTGCCAGGCCCTGAACACAGGCAGGCAGAGCCCACATAGGAGAAGACTGGCAGACAGAGCCTGCATACAGGAGAACTGGAGGGCAAGGCCCACATAAGGGTAAACTGGCTATGCCTGAGTACCGAGATGGGGATGGCAGGCACCCTAGTTCCTGTAGAGTGCCAGGCTGCCTGGCTAGCGGGAGGGGTATCCTTGCTCAGAAGGTGGTGCCTCTCTGGCATGGGCCTCCAGGTGCCTATTGAGGAAGCTTGGCTGAGAAGAGGCTGGGTCCTTTCCTGGTGGCTGGAAACGCTGAGGAGTGCTCCATGTTCTTACATGGCAGGTTTTGAAAGGAAGAGACAGTTCATATTATAACGCTTTATTATAGAAAAGTGGGGAGGGAAAGGGAGATAGAGAAGTAAGGAGAGAAAGAGAAGGTAGAAGGATGAGAGCTGGTCATGACCAAATGGGAAGAGGGGAGACAGGGCGAGGGCAAGGACTAGAGAGAAGCAAGAGAGAGAGGTGAGCGAGAGAGCAAGGAGGAGCAAGAGGCCTCCTTTAATGGTGGCAACAGCCAGGTAACCGTGGGGCAGGGAAAACTTGGCTGATGCCTGGTGATTGTGTGGAGTGGAGTCCAGTCAGAACACTAGCGCGGCCTGGGGCGTGGCCACATGAGACTGATGGCCACAGATTACAGAGTTGAGGAGTCAGGAGTCAGGGACCATGGCTTACTAGTTCCGGCCTTTGTACAATCTTCTACTGTGTCTCTGGAGTAAGCCTTGCTCAACCAGGCCAAAGACTGCTTCACAAGGTCCCACACTGGACTACATAAACAGTTTCTAGAACAGCCAGGGTTACGTGAAGGACTTCTCTCAAAAAAAGAAAAAAATGGTGGGGGGAGCAGAGGAAGGAACACTTCTTGTCTACACAGTGAGTTAAAGGACAAAACCCTATTCCAAAAACAACAAAATGAACAAATACAGTCTCCTGTACTGGTGACTGTTCTCATTGCTGTGACAGTTAGGTATCTGACAAAAGCAACTGAAGGGACAGTTTATTTGGGCTCACTGGTGTAAGAGGAGACAGTCCATCACAATGGAGTCCCCAAAGTGTGTCTCCTAGGGGATCCCAAATGCAGTGTGGCTGACCTTGAACATTAGCCTCCACCCACCTCATTCTGAGCAGTGTGAAGAAATCTTCCTCCTTCCCACCCAGGGCGTGAATCATCCCATTGACCAACACATGCCCACTCTATACACTACCCATTCATCAGCCTCTTAGTGGCTGCCTGCCTTCTGGGACACACTGTCACAGTGCACACTCAGTGTAAATGACCACAGCTAGTTCACATCCTGGTGAGTGCAAAGCCAAAACAGAAGGGCATGGAAGAGAAGAACCCTCCTCAAAGAAAGGAACTGGGAGGGCTTGTTCTGGGATCCTGTGCACATTCATAGCGGAGGCACTTAAGGGACAGAAGCTTCTTGAGCATGCTCAATTTAAAGTCCTCCTCCAGGAGTCACGGACTGCAGACTTGGGTCTGTGTTCCTGGGTCAGTTCAAGGAACACAGGTTCAAAGAGCATAAAGTTGGACTACAAATACTTCTGCTCACTTGTTTCTAGTTTTATCTGATGCACAAAAGGACATTTGAAGGCACATCAAGGCGCCTGCCTTGCCTTGTTGCTAACAGTGGGGTTACTGGAGGGCAGCCTCAGTGTATGACTGACAAGCCCAGAACCTTACTCACTTGCACTGTCTACCTGGATTTTGGTTGGTTGGTTGGTTGATTTGATTTGGTTTGAGGATGGATTGGTAGGGCTGTTCATTTAAGACAGAGCTCAGGATGTAGGCCATTGGTGAGCTCAGGAATTCTCCTTCATTATCCACCTGAATGCTGAGGTTAGAGCCAAGAGCCACCATGACCAGATTGTCTTTTGTCTAACAATAACAAAAAATCTTTTAAAATATTTTAGTTATGTATATAGAGGGATTGCATATGCTGGGGGGGGAGCAGATGTTGGGGATGGCAGACGCTGGAGGGAATGGCATATGCTGGGGGGGGAGCAGATATTGAGGGTGGCAGATGGAGGGTTGGAAATCCTGGGGTGTGCTATTTACAGGGGCATGGCATATGCATGTGAATACAGGTGCCCTGGAGCCCAGAGGCTGGTACCTATCACATACAGATCCCCTGGAGCTGTAGTTACAGGTGGTTGTGAGCTTCACAGGCAGAGGGACTCACACCCTCTAGAATAATAGTGTGTGCGCTTAATACATGGGTCCTTTATCCAGTCTCAGTAACAAATTATTTTAAATTAATTTTTGCATTGGCACACCTGTGGAAGCCAGAGGACAGCTTTGGAGTGCTGGTTTCCCTCCTCTACCAAGTGGGTCCTGGAGACAGAACTCAAGTCATGAGGGTCAGGTGCAAGTGCCTTTACCCTCTGACAGCTGAGATGTCGCCCCCTCCACCTTAGTGATGACAAAGTCTGCAGTGAGAGTTCACTTACATTTCCTGATGTGGGTGGTGCTGCCCTTAAGCCCACACTCAAAACACAGAGACAGGTGGATTTCTGTGAGTTCGAGGCCAGGATCTACACAGCAAGTTCCAGGCCAGCCAGGACCACACAGAGAACCTGTCATGAAAGAAGCAAGACAAAAGAGAAGTTCCTGATTTTTCTGACTTTTGATTTCCTGCAAGTTGGGATGTAAATAAACACTTTGACTAGAACTACAGATGCATCTGTGTTCTATTAAACATCCTGTAACCTAATCACAATGGAAGGATTCACCGTGACCTGGCTGCAGTCGCAGCAGCCATGGTTACTTCTGAACAATCCTGTCAGGTCCCCTCCCACTGTTTCCCAGTGGACTGTAGTGAAGCTAACCCATCAGAGTGATAAGCGACCTTCTGCCACCCACACCCGTACCAGACTGAGGGACGCTCCCAACATCTTTGCAATTAGCTTGAGAGGGGCAGGTGTTTGCTTTTGTCCTCACGCCATAAGCTCCCTTCTGTTCACATACATTTGAGGGATCCACTGGTCTTGCTGCCATCCAGAAACGTGCTTCTGCTGAGAAGAAAGTCCCCAGTACATGGCAGTTTGAAATCCTGAGTTTGTCTGCCTCTTTCTGGGATCTCATGGCACTTGTGGTCTGTGCGTACAACTTGGGGCTGGGTTTGTGGCACTGCTGAATGCTATGATAATGAAAAGCACACACTCTACTCTTTATAAAGATAGTGTGTGATGTGCTTTTTCCACGTGAAGACTGTGTATGAGTAATTTAATACTAAGGGCAACAGCAGGAAGACCAGAAATTAGGTCCATTTAAGGCTATTAGCCTTGGGACAGAGCAGTGGATCAAAGAATTGAGGATATTAGAAATTAAATCAATAGTCGATTTTTAAAAACAAGGCAAAGTAAGTTGGTCAGGATGGTGCACTCCTTTAATCCCAGCACTCATGTGTCAGAGGAAGGCAGAAATCAGGCCAACCTGGTCTACAAAGGGATGCCAGGACAGATATACAGAGAAACCCTGTCTTGAAACAAACAAGCAAACAGGACAAAATGGGTGGTGCAGAATGCCCTTCTGGATTTGCAGGACCCAGAACTGGTGATTGCAGTTAGCTACTGTGTTGGTTAGATTTTGGTCAACTCAATGAAGCTGGAGTCAGTTGAGAAAAGAGAGCCTCCATTTAAAGTAATGCCTCCATCAGGCTGACCTGCAGGCAAGACTGTAAGGCATTTTCTTCATTAATGATTGATGTGGGGGGCCCAGCCCACTGTGGGTGGTGAACCCTGACTCCATTCCCTATGCCTAGGGAAGGATTCCTGGGTGGTATAAGAAAGCAGGCTGGGTAACCCCATGCTGCTGTTCCTCCATGACCTCTGCTTCAGTTCCTCTTGTGGCTTCCCTGGTGACGGGCTGTGACCTGTAAGCCAAATGGTTTCTTCCCCAAGTTGCTTTTGGTCATAGAGTTTATCATAGCCTGAGAAATCCAACTAGAACACCATAGCAACTGTCTTACCTGGGACTTTCCTTTGGCCATTTGGAGTCTGAGAAGGACAGCATAATGGCAGGGGTCTCTGGGTGGCTGGCACTCAGAAAATGCCTCTCCCCACAGCAAATGATGGGATTTGGGTAACTGTGATCTAAGACCTGTGCTGGCCTTGTGCTGTCTGTGCTGGCAAGGCTGTGTGAGTTTGCTTGGGTCAGCCTACAGTTCTGTTGGGTGGAGTCAAGAGCAGAGTTGCACAGGTGAATATAAGCCAACCATTTTATTGAGCTGCCCTGACACTCTGTGCAAAGAAGTCCCACTGAGGAAGCCACTTAATATAAAGCCAGATGCTCTGTGTGCATTTGTGAGTTTGTGTGTTTTTGAGCCCAGGACCCATGTGGTAGATGAGAACTGACTCCCTCAAGTTTCCTTGAACACAGGTGCACTGTGACACACTGTGACACGTTCTGCCTAGAGCCTGACAGACCCAACCAGGCAAGGGACAAGGTGGTGCATGACAAGGAATTGTATTAATTGATGAGCTAGTTGGTCACAGAATGGCCAGTGAGAGGCCAGCACTTCCAGGAATCCAATTATTTTCTAGAAACAGGTGACTGGAGACAGGGTGGCAGGGTGCCTTGTCATGTGTGAAGTCAGTGACTAAGTATGCAGATGTGACCCTGATCACTGGTCACATATGTTTTTCAGTTCTGCAGATCTCAAGAACAAAACAGTGATTATTCTTGTGGTCGATGGTTATTTCTTCGGGTTACTCTTACTGAGGGGTTGTGCATAGTTCTTGGCACATTACACAATGCACAGATGAGCTCAGGTCAATGCACACAGGCCTGTTCTTGATCAGTAAAAACAGTGATTTTTACAAAATGAGGGGTGTGCACCTGTAACAAGTTCTACAGACTGAGAGATTAGACTTCAAAAGTAAGAGGTGTCCTAAAACTGGTTGTAGAACTCTTGGCCAAAATGAACATATTAAGTCGTAGTTCTCGTGACAATTTTTTTTTTGTTCTCTTTCATTCCTTTTCTTAGTCACAGGTTCCTGATAGCCTAAACTATGATCTTAAACAAAAATAATGAGTACAAAACCATCCGCTGAGATGGGTCACTAACATGACCTTATCTCCAGGAAAACCAATGCTTTCCTTTTGAAATCATTTACAAAATTATTGTGATAAAAACTTTGCCAACAATAAAATTTCATATGGCTCCACATGTGTCATCGGAGGTAGGTGTTAATCTAAAAGGTCTTAATTAAAAAAAATAAAATAGTTTAAATTTATGCTTTAAGATGTATAAAAAATCAGACATCAGATGTTAAACAATAATTAACCATAGGGACTGAAAAGTTAGGTCAACGGTTAAGAACACTGACCAAAAAGATTTATTTATTAACCTGTTTTGGGGAATATGCCACTAGCCTTAGAGGACTGCCCTATTAACATATTCTTTTAAAAATGTTATATTTTGATGGTGATGTTACCTGTTCTGTTTGTGATTCACTAAACATGTAGTTTCAGAGTCATAATGCTCAGCAGATTTTTGTATTTTACTGTGCCAAATGATTCTTGTTGGGATTCGTGATTGTTTGTTTCTTAAGACATGGTTTCTAAGAGTTGTCATGTTTGGTTTAATGTCTAAAAATCCCCTATTTGAGAGCTACAAAATACACTCAGATTCAAACTGCCTCTGTTTATTTCAATTTGTCACCGCCGAATCCTAACCCACCAAGATTTGAAGACCCTCATCCCAGAGACCCCCACTCCCGGCTGGGGTGGTCCTTGACATGCACCTTTAGTCCCAGCAGAGGCAGACAAATCTCTGAGTTTAAGGCCACCCTGGTGTACAGAGAGAGTTCCAGGACAGCCAGGGCTACACAGAGAAACCCTGTCTCAAAAAACCAATCAACAAACAACCGACCAACACACACACACACACACACACACACACACACACACACAAACACACACACACACTTCATCTGATTACTATGGAACAAAAAGGTCAGGTAGAGTAAAATTTACTCTATAATATAGAGTTAAATTCAGGCATACAGGGGGAAAAAGAAAGATACAGAGAGACAGAGATACACAGAGAGACAGAGATAGAGACAGACAGACAGGAGGCAGAGAGGGAGGGGAAGCAGAGAAGGAGAGAGAGATTGTGATTAGATTTTAATGTTCTGTTTCAGTTACAAAATCAGCTTATGACGGAGAGGCCCTAATGACAGAAGGATCCCTGTGTAGTGTCTTATGGGGACACTGAGTCCCACAAGGACCCAGGTCCTCTGGCTCCAGTTTCTGCCCTTCCATCACCACCTTCCACCTCAGGAGGGGCCAGTGTGGAACTTACAGCTTCTGTTCTCTGCCCTTCCTCTTCTCCTCTACTTCCAAGAAACCTGTGTGGAGTGGATCACCCAGCAGGGCTGGCCTTTGGGCATGGAGAGCCAGCCGGTCAGCAGGGTCCCGCCCAGGCACCAGCTTTCCTGTGGTGACTTCTCTGGCAGGTAGTTAGGAAATGACTTATAGGAGAGGAAGCAGAGGGTGAGAAGTCTGTTCTCTCAGTGTGGCCGCTGTGCAGTGAAAGCCCACTTTTTATGCTCTGAGGCCATGGGACTTTTGACCAGGGCTTCCTCCAAAGGCAGCGCTTCTGTGTGACCCAACCCCACATGCCCACAGCACACATACATGTGCCATTACATTCAAACACAAAGAGGAACCTGGGCTGGACTGGGAGGAAGTGTCACTCTGCAGGGGGCTCCAAATGTTGGCATGTCCCTCCCTGGGTGTGAGGCATGCAGGAATGCTGGCTGTTGCATCTCTGGAGTGGCCTGTGCCTTGTTCCCACTGGAGTCTTTGGCCCTGAGATGAAGCTGTAGACTGAGAACTTGTTTTCCACAGCCTGAAGTTTGGTGTCGCATTGAATCCCAGCCTGGAGAGATGGCATAGAGGCACTACTGGCCTGAAAGTTGAAATGTCCCAGGTTCTCCAGGTAGAATGTGTGTCTCCTCCCAAGAACCAGGGATGGGGACAGGGAGGGTTCCAGAAGCCAGGCGGCTTGGAGCCAGTTCTTGCTCTGGCAGGAACCATGCCCTCGCACAGAAACCCTGCTAGGCACTTATGGGTCCCGTGTGAGAGGGAGCACAGTAGGTGCTCAGGTTGTGGCACCATTTGCCCTTCTGTTGCCTTCCACCTGCTCGGTATGGCAGAGCTGACCTCCATGCCAGGAAGACGACCCTACCCTGCAGCTTACAGAAAAATGGAAAGCCTGGCCAGGGCTGGAGAGATGACTTGGCAATTAAGAGTATAGTCTGTAGACAAGGCTGGCCTCAAAGTGAGAGATCCTCCTGCCTCTGTCTCCAGAGTGCTGAAGTTTAATGGTGTGTACCTGCCTCCCTGCCTATTTTTGACTATATAAATTCTTAGGTTTAAGGAAATGAGCATTGCAAAGATTACCGTTTGCCTGATGGAATGACCCACAGTGGGCTGGGCCCTCCCACATCAATCACTAATTAAGGAAATGCCCTGCAGGCTTGCCTACAGCCTGATCACTTGGAGGCATTTTCTCCATGGAGGTTCCCTCCTCTCAGATGACTGTACCTTGTGTCAAGCTGACATAAATTGGCCAGGACAAGGGTGAATGTGGTTGCAGTCACATGTGTTCCTGGCCTCAGTCATCCTCAGAGCCTTCTGTATTCTGTCCACTTGGGCTGCAAGATCTCAGCTTCTCCTCCATCTCTCTAAGGGTGTCCTGAGCCTTTGCTGTCCCCTTATGGAACCCCAGAGTAGCCAAATGTCTTACTGGAAGTTGAAGATTGTGATGGAAAGTCCCCCGATCCATGGTAATGCACTGAAGCCTGCATTAAGAGCTACAGACATCTTGGATACCCTGCAAGGTCCCAACTGTTTGCAGCAGACACTGGTTAAGAACCTGGTTGCACTCCTGCTCCATCTCTTGTTAATGTTTTAAGGTGGTATTGTAGGAATGTGCAAAGATGTCTTTATCCAACAACTACAGTGGCCAATCATGGTGGCCCTTTCTAAAAGACTCTATGTCCCAAACTCTGGAACTTGTATTTCCTTATTTGACAAAGGATGAGTGTCATTTAACAGGATACAATATATGGCTGGGTGGGACTAGGGACAACATGTCTCATCAATTAAGAGCATATACCGCTTCTACAGAAGACTCAGGTTCTGTTCCCAGAACCTCCTGGAGCAGCTCACCACTGCCTGCAACTGTAGCACCAGGAAGATCTGACACCTTGACCTTTGTGGGTACCTGCTTTCAACTTCATAAACACACTCATTCACATAATAAAAAAATCTAAAATTTATGACTTGGTTATAAATCTCAACTGAGGAGTTTATCTTAATTTACCCAGATGTATACATTTACAGGTGACCTAAAAAGAAAGATATCCCAGCCAGCTGATGGTGGTCATATTCTCCTTTAATCCCAGCACTTGGGAGGCAGAAGCAACCAGATCTCTGAGTTTGAGGTCAGCCTGGCCTACAGGGTGAGTTCCAGGACAGCCAGAGCTACACAGAGAAACCATGTCTCAAAACAAAACAAAACAAAACAAAACAAAACAAAACAAAACAAAACAAAAGTCATCTCAGCATGATGGTACACACCTTTAATCCCAGCACTCAGCAGCAGGCAGGGGCAGGTGGATCCCTGTGAGTTCAAGTCCAGCCTTGTCTACATAGTGAGCCTAGATCACCAGAGCTACCTAGTGAAATACAACACAGCAGAGAAGGATGTATACCGGGATGAGAACATGCCTGGGGGCAGGGACAGAGAACGATGTAAAGTTTCTCAGGACATAAGCTCTACCCTGTGGATGCGAAGGTAATTTTAGAATAAAAATACATTCTGATTTCTAGTTAGTAATGTAATCAGCATGAATAAAATCAGCATGACTCTTCTAATATTTTTTGAAACAGACTCTCATTCTTTACAATAGGCTAGCCTGAACTTCATGTGCAAAACACATGAAAGTGCCTACCTGCGTGAGTACACATGCCTGTGTATGCGCAGGGACCAGCAGTAAACATTCAGATGTCTGCTATGCCAGCCCCTTGCTACTAGAAAGCTACTACACAGCAACATACTCTCAGAGGCTGTGCGGGCACGGAGAGGTGGGCTCTGCTGATCTAATTCAGTTCTCAAGGCAGACAGAAACATGGAAACCAGATTCCCTACACCAATAATTTGGAGCAACCTAATATGCTTCACATAAGCAATTGAACCTGTAGAAAATTAGTGTTACTCAGTATTTTCTAGAAAGTCCTGACAAGTACATCATCAATCCAGGCTGCCCCAGATCATGGACTTCTGGTCTCCATAGTGCCAGGGTGGGGTTGTTGAGCTCATCTACACAATGAAAGACACTGTGGAGTGAGTTTAGGTGTGAGCACTCTCAGCTGAGTGTATCTGGCTCCAGTGAGTGGGGGCAGGGCCAGGCTGAGAGTCTACACACCTGCAGCTTGTTCCAATCAAAGCCTGATGAGCTGTGGGTGGCAATCCTGCTGACCCTTTGGCCAAGCCTTTAAATCGGAGCAAACTGGGGAGGAGAAAGAAGAGTCAGTGTGGACTTAGGCCACAGAAGATGGAGATCCATTTGCCCCCTGAGCAATTGATGACACTCTTCTCCTATCTGGATGCCTTCAGTTTGCTACAGGTTGCCCAAGTGAACAAGGTAAATGCTCCTGGGCTGAGTCCTCCATTCGATGTATCCTACATAAGGTCCCTATGGCCTTTCCTGCTCAATGTGGAGTCTCAGAAACCCCAGCATTGTTAGGCCTCCTTTTGGGGGACCCCCTACTCAAATCTCAGGATGGCGCTCCCCAAGAAACTCGAGAGACCAGCTTGATGCAAACGCATAAGGTAGCTTTAATAAACGGAGCTCCGGGCCGACACTTGCCCCACGCAGGGGTGCAGAGGAGTCGACCCCGAGGCTCAAATATCGAAGGTTTTTATAGAAAGGAATTGAGGGAGGTTGACGTGGGCACACATGATAGGTTAGTTCAAACGGTTACAGGCAGATTCTTGGTGGGCAATTACATCAGCAGGCAGTACGTGGGACCGGTATCTCTGGAATGCAGGAGGGCAGCTTATCTTTTGGAGTCAGTCCGGGTGACGCCAGCCTGTCCGGATGGTTTGAGGCTTAGCGGAGATAGTCCTATCCCTCATCTATATGGTTTGGGATGCCTTAATAGCCTGCCCGGATGTATCCTAGGTTTGCTCTTCCCAGGACTGATCCCTTATCTATATGGCCTGGGATGCCTTAATAGCCTGCCCGGATGTATCCTGGGTTTTTATTGCCCTTATCCTTTCCCAGGACTGGTTGATTCTTTAAGTCCTGTACCCTGGGAAATTTTAACTTCTTTTATTCTTTCTTTCATTACATCAGCAGGCAGTACGTGGGACCGGTATCTCTGGAATGCAGGAGGGCAGCTTATCTTTTGGAGTCAGTCCGGGTGACTCCAGCCTGTCCGGATGGTTTGAGGCTTAGCGGAGATAGTCCTATCCCTCATCTATATGGTTTGGGATGCCTTAATAGCCTGCCCGGATGTATCCTGGGTTTGCTCTTCCCAGGACTGATCCCTTATCTATATGGCCTGGGATGCCTTAATAGCCTGCCCAGGTGTATCCTGGGTTTTTATTGCCCTTATCCTTTCCCAGGACTGGTTGATTCTTTAAGTCCTGCGCCCTGGGAAATTTTAACTTCTTTTATTCTTTCTTTCAGCATCACACTCACACAGCCTGGCTTCTTTCTGTCTTCCCTATTTCTTTCTTTCCTTCCTTCCTTCCTTCCTTCCTTCCTTCTTTCCTTCCTTCCTTCCTTCCTTCCTTCCTTCCTTCCTTCCTTCCTTCCTGAAACTTACCTTATTCAGTCCTGTCTGCTCAGCTCTGACACATTAGTGTATTGGGGACCCATCTGCTTCTCTTGACCAACAGGAGCGCCAGCCTACAGAATAGCAAATGGTTATACCTAGGGCTCATGGCTTAACACTGTCCACTCTGAAGACCTCAAATCCGGTCAATGAGGCAGGAGTGGTGGCTCATGCCTGTCATTGAAGCACGTGGGAGGTGGAAGCAAGATGACCAGGAGTGTGGGTCAGACTCAATCACATGAACTTAAACCCAGCCCAGGCTACTAGACACCCTATCTCAGAACAGTAACAGCGATAACAAAATTCTGCTAAAGGAAAAGACCCAGCCACCCTGCAGAGATGTGCGGCTGACACATGGCATCCTTGAGACTCCATGTCAGACCTTCGGAGGCTGGCCCTCCTTCCTCTGAGCCCTCACAAGGTGATTTGTGTTTGCTGGGCTAGGTCTCTCCAGGCTGGCTGGGCTTGGAGAGCTAGGACTGTGTTTGATTTACCTGTGTAGGCCCAGCAAAGAACAAATTGAGAACAGGAGAGGGAGGCAGTTGTTGGTTTAAGGATTCTTTTCTCTCCCATAGAGCTGGAATGCAGTTGCAAGCAGTGATGTCTTATGGAGGTAAGGAGAGGGGCAGGGTGGGATGGGAAGAGGGGATGAAATGGGGCAGGAAGGGAAGAAGAGGCCTCCTGATTCTGGACCTGGACCTCTGCTGTGGGAGGATGGTTAGTGAATAAATAAATCACTGTTAACGTGGTTCTCAGGTGAAGTAACTGGGTTCAACCTGATGGGATTACAACTCTGCATTGCAGGAAGTTGTGTCGGAAGAGATGGCTCTTCTATGACAATGTCAACCTACAGCTCCTCGGCACAGAGACATGGAAGCAGTACTACGTTTCCCGAACATGGCAAGAACATGCCAAATCCAGGGCAAAGCCAGAAGATTTTACTTACAGGGAATTTCCTGCAGAGCATGGTATGGTCTAGGGTACCCTAGTAGCAATGCCCACTTTGTTTTTCCCACTCTGTGCAGTCCTACATACTCATTTAATAAGAGGAGGGAAATTGTAGCTTAACAGGATGGGGCTGCTGTGCTAGCCTAGCCATGGACCCAATCTGTAATCTGCTGAGTGGAGCTCAACAATGTAAACCTGCCCTGTCCCTCCTTTGCCCTGAAGGGTCAGACCCTTCCCAGTGTGCAGAGAGAATTTAGTGGCAATTACTACAAAGGCTTTAGTATTCATCTTTTTCAAAAAACTTCATCAGAACAGGTTTCTGGTTGAGAAATACTTCTTAATTTTTTATATTTATTATTTTGAGTGTATGTGTATATGATGTGTATACATGACACTGTGTGTGTGTGTGTGTGTGTGTGTGTGTGTGTGTGTGTGTGTATCAGAAGACAAGTTTGTGGAATCCATTCTCTCGTAAAGGGAAGAATGGATTTTCTCTTTGTTTTAAGATAAGGCCTCACTAAATAGCCATGGCCAGCCTGGAACTTGATCTGTAGACTGGACTGGTCTCAAATTAAAGACCTGGCACTTCTTAAGCACAGCACATGGGAGGCAGAGGCAGGTGGATTTCTGAGTTCAAGGCCTGCCTGGTCTACAGATGAGTTCCAGGACAGCCAGGGCGATACAGAGAAACCGGGTCTCGAAAAACCAAAAACCAAAACCAAAACCAAAAACAAACAAACAAAAAAAAGATATGGCATTTGCCTTCACTGGGACTGGTACATCATTACCCCTGCCTCCTTTTTCTTTTGTTTCTTTATTCTCTTTCTTTCTTCCCTTCTTTCCTTCATTCTTTCTTCCTTCTTTCCTTCTTTCTTTTTCATTATGTCTTCTCTCTCTCTCTCTCTCTCTCTCTCTCTCTCTCTCTCTCTCTCTCTCTCTTTCTCTCTCTCCCCGCCTCTCTCTAGACAGGATCTTATGTACCACAAGCTGACTTCAAACCCTTCATGTAGCAACTCAATGACCTCAACTTTGGATTCTTCTCTCTCCAAATGTGTACTGGGTTACAGTCTATAGGCCTCTAGGAACAGAACCGAGCACCCTGCCCACTGAGGTACAGTCTTAGCCCCCAGCACCCATTTTGAATCTATAGAAACAGATTAAAGAGTCAATGTCTCTGAACAAATGACCAACCTGCAGCTGCTTGGCTGCCTCTCACTTCATCCTTTCCTCAGCTTTGATCCAAGCCTTCCACATGGCTGAGGGAGAGGAAACATCCCTCCTTCCATTTGAGTGCCCCGTTGACTCTCTTGTGTCCACATATTGTTGGGGTTTCCTTGCAGGAGTTCAGGCAAATGCATGCTATGTCTCAGGATGTGGCTTAACAAGAAACGGACAAGGCAACTCGGTTGTCTGTATGGTGTCTTCCATGACTAAGATTTCCACTTGGGATATTCATGAGGTGAGTCTGGATGATGAGTAGCAAAAGTTACTTGGATGTGAATTCTGATTTCATCTTTTTGTTGTGGGTGATGATGAGACAGGACCCCCCTGTACAGACCTGGCTGTCCTGGAAGTCCCTGTATAGATCCACCTACCATGGCTTCCCATGGCCTGTGGTCAAAGGTTTGCACCACCACACCTGAGTTTTCTCTCTTCATCCGTTTTTCTTTTAGATATCATTATTTTATGTGTATGAGTGTTTTCTGTGCATATATGTATGTGTAATACATGTGTGTCTGCTGCCTGTGGAGGTCACAAGAGGGTGACATGTGGCTTAGAACCTGTAGTTGCAGATGACTGTAAGCTGTGGGTCCTGGGGCTGTGGACACTGAACTCAGGTCCCCTGCTAAGCCATCTCTGCAGGGCCTGTCAGTGTGTCAAAGTTTCCGTCATAGAGATTGTTCTCATAAAAGGTCGGGTTTACTCGTAGGTATTCTTTTTTAAGATATATTTTTTATTTTATGTATGTGTTTGTCTGTGTGTGTTTATGGTTGGTGCTGGCTGGCAGAGGCCAGAGACTCTGAGATGTTGTGGAGGCTTTGGGAAGCCAACTAGGGAAGCCAGAGCATTAATAGCTCTGAACTACACAACCGTCACTTTGGCCCCTAAATCTAAGGGTTGTTTGTTGGTGGTGGTTTTTTTCTTTGTTTGTTTGTTTGTTTGTTTGTTTGTTTGTTTGAAACAGGGTTTCAGTGTGTGAGAGCCTTGGTGGAAACCTGCTCTGTAGACCAGGCTGCCGTCCAACTCTGAGATGTGCCAGCCTCTGCCTGCTGGGGTCATAAGCCCGAACAATGTCCCCCAGGCCACTTCAGGGTGGTGTTCAAGGATACTGTGAATGGGACAGCTTCCCTGATCCTTCCTCAAACACAGAAAGAACCTAGCCCCACTAAAAGAGCCAATAGGCACAAGCTTGTGCTGTTATTAAAAGATAAACAGGCTCTGAGCACAGGGCCAATGATTGTTCCTCACACATGTTTGTAGGAGGTGGTTCTCCCCTTCCATGTTGTTCCTGGGGATTGAACCCCGGTCATGGGGTTCCAGGAGGGCATGTGCCCTTCCCTGCTGAGCCATCTTGGCGGCCATGTTCTACTTTCTGGTCTGTACAGTGAGTGTGTGCTCGCCTCTGAGCATAATGTGTGTGTCCTGTTTTCCTGTCCACTCCTGACCCAAATAATCTAGATGTTTGATTTTCTTCTTTGTGTTTCTTTTATTTTTACATACATAGAGACTCCATCTGCTAGTATGTCCATGTGAGGGTGTCAGATCCCCCAGAACTGAAGTTACAGACAGTTGTGAGCTGCCATGTGTGTGCTGGGAATTGAACCGCAGACCTTTAGACCACGAGCTGTTCTTAACTAAACTGCTGTGCCATCTCTCCAGCCTTGTGTTTCCTTTTCTTTTTTCAGATTCTCTTGTAATGTAGTCCCAGCTGTCCTGGAACTTGGCATTGTAGACCAGACTGGCCTGAAACTGCTAGTGACCTTCCTGCCTCTGCCTCCCTGGGCTGGGATTCTAGACATGTGCTACCATGTCCAGTAAGGGGTGCTTAGAGCTTTCAGAATCTTTCCTTGTAAGGACGAACTCAGGGTTTCCAGTCTGCCCAAGGCCTCCAAATAATGCTGGTCTGGGAAAGTAGTTGCACTAGAGGTGCTCAGACATGATGTTCTTGTTCCCCAGGGCGTTATGACCTGGGAAAGCCCTGTACAATCCACCAGAATACACCTGTTGACTACCCTCCCTGAGATGCACATCGCGGTCACTGTAGATACAGAATCAACTATCAAAGTGTGGGACTGTCAGAACAGGGAAGCTCTGGCGACTAACAGGCTGCAATCTCCCTGTGTATCACTGAAAGCTGTTGAAACCGAAGATGGCCCGACTCTCTTTGTAAGTGACCCCCAAATCTGCACTACTCATGCACAACAAACACTTGCCAGTTTGAGGTCTCATTAAAGCCAAATCTCAATGTGCTTTCTTGGAGTCACGGCAAACCCTGAGAGTCAATCATAGTAAACCAAAAACATAGCCATCCCTTAGCCTTTGATCTATTTCATGTGCATTTCCTTAAGGCATCCTCTTAAAAATATCATTTTAAAATTCTTTCTTCGGATCTGGGGATAGATGTCTTAGTAGGTAGCAGTCTTTGCGTACAAGCATGAATGCTCAAGTTCAAACCCCTGTCACGCACATAAATGTAGTGGCTACATCTTCCTGTAACCCCAGTGCTGTTGGAGATGGAAACACAAGGGTCACTGGGACTAGACGGCTGCTGGCCAAGCCAGCCTAGCTCCAGGGTCAATAGGAGACTCTCTCAGGAAATCAGGAGAAGAGCGTTCTAACAGAATACCTGGCATCCTTCTCTGGTTTTCATGTATGCCCAGGTATGTAATCTACATAAACATACATAAGTATACATATAATATGCACACGCAGGCACACACACAATTCTTCTAAGTGATTTTACATCTTCTTGTCCTTGAAATGTTTATTATTGCTGAATCCATGACTTTGGAGACAATGTAGAGAATGAATTTGGAAGACAGTAGAGAGAAAAATGTGAATTTTATCAGATATTGAGAAAAGAGGGTAATGATGGTATCCCAGTGATTCTTGCAGGAGAATATTTTAGTGCTTGGAATGTCTTTACACATACCCTACCTCATGTGTTTGAGACAGAGTCTCATGATGTAGTCCTGGCTGGCCTAGAACTCACTGTGTAGAGTAGGGCGCTGTAAGGCAGACTGTTTCTGCCTTCTCAGAGTTGGGATTAAAGATATATGCTACCATGACCTACAAATGTTTCTTTTAAAAAAAAGTCTTACAGGGCAAGGTGGTGCATGTCACAGAGGCTGGTGAATCTCTTAAGTTTGAGACCAGCCTGGTCTACAGAGTGATTTCCAGGATAGCCAGGGCTACACAAAGAAATTCTTTTTGAAAACACCCAAAAGGAAACAATTATTTGTGTGTGAATAGTTTGCCTGCATGTGTATCTATGTATTATGAGCATGCTTGGAGGCCAGAAAAAGCCATTGGAGGCCCAGTATTGAATGTACAAATATTCTCTCTCTCTTTCACTCCCACTCTTTGTCTCGCTCTCGCTCTGCACCATTACCCACTGAGTCATTCCCCCCACCAGGTCTAGAGTGTCTTATTCCATGGGATAAGGCCAGACACTCTGTGAGGCAGGCTGGTCAGAGCTTTGGATCTTGTTACTGGACTTGAAGACAGTGATATATCTCAGAGCAGATGAGACTGCTTCTTCCTTGCCAACCCTTTTCCCACTGACTGGATGCTTGTGCTCTGATTTCAGGCAAGCGATGTCTCAGGTAATCTCTTCATCTTTAGCATTCCTGAATTAAGCTTCATTTCCACAATCGATGTATTCCCATACGATATTGATGAAATCTGCTGCTCTCCTCAGAAGAAATGGGTTTCTGTGAATAAGAAACAACCACAAGTCTTTCCAAAGGTAGGTCTGTTCTAGCAACTCCAGGGTGAAGGTCAGACAGTGGGAAGGTCCAGCCCTCAGGGAGGTCCAGGCAGAGCACTCCCCTCTCCTAAGCCCTATCATAGGGAAAGCCATTTCTACAGTCAGGGAAGAATAATGTGCTTGGAAGCAGTCACAATGGCAAGTGTCTATTAGTGAACTGTCCTTGGAATGTGGCTCAGCCAAAGGACAAATGCAGGTGAAATAACAGCCCCCAGAAACCTTTAAGTGCTACCATACCCAGTACTTTATATACTGCCTTCTCTCTTAACTGAAAGCTCTCTGGTGCTTGGTTCTTAGGTACCAGGGGAGAGATGGACCGCTCAGAGGCCAAGTACTCCTCAGGGCCCAAGCATATTTATTTGGGTGTCTGCTTCAATATATTCAAAGAAGCCTGGGTTGTACTATGACAGTCTCAATGCATCATTTAAAAGAAAATTTCCAGAATACCCTTGGATTAGTCCTCTATACAGTGAAAATGTACTTAGCTAAGCTCTGTCTTAAGCGTCCATTGCAGGAAGATTACGGAGCCACCCTTTGACCTGGGTCAGGGACTCCATTCTGTCTCTCAATATGATGGGAGGGGCAGGAAGACTATGAGTTATTCTGACCCTGAGTGGGAGCAATGACAGCTTCGCCCTGTCCTTGGGTGGAGAACAGATGCAGCCACCCCTGGGTATCTTTCAAAAGTTCCTTGTCTGGAGTGCACATGTGCCAGCCTGCAGAGATTTACTCTTCAGTGATTCTTCTGGGCACTCCTCCCTGCAGGTGTTTTTAATGAGCAGCTTACTGAGGACATCAGAATTCTCTGCACCTGTGTCTACCATTCTCCATTTTTCATTGTGCAAAACAGCCTTCTGGACGCCAAGAAGGGAAGACAGGATAACACTGATGGGCAAAATGGAAAGACGTGACTCCCTAATATGCACAACATTTACCACATTTAATATGATGCTGAGAAACATCGAGAACCAAACATGTGTTCAAGGTAAACCTTAGAAAATTCTCAATCACACATGATGGCACATGCCCAAAATCAGGAGACTGAGTCAGGAGATCTTCATATAGGGTGCTGACTCACAAACAAAAAAGATAGTAGCTGGGCGGTGGTGGCACACACCTTTAATCCAGCACTTGGGAGGCAGAGGAAGGCAGATTTCTGCCAGGTCTGGTCTACAGAGTGAGTTCCAGGACAGCCAGGGCTACACAGAGAAACCCTGTCTCAAAACAAAACCAAAAATAAAAAGATGGAACTGAGAAGATGGTTTAGCATGTATACATGCATGTATGTGGACCCATGCACACCTGTGCACACACAGGCACAGACACACAGACAGACAGACAGACACACACACACACACACACACACACACACACACACACACACACACACAAACTGATTTTAAAAAACCAACAAAAGGCCAAACATGGTAGTGTCCCCTTTAATCCAAGCATTATTAAGGAGGAGAGACAGGCAGATTTTTTTTGTGTTCCAGGCCAGTCTGATCTATCTACTGAGTACCAGGTTGGCCAGAAACTCATAGTGAGACCTGGTCTCAATAACAAAAAATCCCAAATGACAAGAAATAAAGAAATACATTACAGGGTGGCAAAATGTTTTAGGGCTGTGACTCTCTACCTGTGGGTCATGACTCCTATGGCAAACTTCTGTCTTCAAAAACACTAAAGTCATGAATGATAACAGTATCAAAATTACTGTTATGAAGTAGCAATGAAGGTAACTTTATGGCTGGGGTGACTCCCCAAGGCCACATGAGAACTGTGTTAAAGCTCAGTAGGAAGCATTAGGAAGGTGGAGAAGTGATGCTTAGAGGAGAGAGACACTTAACTACCAACCTGGCAACCTAGTTCAGTTCCTGGGTACCACATGATGGAGGAGAGATCCAAATCCCTCAAGTTGTCCCCGACCCCCACATGTGTGCTGTGGCAGGAATACCTACACAAACATAACAATGTGAAAGCAATTTTTAAAAGAAATCCCAATTTTTCCTTTGTCTCCTACAAGTGCTCATAGTAAGCTATAAATGCTTGTCATTGTTTTGTATTTTTTAGTCTTTGAAGACAGGGTTTCTCTGTGTAGCCATGGCTAACCTGGAACTTGCCCTGTAGACCAGGCTGGGCTCGACCTTGGAGATCCCTGGCCTGTGCTGGGATTGTGGATCTCCACATGCTGCTGCTGCACATGTTTCTGTAAAGGGAGCAGGAGGCTCCTTGGCCAGATGTGAACTCGGCCTGATTGATGGTCACTGCACTAGTGAACTACAGTTCTCTCAGGCAGACATGTTTCCATTTCTGTCTTGTACTAGGGACTGGGCTCTACTGTCCTTCCCCAGTACAGTCGTCTTTCCAATGTTTGAGCTATTGACTGTCCACACCGTCTCTGTGTCACACCCTGCCTTCCTGTGGTCAAGGACATGGACTTGTCAGACCAATGGACTGTGTGCATTGTCTCTATGAGACTAGCATGCCATGGAAGTAGGGATTTGCTTTGCACTGAGCATTAAGGATTTTGCTCTTGATAAAATGATTGAAAAAATTCCCTCTATATTTTGTGTTTGTTTGGAACAGTAAAGATTGTAGGAGTATCCGTGTTGAATGAAGACTGCCTGGAATGTCTGGGAGTCAGTGATAAGGACATGATTGTTTGTTCAACTGTGTCCTCTCTCATGTTCTTCTGCGTGAATGGTGACCATCTGCGTACAATTGCGTACGGCCCAGGACAGATCTCGAGCCTGTGGGTGGTAGGTTTGGAATATTTCTCCTCAATGGTGTTTTCTTTTTAAAATAAATTTACATATTTTGAAACTGCATACTGTTGGGGTGTGTGCATGTGCACTTGTACATGGGAGAGCACTTAAAAGCCAGAGGCCGACTCCCTGGCCTTAGTCTCTCTCTTTCCACCTTCACATGGGCTCAGAGCACCAGGCTCGCTCAGCAGGTGCCTCTGATGAGCCATTTCCTAGGCCCTCTCCCTGACTTTTGATCTGACATTGACTCCAGCCTGCTCACATTTGGGTATTCTTTGCAGGACCCCATTCATGTCATCGTCACTGTAAGGATGGCTCTTTAGATGTGTATGTGTGGGAAGAGAGAAGCCCTCAGCTCAGGAGGTGTTATCGCCTGCAAAACAGGAGATGTCTGCCACCACAAAGGTGAGCTCTGCTTCTTGACTTCAACTGCACATTAATTTTCAGACATTTCTGGGCTGGAGAGATGGCCCAGCAGTTAGGAGCACTGGCTGCTCTTCCAGAGGACTTGGGTTCAATCCCCAGCATCCACATTGTGACTCACAACTGTCTGACTCCAGTTCCAGGGGATCCGACTGATACCTTCACACCAATGCATTTAAAGGAAAGGTAAATATATTAAAAAGTTCTAAGTAAAAATGCATTTTAAAAGAGAAATGCATTTTTTATAAAAAGACAGGACTAAATGTGTGATCTCCAGCATCACACAGAACAGACACTGGGCTGTGTCTGTGTAATATTTAAGAATCAGGGACAGGAGGGTCCAGAAGTTCAAGGTCACCTTCTGCTGTTTAGGAAGTCTGGCAGTCATTTGGGTTCATTGCAAAAGCATCACAAACAAGCAAAATAGGAACTGACCAAGCCTAGCACAGGCCCTCATTCCAGTTCTCTGGAGGCAGTGTCAAGTGTCTTGTCAGTTCTAGGCCAGCCTGGTCTACATAGTGAGTCCCAGCACAGCAAGGGCTATAGAGAGAGAGTGTGTATTAGGAATGAAGGGAGGGAGGGAAAAGAAAGAATTGCTAGTTCTTGGGATCTCAGCACATACAGTTATGTCGACAGTCTCAGGCCCACAGTAGAAGTGGGGGGACTGTGTCCTCATAGCTTGTCTTTAGTGTCAGGATGGGCTCCCCTGAGTGCGGCCCCCACTTGGTTGCTTCACCAGTGAGCTGTCATTATCTCCATTTTGCTAATTTTCCTTGGAGGTTTATTTACCTTCATCCCAGTTATTTTCAGTGATCACGGTGTGGTGGTCCAGGCCCCAAACCCTGCTCCTAGGCTGCTGAAGCAAATGTTGATTGATATTTACCAAGACAGCCTGACCCGGTCTCCAAAAAAAAAAAAACAAACAAAAGAAAGAAAGAATGAAGCCGGGCCATGGTGGCACATGCCTGTAATCCCAGCACTTGGGAGGCAGAGGCAGGTAGATTTCTGAGTTCAAGGCCAGCCTGGTCTACACAGTGAGTTCAGGACAGCCAGGGCTACACAGAGAAACCCTGTCTCGGAAAAAAAAGAAGAAATAAGAAAGAAAGAATGACAGAGAGAGAAAGAGAGAAAAAAGAAAGAAATAAAGAAAAAAGAGAATAGAGAGAGGAAAGGAATGAAAGGTAAGAAATGAAAGAAAAGAAAGGTAAGAAAAGAAAGAAAGAAAAGAAGAGAGAAGAAAGAGAAGAAAAGGAAGGAAAAGGAAGGAAAAGGAAGGAAAAGGAAGGAAAAGGAAGGAAAAGGAAGGAAAAGGAAGGAAAAGGAAGGAAAAGGAAGGAAAAGGAAGGAAAAGGAAGGAAAAGGGGAAGGAAGAGAAGGAAGAGAAGAGAGAAGGGGAAGGAAGAGAAAAGGAAGGAAAAGGAAAAAATGAGTCCCACCACTCTTAGAGGATCTCTGTGTGACCTCAGCAGTCTTAGAATCAGGCTGGCCTTGAACTCCACCTTGAGATGCACCTGTTTCTGCATCTAAAGTGCTGGGACTAAAGGTGTTTGCCAAGAGTTCCTTTCCAACCAGGGTCAACAGTATGTGACAATTTACCAATATAATTTATATCATATGTATTGCTTAAAGCAAATAGTCTCTCTGAACAGTGGCACACAGCTATAATCCCAGCATGCAGGAAACGAAGGCAGAAGAATTACCTCATGTTTGAGGCTAGCCTATGCCACATTCAAATTCAATTCAAATTTAGGCTATGCAATGAAACCTTATTTCAATTTTCTCCCTACACACTGTGGAGTTTCTATTCATTCTCTTCATTGTTCGAGGATGTTGTTTGGTTGGTTTTGGTGTTTTGTTTGTTTGTTTCCTCCATTATGCTGTGGAGAGACTTTGTAGTTTGATTCAGTGCTAGTTGTCAATTTTTGCTTTGGTTGCTGGTACTTGGGAATTCCTAGCCAAGAACTCCGGGATAGATCCGAGTCATGGAACTTTTCTATACATTCTCTTAGTCGTTTTCTAGTCTCAGATCTAGTCTTTCCTTCAATGTGTTATAAGTTGATTATTGAATTATTGAGTAGTGGGAGATATCAGAATGTGGTGGCTTTTGAATCATCATGACACCATTTATAAAAGAGCCGATTCCTTGTCCTTAAAAAAAATATTCAACAAACGATAAAAGGGCAGTTCCTTTTCTGAGCCTTTGATGCATCAATTTGATGGCAGTATCATTAATCTACTTGGATCACAAGAGCTTGCTGTGATGTATTTTAAAATGTGATATTGTGATAGCTTCAGTTTTCTTGTTTTTCTCAAGAAGGCTTTGTCTCTTTAAAGTAAGTGTGTGTGTGTGTGTGTGTGTGTGTGTGTGTGTGTGTCTGGGGGAGCACAAGCACACGCATTTGCACATGTTTGAGCATGTATATGCATGTTGTTGTTTTGAGACATCTTGTATGCCCCCAGACTGGCCTCAAACTTGCTACATAGTTAAGGCTAGCCTAAAACTTTATGTATCCAAGGCTTGCCTTGAACTCCCAAAACCTCTCCCTCTCACTCAGTCTTGGTGGTTTTCACTGGTGTTAGTTTCTTCTCCTTCAGTATTTGGAAAGGGCTCTATCATGATCCTGGCCTCAATGATGTGCTGAAAGATCTATTGCCATTGGGGTCTGTCATTCTATCAATGATCAGGTATAATGTCCTTCTGATTTCAAGTTTTTTTGTTTAATTTTTAGAAACTCAGTCTTAGTGACTATGGTATTAAGTGTTGGATCTTAATATATTTGGGCTTGATCTGCTTTTGACTTGGTAAACTATCCAGTAGACTTACAATTTGGGGAAGGTATTTTGACTTTCTGGTACTGGGTAAGTAAATCCAGGTCTTGCACATGTAAAGGATGAACTCTGATAATGACTTTACCCCAAAATATCAGAAAGTTTTGATGTGTCCTCAAAATGCCAGGTAGAGGGAGATAGGGGGCCATTTTCATCACCTCAGTGTAAAGGAGACTTTGGAGTGGATGACAGGTTTCAGATAGAACCTGCAAGGCCACATGCAGGAGGCTGTGTACTTGCCCAGGCCAGGCCTGACCCTTATGAGCTCCTGAGTGATCTAATAGAGGTTTCTCTCAGTAGCAAGGATCAGAATGATTGACATGTGCCCCACCATCTCCACGCCCCCTAGTGGGGAGGGGATGCATTGCTGTATTCACTCTGGTGGACCAAGTTTGGCTAAGGGAACAGAACTCAATTTTGAAATAAATTTATACATTATCATCTTTGGTTTTTTCTGAGACAAGGTCTCACTATCTAGCCTAGACTAACCTCAAACTGCCTCAAACTCTGTCACTTCTCTGGCCTCAGCCTCCTGAGTTGAAGTGATTTATAGGTATGTGGCCTCACACCGGCTGCTCTCTGTGTTCTTAGGTAATGTACTGAACAACTGAGAACTGAGAAATGTGGCAGAGGTCACCTGCAGAAGGCAGGGATTGGAACTCACGCTATGAATGACAGTCTTCCTTTGCCAATGTGCACAGTGACTCAAAATTAACCTGAGATGGCTCAGCAGTTTAGGCAACTGCCACCAAGCCTGACAAGTTCAGTCTCTGGAAGCTGCTTGGTGAAAGGAGAGAACTGGTTCCCACGAGTTATTATCTACCCACTCCACGCATAGGAGCATATATATGCACTGGGGGACACACACATATACAGGCATACACACACACACACACACACACACACACACGCACACAAGTGCACACATACACACATGACAAATAAGTATTTTTATTTGTTTCTCTTATGGATACGAGTACACATTAGATGCCTCCAGAAACACCTGACGAGGGCATCGGATCCCATTACACATGATTCTGAACTAACTTGTCTTTGCTGGGATTGGAACTCAGGACATCTGGAAGAGGAGTCAGTGCTCTAAACCATTGAGCCATGTCTCCAGCCCAGAACAAATAAGTATTTAAAAGTTTTAAACAGATTCAGGACTGTGATGAAAAGTCAGTCCTTTGATTGTTAGTTGATAAACCTCACTCCCATTTGAGTACCGACATCTTGTTTTTTTTTCCTTTGTCAGCGACCCTAACAAAACTCTATGTGATGATATGAGCATAATTCAACTGATAACAAATGGTCCTGCCTCCAGGTTTCTGATGGCATATACCTTGAATCCTGATCTTGAAAACTGAGTGCATTGTGTGTCTTCTTCCTCTATAATAATAAAGGTCTATTTGCAAGCCCAGGGTGGTGATTTCAGTGTTGCTAAGAACTGAAGAGGCCCAATGTGGTGGGACACACCTTTAATCCTGATACTGGAGAGGCAGAGGCAGGGGGAAGATCTGAGTTCTGAGGCCAGCCTGGTCTACAGAGCTAGTTCAGGCCAATCAGGGGTACATCATGAGAACCCAACAGTCAAACGAAGACCTTGGCTAGATATACAACCAATTTGGCTGTGACACCTCTCATTTCATTGCTATAGGGTGAATCACATGACCAGGCCATGTGGGCAGTTTATCGGGGCAGAAGACATGTGACAAATAAAAAAAGACTTTTCGAGACTATAATTATCCCTTCCCCCTGCCTCCATTAAACCTTCCCATTTGTCTCTCCTCACTCTTCTCTTTTGAATTCTTGACCTCTTTTTTTCTCAAACCACTTTTTAAATCAAGGGCATAGGGCTTGGAGAGATGGCTCAGCAGTGAAGACCACTGGCTGCTCTTCCAGGGATCCTGGGTTCATTTGCTAGCACACAGACAGCAGCTAACCACTGTCTGTAAGTCCAGGTCCGGAATATGTAACACAGACATACAAACAGGAAAAAACAGTAACACACAAAAATCTTCTTAAACATAAGAAAAGAAAAAATAATTATTAAAAGCCAGGTGGGGCTGGTGAGATGGCTCAGCGGTTAAGAGCACTTGACTGCTCTTCTGAAGGTCCTGAGTTCAAATCCCAGCAACCACATGGTGGCTCACAGCCATCCGTAATGAGATCTGATGCCCTCTTCTGGTGTGTCTGAAGACAGCTACAGTGTACTCATTTATAATAATAAATCTTAAAAAAAAAAAATAAAGCCAGGTGATGGCAAAGCACACTTTTTTTTTTTTTCGAGACAGGGTTTCTCTGTGTAGCTCTGGCTGTCCTGGAACTCACTCTGTAGACCAGGCTGGCCTCAAACTCAGAAATCCGCCTGCCTCTGCCTCCCAAGTGCTGGAATTACAGGCGTGCACCACCACCGCCCGGCCCAGAGCACACCTTTAATCCCAGTGCTTGGGAGACAGAGTCAGCTGGAACTGAGTCTAAGGTCCAAGGCCACTATGGTTTACAGAGTGAGCTCCAGAATGGTCAGGGCTATGTCCATATACGTTCACACAGAAACCCTGTCTTGAAAAACCTTAAAATGGGAAATTAAGGTTAATTGAGCTCATGGTTTAAAAGGATTAGAGTCAATAGGGTGGTGCAAAGGCATGGGGCAGGAACCCTGGAGCGTGCACATCTCCATCAGCAGACAGGAAGCAAAGAGAAACCAGGGGAATAACACGTCTTTTTAACCCTCAAAGCCTGTCCACAGTGGCACAACCCCTCCAACAGAGCCACACCTCCTGATCCTTCCCAAATAGTTCACCAACCAGGGGACAAGCTTATGGGTGCTATTCTCAAATTATCACACATGCACTCACATGCATACCACACAGAAACATGCAATGAAAGAAACCCCACAGCTAAGGCACTTGAGAGGCAAAAGCAAAGAAATTCTCCACCCTATGGTGAGCTCAAGGCTAACCTGGGTTACAGGACATTGCCTTGCAAAAGTACTAAAACCAAGGGACTAGAGACAAGGCTTGGCACTGAAGACCAGAGCTGCTCCTCCACATGACCCAGGTTCAATTCCCAGCACCCACAGGGCAGTTCACAACTGACAATCCAGGTCCAGGGATCCAATGCCCTCTGCTGGCCTGAGAGGAAACTACATGCTTCTGGTACACATTCCTTCAAAACAAACTTACATACATACATGCATACATGCATACATGCATACATGCATACATACATACAAAACAAGCTCCCTGCTGTCTAGGTAAGGAAGTTTATGCCTGGAGTCCCAGCACTCAGGAGGCTGAGCCTGATCACAGGGAGTTCAAAGGAGCTTAGACTGTGTGACAAAACCCTTTCTCAAGTAAGCAATTAAGGCTATGTGGCTAAAAAGGGAATCTTCCGAGTTTGGGAATGAAAATATTATCAATTAACAAAAAGCAGGCAAAACAGAATCATAGAATATTAAGGAAAATTATAAGGAACCCATGTGAAGGTGGAAAGAGAGCCCCAACCTTCAGAAAGTTGACCTCTGCCCTCTGCAAGTGCTCACGCATGCACAAACCAACCAACAAACAAAATAAAAAATCCATATAGACAATGCAGGCAAAACAAGGTTCTGGGCTTATTAGTCATGCAATGGGAACTGCCCACCAGTAATTTAAAGTAGGACTTTAAATTGAGCATGCTCAAGAAATGCCTGACCCTTAAGTGCCTCCCCTAGGAATGTGCACAGGATCCCAGAACAAGTCCTCCCAGTTCCTTTCTTTGAGGAGGGCTCTTCTCTCCCATGTCCTTTTGTTTTGGCTTTGCACTCACCAGGATGTGAACCAGCTGTGGTCATTTACACTGAGTGTGCACTGTGACAGTGTGTCCCAGAAGGCAGGCAGTCACTAAGAGGCTGATGAATGGGTAGTGTATAGAGTGGGCACATGTTAGACAAAGGGATGATTCACATCCTGGGTGGGAAGGAGGAAGATTTCTTCACCCTGCTCAGAATGAGGTGGGTGGAGGCTAATGTTCAAGGTCAACCACACTGCAATTGGGAGCCCCTAGGAGACACACCTTGGGGACTCCATTGTGATGGACTTGTCTCCTCTTACACCAGTGAGCCAAAATAAACAGTCCCTTCAGTTGCTTTTATCAGGTACTTAACAGTCACAACAATGAGAACAGTCACCAGCACAGGAGACTGTATTTGTTCATTTTGGTTTGGGGAGGATAGGGTTTTGTCTTGGAACTCACTGTGGAGATCAGACATGCTCCTGCCTCTGCTTCCCATTTTGTTTTGAGACAAACCCTCTACAAAGCCCTCCCTGGCTGTCCTGGAAACTTGCTATGTAGACAATGGCCTTGAACTCAGATCACCTGCCTCTACCTCCTGAATGTGTGCCACTATGCCCAGCAGGTTAAAGATTTATTTTTACTTTATATATGAGTGTTTTGCCTGCATGCCCGTCTGTGTATTGCATGCACGAAGTACCCTCAGAGGCCAGAAGAGGGCATAGGATTGGATCCTTTGAAACTGGAGTCTAGAGCATAAAAATTATAAAACTTAGCTGGGAGGTGGTGGCGCATGCCTGTAATCCCAGCACTTGGGAGGCAGAGGCAGGTGGATTTCTGAGTTCCAGGCCAGCCTGGTCTACAGAGTGAGTTCCAGGACAGCCAGGGCTACACAGAGAAACCCTGTCTCGAAAAACCAAAAAAAAAAAAATTGTAAAACTTACATTGTGAATAGATGTGTGTACAAAGATCAAATGCATGGTTTTGGGCATATTAGACAGGCACTTTAAGACACACACACACACACACACACACACACACACACACATATATATATATATCTGTGAGTGTGTAAATATGTATGTATGTATATATGTATATATGTGTGTGTGTATCCCCTCAGCCTATTTCCAGAATTTTCTATTTAATATTTTCAGATTGTTTACCATTGGTAACTGAAATAACAGGTAGAAATCCATGCCTAGGGCAAGAGGACTACAGTTCACTGTTTGGTGGAGCAGATCCAGATTTGTCCCAAGTTTTTTTCACACAAGTGTATGGGTTGTCAATAAGGAAGGCTTTCCCTGTGGATATTTTACTGGATAGAGTACGTTAGTCAAGTTCAGCTGTGCCTGACATGCTGGCTTGAAGCGGGAGGGTCTAAGTCCCGATGCCCAGTAGCCTTGGAATAGCCAGGTCCAGCATGACGTGGCTGCACTCCCAATGCTGTGAGCCACCTAGTGGGAAGGGGAAACTCTAGGTTCAGGGAGATAATCTGTCTCAATAAGAGATAGAGGGCTAGCAAATGCTCAGGCGGTAAAGGCACTGCCCAGCTAACCTCATGACCTGGGTTCAATCTCTGCAGCCCACAGGTGCGAGGACAGAACTTACTCCTGCGGGTTCCCTTCAGACTTCTGCATGTGTCTTGTACCTTCCTCTCTACCCCAAATAGTATAATCATTGATTTTTAAAATGTAGAGCAAAAGGAGGAAACATGAACTCGGATCTCGGGCCTCCATGTGCACATTCACATGTGAGTATACTAAGATTGATAACTTTAAATCGCTTACTATGTTTTAAAAATTAATTTCATACAAAATAAATAAAAGTAAAAATTAATTTTAGGTATATGTGGTTTTGAACTTTAATCAAAATATGTATGTTCTTTCTAGTTGTATGCATGTGCACCATGTGCAAGCCTTGCACCAGAGGGACAGAAAAGGTGTTGGATATCTTAGAATGAGAGTTACAGATGGTTGTGAACTGCCCTATAAGAACAGTTTGAAGGCCCAGGATATTCTGGGGAACTGAGGAAATGGGAGGTCTCCTCAGCCCTCCTCTGATTACTCAGCTACAACTGCCTGATGCCCATTAGTGTTGTTCCTTTGTGGAATACTAACCATGCAGGGAAGGGGAAGGTTTGATTAATTGGACTGAAAGGTGCCTACTGACAGGGCTGCTGTGGCTGAGGAAAAAACGTGGGTCAGGCCTGGGCTAGTGAGGACAGACCAGAAGTGGACTGCATAGCCATGTTAGTCTACATAGAAGATGACCCTACACTCGAGCATGTGTGTGTGTGTGTGTGTGTGTGTGTGTGTGTGTGTGTGTATCTGAGTGCACATGTGGTGAGAGTGTGCAAGTGTTCACTCTTATGCCAGAACATGCATGTGGAGCTCAGAGGTCAACTTCAGGAATTAGATCTCTCCCTGCTGTGTGGGTTCCAGAAACTGAACACATGGGCCATCAGGGTCGCCTCAAGCTCCCTCACCCACTGACCCATCTGGTTGGCACAGCTTTTGTTTTTAAAACCTTGCTTCAAAATTGTCTTGTTCACACTTTGGTCTTCCTTCTTCTTGAGCTTCACGTGGTCTATGAATTGTATCTTGGGTATTCCGAGCTTTTGGGCTAAAATCTACTTATCAGTGAGTGCATACCATGTGTGTTCCTTTGTGTAGGGTTACCTCACTCAGGATGACATTTTCTAGTTTCATCCAATTGCCTAAGAATTTTATGAATTCATTGTTTTTAATAGCAGAAGAGTACTCCATTGTGTAAATGTACCACATTTCACTTCTTAGAAGGGGGATCAAAACACCCATGGCAGCCGGGCAGTGGTGGCGCACGCCTGTAATCCCAGCACTCTGGGAGGCAGAGGCAGGCAGATTTCTGAGTTCCAGGACAGCCAGGGCTATACAGAGAAACCAGGTCTCAAAAAAAAAAAAAAACACCCATGGCTCACAGCCAACCAATGGACTGAGCATAGGGTCAGTAATAGAGGAGCCAGAGAAGGGACCCAAGAAGCTGAAGAGGTTTGCAGCCCCATAGGAGGAACATTAATACATACTAACCAGAACCCCAGAGATCCCAGGGACTAAAACACAAACCAAAGAGTACACATGGAGGAACCCATGGCTCCACCCACATATGTAGCAGAGGATGGCCTTTTCATCCATATGTAGAGAGGAGAGGCCATTGGTCCTGGGAAGGCTCAATGCCCCAGGCTAGGGGAATGCCAGGTCAGGAAAGTGGGAGTCAGGGGGTTGGTGAGTGGGGAGGGGGGAATGGAATAGCATGTTTTTGGAGGGAAAACAAGGGGATAACATTTGAAATGTAAATATGGCAAATATCTAATAAAATTTTATCTTGTTCATAAAACCTCCCCCAAATTAATCCGTCACTACTCGTATCATGCTAGGACCTTAGCTGACAGGAGGCCCAGTGCCAAGCATGGGCAGTGCTACCATTTGGACATTCTGGAAGGTCGGTTCTGGTGCTGTTCTGTCTCAGAGCCAACCATCACCCTCATCCTTCTCCAGGGGACACAGTCCCTTCCGTTTATCTCCAAGAGCATTACTTTTCTGAGGGTCTGGGGTCTGATTTCTAATATGTTCTCCAATTTTGTAGAAGTTCATTATGAAATTCCTTAAAATTCTATGAAGACATTGTCTCTGTTTTGCCTGTTTTTTTCAAGTTGGCAATATTTTCATTCCAGAACTCAGAAAATTCTCTTTTTAGCTATATGGCCTTATTTACTTACCTGAGAAAGGGGTTTGTCACACAGTCTAAGCTACCTTGAACACCCTGTGATCAGACTCAGCCTCCTGAGTGCTGGGACTCTAGGCATACACTTCCCTTACCTAGACATCCATGGAGTTTGGTGTGTGTGTGCGCATATGTATGTATGTATGTATGTACAGTATGTATGTAAGTAAGTTTGTTTAATGCCTGAATGTGTACCAGAAGCATGTAGTTTCCTCACAGGCCAGCAGAGGGCACTGGATCCCTGGACCTGGATTGTCAGTTGAGGACTGCCCTGTGGGTGCTGGGAACTGAACCTGGGTCCACTGGAAAAGCAGCTCTAGTCTTAAGTGCCTGTGGGTGGCTCTGTGTCCCCGAGTGCATGCGTAGCTCCTATGCAAGGCAAAAGAGAAGTTCCTGATTTTTCTGACTGTTGATTTCCTGCAAATTGGGATATAAATGAACACTTTGACTAGAACTGCAGATGCATCTGTGTTCTTTTAAACATCCTGTAACATCATCCCAATGGAAGGATTCACCTTGACCTGACTGCAGTTACAGCAGCCATAGTTACCTCTGTCAGGTCCCCTCCCGCTGTTTCCCAGTGGACTATCATGATGCTAACCCATCAGAGTGATAAGCAGAACTGAGGGACGCTCCCAACATCTTTGCTACTGACTTGAGAAGAGCAGGTGTTTGCTTAAGTTGCTTTTGTCCTCACGCCATAAGCTACCTGTGCTCACAGGGATTACAGGGATCCACTGGTCTGGCTGCAACCTCAAAACATGCTTCTGCTGAGAAGAAAGTTCCCCAATACATGGCAATCTGAAATCCTGGGTTTGTCTCCCTATTTCTGGGATCTCATGGCACTTGTGGTCTGGGATTACTGGCACTGACGAATGCTATAAAAATAAACAGTGCACATGCTACTCTTTATAAAGACAGTGTGTGATGTGCTTTTTCCACGTGAAGACTGTGTATGAGTAATTTAATAGTAAGGGCAACAGCAGGAAGACCGGAAATTAGATCCATGTAAGGCTATTAGCCTTGGGACAGAGCAGTGGATCAAAGAATTGAGGATATTAGAAATTAAATCAATAGTCCATTATTAAAAACAAGGCAAAATAAGTTGGTCAGGATGGTGCACTCCTTTAATCCCAGCACTCATGTGTCAGAGGCAGGCAGAAATCCGGCTACCCTGGTCTACAAAGGGAACGCCAGGTCAGCCACAGATATACAGAGAAACCCTGTCTTGAAACAAACTTGCAACCAAAACAAGGCAAAATAGGTGGTGTGAAATGCCCTTCTGGATTTGCAGGACCCAGAACTGGTGACTGCAGTTAGCTACTGTCTTCGTTAGATTTTGGTCAACTCGATGAAGCTGGAGTCAGTTGAGAAAAGAGAGCCTCCATTTAAAGTAATGCCTCCATCAGGCTGCCCTGCAGGCAAGACTGTAAGGCATTTTCTTCATTAATGATTGATGTGGGGGCCCAGCCCACTGTGGGTGGTGAACCCCCACTCCATTCCCTATGCCTAGGGAAGGATTCCTGGGTGGTTAAGAAAGCAGGTTGAGGCCGGGCGGTGGTGCACGCCTGTAATCCCAGCACTTGGGAGGCAGAGGCAGGTGGATCTCTGAGTTCGAGGCCAGCATGGTCTACAGAGTGAGTTCCAGGACAGCCAGGGCTATACAAAGAAACTCTGTCTCAAAAAAAGAGAAAGAAAGAAAGAAAGAAAGAAAGGAAGGAAGGAAGGAAGGAAGGAAGAAAGGAAGAAAGGAAGAAAGGAAGAAAGGAAGGAAGGAAGGAAGGAAGGAAGGAAGGAAGAAAGAAAGAAAGAAAGAAAGAAAGAAAGAAAGAAAGAAAGAAAGAAAAAGCAGGCTGAGTAACCCCAAGCTGCTCTTCCTCTATGACCTCTGCTTCAGTTCCTCTTCCCTGGTGACGGGCTGTGACCTGTAAGCCAAATGGTTTCTTCCCCAAGTTGCTTTTGGTCATAGTGTTAATCATAGCCTGAGAAATCCAACTAGAACACCATAGCAACTGTCTTACCTGGGACTTTCCTTTGGCCATTTGGAGTCTGAGAAGGACAGCATAATGGCAGGGGTCTCTGGGTGGCTGGCACTCAGAAAATGCCTCTCCCCACAGCAAATGATGGGATTTGGGTAACTGTGATCTAAGACCTGTGCTGGCCTTGTGCTGTCTGTGCTGGCAAGGCTGTGTGAGTTTGCTTGGATCAGCCTACAGTTCTGTTGGGTGGAGTCAAGAGCAGAGTTGCACAGGTGAATATAAGCCAACCATTTTATTGAGCTGCCCTGACACTGTGCAAAGAAGTCCCACTGAGGAAGCCACTTAATATAAAGCCAAATGCTCTGTGTGCATTTGTGAGTTTGTGCGTTTTTGAGCCCAGGACCCATGTGGTAGATGAGAACTGACTCCCTCAAGTTTCCTTGAACACAGGTGCACTGTGACACACTGTGACACGTTCTGCCTAGAGCCTGACAGACCCAACCAGGCAAGGGACAAGGTGGTGCATGACAAGGAATTGTAATTGATGAGCTAGCTGGTCACAGAATGGCCAGTGAGAGGCCAGCACTTCCAGGAATCCAATTATTTTCTAGAAACAGGTGACTGGAGACAGGGTGGCAGGGTGCCTTCCCATGTGTAAATGTAAAGTCAGTGGCCAGGTATGCAGATGTGACCCTGATCACTGGTCACATATGTTTTTCAGTTCTGCACCTCTCAAGAACAAAACAGTGATTATTCTTGTCTCAATGGTTATTTCTTCGGGCTACTCTTACTGAGGGGTTGTTCATAGTTCCTGGCACATTACACAATGGGCAGGCAAGCTCAGGTCAATGCACACAGGCCTGTTCTTGATCAGCAAAAACAGTGATTTAAAAAAAATGGTGGTGTGTGTACCTTTAGGCCCAGCAGAGCTAGAAAGATCACTGAGTTTGAGGCCACCCTGGTGTACAGAGTTAGTTCCAGGATAGCCAGGGCTAAACAGAGAAATCTGTCTCAAAAAAACAATCAACAAACAACCAACCAACCCCAAACCACACACATACTTCACCTGATTACAATGGAATAAAAAGCAGGTAAAGTTAAATATGAAGTCAGGGCTATGGGAGAACAGGGGGGTGGGAACAGACACAGACACAGATAGAGACAGAGAGAGGAGGCAGAGGAACAGAGAGAGAGCGAGAGAGAGGGGGGGAGAGAGAGAGAGAGACAGAGAGGGAGGGAGGGAGGGAGGGAGGGAGGGAGGGAGGGAGGGAGGGAGAGAGAGAGAGAGAGAGAGAGAGAGATAGATTGAGTTGAGATTGGATTTTAATGTTCTGTTTCAGTTACAAAATCAGCTTATGACGGAGAGGCCCTAATGGCAGAAGGGTCCCTATGTAGTGTCTTATGGGGACACTGAGTCCCACAAGGACCCAGGTCCTCTGGCTCCCAGTTTCTGCCCTTCCATCACCACCTTCCACCTCAGGAGGGGCCAGTGTGGAACTTACAGCTTCTGTTCTCTGCCCTTCCTCTTCTCCTCTTTTTCCAAGAAACCTGTGTGGAGTGGATCACCCAGAAGGCCTGGCCTCTGGGCATGGAGAGCCAACCGGTCAGCAGGGTCCCGCCCAGGCACCAGCTTTCCTATGGTGACTCCTCTGGCAGGTAGTTAGGAAATGACTTATAGAGAGGAAGCAGAGGGTGAGAAGTCTGTTCTCTCTGTGTGGCCGCTGTGCAGTGAAAGCCCACTTTTTATGCTCTGAGGCCATGGGACTTTTGACCAGGGCTTCCTCCAAGGGCAGAGCTTCTGTGTGACCCAAGCCCACATGCCCACAGCACACATACATGTGTCATTACATTCAAACACAAAGAGGATCCTGGGCTGGACTGGGAGGAAGTGTCACTCTACAGGGGGCTCCAAATGTTGGCATGTCCCTCCCTAGGTGTGAGGCATGCAGGAATGCTGGCTGTTGCATCTCTGGGGTGGCCTGTGCCTTGTTCCCACTGGAGTCTTTGGCCCTGAGATGAAGCTGTAGACTGAGAACTTGTTTTCCACAGCCTGAAGCTTGGTGTCCCATTGGATCCCAGCCTGGAGAGATGGCATAGAGGCACTACTGGCCTGAAAGTTGAAATGTCCCAGGTTCTCCAGGTAGAATGTA
Organism: Apodemus agrarius; assembly: GCA_964023405.1. Classification (NCBI taxonomy): domain Eukaryota; kingdom Metazoa; phylum Chordata; class Mammalia; order Rodentia; family Muridae; genus Apodemus; species Apodemus agrarius. The sequence goes on along the minus strand of OZ030012.1, from coordinate 111,945,351 downwards.
GCTCTTCCCAAGAACCAGGGATGGGGGACAGGGAGGGTCCCGGAAGTCAGGCGGCTTGGAGCCAGTTCTTGCTCTGGCAGGAACCATGCCCTCGCACAGAAACCCTGCTAGGCACTTATGGGCCGGTGTGAGAGGGAGCACAGTAGGTGCTCAGGTTGTGGCACCATTTGCCCTTCTGTTGCTTTCCACCTGCTCGGTATGGCAGAGCTGACCTCCATGCCAGGAAGACGTCCCTACCCTGCAGCTTACAGAAAAATTGAAAGAAGTCTGGCCAGTGGGAAGAGCAGCCTGGGTCGTTATTTTCCCAGCATCCCCTTGTAGCAGCCACCTTCCTCCTCCTCCTAAGATGCAGTGCCTGGGTGTCCTCCCTCCTTCAGCTGCAGTCTTCCACACTCCCTAGCTGCTGGTCTTTGTCCCTTCAAGCTCAAGGCTGGTGACGGCTGCTCCATCTCTGATACTTTGAGATCTGGACTGAGGACAGCTCTAATTCACTCCCCACCCACTTGTTTCCCTAATGCCCACCATCTGTTAAGTAGGCTCTGGACAATCTCCTCTTTCCTGGTTTATGGCATCAAAGCCCTGCCTGGACCGAGACCAATTCAGTGCTTCCTGTTTCCCCATTATCTCTTTCCAGATGCCAGCTTAAGATGGAACAGCCAACAAGGATGGCCCCTGCTGTGTGCCAGAACGCTGCTCCTCTTCCCTGAAGATACCCAGTCACGCAGGGGAGTGGAACCAGAATCCAGGTCTCCTCTCTGTTCACTCTGCCACCCAGGGCTCACGCCTTGTGTCTGGAGGGGCCAGCTGGGGTGAATAAGGCTCCATAAGAGGGGTCTTAATCCTCCTGGTGGCAAATGCTCACTGTGGCAGCAAGGTAACCTGGCACCACCGACTTACCAAATCACAAGGCTGAGCTGAGGGCAGGGTGTCAGCTACAGCAGGTATTGCAGGCTGTAAGAACTGTGGCCCTGCCTTGTGGGCGCCTGGCCTCTGGACAACTCTTTCACCATTCCAACACTTCGCAATCACCACCCCCGTTGGGAACACCTACAATGGTTGTCCTACTAGCTGCTCACTACTACACAATCATTTTCTGTCTTTAAATACAGCTCACGCTCAACCCAGATTTGAGAGCTTAGCTTCAGCACTACAGTCCATTATAATTATTTTCAATTATGGGTCAATGTGTGTACATCAAGTGCTCACAGAGGCCCGAGGCCTCATCCCCTGGAGCTGGAGTTAGACAGTTGTAGCCACCTAATACGGGTGCAAGGAGGACTCTTGACTATTTGGGGAGAGCAGCTAAGTCCTTTTGACTTCGGGGGCATCTCAATTCCTCACTGTGGCCAGAAGATGGCAGTAAGAAACCACAGACACCAGCAGGACAGCACAGCCCTGCATTGGCAGGCTCTCTGAAGTCGATGGGTCAGGTCTTGCCAGATAATCCTTGCACTTGGGAAGAGGACCCCATCTTGCAGCCAAAATATTTCCTTTCAAACATCACGCTGATTACCTTCCCTTCAATTTCTGGTAAGTATGGGATGGGATAAACTATCATCCTTAAGAGTTTGTTGAGCTGGGCATGGTGGCGCACACCTTTAATCCCAGCACTTGGGAGGCAGAGGCAGGTGGATTTCTGAGTTCGAGGCCAGCCTGGTCTACAGAGTGAGTTCCAGGACAGCCAGGACTACACAGAGAAACCCTGTCTCAAAAAACAAAACAACAAAAAAGTTTGTTGAGAAAGGATCTCTTTACACCCCTGGAGGCCTGGAATTCACTGTGTAGACCAAGCTGGCCTTGACCTTAGTGATCCTCCTACCCGGGCCTACCAGGTACTCAGATTACAGGTGTGCCCCACTGTGCCTAGCAAGAACAGAAAACTTTTTACAAAGTATGAGCTGGGCAATGCTTGTGCCCTGGGGAGGCAGAGGCAGGTGGATCTGTGAGTTCGAGGCCAGCCTGGTTTACATAGTGAGTTCCAGGACACCCAGGGCTACACACAGAAACCCTGTCTCGAAAAACAAAAACAAACAGAAATCAATGTTTTGCCTTCATGTATGTATGTCTGTGCACCATGTGTGTGCCTGGTGTCCAGAGACCAGAAGAGCATGCTGGATCTCCTGGGCTTGGAGTGGTAGATAGTTGTGAATTGTCATGTGTGGTGGAGATAAAATATGGGTCCTCTAAGAACATCCAGTACTGCCGAGCAGGAAACAGATCCAGCCAGGCCTGATGGCACGGAGCTGTAATCTCGGCATTTGGGAGGCTGAGGCAGGAAGATTACTGCAAAACCAGGCTGGCCTAGGCCTCTGTTTTCTCTCCCTCTCAAAAAGTCTACATGTAGTGATAAGGATTCCCGTGGACTTGCCATCATGGGAGAGTAGGTATACAGGAGGAAGTGCCGACAGAGGCCAGAAGGCATCCAATGGGATTCCAGTTGAGCCGCTGCATGCAGGGCCTAAGCACTGAACTCAGGGCCTGTGGAGGGGCAAGTGCTCTTTAACCACTGCGCTGCTTTTCCAGGCCTTTTTTTTTTTTTTTTTTTTTTTTTTGAGACCGGTTCTCTGAAGAAGAGATAAAGCCACGAGCCTGCACCTTGGCTGGCCTAGGTGGTTTGCGTGAGCTTCTTCATGTGTTCTCCTACAGGACCCTGATGATGCAGACACTGTAGGCTTTATTGCCAACAGAGAAGACAAGGCAGAGCCATAAGCAAGCTCTGCTGTGCCCCGGCACGGTCCAGACCCTCTGGGCCTCAGCACGCTCCCAGGGCGCTGGTACCGGTGCCAGGGTCCCGAGTGACTTCCCAAGTGATCTCAGAGCTAATCAGCACAGACCCAGCTGGGACAGCCACAGGTGCCCTTCTTCTGTCTAAAAGAAAAACAATGAGGGCTGGAGAGATGGCTCAGTGGTTAAGAGCACTGACTGCTCTTTCAGAGGTCCTGAGTTCAATTCCCAGCAACCACATGGTGGCTCAGAACCATCTGTAATGGGATCCGATGCCCTCTTCTGGTGTTTCTGAAGACAGTGACTGTACTCACATAAAATAAATCTTTAAAAAAACAACAAAAAATGCTGGGCGGTGGTGGCGCACGCCTGTAATCCCAGCACTTGGGAGGCAGAGGCAGGCGGATTTCTGAGTTCGAGGCCAGCCTGGACTACAGAGTGAGTTCCAGGACAGCCCGAGCTACACAGAGAAACCCTGTCTCGAAAAACCAAAAAAAAAAAAAAAAAAAAAAAACAACAACAACAACAACAACAACAACAAAAGGGAAGATTTCCTTCCTTTCTTAAAAGACCAATGAATTATACAGTGTGCTGGGTGTGGTGACGCACACCTTTAGTTCCAAAGCTCAGAAGACAAAGCACTGTGAGTTCAAGGCCATGCTGGTCTACACAGCAAGTTTCAGGCCAGCCAGGGAGAAATAGTGAATCCCTGTCTCATAATTTTAAAATATGTATCTAATCACCTGGACAATCACCCCAACATTTAAAGTGGAGAGATGAGAAACTCAGCCTTCCCACACTAACACCTTCTGTGGGAAGCAGTGAGGGCATACCTTTGCAACCTGGGAATGAAAAGCGGGAAAGACTGATCAAACTATGCTATAAACAATCTATATTGAAATTGGCCGGGCCCCACGTGGGCCACCGCCAAGTCCTGTTGGCACCGGCCTTACCGCTCTTTGCCATGGCGACCGAGTGAAGACTTGGCTTCCTATCTTAAGTGGTAACGTTTTTATTTTCATGACATCTTCTATCACAGTGTTCTGTGAGGGCAGGACATGACTAAGAGCACGTTCCATGCTTGCCCATCCCATGAGCACACGCCCAAGCACGCAGGTACACGGCCTTCCTCTCCAGGAGCCCTTACCTCCTCAGAGGACTCCTAAAGACGGCAGAAGCCCCAGCCTGGAGCAGAGGTGTGTCTCCGTCACCATCTCTGCCATGTTGACTTAAGGTGCCTCCCTCCCGGTACCTGTCTGAAGTCTAGCCAAGACCTCATTCCCCCTGTCAGCCTTGTTCTCTGAAACTGTCAACAACATAGTTGGCCAGAGCAGCCACTGGGTGAGGCAGAACCATTCTGAGTGAGGGTAAAATCTGAGCTAACACAACTATCATTAGTTCTAAAGTTCACAAGCTCCCAATGAGGGCCTGACTGCTGACTGCCTGTGACTGTGCTTCCCCACATTGGGCAGGCATGGGGAAGATGGGATCTGACAGAAATAGCCGCTGTGATTACCCCCGGCATGAAAACCAACATGGCTCCTCTATCTTGAAGACAAAGATTCTAAAGGACAGCAAGAAGGGACTCTTGGAATTGTATCATCCCATCTCTCCAAACCCTTGGGGAAGCCCCCGAGGGCGGCCGGATCACTGGCTACACACGAGCCAAGGCACAGCTCTCCGAGGATACCGTGACCCTTGCCTGGTGAAGCCCAAGCATTCACAACCTCCAGCTGCTTTGGCCAAGCTACCACGCACACCACATCGCCATGGTCTCGAAGCTCACCTGCAGCTTCTTACAGGAAAATACAAGGTGGCTGCTGCACAGGTGGGTGGGTGGCTCTGAGCCCCGTCTTAGGGACCTCAGTATGGAATCCAGAAACAGGGTCACGGACCTGAGACCCACACTGCCTGGAATCGCCTTTAATAACGCCATGCTTCCCCAATTCCTTTAAAAATTCATGAAACATGAATGGAGAGGTTACCACGACCTGCAAGCAAGGTGGACCCCCTCAAAGATGGAGGACAGAGCCCCACATCAGGCCCCGCCTCTCCCTGAGCCATACTGTGCTTCAAGTTCTCCTTTCTGGGAAGTGTTGCCTGCGGCAGACCCTACCTAGGAGCCGGAGAGAGGCTGCTGCCCTCACTGGAGCCTCTCACGGGGGTCGGGAGACCCTTCAGAGCATGAGACCACGTCTCCCAGCAGCTCCCAGTTCTATCTTAGCAGAGGGGCTGGTGAGTCCATCCTGTGCGTGACCCTTGAATGACGGAGCTGTATCGCCAGTGGGCCACGGCTCTCCCCAAGGCTCCCCTGAGGCAGCTGTCCCTCCCCACCAGACACCTGGAAGACAGCGTGGTCCTGAGGCACCAACCCTGCTGAGGCAGCAGCAGCCTAGAAAGGCATTTTTTTCCTCTGTCGGGCCTTGGAATTGGCAACAGGGAACAAGGACAGAGGAAGCTAAACTTGGGGTCGAGGAGGATGGATGGAGAGTGCAGGAAGTGGGCGTGCTCTCGTCCTTCCTCTGGGATTCCCAATGGGACACAGGTCAGTGCTCAAGAACAGTACAGTCTCCCCAGGGGCCTGGAGGGCCTACCAGACATTCTCTGGAAACCTTAAGTCCCCAGCTCCCTGCAGGCTGGCGTCATCCAGAAAGTAGGTCAGAGAGTTCACCAGGCTTGGGGCAGGTCTGGCACTACCCACTGAACCACTAGGTCCCAGACCTACAAGGCAGGTCCAATGGGGCTGAGGCTGTGAGCTGGCGCCACCAGGAGACTGGAAGCCACCTTTCATTAAACTCTGCTTGTCAGTCACTACAGGCATCTACGAAGGTGGCCTCTCCCTTGAGATTCCAGGGCTGCCCAGGAGGCACTGAGACAACAGCAGGCGTAGACTCCCTGGTCCCTATAGATCTGTGACCTTGTTCTCCACAGCCGCAGCGATCTGCTGGAGCCGGTAGCCCAGCTGCATCTTCTGGGCAGTGCCATCCTCCTCCAGGGCAGTGATGATCTGAAAGGCAGGACCAACAGAATCAGGGGAGACTTCTCTAGACCCCACGGTCACCACGGGTAGCATTCGGGCCGGGTAGGCAACGGAAATCGAGTGACTCGCAGACATAACGGTGAGGCTGACTGTGGGTCTCACTAGCGAGGATGAAAGAACAGTTGCTGGGCTCCTTTTCTAGGATTTTTGAGGCATGGCCTCAGTACAGTCTTAAACACAAACTTCCTGCCTCCCCAGTGTTGATACAGTTGAGCGCACGCGCGCGCGCACACCAAACACACACACACACACACACACACACCAAACACACAGATCTTCAAGAAAAGGCCGTCAGGGCCACTCGCCACGCTCATTTTGTGTAGAAGCCAGCCTTACACACCCACTGGCCTTCTCACAGGGTCTGCGGTGGCCAGCCCCATTGCCCTTCCTGCCAGCTGGCATTTCGTGACTCTCTGTGCCAAGACCAAGAGGATATGGTTTGAGAGACAGATACCGAGGCAAAAAAGCAACCAAAGAACCACAAATGAGGTTGGCTTGAAGGAAGAGACGGAGCTTGGAGAGAGGAGCTGCCTCTCCTGTGCTGCTCAGGCGGAGGCTGTCCCCTCTGCCCGCCTGTGCTGGGGCTGACATCGAATGAACGAGCCTGTGGGTCCCTTGGCTGTTTCCAGACCACGCGGCTGAGACCACGATGCACGTTTCTGTGCTCTCGATGCCAGGCACATCCCTGGGGCCACAGGCTTGCAGTGATTCTATACAGGTTGACTGACAGTGACACAGATGCACTTAGAGCATCAAGGCTGGTCAGGAGAGGCCCCAGAAAGACCGCTCCTGGTTCTGTCGTCTCCTCTTCCACCCTCATCCTGTGCTCCACATCATCCCTGCTCCGATGGTCTACGATGCCCGGGCCAGTCTGTACTCGCAGAAGCAGTCACGCCCAGGACGAGGCCAACCTTGGGATCTGGGGCGGATGGTCGCTAGGTGGTCTTCTCGCGCATCCCATCTCCAGATCCTGGCAGATTCTCTAGATGCTCCCGCCCACTACCACCATGCCTGGGACGTCCCACTGCAGAAGTGGGACGGGGAATTGCGGGCACAGGGAGGGCAGAGCCATGTCACTAAAGAGCCTGCGGGGCCCTCCCTCGGCTTCCAAAGGAGCACTCTGAACTCATGGTTAGCCCTGCGTCGGGCCCCGGGGTGCTCACCTGGTCATAGTACTTGTTGATATACTTGTAGAGTTCGTGCAGAGCTACCCGCGCCCCAAGGTCGGCCGAGCAGTTCTAGGGAGAAGGCAGATGGAAGGGAGGGAAATGAGAGGCTGCAGAGGGGAAGAGGCCCAGGACCCAGCAAAGGATGAGAGAGCACGGGCCTGGCGGTGGGGCCAGAGCCCGAGCAAAGCATGGTTACAGCTCAGGACAGGACAACCCACCATGGCAGGAGGGGACTCTAGGCCTAACTTCAACAGGGCTGGAGTTTCCACTGGAACCCTGCCTGCCTCTCCCAGTCAAGGATATAGCTAGAAACCCCTCCCACTCATCCCAAGCGGCTACAGGGGCCGTGGGACTAGGCACTGGAGGAACTCAGCGCAGTTTTGCTCTGATCTTATTCAAATGTTTCCCAAGACCATTCCAAGGGTTTCTGTGAAGACCTCGGACTCACAGCCTCCTTGTCTAGACAGTACTTATGGTGCAGCCGAAGTAACTCATGGAACTCTTGGGGGGGGGTGGCAAATGCAAAAGCACACCCCAAGGGTTTGACAGTGCACCCCTCAAGTACAGGATGTTGATGGGGGTGTCCTCACAGTCAGTGAAGGGGCAGCTCCTATCTGGGTGTGGAGGGAGAATAGTGTGTGGTCTAGAATAGTGGGGAGGAAGCGTGGGCCAACAAGTCAGGCTCAGAGCTGACCCGTCCACTCTGCACACCCCGAGGCTGCACGCAGACAAGCACCTGGGAGACCGATTAGGTGACAGCTATCAAATGAGACCCCTGCTCACCCTGGTGACACGACAGGCCTGGCCTTTAGCAGGAACACTCTGCCTGTGTGATGACAGAGTGTGTCTTCTCCCAGGCAGATCCCAGAGAGGTGAAAAGGACCTCTCTACAAACGAGATGTGTGAAGGGGAGGCCTTACCCGGGACAGCTCCGCCAAGACTGAGTTCATCTCTTGGTCACTGGCAGGGACTGTCTGTCTGATGTCTGCATAGTACCTGCCAACAGGCCCGGGATGGAAGAGGATAGATAATCAGAGCCCACACTTGGTCCCACCAGGGCCCACTAGGGCTTCGGCCACATGCCTGCCTCTCCAGAGCCCTCCGTCCTGCCCCGTACCTTTCTACCATCTGTTTGTAACGGGGAATATCTCGAGCATACAGAAGCTTGTTGATAGGAGAATCCTGGATACCAGCAGGGCAGGAGGGAAGGGAGGGTCAAAGTTCAGAAGGTCATCAGCTCCTGGGGCTCCCAACATGACCAATTTTATAACAAAAAAACCCACATTCCAGAAACCTCCCGGTTCCCAGCAAAGCAGGACAGTTGGTCACATGGGCCCACTTCCTTGTTTTTCTTACATGTTACTTTTGTGTTTGTGTGTGCGCACACATGTGTGCAGGTCAGAGGACACCTTACAGGAGCTGGCTCTCTCCTTTCAGCACATGGGTCCCAGGGATTGACCTCGGGTCACCAGGGTTGGCAACAGGGGCGCCCCCTCCACTCTGCTTATCCCCTGAGACTGACCATAGCCACTTTCTGGGGAGCTGGTGGGATGAGGCCTGGCGAGGGAAGGCCTTAAGTCGGAGGCTGCCCCAGACCATCTTCTCCCTGCAACTCTGCACCACACACGCCACAGCCGCCAGCTACGTGGGTGACCCCACTGCCCTGTCATTCCCCCTCCAGCCGGCTCACCCGGCCCAGCTTGTGGTCGGCCAGGGTGCAGGCGTCCATGAAGGTCTGGGCAATGACCAGGAGCACCGCGTCCATGTTATCTGAAGTCTGCACATCGAACACAAACTGCGGGTTCTTGAGGATGTTGACCCAGAACCTCAGCGGCAGGCTGCAGATGGGGGACGGGGACCGGTAACTGGGCTGTGGAGGCGGAGGCCCCCATGCAGGTTTTGAGCCCCGCACCCCCCATACCTGTTGGTCTTCCAGATGTGGATAGTGTCCTGGTCAGAGATGCCGTGCTGCTGAGCCTGCTCGTCCAACAGGTCAAAGAAGTACTTCACGGCCAGAGGCACGGGGCGGCTGGTGCTGAGGATCACCTGGAACAGGTCGTCCACGAACTTCTGCAGTGTGCCCTGGGAGGGAGAGACGGAAGCAGAGAGCCCAGCGAGGATGGAGACTCGGCATCAGCTGGCCTTCGCCAGCTCATGGCACCCCCTCATGCAAGTCCCGCACTCCCCCCCACCCCCCACCCCCGTCCCAGGACAGCCCAGACCCCATCACCCACTCTCTCCCAGCCCCACCTTCATGGAGAGCAGGCGTGTCAGGTAGATTTCAGGGATAGCCTTGGCTCGCTCACGCTCCCCACCCCGAAGGCTGCCCCTCCTCGGCCTGGGAGGCTCTGGTTCATCACTAGGCTTTACCAGGTGCCAGGGCCGGATGCCCCCCTCATCTACATCCTCCAGCATTGGGGTCCCTGTGCCAAGATGTAAGAGCTTAGTGCCCTCTAATGGTGCCACCTCCTCTTGGGAACCCAAATCCAGTCAGCTCCCCAGGAGTGAGGGGACTTGGCTGAGGCTCCTCTGAGAAGAGAGAGAGACTAGCCCCACCTCGGTCCAAAGAACCTTCCCTGCTCCCCAGGACCGAGCAATACAAATGCAGAAAATTACAATGGGAAGAGAAGGAGGAAGATGAAGACAAAGAGGAGAAGGAGAAAAGGAAGGAGGAGGAGGTGGAGGAGAAAGAGGCAGAAGAGGAGGAAGGGGAAGGGGAGGAGGGGGAGAGAGAGGGAAGGGAGGAGTGGGAGGAGGCAGAAGAGGAGAAAGAGGTACTCACGTTCTCCGGGGACATAATCCTGGTTTTCCCTAAGAATATGCTTGGTGAGGCAGGGGACAAGGGCCACCGTTGCTCCATCTGGGACCTGCTAATCACAGCTGGTGACCCTCCCATCAGTCAGTCTTAGCCTAACCCCAGGCACCCTCCAGCCCCCATCCTTCCCACCTTGTAATGCTGCAGCGTATTCAGACGCCTCCACAGACCCTGGAGTTCAGAAGTGACATCCTCATCGGAAAGGATAAGGTGCCCAGCCACCCCAGACCGCCATTCTGCAAGGACGAGAGAGGACCTGGCTCAGGGCCCCCAGGATCTCTTCCCGGCATACAACCCATCTCATCCTAGGTGGAGACATGGTCCCTTCACCTGGGGGTAGCCTCACCCTTGGAGGACCAATCTTGGGCTAGCTCAGGCCCAACCCCATCTCAGGGTCCTCAAACTACCCTGCCCCTGACCCTCACCAACATCCAAGGTGCGGGAGTCGGGCCGCTGGGCAAGAGGCACTCCCTTATAAAGCTGGTCTAGCATCTTCTCCTTGGCCTGGGAGATGGTGTCGCAGTCCAGGACTTTCACGGGTACACCCTGGGCCTCTCCTGCTCCAGGCCCCACAGCCAGAAGAGCATTCAAGGTCTACACGAGAAATGTGAGAGATCTCAGGATTGGTGCCACATGCTGGGTGACCGAGACACAGGCCAAGATCAGGGACAGTCGCAAAGAGAGAGAGCACAGCGCGAGCCGGCCGCAGTGCTGACCCCCCAGTGCTAACCCCCCACGCTAAGCAGTCCTTAACGCCCTTCACCCGTCTGCCTTCCACTTGATGCAAATGCTCACGTGGTGAATGGGAGAGCCTCCAGGTGAGCGCCCAACCCTCTTTCTGAAGGAAGTTTGTGTAAGCCAGGACTCCCCACGCAACATGAAGAGAAGGGCTGGGTCCTTCAAAGGAACCCTTGTGAGTAACAGAGGAGCTCCAGGCAGGTGCGCCGAGTGGCTTAGGGGACGAGGCTGCATCCTTGGTGAGATGGCGAGGAAAACACTCTGGTGCAGCACAGACCTGTGGTCCCACTCTAAGTCGGGGACCCTCTGGGATTCCCGACTGTCAATGCTACAAAGCGGGGGCTGTCATCAGTGGTAGAGGGATGTTTGCCTACTTGTGGGAGACCCTGAGTAACGACCACCATTAAATGAATAAACAGCCTCTCTCCAGCAGGGAGTCAGAAGTCAGGTGGGCTCTACATCCGGGGTCAGACCACAAGCTGACAGACTGATGGAGCAGAGCGCCTCCTTACCAGGGGACGGTACTCCACGTCCTCTCTGAGCAGGCGGTTGTCATTCAGGGTGTATTTGGCTTTGCCAGTCACACTGTCCACAGGACCCTTGTCCACTTGATGCTTAATCCCTCTGAAGAGCATGTACAGAGGCTCTCCTACGGAGTCCTGGGAAAGTGGGGCAGTCAGGGCCTCTGGCAGGAGGCAAAAGTTCACGGGGCGTGTTTTGTCGGGTGATGTCTTTGCCCTGGCACAAACGGGCAAGCGAAATGGATTGCTGGAGGCTTAGTGCTGCTCTAAAGGGTCTGACCCGAGCCGCGGGCCCCTCCCTTACCCTCACGAAGGTGTAGAGGCAGATGGACATCCAGTTGGTGAGCAACTTCTCCACCACGGTCTCTGTCCTAAGGTATCAGGAGGGGAAGGCCAGGCTCAGCAGGGGCTTGAGGGCTCCATTCCACACCCAAGCCCCTGGCTCTGCTCCGGACTCCAGCTGTCCATCACGCCCACAGCCACTCACCTGCGCAGCATCAGCTTGGGGTTCTTGGCTACATACTGGGCGACCAGGTCACTGAGTAGAGTGCGGAGGATGTCCGTGAAGTACTCAAGCTTCCCGTGAAGTGCAACAGTGAGCAGAGATGCCACGTAGGCCCGGTCCCGAGCAGAGAAAGTGCGCTGACTCTCTAGTGTGTGGATGAACTGAGGCCAGGTGGAGAGAGAGGGGGAGGGGTTCAGGAACCGTCAGACAGGGAGACTAGGAGCAGGAAGGGGCGGGGCAGCCTGGCTGGGAGCGCACCTTGGTAAGGAAGAGCTTGCTGTTGAGCAGGTTGGAGAGCTGCCCCAGGCCCTGTTCCACAGTGGGTCGCCTGCTGTCAGGCACACCGAGGTCCCTGTGCAAGGGTGACTCCCGGTGCCCAGGGAAGAAGACCCTCTCAGCATACACTTTGTAGTCAAGGAAGGGGATGCCGCTGCCAAGGAGGTCACTGGTGAGATCGGTCATCTCTGTCATGAGGTCTGTGGGACACGAGAGTGTCAGTGGCTCCCATGTGACCAGAGCAGCTGTAGGGAGGGCCCCAGGCCACTCCCGCTTGCTCACTCAGGAAGCCGCACCTGTAAACTCCTTCTTGCAGCGGTCCCGCACGCTGCTCTCCAGGTTCTCCAGCTGGATCTGCACTTTCTTATAGTCCCTCAGGGCCTGCTTGCTCTTCCTCCTACCAGCGCACCAGGGGTAGAGGGGAAAGGTCAGCAGGCCGAAGCCCTTGCTAGGCTCAGTTGGGCGCAGGCCTACTTAACTGTACTACAGGCCAACTCCAACCATGTCTACCAGTGTAACCTGACTAGGCCCAAGCCAGCCTGATCCAGAACAATCCGTCACGTCCCGTTCCCACCAAACCCCATCTACTCGGCCTGAGGGTCAGCAAACGCTGGACATGACGTACAGGGCCCACAAGCACAGGTTTGTCAGAGCTCAGCTACGCTCAAAGGCTTATATACTCTTCATGCCCAAGGGCTGACCAACACCAGGCCTGTTGCAACCATTTCCAGAGGTCTGATCCCTTATGTAAAATATTTGCAGAGTGGGGCTGGAAAGATGGCTCAGTGGTTAAGGGCACTGGCTTCAGCTCTTCCAGAGGACCCAGGTTCAATTCCCAGCATCCACACAGCAGCTCACAACTGTCTGTAACTCCAGTTTCTGGGGATTTGTCATCCTCACAAAGAAATATATGCAGACAAACACCAATGCACATAAAATAAAAATAAATCTTAATATATGTATGTACACCTGTATACACACACACACACACACACACACACACACACTTCTTGCAGAGCCCTGTTCTCATCTATGCCTTCTGTCTGGCCACGCCTACCTACCTGCCACAACCGGTTCCACCCACCTGTATATAAGGACAATGATGATGACACCCAGAGCCAGGAGAGATGTGCCCACTCCCAAGCCCACTTGGGCTGCCACAGGAAAAGCCACAGGGCTCTCGCCATCGTACTGCACGTGACCCAGGGAGAATCGCAGGTTCCCCATCTGTACCTGCATGGGAAGCTACCTGTGAGCCAGGGCCCCAGATGTCATGATGCCCAACCTTGCCCGGGTCCTGCCCACTGACCGTGAACTCAGGCAAAGCATCTGGTGCCTCTCGGAGGGCGTGGTGATGTGGCAGGGGCTGTTCCACAGGAGGCTCACAGTACAGGTGGTGCCGGGTCAGCGTCTTTACCACGCAGGGCCCGTCTCCTATCATGGCCACCACCTCTTCCTTAGACATGGCAAGGTCCAGATTCTCCCCCTGGAACATCGGGTCACTGATTTGTTTCTCGGAACACTTACCACCTCAGCCTGTTTCCAAATGTGACAGGGATGGTCCTGAGACCGTCTCTCTGCCCCGTTTCCCCTGCGGGTGGAGACACGGTCACGGATACATCCTCCAGACTGCTCTCCATTACTTCTTTGTGCTTTCTTCTCACAGCTGAAACTCTGGAGAAGCTAAAGCAGCCCCCCACACCCTGGGCAGTTAGCTGAGTTACCCTCGGCTAGGTGATGGTAGGTTGTCTGCCTGTGGCCTGTCTGTGTGTCTACACATGTATGGATACTTACCATGAATGTCACAAAAAGGGCCTAGTGTTATCCACGTAAGCCCAGTTGCCAAATGAGAAGCAGCCCATTACCTAATGTGTACCACGCTACCCACTCAGGGAACATGCCAAACCATTTACTTAACCAAACAGATTCCTGCAGGGAGCACAGGGACCCGGGCCACCAGTCAAACCCCTGCCAGGACCTGCTGGCTCTCATGCTGTACCAACCACTTCAGGTTCTCTCAGCTTGCTCTTTCAACCCTGACCTCTCCAGTATACACGTGCTGTTCTATAGAAAAGCCCAAGATGGTGTATTACCTCCACAGAGAACACACTCCCTGGCTTGTGCCTGAACGGCGTGGTGGGATCCTCGGGGTTGAGGGAGCGCAGGGTGGGATCGGCCTCGTAGGAGAAGGGTGTGGGGCTCAGTGTAGCGAAGTCAAAGACCATGTTGTCGAGGACAAACTCCACCTGGACCCCAGGGTCCTGGGGTGGGCCAGGGAGAGCGGGCGTGCGGCACAGGAGGAGGAGGGAGGAGTTCACAAGACATGGCTCCTCAAACTGCAGAGAAGGAGAGATCAGCTGAGGCGCCTCGGGAGGCGTGAGGCGGAGCAGAGGTGGGAAGCGGCTCCTTTGGTACCAACTACCCATGGCGGCCCGAGGGGGAGGGGAGGGACGGCCAGCCCGGTGCGAGCAGGAGAGGCTCGTGGGTATGCTATTGGACGACGGCTCTGGAGCCACATACTTTCTCAGGGACCGCGTGGTGCTTCTGTCCAGGCCCCGGGCCATGCTGTAGCACTCTTGGGACCACAGTCACTCGGATTCTTGGCATCTGTACCACATCCAGATTCTGGCCACGGACCCATATCTCACGTCCTCCACTGAAACACAGCCCAGGAACCATTCTTGACTTGCACGGCCCAGACCAAGCCAGCTCAGCCCCAAGCCCAAACTGGTTCATTCATGATCCATTCTGTCAACAGTAAGGAGTTCACAAGAACGCCATTCCCAGAACCCCACCCTCCCCTATTCGGAGAACTGCAAAGACCTTCCAGACATGCTTTGGGCCCCACACCTGAAGAAGCTCTTGGCGGGGCCCACTGAGGTGATGTTGGGGTCTGAGGTATACTTGAATTGGCCGTGCTGAAGCCTCCGTTCAGTGGCCCCAAACAAGACAGTCACTGGAAGTTCAGCGGGCACAGGATATGGGCCGGTCTCACAGAGTAGCTGCTCAGACTGCTGCTCCAGGAGCCTAGGTAGAGGGTAGAGGATAGGCCAGATCCAGGAGTGAGATGCCCGCTCAAATCTGGGCTCACCAGGCTCCTCGCCCCCTGAAGTCTCCACTGTGTAGCTCTGAAAGCTGTACTCTACCACAGCCCTGGTTTCTGGAAAGCTGGCTAGAAGCTTCTCGTAGGGCAGACTTAACCCACTCCACACTGGCTTTCCCCAGCACCCCATCTCCTCCCTGGAGTGTGTGGATTTTGTAGAACAAGAAAGCAGCCCTTACAAGTGGCAAGGCTGGTCCCCAACCACCACACGGATGTCCTCTAGCCGTCCAGTCAGGAGCTTAGAGCCATGCAGGGTGAGGCGGGTACCTCCCGCTCTGGGGCCACGGGCTGGGAAGATGGAGTCTACTTTTGGATCCTATAGGAAAGAAGATGGGGAAAGACAGACAACAGGATTTAATCAGGATGACAGAAGCCAGAGCACTTCAGTCAAACAAGGGAGCCTCTGGATGGGGAGTCTCATGAAGCCCAAACCAAACAGGCCAAGACAGCCACAGAGGCGGGGCCGACTGGCAGCTGGAGTGGTTTAGCATTCAGGCACCTGATAGGAGAAGCTGAACTCTGAGACACCGTGTCCTCTTCCAGGCACCTCCACTGCCACAGCGCCAGTCACCTCCTCCCCGCTGGATCCAGTGATACACACAAGACTGCAGGCACAAGACAGGCCAGCATGGGGATTACGAGGCTGCACAGGTACCACCCCCCCCAAGTGACCTGGCAGAGCCTCTGCCTGCCACAGTGGCGGGTGTCTGCCCTCCCCATGCTCCTCTCGCTTCAAAAGCAAGCCCTTACAACACACTAGCAAGCCCTTACGACACACTAGCAAGCCCTGACGACACACTAGCAAGCCCTGACGACACACTAACGACACACTAGCAAGCCCCTGATGGCACACTAGCAAGCCCTGACGACACACTAGCAAGCCCTGACGACACACTAGCAAGCCCTGACGACACACTAGCAAGCCCCTGACGACACACTAGCAAGCCCCTGATGGCACACTAGCAAGCCCTGACGACACACTAGCAAGCCCCTGATGGCACACTAGCAAGCCCCTGATGGCACACTAGCAAGCCCTGACGACACACTAGCAAGCCCTGACGACACACTAGCAAGCCCTGACGACACACTAACAAGCCCTGACGACACACTAGCAAGCCCCTGATGGCACACTAGCAAGCCCTGACGACACACTAGCAAGCCCTTACGACACACTAGCAAGCCCCTGATGGCACACTAGCAAGCCCCTGATGGCACACTAGCAAGCCCTGACGGCACACTAACAAGCCCTGACGACACACTAGCAAGCCCCTGACGGCACACTAGCAAGCCCTGACGACACACTAGCAAGCCCCTGATGGCACACTAGCAAGCCCTGACGACACACTAGCAAGCCCTGACGACACACTAGCAAGGCTTAGCATCCGAGGAGCCACTCTCCTGGTCAGTCATTCAGCAACAAGTGTTTCCCTGATGTGACACGGGTTCACAAAGGAGCCCCGGAGGGCAGAGGAGCGAGTACCAGAGCCTCACCAGCCACCCCAAGTCTTCCCTACCACCGTGTGGTCAGCACCCACTTGCAAAGTGATGGGAACTTGATCTGATCCTCAACAAAAGATCCCTAAAAGCCTCTAGTCAGAAGAGGGGCGGACGTGAGCGGTCGAAGGAAAAGCTGGTTCTTAGCCAGAAAACAGAAGCCTGGGGCACAGCAACTCCCAGAATGTTAAGTCTACAGTGGTTAACATTGTCTCGGTCACACAAATACTGGCAAAACAGAACAAGTGGTGTGAAGTAGCCAGGGAGGCCCCAGCCATAATACATTTTACACTCCAGGAATCACTTCATCAGTTACCTAAGTCTGACGGTTCTAGAATTATTAATAGTGTGGAGGGTCTGGAAGTCCTCAGTTACCAGCTGGAGGGAACGGGCATGCTCCCGTAAAGTAACCCCTTGTTTAAAATATAAATGATGGGGCTCTGCAGCAGTTCTGAGGGCACAGAGAGGGGTTACCTGATGTTGTGTCATGTTTGGGTCCTGCTGCTTATCAGCAGCTCCTGGGGGGTGTTCTACACTCCCCCGGGCACTCTGGAAGTGTGCGGCAACAGCCTCCTGAGAGCCCAGCCAGGGCAGGCCTTGGAGAAGTAGTACATCTGAGAAGAGCTCCCAGCAAGCTCCAGGCAGTGATCCTGCCTGACAGACTAAAATGAACCCCCAACCAGCCTGAGCCAAGGCCCTGCAGGTCTACACAGGAAGCCAGAGTTCCAGGCCACGGTAACCAGGCACTAAAAGGCTGACACCATACTCAAAGACGGGAGAAAGGCAGGCAGACCGTGGAGAAGGGCGGAGGGCGGAGGGCGGTCCGAACAGGAAGCCATGCAGCCACGGAGCCCTCGCTGGTTGCGCCCAGCCAGCTTACCTGCTGGAGACGTCGTACTCCCCAGCATCCACAGCGCAGGGCACTCCGGCCACTCTGACCATGTCCAGGACGTCCTGCACGTGTTGGCCCAGGTTGGAGCCCCTGATAGTGACTCGGGTGCCTCCGTCTATAGGGCCAGTCAGCGGTTCCACCTGTTCCAGGACGGGGACCTTCACCTCTACTTACCTGTCAGCCTCTGTGCTCTGAGGCAGCCCCAGTGTCCCATCTTGAGTTCTGTGCATACACCACACCCACGGACACCCTCCCTCTAAGTGCAGCAGTGAGGAGGAGTGGGGACGTGCCAGCACCCCGACATACCGAGTGAATTAGAGGTGCGGGGCACTGGGTGGCCACGGTCTCCGCCTCGTTACAGGCTTCCCGGGCTACACAGCGTGGACGCTCCCCCTCGCACCACACACAGTCGTACTGAGGCGTGGCAGTCTGGCAGCGGCTGCAGTCCCCGTGTCCCACAGAGCAGTCGTACAACACCACTAGAGACAGCGGGGATGAGATGTAACACAGAGGCCCAGAGGGGCCCCAAGACCACCGGCCCGCCACGCCCTAGGCGGCTTACCGTGTAGCCCGTCAGCACTGTCCACACGCAGACCACCCGCCCATCGCAGGAACAGCCCCACCTGGAGTTCTGGCTTCGAAGCTGCATAGCTGAACTGGAGGAACAGGAGTGAAGTCAGAGCGGAGAGATTGGGCCAGGCCTGGGGTGTGGCTCAAAGAAAAGACCAAAATGACTAGTTGAGGGAGCAGAGTCTCGGGTCAGAATCGGAACTTGGGATGAGAGGGCAGGAGACCAGCGGTGGAACTGGAATACAGGAACCCCACGAGGCATATGGCCCAGTGGGTGCCCATCTACTGTCCGGCGTCAAAGCTTGGCCTGCGACAAGTTCACAGCAGCTGAGGGTAAGAACCAGCCGTGGCCAGGGTCTCACCACCCGCGGTTCACACCTGGTGCTGCTGACATGTCACGTGGCACCAGGTGTCTGGAGGTGGGTCACACTCCACCTGAGCCTCCACGGCCACCTCGCGGCCCTCCAGCTCCAGCACGCACTCACTGCTCCTCGGGTCATCCTGGGGACAGAGGACATGCCGGTCAGGAGGTTTGAGAAGCTGGGCCCTGTAGGCCACAGTACAGTTCAGCCCAAGTCGGGAGAGAAAGCGGGGGCTGGCGATGACTTCCTCCTGCTTCCTAAGACTTGGGAAGACTGTCAAGTGGCCAAGCAGCCTGAAGGGCAGGCAGGCTGTTAGCTGGAAAGGCAGACACACCTGGAAGAGCCGCAGGTTCCGGCCTCGAAGCTGGACTTGGCGCTCCACATGGACGGGTATCAGCAAGGAGCCCTGGACAGTCTCCACACAGGGGCAGGAGCTCACCCTCTGATTAGCCTCTCCCTGCAGGCACCAAGGGTGAGGCAGTCTGTGGCTCCCACCCTGACCACCTCAGCCCTCCTCTACCTTGCTTGGCTCCATGGCAACACTCTGTCCTCACCCCCCCCCCCAGAGCAGTATCCCAGGGGGAGCAAATGGCTATGTCCTCCCCTCCCCCTCCCCTCCCGAGGCCTCCTTCCTGGGCTGGACCTCACCAGCTCCCAGAGCCCGGGGGTGTCGTACTGGTAGTCGAGGCTGGACAGGAGGATGAGGGGGGCAGGAGGGCCCTCGTGCTCTGCTGAGTCTCCATCACCTGAGAGGAGTGTGGAAGTGGAGAAGGCGGGCGTGTCACCCCCCATCCACTCATCCGCCTCGGGCAGCTCGCCGCCTCCTTTGGTGAGCCAATCCAGAACGGGCTTCATGGAGCCAGTGGCCCCTGGGAAAGTGGGGTCTGGAGCAGTGCCAGGGGGCTGGTCCAGAGCCACCATGGAAGGCAGAGCCTCAGGGCCAGACTCTGCAGGGGACACTGCGGCTGCATCTGAGGGGAATGGGTAGGAGGCCAAGAGGTCCTCAGGCGTGGTCAATGGTTCCAAGCCAGTGGGGGCGGGGACAGTGGTTCCAGGTGTGGTAGGGAGGTCAGGAGGGAGGGGCTTCTCATGGAAAGGTAACTCTGTGGAAGTAGGGGAAGGTATGGGGCCCGGACCTGCCCATGGGCCCCAGAGGCTGAGCCGGGACGGCTTGGCCCCGGGGAGGACATCTGAGGCTGTGGAGGGAGCCCTCGGCTCTACTGGGAAGCTGTTGGGAGGAGGAGTGACCGTGGCTCCGGGGACTGTGGGTGGGAAAGGGGTGAGTACATCCCTTGCAGGGGGGACTGGGGGAGGGAGTGGGCTCTGAAGGGGAAGGCCGAGACAGACAGGAAGGCCACTCAGCAGGCAAGTGCAGGGGCAGCAGGCAAGGGTATGTTAAGAGGGAAAAAGACCAAGGAAAGAGAAACAAAAACATCCCGTTAATTCTCTAAAGCAGACACACGAGGGCAGGCTCTGGGGGTCTGTGGGAGGTGGGGAACCAAGCCACACCTCTTGCCTCTTAGCGTAAATGTCCTCCCCAAAACAGATGGGATGGACAAGCCGCCATTCTCCAGTGAGTCTGTCACACAGAGCAGCTGGGCGCTCCGCTCGGGACAGAGCTTCACAGGAGGCTGGCAGGCACACAGCTCCCAGGCCATCAGAAAACCCTCCCCCGGGAGCCCCTAGCTCCACCCTCAACATGCCTCATCCCAGAGTCCCGCTAACCTGTTGGCTTGCCACCATAGGCCCAGCGTCACAGGAGGCCTTGTGCGTGCACAGCTGCTGCCACACACACCAGTTACAGCCCCAGCGGCTGCTCACACAGGCCCGGCACCTGCGCACAGTGCAGTCAGTCAGTCAAGAAACAGAGAGCGCCGTAAGGGAGCCCAGAGCGGGGGTCAGGGAAGGTAAGGAACTCACGGTGCAGACGGGGAAAACTCAGTAACTGCCATGCAGTCATAGAAGGAGATGGAGGTGCTGGCGATCACCACAGCACCAAACCTGAGCTCCACATTCACAGAGATATGGTCTGCAAAATGAGGGGGAGCACCAGAACTGAGGAGTGGGTAAGGCTGGTGACTAGGGTCGGAGAACGAAGTCCACAGGGCAGAGCACAAACACTAGGTCCTGGAGCCAGTAAGGGGACTCGGAGCACATCCAGGACTACTTCTGGGGTCATTTCTCATCCCAGTAAGGCCTCTTGGAGCAAGATGGAAGCAGGGTGGGGCTCCCAGGCCCAGGGCTGGCCCCTTCTCTCACCCACCGGCTCCTCTCTGCAGCACTGGGGCCTCACTGGGGTCTGGGGAGGGGCACGTCACACCGGAGCTGGTCAGTAGAGCAGGGCTCTGTCGATCTCCAAAGTAGCAGAAATATGACTCCCCTGGCCAGAGAGATGGCAGGCCTGGCACCGACAGGAAAACCTACAAGAAAGCCAAGGGCACACTTCGGGCACCAATGCGTAGTGGGCTAAGGACTCTCATTTAAGGGCATCAAGCACGGGCTGGCACTCGCATCCCTCACAAACACCCCCTGGCCTTGACTGATAACAGAGAAATCCAAGGCCCAAGAGAAATGGCTGAGCAAGGAAGGACATGTGGTGTTTGATGCAATGACACAAAAATCCAAGGTCTCCATCCATCTCCAAAGCTCTCCCCGCGGGGGCCCCGCCCACTCTGGTCACTCACCTCCCTCCTCTCTTCCCGACTGATATTGGCAGGGCTCACGGACACCACTCGAAGGCAGCCCCGTTCTGACTGGAAGCTCCACAGCCACTGCTCTGGGCCCTGAGCCCTTGAGCACTCCGACCGGCGAGTACACCTAAAAAAGCAGCATGTGACTGTGACCCTCCGGCAGCCACCGAGAACTCACAGAGCAGAGACACCTCTAGTCCTGAGGCCGTCCCTGGTCACGGCCCTCACCTGGAGCTGATACCAGGCTCCTGTGGCTGCTATGCCCTGGGATAAAGAGCTGGGTATAAAGAGCTGGGGGCTCACACCCACAGGTTAGGCTGAGAGTCAATGGACAGTCCAGAATCGTGTATAAGGCCGTTACGGAGGCACAAGCGCAGGACGGGGACTTGGTAGAACACTAACCTGCCCAGGAGCACACACCATCCGCAATACGGGTCCCTATGAGCAAGGCAAGAGTCACAGTCCAGGCGCTGAGCGCAAGGGGCCACGGGAACCTTCACAAGCTGTGACGGCAAAGAGGACCTGAGGCTGGCAATCCAAAAGCCAGTGCCTCGCCCACTGACGGGTCCCCAGGACCTGCCCAGAGACCCCTCCCAGCAGTCACCCCTGCCCTGTGCCCAGGACTTACAGTAGTCTGAGTTGCTACATAGAGATGCTCAAAGGTACCATCGAAGGTAAGATCTCTGTTCACGGCAGACCCCGGCTGCACGCTCTGTCTGGCGTATGGGGCAGCACTTCTCCCAGGGCCTAAGTAGACCTAAGATGAAAGACCGCAAGGCCTGGCACCAAGCCCGAAGCCAAACTCAAGCCCTTCCTCCACTTAGAACTGGAACAATTCACGAATAAGAATTTTCTCTTTGGACAGGTGGGGGAGGCAGAGAGAAGCAGATTTCTGTGAGTTTGAGAACAGCCTGGTCTAGATGGATTCCAGGCAAGACGGGTTATTGCAACCAGCCTTGGGTAAGGTTTATGTGTACGTGAGGGAAATCACAGGTAAATACCACCCAGCCCTCGGAGGAGCGGCACAGACAGCCGAGGTGACAAGTAGCCTCAGAACTTCCTAAGGACATACCCTATGCAACTGTCCTTGACTGTCACCCAGGAAGGCAATCGTATGTCCGTCCTCCACGGTGACAGCCACAGCTGTTAGCTGAACCCCTGGCAGCTCCAGAATTGGTGTGGCTTCCAAAGGGACACAGCTGACCATGGGACTGGGGGTGTGGTCCGAGCCACATGGAAAAGCATCCGGGGTGTCCTACGGGTAGCAAAAAGCATCATGAGACCCTGCGGGATAATCTCCCAACCCAGCCACGCTCTCGGCCCCAGTCCCTGCCAGCCGTCCTGACCGTCCGTCCGCGCTTCGCAGGACGCTCCTGCGGCCCGCCTCTCAGCCTTTCTCAGTGCACTTCCATCCCGGGTTTCCAGTGGTGGCCCCGACTTCTGCCACCCCCTTTCTGGAAGCTAGCCTCTCCAGCAGCTTCACTCAGCACTTCCTCCTGAGCCCTGCCCTAAAGGCCTCAGAGCTCGGCTCCTCCTCTGTTCCCAGCCACTTGCTGGGCCCTCTGCACCACCGACCCAGTGAACCCCGGGCCATCTCTGTACCCTCCCAGGCTTGAGCCGAATCCCATTCTTACCAGTTTCTTTCTTGGTTTCTACCCTAGAGCCCCAAACACTCTCTTAGCTGACTTCTATGAAGTCACTTCTTTTTATTATAGACTTACTTATTTTATAAATGAGTACACTGTCACTGTCTTCAGACACACCAGAAGAGGGCATCAGATCCCATTACAGATGGTTGTGAGCCACCAGTGATTGCTGGGGATTGAACTCAGGACCTCTGGATGAGCACTCAGTGCGGTTAACCACTGAGCCATCTCTCCAGTCCCCCGAAGTCACTTCTTTTTTCTTTCTTTTTTTTTTTTCGAGACAGGGTTTCTCTGTGTAGCCCTGGCTGTCCTGAAACTCACTCTGTAGACCACGCTGGCCTTGAACTCAGAAATCCGCCTGCCTCTGCCTCCCAGGTGCTGGGATTATAGGCGTGAGCCACCACGCCCGGCTCCGAAGTCACTTCTTTAGCACCCTGACTGAAGCCCACACCTGGACTGCTCCCTGCCTAGAGGCTTCTTCTTGCTTAGGCCTAAAGAAAGCACCTAACACCTGTCATGAGAGTCACCCTCCCTACTCCCAGCTCCCCACACTTTCTGGGCGGGTGCCTGGTGGCAGTGCCTAGACTCACCACTGGTAGCTGTGCACAGTTGGAAAGGACATCATAGGCAATGTCAGCGACCTTGGTCCCGTTCTCAGCCCGGCCTTCCCGGGTGTAACAGGCATCTCGAGTGTGGTTAGCAAGCTGGTCTATCTCATCCAGGGGGAAGGCACAGAGTACAGAGGTTCCCGATGCCCCAGCCGATGCTGACAGCGGCCAGTCCACGGTGGGAGGAGCCACTGAGGAGAACGCTGCGAAGAGTACTTCCCCACGGGCCACCTCCTGGGATGTGGCTACAGCTGCAGCCTGGATAAGGCCGTAGTGGCCACCCTGGCAGGCCAGGGGCAGCTCCACGTAAGAGTAGTAATGTTGGTCCTGAAGGCACACTCGGGACACATAGGCACGGAAAGCTCTAGAAGGGCCCTTCAGGTCTCGCCTCAAGAACAGGAAGTAGGCACTGGCCCCACGCACGAAGGCACTCACAAAGTGGTGGCTGTACTCGGAGAGGAGGCTCACTGCCAGCTTGGCTGTTTCTTCATAAGAGAAGGCAGCTTGGGGATTCGGTGGTCGCAAGGCTCGGGTTGTAATGGGAGGAATCCCACCCCCTACGCCCCTGCTGGTATACCCCCGGCCCACGAACAGGAGGGGCTCCCCTGCCAATCCCTGGGCCACCAGTCCCACTGTGCTGACTGCAGGGTCATTTGCAGCCACATACTGTGTGTCTCCAGGTCGCTCTGGCCGTAGCAGCAGCTGCCTGATCTGTCCCAGTCTCCGTAGCTCACAGATGCCCTGGTGAACGCTCCCACACACCACCAGAGCCTCTGGGCTCACCAGGAGCAGCTGGTTAGGGTTGTTAGTAGGCTGGGCTTGGGGACACTCATCAGGTATGACAGGTGGCAGGCAATCCCGGCTATCATTCACAGGGCCTGTGGACACCACGGCTTCCAGCTGCAACCCAGGGCTCAACTGGAACAGGAAGTTGGTGGCCCCTACATAGAGGGTGCCCGTGGTGGGGTCCCTTGCCAAGTGTTGTAGATGTGTGCCGTTGGCAGTGAATGCAGCTGGCAGAGGGGACTGCAGGGTGACGACACATCCGGCCCAGAACACCTGGAGAAGAGCTGTGCCGAGGGCAGACATGGTCACCTGGCAGAGAGAAGGGTTGGGCGAGACTCAAATGGCCAGCAAGGTTCTCGGAAGCCACTACGAAGGGACAGGACTGTGGCACTGAGGGCCAAGATGCTCCTCCTAGCCTGGGCTACTCAGAGAGTCCTAGTATTCACTAGGCCCAGATGCCCGGGGTTAGCCCAGATCTACAGCTCCCGGCAGACACAGGAGAGACAGCCCTTGGCCTCTTCAACCTCAGCCCTTCTCTGTAGGCACTCTGCCCTCAGGGGACCTGTCCCCGCCCATATGCCACCCCAGCTCCACACTCAATATTGTTCCTTCTAAACCCTGCTCTCCGAGTCAAGTGAGGTGAGAAGGTCTCAGAGGAGGGCGAGGCCCTCTACGTGGATGACGAATCCCTGGGTGGGGTTAGGACGTCTTACAGACCACCAGCATGTCATAACAAAGCTAGAATTAGGTGCAGGCTGCACACCTTTGATCCCATCACTTGGGAGGCAGAGCAAGTGCATCTCTGTGAGTTCAAGACCAGCCTGGTCTACATGGCAAGTCCCAGGACCACCACATAGAGAGACCCTGGCTCAAACCAACACCACCACAAGCAAGAAAAGTATTGGACGCAGGAGCTCGCAGGCCAGGAGTCCAGAGGGTGATAACCAGAGGACCAACAGGCCATGCTGGGGTGAGTACAGGCTGATGATGGACAGGGTCCCCGCACTGGGGACCTGGGGACCCTGGGCTGTGGGGAGAGTCACACTGTTCCCCGCTGGGGTGAGGTCTGGCTCACCTGGCAGGGCCGGCTGGATCAGTGGATAACGACATGACCTGAGCAGGAGTCACCTAGCCACTGGGGGGAGGGGGGAAAACAGAGTATGAAACTGGGGGCTGGGCTGCAGGCACTGGGAGCCCTGGACTCCCCTCCCCACGACCCAGTCTGCCTGTGGAGCCCAGCCCGGCTTGGCCCTCGGCCACCAAACACATTCCATAGAGGACGCCTCCTCAGAGCCCACACGGAGAGGGGGAGGGCAGCAGAGCCAGGCACCCGAGGGGCCTGGGAAAGGTCAACTAGAAAGGAGCCCCATGGCCATCTGGGCCCAGTCAGGCCCCCAGCACTACTGTCCCTTCTCAGTATTCTTCCCATCTTTCCCTTCCTCTGTTCAGCTCTGTCAAGGTTCACAGCTTTAAACCATTCACACAAGCCATGGGCCACCCTAACCAAATGGTACCAGCACACTAACAGGTACACCACACACACACACACACACACACACAGATCTATGTATACCACCTACACTGAATGCACACAACTGCACACAAACACAGGAGCACTTGCACATACAGATACAGATACACAGCAATGCGTGCAGACAGGAACCACCCAGTAGACGCATACACACAAACATAAACGTGGCACCCGGGGCACACGTATCCATGTTCAGACACCACATGACGAGTCATACTAATCTCCGCCCCCTACAGACATTGCCCGGCCACTCAGACCCACCCGCCAGAGGCACACACACCCCACCCACATTAGACTCCTGCACATACAGACTCACGCACACTTCCCTGGCTCCAGCACTAAGTCCTAGAAAGCTGCGGCAGGCAGGCTATCTCCCGGAACATTCTCTCCTGCAGGTTGTAGAGTCAGAACCCAGAATGCAGTATGAGTGGTGGGTTGGGGACTCTGAGGAAGCAGTCATGCCTGCTTGTGCCCTGCAACCCCGGGTCCAACCCTAGGACCTCTCCAGACTTTTGAGTACCTGCTTTCTTCCTTTGTAGACTAAGACTCCTAAATCCCAGACCAAAGTAACTATGGCAACGCTACCTTTCCCATACTCCAGTGGTCCTCAAGCAGGAACACAGAGTTTGGTTATGGGACAAACTATTCTACACTGAGAAACACTTTCCCCTCCTTGTGCCCAGGCCACACTGCCCAGGCCCTCCCACCACCGAGCTGCCAGGCTGTCTATGTGGAAGATTCCCAGAGTTCCCTTCTTTGCCCCTGGATTGGCCCATATATCAGAGGCTGCCCTATCAGAAGCTGGGCTGGGCACAGGGCTAAGAGGAAGGTCCAGCAGCCTGGTGGGAGCAAGGACGCTGTGGTCACAGCCCAGTGGGAGCAGGGGGCCATGGCCACAGTCTGGCTGGGCACGGCTCCCGAAATAGCTTGGGGGTTTCCATTTTTAGTGTGCAGAGAACAGGGCAGCTCTATGGGAGCAGGAACAAGGCTGCCTCTGTTTGCCACCCAAGGGGGGTGGGAGGGAAGAAGCTGCAGGGAAAGTCCTGAACCCAGCCAGAAGCCGGGGACTGCGGCAAGGCCAGGCTACTAAAAAGCCCCCCACCTTGTTTCCGAGGGATAGAGAGACCGAGTTTCTTCCTCTGGAAGAGCAGAAGCCATCTCCTGCTCTCTGCTACTGCCTAACTCTCTGCCACCACCTAGGGCCACAGACCGGCCTTGGGCACAGGGTCGCACAGTGAGACCAGCACTTGCTGTCTCACTGGCTTGTAAATATTTGCTCAGCGCCTACTGCATGCCAAAGTTTCTCAGCCCTCAAGGGGCAGTAACAAAGCCACTCCCCAAATTGAAGTTGAGGGGAACAGACAGAGAAATGTGAGGACTCAGAAAAGCTCGGCACACAGGTCAGAGGTCAGCAGGGCTACATACCACGGGCGGGGAAGGACAAAGGAGAGTGACAGTTCTCTCCTCCACGCTAGCACACAGATTCCCCTGAACCTCAGCTGCACACCCTCTCTAGTCCCTCCAATCTATGAGGACCTCACTGGAATTTCTTTAAACAAGTGGAGTGCACACATTCAGGCTTTTGGGGTACCCTCAGGCTGGAGAAAGGTCAAAACCCTCTCCCCCACACCCTCCCCCACACATGCCCCTCGTTCCTGCCTGAACTACAGGCCTGTTCTTCCATCCCTCCCTGCCATCACAAGGGCTGCTCCCTCGGCCTGGAATGCCCACTCCCTCAGTCTCCCATTACCTCCCACGCCCTGCCATCACCTCCCTGGGGAGCCTTCCTAGGCCTCCCAGGCTCGGGAGGAGGTTACCCTGTGTGGCGCTAGATGAAATGGACACGCCCAGCTACCAGCCTGACCTATCTAGCCTGCTCTTCCTTGGGCTCTGAGACTTCGATTGCCCATTGGTGGGAGGGGAGGAAGGACTGCTCGAGTCAGTGTAGTGGAGGGTACCTGGCACTAATGGGCCCCAAGACCATTTTCTTCTGTTCCATCTTCCCACTCCAGACAAGAGCCCTTTAAAGGCTCAGAGTCCTCGCTCTTAATTAGAAGGCCCCAGCAACCGGCAGACCCAACGCAGAGCAGGTGTTCCCTACATGGCGAATGAGCCCCCATTTCACTGTCAAGGAGATGCAGCCAGGAGGGGTAATATGGAGCTCACACGCCGCGTTCCAGGCCTCCTGGCCTCTCAAAAGGCAAGGAATTGGCCCAGTTTTATTAATGATCGGGACTAGGGCTTATTGGGAGCCAAGCCTCGCATCCCTAACTTGTACTGCCAGTATCTCCTCCCTCTCCCCACATCTCAGGCTGTCCAGGCTCATCGCCAAAGTCTAACTAACTCTGCCTGTGCCCAGGCCTGCCCCACAGGCCTCCTCAGAACCCACACTCCCTGAAATCCCGCGGCAGGGCCCAAGACTGGTTGCCTGACTTCTGCAGAGGGCAAGCACCACCTAACGCCCTCCTGCAGCTGCCCTCACAACCAAGAGCACTCACAAATTCGGCCCTTCCACATCTGCACTTGTCTGGGAGTTGGGGAAAACTGGCCTTCCCTTTCTGAGCTCTGCCACCCACACCCTCCCCCGCCCCTGTCCCAGTATCCACTTAAAAAGGAAGAGTTACTTTTTGACAGTGAAGTGGTGCGCACTGCACGCCTGCTTTCTGGATGTTGAGTAGGGTACAAGGAAGCCATCATTTAAAGACACCCGCCAGAAATTAAGGCGCTCAGCACGCACCGGCTGGGTGTGTGGGTACCGAGACAGAGTCCCAGTGTTGAAAGAGGCTCGTGGTCCTCCTTTGTCAGTCTCAGCCTGAAGGGTCTGTTATCCTATGGGGAAGTCTCCACTTCCCTGCTTCGGCTCATCCTCAACCCTCCTCCCTCCACCGCGCCACGGGACAAAGACCCCACCAGTGGCCCGGGGAGGGCGGGGAAGGGGCCGGCCGGTCCCGACGGCGGCGGTGGCGGCAGCGAGGAGGGGGCGCGGAGGAGCAGCTCCACCTCCTCTGTCTCCCAATCGCGTTACAGGCGGTGCCGCCAGAGTTTGCCTTCGCGCGCGCGAGTGTGGTCCCAACTCTGAGGACCGAAGCCGCCCACCGCGCTCCACTCTGGCGGCCCGTGCCCAGCGGGATCGAGGCCTCGGGGCCGTCCCGCCCGGGGGCGCGCGGCTCTCGCCTGCGCCCCGCCTTCCCTGCCCAAGTCCCGCAACTCACCGCCCGACCCTCCTGCGGGATGCGCGCGGCGAGGCGTCCGCCCGCAGCTCCGTGCTAGCTCGGATCTGCGCGCCGCGGCCTTCCCTCCTCTCGGAGGTGGGTCTGGCGGAGCCGCAGCTGTTACCCGGAGACCGAGGGGCGGAAAAAACTGCGCCCGCCGCCCGCCCCTCCCGCCGCGGCGCTGCCTCCACTGGGAACAAAGGAGACAAAGCCGCGTCGGCCGGCCCGGGCTCCGCTCCTTCCACCCCCCCCACCCCCCGCCCGTCGGGCCGCCCTTCCCCCGCGCGCCGCCCGGACCAGGCCGGAAGCAGCCGGGAGAACGGGGTACGCGGGCCCAGCCATCCAGGACCCCGTATTCTGGTCCCGCGGGATCCGAGTTTGTGGAGGGCCTGGGGGGTTGATCAACCCCTCTCATTAAACGGGGGCTGCTGCAACCGGGCGGTAGCCATGGCAACACAGACGTGTAGGGCGAGGAGCCTAGCCCGGAGCGTGGGCGGTCCGCCCCGCCCAGCCAGGCCTCACCTGCGCGCCGCTTAGGACCAAGAGGCTGCGGCCATGGTTGCGAGCCTTGCGCCCGGGCGTTGAGCTACATGCAGCACAGGAGCCTTTCCCTGTCCTGCCAGAGTTCGAGGAACTTGTGCCCCACACCTGCTCGGCCTGTTCCACCACCATCTTCGCTATCCCCAACGCACCTCGCCCAGCGCCCGGAGCCCCTCCTTCCCTTCTAGATGCCCGCCCTTGCGGCCATCCTCTCCGCAACTTTCTTCACCTGGTCTCCTAGGCGCCAGCTTTCTCCTCGTCTCACCTGGCCCTGCCCACCTTTCCTTCTTTCAGTACCAACACCACCCAACCTCTCCTTCCGGCCCCCACCCCTGGCTGTTTGAAGAGAGCCCGGGCTTTGGACCTGAGTTTGCGCCATCACTAAGCCATGTAACCTGACACCCCTCCACCACCACCCCCATTTTGCTGACAAGTTGGGGGTGATACCGCCGTAGCTGGGCTGTGTGAGCAGGGCATACTGGCTGCGAGGTGCAGAACAACTAGGGTCCTATTTCCTTCCCTCCTCCACAGCCTGTACCTGGAGCCATGCAGAACTCAGAAGCCTTGAGCAAGTCTGGACTCCCTCCTTGGAAAACACCCGGGTCTTCCTGGGAAGGGAACCCTGGGCGGAGGTTCTCTCTTGAGGACGGCTTAGGCAGGGCTGTTCACATCCAGGCTTGCCAAAGGCAATCTGTGGAGCCAGGACCTGACCCATCCTGAGGGCTTTTGAAGGACTTTGGCTCAAGGCCATTGGCAGTGACCAGAAAGGCGAAATCTGCATATCTGTCACCTGGAAGCCTCTAAGGCTGGAGGACTCTAAATCGGGGAAGTCCCAGTCGCCCGTATCTGCCACGCCACTAAGGACTGATGCCAGGCTACTCTTCCATCACACCCGCAGACTCCCATGGGGTGGGGGGAGGTGCTGGCTTGATTTATGTCACCCTGACAGAGGCTTGAGTTATGTGAAAGAGAACGTCAGTGGGAAAAATCTCTCCATAAGATACCCCTGTAGGGCATCTTCTTAATTAGTGATTGACAGGGGAGGGCCCAGTCCATTGAGGGTGGGGCCACCCCTGGGCTGGTGGCCCTGGGTTCTGTAAGGAAGCACACTGAGCAGTAGGGTTCTGGCCCTGCTTGAGTTCCTGTCCTGTCCTGTCCTGTTCCTGTCAGTGATTAACAATGATGTGGAAGCTTAAGCCAAATAAACCCTTTCCTCCCCAACTTGCTTTTTTGATCATGGTGTTATTTCATCGCAACAGAGACTAAGACAGTCCTTTAGCTCGTCTGCTTTTCAAAACGCCCCTCCCTTAGGCCTCAGATGGCCCACCCCTCTTCTTCCTGCACCCCCACCCCCGGGGCTTTGAGCACCCGATCCCAGTCACATAGCACCTTGTCAGCACCATCATGACAACCTTTCCCTGACACTCCAACTGTCACCTCAGCAGGCACTCCAGCTCTTTTCCCCCACCCCACCCCCACCCCGACCCCGACCCTCCAACCTTATACTCCACAACTCTCCCAATCCAATCCCACCCCCACCCCCACCGGCTAGGCCAGTCTGTGCCCCTCAATTATGCTGGCCTCCCTGCTTCCGGAACACGTCGGAGCCCCTTTCGCGTACAGGGAATCCTCTCCCGGAAACCCACTCACTCAACAGCACGCCCGACAGAGCGACTTTCACGCAGAGGGAGGCCTGGCCTCAGCTCTACAGCCTTCCTCATCTGCACACGTCCGGTGCTTCCTGGCCCTTCGGGGGTATGAACACCCTTGGGTGCTGGGCTTGGTTCACTCTCGGGGAACTACTGTGTGACAATAAGTGATCAACTGACAGAGATTAGCTTCTCAGAGGGTCAAAGAACTTAGGAGCCATTTTCGGGCCACATGTGCTGTTTAGGAAGAGCACAGCATCCAAGAGTAGAGCAGGCTGCTGAGGGAAAGACTTCCGGCTCCACAGGGGCAAGCAAGCTCCCCCAGGAGCCTACGGCTGTGGTGCGCTTGGGTGGGGGTGCCGGGGTGTTGTGGGGGGGCGGACTCTCTCCGCTACCCGTCTAGACCGCTAATACTCAGCACAGAGCAACACCCCACAAATTCTGTTTACATAAGGCCACCCACGCCATTTAGCAGAGGAGGCCAAGGGTCACTGTTCTCTCTGAAGAGAGAGGTCAAGGTTCTCAGGGCAGTCCATTTCCCCGTATAACTGGTCCCTTCCTCCAACTACGTCTCCACACTGCTGCCAGCGGGGGCCTGAACCACACCCATGCCTTTTTGAGGGTCCCACCTAGCATGGACAGGACTTTGTATCAGGGATACGCAGACCAGCATGGATCTGGAATGATGGCCCCCAGTCTCTTCCCCATCCCTCGGCAGAAAGCCACGCCCCAGGCTAGCTTCGATGAGCGCACACACAGGAAGGCCCAACAAGGGGGGGGAGGGGCAGTTGTATCAGGATACTCTGAGGGAGAACCCAGGGCTAACTTCCTCCGACACGGTCCTGGGCTAGGACCACTGGGAGATGAGAGAGGAACTAAAGGGGATGGGCCCTCACTCCAGGCTAAACCCCGAGTCCCTCCCGGACTTCTGAAGTCAGTGACAAAACCGAGTCTGATATAAAGATCTTTTAAATAATACAACCTCTTAGATATTTTAATTGGACATTTGCACAAAGTTTCGATAATTAATGTAAACAGGTATTACCTACAAAATAAAATATACCTGTCGGTGAGCCCCTCAGATGGTCTTCAGAGTCAGGCTGAGGGTGTGTGCACCTCAGACTCATTATATCACCAACGAGAGCTCCACTCGCCCTCCGGCCCCTCTGGAGAAGGGCCCGAGGGCTAACTGGTCTTGAACAGCATGTAGAGCACAGGCAGTGTGGCCAGAACCGTCACACAGGTGGCCAGCACGCTAGAGATAGTATTCCTGTTAGCCTGGGCTTCTAGTCTCTGCTCCATCTCTGACAGGGCCAAGATCACACTCCCGTGTTCCAGCAAGGAGCTGGGCAGGGCCCCATTCACCGGCCCCGCCACGCCTGCATGTGCCGGAGCCTTTGCAAGCTGAACGGCCCCAGCCATTTGGCTGCAAGTCTTTTCCAGGCCATCAAGCTGCTCTCGTAAACCCTCTAGGCAGGAATAGACCTGCTGGGAAAGACTGAGCTGTTCTTTCAAGGCGGCTGAGAGGCCATCTGTTT
This sequence comes from Apodemus agrarius, assembly GCA_964023405.1. Taxonomy (NCBI): domain Eukaryota; kingdom Metazoa; phylum Chordata; class Mammalia; order Rodentia; family Muridae; genus Apodemus; species Apodemus agrarius. The sequence continues at coordinate 111,912,942 of OZ030012.1, read as the reverse complement.
CTTTTCCTCGGGTAGAAGGACCAGTTGGTGACCCAGAGCCCTGGCCCTGCCCAACGTGCACCAGGCCCTTCAGATCCATCATAAGGTCCTGGAGGTCTTTCTGTTGGAGGGAATAGCTAGAAGCCTGCTCACGGATGGCCTCCTGGAGACTCACAGGCCCTTTCTGTGCCTCCAGGAGTAAGGCCTTCAGCTCCTGTAGCCGGACACGGTTAACATAGGTGGAACCAGCCACGCCTATCAGCGCTCCTAGAACTGACCCAATGAGGGACCAGTTCTTGGTCCTCTCGGCCCTCGTACGCTCTTTCTCATGACTCTCCCGCACAGCTGCAGAGAAGAGAGAGAACTTCTCTCGCTCGGAGTCTTCTGCACGCAGATATGCTATCCGGAGCCGCTTCTCTTCCTGTGGGAACAAAGTGGTATCAGGCAGTGGCAAGGCGCCTTGTGACTACAGTCACGGGGCAGGGGCCACTTCCCTGTCACCGGCTCTACAAACACCTGCTGCGTGAACGAAGACAGAAGAATACGCCTGTCTGTGCAGGAGCAGAGCGGTGGGGGTGTGAGAGGTAGCCATGTGCTCTTCCCTCTGGGCACTCACGCAGAGCACGTCTACAGGAAACTAGGTGTCTAGCATTCCCTGAGCCAATACCCCCAACCTCTCCTCAATGGTGTGGGTGTCGGACAGAGCTATGCTGCACTGTTCAGCCCAGAACTCAGGGAAGAGCAGGCAGACAGGCTCTGGAAGCCCGGGCCTTAGACCACCACAGAATCTTCAGGTTTACCTCCTCCAAGACAGGGTCAACAGTCAAGGCTACCCCTCCACACCCTGCCATGCTAGGGGCTTGTGCAGGTGACGGAGGGCTGTTTCCTGAGGGGCCCACCTGTAGCATCCTGTGCTCCAGAGTAGCCAGTTCCAGGTACTGGTTGTCCTCCCTGGAGACTCGGTCCAGGCGGTCCCTCACCTCCTTCAGCTTCGTCTGCTGAGCCTCCAGACCCTCCCGAGCTTCTCGGACGAGACCGCGCGACACCATGAATACTTTCTCCGCCTGCAGAGAGGATGTCAGAGGGGTCCGCCACTTCTGACCGGCCCCACTCCGTGGTTCAGTTCCACAGCTAACACGAGGCAGCAGCTGAGCAGGGGTCACTGGTGGGTCACCGTGGAAGGCGGAAACTCGACCGCTAATCCCGGCTCACTATGGCATGCTCAACGTGTGGCCACGCCCACGTGAAGCACCGGATTTATTCATTCAAGCAGAAATAACATGCTCCTGAGAAACTCGCAGAGCAAAGAGTGACACAATCTTTGTCCACTAGATCCGGCCAACTCTGATGGGAACTACCACGAAAAGCCCAGTGTATTACTGAGGCCCACAATTCCACCATCAAGTCATTGCTACGGCCTCTAGCTTACGGCCCTGGAAATTTCAACTCACCCAGACTTACGGGTACAAATATTCTCCAAGGAGAAAAGACAACCTTGTGCTCCAGGTCCCCAGCCAAACCCCTGCTTGCTCTTGTCCAACCTTGCTATGCTGTTCCGTAACTGAGCGCAAGCAGGCGACACAGTGCATTCCTGCAGCCACCAAAGACTTGAAAGCCACAGGCAGCTCAGGTCACCTCCCAAGATGATGTTTCCCAGTGCCCTTTGCCTTAGCACCTCAAGGCAAAACCGTCCACAAAAGACGATCTTGCTGACCTAATACACAGGGGAGTCATTAGCCTGGGACTTTTCAGGACCTGAGTATTTTCACAGAGAGCAGAGGGTATAATTACAGGGAACTTCGCTCCAGCACAGATCCAGATCTCCACGTGAGATAGAGGCAAACATTTCTACCAATGGCATTTGTTTAAGAAAAGGCAAGTCTGAGCTGGGTGTGGTGACCCGTGCCTATAATCTCAGCATTGAGGCAAGAAGATCACGAGTTCAGAGCCAGACTAGAAGATATTCTAAATTTCAGGCAAGTCTGGACTGCAGGACAAAACTGTCTCAGGGGAAAAAAAAAAAAGGCTAGTTACGGTGGCACACACCTAGAACCCCAGCACTCAGGAGGTAGACAGGGGTTTGGCTGCACAGGGATTCCAAGGCTAGCCTGGAGCACGGAAGACACTGTCTCAGACAGAAACCACAAACGTGGCCACATAGCTTCCCAGCTACCTTCACACATGTAGCTGGGAAGTTTTTTGTTAGGAGCCCAAGGCATATTTCCCCAGATCCGAAAGCAAAGTCAGCCGGCCTGGCTCCCGCCTCACCTCCGTCACGTTTCCCTGAGCCTCGCGGACTTCATTGAGCCCCACAAACTCTTCATATCTCTCCCACCACGCCTTGGCAGTAGAGGCTGCTTGATGCTGAACGCTGAGGCTCAGTGTCCTTCCCAGTTCTAGGAGGCGGTGAAACAGCCCGAAGGCTGCAGCTTCCGGTCGCTTCTCTCTAGGCTGGCTGGGGCCTGGACTGCACAGAGTCCTGGTCATGAGGAGGTCCGTTCCGAGGAAGGTTCTCCGTACCATTATATGGGGTGCACCCACCACGTGTTGCATTGTGAACACAGGACTGCACCCCATCATCGCAGGAGCTGTGAGGAGGACAGCAGACAGATTAGCTCCTGACTGAGAAAGGCTAGACGTAGGTCAGGTCTCAAAGCCTAAGCCAAACAGACTAATTTCTGCCCCTGTAGCCAGAGGAAGGCCAGACTTTCCCATGGTTTGGGGGACAAGGGAACTCTTGTGGGAAAGCCCATCAGGGTGCCACGCCTTCTCTTTCCTCCTATGATGCCATACGGACCAGCTGCCCTGACTGAATAGACAGCGTCTCCTAGGTCTCTCCGACAGGACCTAGAGGAGAATCTTGGGGCTTCCTTTTTTTTTTTGTTTTTTTTTGTTTTTTTTGTTTTTTTGTTTTCCGAGACAGGGTTTCTCTGTGTAGTCCCGGCTGTCCTGGAACTCACTCTGTAGACCAGGCTGGCCTCGAACTCAGAAATCCGCCTGCCTCTGCCTCCCAAGTGCTGGGATTACAGGCGTGCGCCACCACGCCCGGCCCGCTTCCTTTTTCTCTAATGCCAGAGAAATTCCTCAAACCTGAGTTGCCCACGAGGACAAAAAGAGTCAGAGGCCCCGTGGGCTGGTGGGACAGGTTTGTAATGTCCACCTCTTGGGAGGCTGGCGCAGGAGCACTGATCAAGAATAGCAGAGAATATATATATAGCAAGTTGCAGGCTAGTCAGGGCTAAAGAGTGAGACCTTGTCTTAAACAACAATGACAAAATGGCTATGACATTACAAACCTGTCCCACCAGCCCGCGGGGCCTCTGTGACTCTTGTCCTCATGGGCAACTCAGGTAAAAGCGTTTATAAGGGCCTGGGAGCAGAGCTCAGTGTCAGAGCACTTGCCCAGCATGCCTATGGTCATAGGTTCAAGCCCCATTACTGCAAACACACACACACACACACACACACACACACACACACAGGACTCCTTGGAAATGAGGGAACTAAGGATGAGTGAGGGAAAGCTAATTTCCAGAGCCATTTCCTATAAAATATCCTCATCTCTAACTTTCAGGCTCCTGAGGCTGCCAGTAGCTCTCCTCTGGAAGGACAACTCCAGGGGAGGAAGAAACCTGTTCCCCACGCTGCAGACTGCTTTTCTGAGGTTCAAACCACACCATCCCTCTGCTCTCCACCTGACTTTTCAGGCCCCCAAATCCCTGTCCCACATTTTCCTCCTCCGCCCCAGCCTGTGCCGCCACTCAGGGCAGGCTCCGCTGCTCCCTTTCAACCCTGCTTAACAATCCCAGCTTCCTCTGACCTGCACAGGACAAGAAGTACCCAGAACAGAAGGGGCTCAGAATCCTGAGGCAAGGGCCAAGTTACCCAGAATCCCAGAAAACCCTGGCAACTTTCTCTGGTCAAGCGAGCGAGCAGCATTATGTCCGAGGCACTGATCGGAGCGACACCTGGCGGCCAACAAGAGAAAGCAGCGGGAGCTGGGAAGGAAAGAGGAAGGGCCTGGAGAATACAAAAGGGCTTCCTCAAACTATTGTTGGGATTTCTTTCCTTAGTTTCAAGGCATGAAACTTCCCACAGGTGGTAACCAGGAGATGGCAGGATAATTTTGAGAGTTTCTTTATGTACAGATTAACTGGCTCATATGAGAAGGATATGACGTAGACGCAGGTGTGAGGGGCCGGCATGCGCAGTTACTCCAGGCATCCCAGGCTCCTCTTCATCACTGGAACTCTCTTGCTCTTTTGGAAAACAAAGCTAGATAGACAAGGACACGCCCTCCGGTCAAAGTGGGCTCCAGCTGAGGGCTGGGGGGTGGGGGGGTGGGATATGTTGGTGACCCTGGTTCCAAGCTGGTGCTCCACCCGAACTCAAGTCCCATTCGTAAGGCTGAGGCCCATACATAGAACAGCACACACCGTTCACACCCACGGCCCCGTACCAGGGCCCACAGACTTCTACAGTCCCTCGACAGCTCTGCAAGTTTACCTTTCATCAAGGCCAAGCATGATGCCCACTCTCTTTCCAGCGACATCTGGCGGAAATGAGCTGGCCATTTTCCACGGCCTCGCACCTCCCTCCGAGAGACAGATGTTAGGGATGGAACCTAGAGAGCCTGACACAGGCCAGCCGAGCGCACCCCTACAGCCCCAGCTGCTTCCCCTCTCTTTTGATCCTATTCAGAAGCCCCAGAATTCCTGTGACTCAGCCTTCCCTGATCTCTCCAGGACACCGTCTCTTCCAGAAGTCACTGCTTCCTCTCAACTTCCTCCAGCCTTTCAGCCCAGTTCCTGGCTTGTCCTCTTCTAACTGTCTGTTCCCTGGAACATCACCTACACCTGGCAGAGAGGAGACCTACAGCTTGTTTCCGACAGAGCAGCCCGAGGGCAGGTTAACACAGGAGTTAGAGCATAGGCTAGAGTTCCCGACAAACCTGGCATAGAGATCCGCAGAAACCAGAAAGGTCAGGCACGCCCGGCGCTCGGCGCTCCCCCCTCCCCCCTTTTCCCATAGCCATACACTGTTCCAACCACCCTGACACTCTAAGCGCGTCCTGTACAATTCTGTGCCCTGCCACCTCCAAGTACACCCGTCTTCCTCCATAAGTCTGCGGCCTGTGTCTGCCCAGATGGCTCCTTTCACTAAGGCCTTCCTTGACCACCCCCTACTTGCCACCTTTCCACTTTCTGCATCAGATAAAACTGCCTAATAAGAACATGCACTTGGTGATAGCAGACGTCACAGAGAAGTGGCGGGACTCCCAGCTTGTCTCCCTCATCTGCTCCCTCCTTTCAGCCTCTACACCCCCTTGGAAACCCCGCCAGGCCACGCCAGCCACGCCACGCCCTGGCCTGTCTCTCAGTGTGAATGGCAGCCATACAGAGTGGCGCCTGCACGGCGCTCAGTGCAGCTGGAAGGTAACGCAGAGATGGGCAGGGGGGAAAGGCTGGACAGATGGACAGGGGCCCCGTGAGGCGGGAGCCTACATCCCGGATCCTGTTTTCTCACATTGGGTCCCCACTGTCGGTAGACACCTACCTCCTGCCCTGCTTTTCCACACAGGAGGCTGGTGGCTTCTCCCTGGCACACCTTCTCAGCTGCCAGCATCTCCCAGCCCCGGCTCTTTATTGCCATCCTGGGGGGGTCACGCCCACGAGATTGTACTCCACATCTCTAGGTCTCACCTTGTCTCTTGATTTTTAAAAAAAAATTTTTTTGCTTGTTTTTTTTTTCTTTTTTTTAATTGGATATTTTCTTTATCTACATTTCAAACATTTTCCCCTTTCCAGGTCTCCCCTTGGAAACCTCCCTATTGCTTTTTGTTTTTCTTTTGTTGTTGTTGAGACAGTTTCTCAGTTTCTCTCTCTTTTTTTAAAGATTTATTTATTATTATATGTAAGTACACTGTAGCTATCTTCAGACACTCCAGAAGAGGGCATCAGATCTCATTCCAGATGGTTGTGAGCCACCGTGGGATTTGAACTCAGGACTTTCGGAAGAGCACTCAGTGCTCTTACCATCTCACCAGCCCTGTTTTTTGTTTTTCAAGACAGGGTTTCTTTCTCTGTGTAACCCTGGCTAGCTGTCGTGGAACTCACTTTGTAGACCAGGTTAGCTTTGGACTCAGAGATGTGACTGCCTCTGCACCCCAAATGCTGGGATTAAAGACATATGTCAACATGCCCAGCTTTCTTTCTTGATCTTAAAGATTTAAAAATAAATAAATAAATAAATAAATAAATAAATAAAAGCTTCTTAGGAATAGCAGCACACAGCTGGGCGGTGGTGGCAGGGAAAAAAAAAAAAGGAAGAGCAGCACACACTCTCCAGCACACACTCCCCAGCACACACTCTCCAGCACACACTCCCCAGCACACACTCTCCAGCACACACTCCCCAGCACACACTCCCCAGCACACACTCTCCAGCACACACTCCCCAGCACACACTCCCCAGCACACACTCTCCAGCACACACTCTCCAGCACACACTCCCCAGCACACACTCCCCAGCACACACTCCCCAGCACACACTCTCCAGCACACACTCCCCAGCACACACTCCCCAGCACACACTCCCCAGCACACACTCTCCAGCACACACTCCCCAGCACACACTCTCCAGCACACACTCCCCAGCACACACTCCCCAGCACACACTCTCCAGCACACACTCCCCAGCACACACTCCCCAGCACACACTCTCCAGCACACACTCTCCAGCACACACTCCCCAGCACACACTCCCCAGCACACACTCTCCAGCACACACTCCCCAGCACACACTCCCCAGCACACACTCCCCAGCACACACTCTCCAGCACACACTCTCCAGCACACACTCTCCAGCACACACTCCCCAGCACACACTCCCCAGCACACACTCCCCAGCAGACACCGCTCAGCACTTGGTGAGATGCCTCATCCAGCCACCGGCCCTGGTGCCATCAGACCCCTTGGCGGACTGCCACCACTCCCTTCTCTTGCCCTCACCCTCCCTGCAGTGGCCTCTAGTCCCACCCTTGTCCAACATCTATCTGCTCAAGTGCCACCTGGTCCTTGCCCAGATCACCTCCACCTCTGCCGATTCTTGCCGCCCGTCGGCCTGTGCATTGCCGCCGCTCCCTCTTCCTTCAAAGGCCGTTTCCACTTGGCTTCCACTTGCCCTCATCTCCCTAACTGCCAGCCACCTTTGCAGCCCGAGATGCAGCGCTCAGATTCCCCTCCAGTGTGGTCTTCTGGACTGGAAAGGCTAGAGAGGGCTGAGATAGCTTCGAGGTGGAGAGAGCATCCCGCTCTTGTGGGGGAAGCAAGTTTGGTTCCCAGTGTGCAGCCTGGTGTCTGTAGCACCTGTAACTCGTTACAGCGCATTACCGCCCCCTTCTGGCCTCCATGGGCATCTGCATTTACATTCACATTCCTCCACAGACACACAAAGGCACATGGAATTAAAATATAAGGACTAGCTGTAGTGGCACACGCCTTTAATCCCTGCACACAGGAAGCAGAGGCAGGTGGATCTCTCTGAGTTCAAGGCAAGCGTGGTCTATATCGTTAAGTTCCAGTTCAGCCAAAGCTATATAGTAAGACCCCCATCTCAAAAACTCAATCAGTCAATAAAACAAAATAGAAAATATGTTAAAATAATTTACTTTATAGTTGGGTATGGTGGCACATGCCTTTCTTTAACCCAAGAACTCAGAAGGCAGAAGCAGGTAGATCTCTGTGAGTTCTAGGCTAACCAAGCCTATACAGTAGGCCACCATTTCAAAAACAAAACAAACAAACTCAAAAGCCTGGCTTTGTGGGGCTGGAAAGATGACCCAGTGGGTAAGGGCAATTACTGCTTTCAGAGGTCCAGGGTTTTGTCCTCAGGACATCCATCACAGCCACCAGCTCTAGAGGGTCCAGATCCCCCTTCTGGCTTCCACATGCGTATGGTACGTGGATGGACAAGCAGGCACACAGACATATGCATAAAAATTAAACGTATATTAACAAAACAAACAAACTCCACAGGGCTAGGGACATATGTAAGTGTGACAGTATCGGGGAGCCCTGGGCTTGACCCCAGCAAAAGGGAAGGCAGTGAAAGGACTCAGCCTACTCAACAAGGTGCTCAAACCTGCAATCCCCACACTTGGGAGGCTCGGCAGGAAGACTTCCACAAGTCCCAGGCTAGCCCAATCTCCAGAGTGAGTGAGTCTCTATTTCAGACCCAGAAAGAGTGGGAGGAAATGCTTCTATAATTGGTTGTAGTAATATTTGTATAATCTTTGAAGTATTAGAATCACAGAATTGTACATATTAAATAGCTAAGTTATATAGTAAGCTTTGTATCAGTAAACCTATTATTAAAAAAATAATAACTGGGCCGGAGAGATGGCTCAGAGGCTAAGAGGGCATATAAATCACTTATTCACACTGGGCAGCTCAGAACTGCCTGTAACTCCAGTTCTGGGGTACCTGATGGCTCTGGCCTCTGGGTCGGTCGGTCGGTCTGTCTGTCTGTCTGTCTGTCTCTCTCTCTCTCATACACACATACATTCACAAACCCTCATAATTAGCTTTTTCCCCAAAGACTGGGCATATAGTTCAATTATATAGCACTTGCCTAGGCCCTGGATTCAATCCCTAATGCACACATTCATTCATGCAAACACACACACACACACACACACACACACCTGTCATTTCTTCAGCCAAAGCTTCTCTTCAGGATTTTATATTATCTCATTCTTCAACCTACATCACTGCTGGAAACCTAATAGTAATCTCTCTTTCCCGCCGCCGCCGTGGTTAACGGTAACCCAGGTACAAATGCTAGGCTGACAACCTCACATCACCCTAATCCCTCCTTTTTCTCTACCTCACATCCAATCAATTAGCAAAGTCCCGCTGACTTTCTAAACCTAGGAGTCCTCCCTCTCTATCTCTGTCAGGGATACAAAGTGGTCTAGATGACCAGCACACCATGGCTGGACTACCTCATCTCCTGACAGCTCCCCTTGCTTCTCCGTTTCAGCTCTGAGGTCAACTAACAACAGAGCAGCCTCTGGTCTTTCAAACACAGAGAACTCCATGTCAACACCTGCAAGTCCCGCAGTTCCTTCAAGACAAAAGTCCTCTCCATAGCTTACATGGGATCTGACTCACTCCTCTGACTGCACTTTCGACTGGTTTCTCACCCTTTCCAATCATATGAAGGACTGGGACCCGCGAGGCCACCTTGCACCCAGGGCCATGGCACTGCCTGGCTGTTCCCTGTTTACAGTAGGCTCCCTGGCCTTCCTCGAGTTCTGCTCAAACAGTCCTGGAGAGGTCTTTTCTAACCACCCTAGCAAAAACTGACATCCCACCAAAGGAACATTCCTTAACCACTTTCTCTGCTTATTTTTTTCTCCCCACACTGGATGCGTATTTTACTTATATGCTTTGCCGAGGTCTGTCTTGCTACAATGTCAGCTTTCCTCAATTCTCAGTCCAAAGTACTATTTATCTGTATAAAGGACATACTCGAAAAACGAACTAGGAGGAAGAATTTGCAAACAGTTGCACTCATTATTTCATAAAGTCCGAACTTTTCCCGCGGCTCTGAAGCTGAGGACGGGGTGATATTGGCCACTGGCCACTACCCACTTCTGCCGTCCCATCCTATCTCGTGCCAGCCACCTGCGCTTTCCTCAGTTCCGGAAATGAACTTTGCATGTACCCTCCCCTCCACCCGCAAGGTTTTCTTTACCGGCCGGATTACAAGCTTTATAGCCAGACACCCTCCCCTACCCCCGCGGTTTCCGATCGAGCTAGGCAGAAGGCGCCTTCCGCCCCATACCTGAAGAGCCTAAGCCTATTAGGCTCCAGCAATAAGCCCCGCGTCTGCCACTCAATTGACCCCTGACGGGTCAGCACCCGCCCCTGGAAGGCGCATCCTTTAAAACACGTAAGGGCAACTTCCTGCCTAGCAGCCAATCAGGGGCCACGCATAGGTGCGGCTTAGGCGCAGGCTGTAAGCCCCGTTTCCGGCTTAGGATCAGGGTCTGGTGAAGGGGCTGGAGGCGCCATGTCGGGCCGGGAAGGTAAGGCTATTTGGGGATGGGGTGGGGACAGATGGATCGGGAACAACGGGAGGGCGATGGATGGCAGGGATGGCCCGAGCATGCTCATGTCGCCCACAGGTGGCAAGAAGAAGCCCCTGAAACAGCCCAAGAAGCAGGCCAAGGAGATGGACGAGGTGAGGGCGGGAGCGGAGGCCGGGCGGGCGCTGAGGGATGGGCGACTGAGCTGGAGTGAACCTGCTCTGCCTCTCCGCAGGAAGATAAGGCTTTCAAGCAGAAGCAGAAGGAGGAACAGAAGAAACTCGAGGAGCTAAAAGCCAAGGCCGCGGGGAAGGGCCCCTTGGGTAAGTGGAGATCGAGCTAGTTTAGGCATTCGTGGGCAGGACAGGCCTGTTCGGGGGGCGTTGGTGAACTGCGCGATCTGGTGTGCACTCTGGCCAAGCCCCTGCCTTGGGTTTGTGCAGTTCGTGGGGGCGGGAGTGGAAACGTGGCCAGAAGTGAAATCTGCCTCTCCATACAGTCTTGGGCTTCCAGTTCATGGAGAAGCTACAGAAATGGAAACACCAGCATGTAGGCCGGACAGATACATCTATACAGCCAAGTTTCTGTGTATCGTCCAGTTTCTGGTTCCAAACTAGTAACTCTAGTTCTTTATAAGTTGTTAACCTTAGAACACAGGACATTTTTACTTGCTGGTCGCGTTATCTGTAATAGTCACCTTTGGGTGCCATCTAGACCAAAGGATAAAAGTCCAGACTCCCTAACGTGTATTTTCCTCTGGGTGCTGTTTTGTTTCGTGGCTATGCCGGGTAGCAAACTCATTTGTGCAGAGCAAACATCCCGTCTTGAGCTGGATCCCATCCTCCGAGCTCTCTCTGTGCCTTGCTAAAATAACTCTGCCCACGATTTTGCCTCTTAAGAGTGAATCACAGGTCCAGGAGCCCTAATATCGAATTGAGAAAAGTTTTAATTTTTGTATTTAAGTGTATGGGTGTTTTCATGCATGCATATCTGTGTATCGTGTGTGAAGGGCCCTGGGAGACCAGACAAGGGTCAGGTCTCCTGGGACTGTAGTTAAAGATGCTTGTGAGCTGGGAATTGAACCCAGCCCCCCTGGAAGAGCAGCCTTAAATGCTGAGCCATCTCTCTAACCCCTTTTTTTTTGTTATTTTTTTTAATTGCTAGACAAGTCCTCTGCTGTTATTAGTAAAACTTTCTGAGCCTGGCCTTGAACTCTAAGATTCTCCTGCCTTCACCTAGATAGCTGAGATTAGAGTCTGTGCCTCCAGCCTGGCTTTGTGTGCATTTTAAGAGCGCTGTTTTGCATTTTCTAACTAGCGATTATTTCTGCCTGTTACTGGTATCAGAAAGATATTGGAACTGTCACTCCAAGACCTATTGCAGTGGGTTTGATCTGTTGTTTATCCACATAGCAATGAAATTTTAGCTGTTGATTGCTTTTTAAAATGAGGTCAAGTATCTGGCACCTTTAATCTGATTATGCATAAGGAGGTCAGACCTTGGTGAAATCCTGTACAGATGGAGCATTTATAATCTGCAAATCTAAAGTGTCCCAGATCTGAGCCCTAACACCAGAAGAAAGCTCCTCCTGTCTTGGATGATGGGTGACAGTCAAATGCAGAGGCACTGCAAGTGTTGTATTACACTGCCTTAAAGCCATATGCATGGGAGTGGGTGAAACATAAGTGCTGGCTTCACAACTGGGTCCCATTGCCAAAATATCGTGTATGCAAATGTCCCCCAAATCCTAAATACTTGTGGTCCCAGGAACTTCTGATAAAGGAAGTCTAACTAGCACTGCTTCTCACTGAGCTCCGTCCATTTTGGATTTCTTGTTTGTTTTAAACAAGGTCTAATAATTCCTCATCCTGTGGCCTTGACCTCGATATGCTGGGATGCACCTCTGTGCCTAGAATTTTTTTTTTTTTTTTTTTTTTTTTTGGTTTTTGGTTTTTCAAGACAGGGTTTCTCTGTGTAGTCCTGGCTATCCTAGAACTCACTCTGTAGACCAGGCTGGCCTCGAACTCAGAAATCCGCCTGCCTCTGCCTCCCAAGTGCTGGGATTACAGGCGTGCGCCACCACACCCGCTGTGCCTAGATTATTAAGAATTGTATTGTCATGGGTATTTTGTGCCCTCGTTCTTCTTTTGACAGGGTCTCTGTGTAGCTCTGGGTGCCCTGGAACTCACTATGTAGACCAGGCTAGCCGAAAACTCTGAGATCCACCTGCCTCTGTCTCCCCGGTGCTGGGATTAAAAGCGTGCACCTCCACTGCTAGGCTGTGCTCTCCTCCTTAAATTGGGCGTAGATGATTGTACAACCATTCACTATCTACTGAGTGCCAGATGTATCGGCATTTTAAAAACTGAATAAAATGAAGGCATAATAAACGAATCTCTAGGAATATAAGATGGGAGACAGTGTGTTGTAATGTCACAGTTTAGAATGTGCAGTTATGAGGAGACCATGAGGTGACTCAGTGGGTAAAAGCCTCTGAGCCTGAGGACCCAAGTTCAATCCCTGGGATCTGTGTGGAGGGACTGCCTAATTAATTCCTGAAAGTTGTCCTCTGGTTCCTGCCTATGCACTGTGGCGCATGTGTGTGCATTGGTATATACATACATACAATAAGTTAAATGTAATTTGAAAAAAGAAAGGGACTGGAGAGATGGTGCATCTGTAAAGAGCACTGTTGCTCCTGCAGAGGACACAGGTGTGATTCCTGTGACTAGTTATTCACAACCATCTGAAATTCCAGCTTTAGAGAATTTTCTTTAATTTTTTTTTTTTTTTTTTTTTGGCTTTTCGAGACAGGGTTTCTCTATATACTCTTGGCTGTCCTGGAACTCACTCTGTAGACCAGGCTGGCCTCGAACTCAGAAATCCGCCTGCCTCTGCTTCCCAAGTGCTGGGATTACAGGCGTGCGCCACCACGCCCGGCTCAGCTTTAGAGAATTTGACACCCTTTTCTGACCTCGAAGGTATCAGGCATGCACATGGTTTACAAACATAAATGTATGTAAAACACACATACAAATAAAATTAAAAATTGATTTTTAAAACTCTGCATTGAGGGACTAGAGAGATGGCTTATTCGGTGAAGTGTGTGCCTGCTAAGCATGAAGATCTGAGTTGGGTACCCATGACCCACATAAGAAAAGTCAGGCATACTAGTGTCTAATAGTGATCCCACCACTGTGGAGTCAAAGGCAGGCAGGTCCCTGTGGTTCTCTGACTAGCAGGTCTAGCCTACTTAGAAAGCTCCAGGCCAGGGAGATAACCCTATCTCAACAAAGCATGGCTGACAGGGAACGCTGCCCGGGCTTCTGGCCCACACGTGCACACACATCAAATAGAAAAGGGGGAAACTGTGTGCGATTAGAAGTCAAACTTCCAGCCTAGCGGTGGTGGTGCACGCCTTTAATCCCAGCACTTGGGAGGCAGGGGCAAACAGATTTCTGAGTTCCAGGCCAGTCTGGTCTACAGAGTGAGTTCCAGGACAGCCAGGGCTACACAGAGAAACCCTGTCTCGGAAAAAACCAAATTTAAAAAAAAAAAAAAAAAAAAAAGGAAGGTTGAGAACCATCTCTGTAGTCTTGGCTGTGCTGAAATTCAATATGTTCAATATGTAGACCTGGCTGGTCTAAAACTCTCCGAATCCTCCTGCCTCTGCCTCCTTAGTGCTGGGATTAATCACATGCACCACCACACCTGGCTAAAACCTTTCAAACAATATATTCATCCATGTTTCCATGTTTTCTCCTGCCCCAACTCCTTCCAGGCCTTCTGCACCTCCCTATCCACCAACTTCTGTGTTCTTTCTCAAAAAAAAAAAAAAAAAGGTGGGGGGAGGGAAAGGTGGTAGTGGCTTTAATCCAGCACTTAAGAGGCAGAGGCAGACAAGTCTTGAGTTCAAGGTCAGCCAAGTCTACAGACTGAGTTCTAAGACATCCAGGGCTAACACAGAGATCCTGTCTCAAAACCAGTCAAAAAAGCAAGAAAATCAAAACAACAAAACAGGAGGAAGGAAAAAAAAAAAAAAAGGAGGGTGAATTTGAAGCCCACCTGTGCTATTTATTTAATAAGACTCTGCCTTCAGGAAAACAGAACACTACAGAATAGGAAGTCAGACTGCCAGCTGAGAGATGAGGCTTCTCACATCGCAGCCTCTAACCTTGAGGAACACCCCAAGCATCAGGAGTGACTGACCTGTAAGATAGGTTGCTTGGCAGGAGAATCCCTAAGCTAATCTGAGGGACACAGGACATGGATGCAGAGCCGGACACAGCTGCTGCCTTGCTCCTGCCTCAGCCGTGCTCTGCCTTTCTAGAAGAGATGGTAGTGATAGAGGAGCCGGGCATGTTTGTGTCATGGAAACGTCCAGTACAAGAGCCAATTGATAGTAGAACCCTGTGAGGCTTTGTAACCATAACAATATTTTTCCCTAACTGGACCTTTATTTTTGCAGCCACAGGTGGAATTAAGAAATCTGGCAAAAAGTAAGCTGTTCCTCACATCTGAGGTGATGGTGACCCTCCTCTTCCATTCCTATTTAAACATCTGGAACCCCTGCCATAAATAACATCTTTGCCACTACAGCTAGAATGAAGCGTTATCCTGTAATCTGTCCAACATCTGGATTCCCTGTCATAACATCTTTGCCACCTAATAGCTAGAATGAAGTGCTATCCTGGAGACTGTTGTTGTACATTGTAATAAACTTTTGTATAAAAAAAAAAAAAAACAATGAATAAAGTGAATAATGCAGTAGCTCATTGTCTCTAGTGTTCAGCAGTTCCTACCTCAGCTGTGAGTTTAAAGTGAACCGAGTCTGGAGTCCCCCCAGAGCCTGCTGCTCCATCTTCATTGTACTCTGAGCTCTGGACCACTGTGAATTAAACAACTCATTTAAAAGCCTATATCATTCATGTGTGCTTGTTTATCTGCTGGGATACTTCTTTAGAGATTAGGAAAAGGAAATAATTGTTGTAAAAAAATAAATAAAAACTACTACTTGCCTTTCATGTCTGGGTTGCCACGTTTATTGGTGTGTTTAAAGATAAACGGCGTTGACTCAGGCAGCAACAAGGGAATCCTGGAGCAGCTGGACAGCCAGCCTCGCCACACAGGGGATGTGGGTTCGCTTGGAACTGCCTGCCTCGGTGAGCAGGGTCCCCAAGCTTGGCCTTCACCATGTATTTGCACGTATGCTCACACAGTGACCCTGGTAAACCACAACTCATAACGCATCCCTTGTTTCTCCTTGGCTAAAAAAGAAAAAAGCCAAAGTTCTTAACAATTAAGCTTTAAGGCTCTCAACCTTCCTGATACTGTGACCTTTGATACAGTTCCTCATGCTGTGGTGACCCCAAACGTAAAAGTACTCTCATTGCTACTTCATAACTAATTTTGCTACTGTTATGAATCATAAATATCTGATGTGCAACCCCCAAAGGGGTTTCGACCCACAGGACTGTAGCTCTATGGGGACACCATTTCTTCCCTAACCTCTTAGGAACATGACTGGGTAATAAAGTAAAAAGAGGGCGAGGGATGTAGCTCAGTGAAGAGCCTTCTGCCTCAGACCCCAGTTACGGAAGAAAAATGTATAGTCACTCCTCCTTGATCATATTCTTGCCAGATGTTACCTGCCACCAACCACCAGGTAAAGAAACTCTAGAACAAGCCGGGCGGTGGTGGCCCATGCCTGTAATCCCAGCACTTGGGAGGCAGAGGCAGGCGTATTTCTGAGTTCGAGGCCAGCCTGATCTACAGAGTGAGTTCCAGGACAGCCAGGACTACACAGAGAAACCCTGTCTCCAAAAACCAAAAGGAAAAAAAGAAAAAAGAAAAACTCTAGAACAGATATCGGTCTTGTTTGGGAAGGAGGGGTTGAGACAGTACCGTAGCACAGATTGACAGACAGGCCTTGATTAGACTCTTGCCTCAGCCTCCTCAGTGCTGTGATTACAGGTTTGTGTCAATGTAACCCTAATTCAGGAGAGACAGGATGCTGGAAATCAAATCCAGAGCCTTGAATATTCTAAGCAAATACTTTAACACTGTCCAACAGCCCCACCTGTATTTAACACCTAATTGAGAGGCACCAGATTTCTGATTTGCCTTCTAGGCCATTCATACAAACTGGAAACAATAATAATCTTTCCCTGGGGATGTTACAGCCAGCCAGGCCTTGAATTTGTGCTGCTCCTGCCTAAGGATCATGAATAGCTGGAATTACAGGACTGCACCATCAAGCCCAGCTAGCATACTTGTAAACACAGCACTCAGCTGATACAGGAGAATCAAAAATCTAAAATACTAGATTTGGGACTAGAGAAACGGTTCAGTAGTTAATAGCATTGTCTGCTCATCTAGGGGTTCTGGGTTCAGTTCCCAACACCCACATGGTGGCTCACTGTAATTCCAGTTCCAAAGGAACTGATGCCCTCCTCTGGCCTCAGACATACATGCAAGCAAAATACTTACCAGCACTCATAGCCTCCTGCCCCCATACAGAAGGTACTTCTCTTTTATTTGGTGGAATCTAATCCCTCCTGATAATGTTCTTTCTCCAGAACCAGAGATCATAGCTATTAAGACCTGGACAATCAACCAGGCCCACACTCACAATTCTAGCACTTAAAGAATGAGACAGGAGAATTAGGCACGCCGTTCTCGAGACCATCCTTCCAAGACTTCTCAAATATACATACTTGAAACATTTGTTATCCCGGAAGATCCCCGCTTCCAGAAGAACAGCGTTCCTTCTCTTCCCCAAGTCTGCTCTTCCCAGCCTCCTCCCTAAAAGAGTCTCTGGACCCGTGAAAGGTGGGTCAGCCGCGAGGAGCGAGGTCTAGGAGAGCAGACCCCCGAACGCTGCCTGCCTTGCTTCTCCGAGGCTCTGTATTCTGCACAGTGCCGCGGGGAACAGCCACAGGTGTGGTCGGGCAGACGCTCCTCGATCTCGCAACCCGGGTGATCCTGACAGCACGGCAGTGTCCTGACATTACCGGGAACCTACGGGGACTGAGCGCAGACAGGCCGGAGCCGGTCCCGGGTAACGGCGCGCTCTGTATACGTCACCCGTCTGTGCCCGGTAGCTGGCAGCTGATTGGCCCGCAGGCTGGGGCGACGCTAGGCGCTGAGGGGAACGGCGGCGCGCGGGCGGTTGGGCCGGCTCAGGCTTTCTGTGGATGCTGCGGGCTGAAGGTAGTCATGGCCGGGACTCCCGCACCGAACAGCCACAGGAAGCAGAGTGGCGGCCTGGAGTCTTTCCCCGGTCTGTCTCGGTCCATTGAGAACCCTCCGAGCAAGCGGGCCCGGAGCTTCTCCGAGACCACAGCCCCCGACCCCGAAGACCCATTCGGCGAGCACGCGGAATTTACTGCGGACGACCTAGAGGAACTCGACATCCTCGCGTCACAGGCCCTGAGCCAGTGTCCGGTCGCGCCTCGGAACCTGTCCAGTGAGTGCCTGGGGGGCCTTTCCCCCGGCGGGTGCTGCAGACCTCCTCAGCCTGGTAGCTCTGGTACTTACTGGTGGCTTGCACCGACGTTGCCCTCTCCCTTTTAAAAACAAGATAGCAGCCGATCTAAGCGTGATTCTGTTTCAAAATGCCCTTTGAATTGGTGGTAAGACATCCAGAAAGCCAAAGGGCCTCACAGATCCAGATTTGAAATACAGACAGCTAGACTATTATTTATTTTCCTTGAAACACGACTACGATCGCCTCAGGACCGGCACAACCCACGTGAGAGGATTTAAATGTTTATGCACCCCACTGTAACCCTTGGGCAGAAGAGCATAGAAAGCGTCTGACAGAGGCGAGAGATGAAAGAGATTCTTACAAAAAAAAAAAAAAAAATGCTAGTTGCCCAAAGGTTAGTAAGAATTGCAAACAAGCAATGGGCAAGAAATGCCAAAGCTGCTGTCCTTCCTAGAGCTCACACACTTGGGGAATAACTTAAGCGTCAGGAAGGTTTGATGGGACCCTTGCAAATGTACTTAGCACTGAAACTAGGATTATCCCTGGAATATCTCCGGATATTTCTCCATCTCTCTAGCAATATTGCCTGGAAAACCAGGCATTGGAAAACACTTGTTGCCAACGGCCCCACATCACTCATCACCTACCTTACTCCCCCCTGGAGCCCCTCCTCCCCCTGGAATGTATCCGTTTTGTTCACCATCGGCCTTTAAAAACCAGCAAATCCTATGCCTAGCATGTTGTAGTAAATAGTGCTTATGATAGAGTCACAGCCTGTGTAATCTCCTTTGAGCTCCGAGCCGAGACTCCAGGAAGTGGGTGAGATGTAAAGAGGGAGTATTCAGATATGCTAGGCCACACAGCAGTCTTTATTCGTTTCTCTCATGCTCTGAGTTAGAGCTGATAGATAGTTCTTTCTCAACTTGGCTTTCAAGAGTGACTCCTTTTGCATTGTATGACAAAGGTGGGTACATTCTTGAGCCCTGAAATATGAATGGGAGTTTGTTTTTTTTTTTTCAGACAGGTTCTCGATCTGTAACTAGGCTAGCCTTGAATTTGAGATCCCGTGCCTTAGCTTGCCGAGTGCTGGCATTACAGTTCTGGGCCACCGTGCTCAACCTAATGGGAACCATTTTTTTATACAGGTGCTCATAAGGCCCGCCGATTAGATGGGCTACCAAATAGTCCTATAAGGAAAAACAGAGAAAATACTCCAGTTAAAGATAATTTTGAATTAGAAATACTTCAGATACAATACAAAGAACTTAAAGAAAAGGTATGTAACATTTGAGTTTATTTTTGCCTGTTTGGTTCTAATGCTGAGAATTGAACCCAGGACTCTACCTTCACACATGCTGTACACAGACACACCCTCTACTGTCCGGCTGTGCTTCTAGCCATGACTTACTGTAGCTAATTCATTCATTCAGGCATTAAAAAGCATGTGTAAAATATATTAAAAAAAATTATAAAACAAGCATCTAGATTTATTCCCCTGAAATGAAAGAAAGTTGGGGAAAGCATGCCTGAAGTTTTATTTACTCTGTGTATATACATGAGGCTGTGCAGGTTTCCGAGCACTGCATGCGTGCAGGTGCCTGTGCAGGTCAGGGTGTTGGGTCCTCTGGAATCATCACAGCTGGTGTGAGCCCCTGGTATGGGCACTGGGAACGGGATCTGGGTCCTCTGTAAGAGTAGTGAGTGAGTTTAGCTGCTAAGCCATCTCCCCAGCCTCCACAGCCTGTCTTTATCTAAGGAACATGTCCTCATAGTGGTGGCTCTCCGGTAGTTTTGCAGGCTCTCATACATCTTTCACCTGCCCCATCTGTAGGTGCCTAAGAAAACCAGAAATAGAACATGGAATTTTAGTCCATGTTACATGATGGCGGGTATGATCCGTAGTGTTAAAGCTGAAAGAATCTGTATGTAAGTGGTGAATGTATTCTGCAACTGTTCTTGCTGAATATCTGTTGATTGGGCATAATTTACAGCTGAAAGCAATGGAAGAAGAAATCCTAATTAAGAATGGAGAAATTAAAATTTTGCGTGACTCGCTGCATCAGACAGAATCCGTTCTAGAAGAACAGAAAAGATCACATTTCCTTCTTGAGCAAGAAAAGACTCAAGCTCTCAGTGAAAAGGAAAAGGAGTTCTCCAGAAAGGTGAGCCACAGCACCTATGTGCACGCAGCAGACAGCAGCGCTGCCGATTCACTGAGTTACATTCAAAGCATAGCCAAGGCCGGGCATGCTGGCCCTGCCTTTACTCTTAGGAGCCACAGGCAAGTGGATCTCTCTGAGCTCTAGGCCAGCCTAGACTACACAGTGAATTCCAGGCCAGTCAAGTGAGACACTGTCTCTAAAAAAATAAACAAAATAGAAACAATAAACAATGTTGCCTGGAAGCATTGAACAATCATTTAAGTGCCCTTAGTGAATGGCATGTATCTTTCTCCCAGGGCCTGCATTTGTTGTGGAAAAAGATTAAGGTGAACCTCTACTTCCCTGTGGCTGTTGTTCTTGGCAGAACAAGTCACTAGCCTAGAAGGTCTAGGATAGGCTTGAATTAGCGCTCCTTGGTCGGTGAGAAATTCAGTTGGCTCGGCAGGCTTAGTCAGAAGGAAATCTATTAGCTGCCACATGTGAGTCTAGGAAAATGGGAACATAGTAGGGCTTCAGATGACGTAAACCAGAAATCTCAGACTCTCTGTTATGAGACCTGTTGCTCTATCTGCAGAGGTTCTGACTGGATATACTCATACATTTCAAAGCTCCAGAGCACAGTTAAGACTTGGGCTTCCTCAGCTGGGCGTCTGTTGGGAGGCTGGGACCACAGGGTTGCCAGAGGTCCAAGGCCAGCCGGGGCTGTATAGTGAGATCCTTGATCAAAAAGCCAAACGAAAGATTCCAGCATCTCACATTTAAAATTTTGAAAGAAGCAGCCTATTTCCAGACCAGTTCTGAAACCACAGAGATGATAAGAATCCTTTAAGTCACAGTCAGAGGTAGGAAAGGGAGATCACGTTCAAAGGAAAATGGTAGGTACCAGTCTGTGTCACGACCTTCCTTTGGAACATGTCCATGCTTCAGTCGGGTCTGTGCTCCACCCCCTTTCCAGTACAGGGGGCAGTGGCGTGGACAGTGGTCTTAGTGCCTGCCTCCATTACCTCTTCCAGCAAGTTTTATATGCACATATCCTTGTACCCACCGCAGAGGAAAGGTTGGGAAGCCCAAACGTTATTTTTCTTCTGATCTGGTAATATAGCCCAGGCTGGCTTTAAAGTCACTTTGTAGCCAAGGATGCTCTTCAAGTTCTGAATCTGCTGCTTCCGCCTCCTGAGTGCTGGCATTGCAGGTGTAATTGCTGCCATGCCCTGTTTGCTCAGCGCTGGGGAATGCGTCCAAGGCAAAGCCTTCCCTCCGAGCGCCAGGCTCCTCGTCCTCCCTCTGTTTTCCTGTCTGCATGCAGCACTTACTCCATTTCCTAACTCAGTGAGCTTTTCTCCCTCTTAGGACCCTCTCTCTAGTCTCCTGACACACGCACACCAATCTCAGCATGCAATTACACACAGATATTGGTAAAGCTTCCAGATAATCTGCTCAGACTTCCAAGAAGACCTAGAATTCTGTAGCACTGAGTAATTAGCAGATGATATTAGCAGTCAACGCTGTGAAAGCTGGAGAGGACTGAGAGTTTGACAGCAGTTTGGGGAGCAGAGCATGGGTGGGGGTGGGGTGGGGTGTACCAAGCATGTTCCTGCAGAGGTAAGGCACCCACCTCCCCAGCTCTGCTGGGTACTGTGCAGCGTCACCTTTTCTAATCCTCAGGCCCCGCCAAGTGTGCTAAGTATCTGTTAGGGTCAGAGAAGCTAAGCAAGTAATGGGTTGGTTTTTGAACTTTCCTGAACTGCTTCCACAGTAGAGTCGGATACATCTGTCTAGAGTATTTTTCTAGGGAAAAATGGCTAATATTTGAGGACATTTATGTCACAGCAGACTTTGATAATGTATTTTTCATTTTTTTTCCTTTATTAGCTTGAAGTTTGGAAGCTAAGGGATTTATTATGATTTTTTTTTTTTTTTTTTTTTGAGATGGACTCTCACTCTGTAACCCTGGCAGCCTCAGAACTCAATATCTGGAATCCCAGAGATTCCCCACACCTGCCTTTTCTTCCTGAGTGTTAAAGGTGTGCACCACCACGTACGTGTGTGTGTGTGTGTGTGTGTGTGTGTGTGTGTGTTATAGTGCTACCACACTATATTATAGAGCTACCACAGGTATCTTTGACTTTTCAGCTCCAGTCACTGCAGTCTGAACTCCAGTTTAAAGACGCAGAAATGAATGAATTAAGGACAAGGCTTCAGAGCAACGAACGAACCAATAAACTGGCTGCTCCCTCCGTTTCCCATGTCAGGTAAGGAGGATGCTGGACCCATAGTTTAGTTTGGCATTATTTTGTAAAAAGCCTGACCGTTCTCTGGGTTGTCAGGAATGAAAGGCCTTGTTTTGAGGCCCTCTTTCCTGAGGGATACAAAGGTGGCTCGGATGAGGCGCCACGGTCTGAGCCAAACAGTAGAAATGTCTTCGCTCTGCGCATGCTTTCTCTGGGGCATTAGCAACAGTCCCTTGAGACTAAAAATGCTGGAAAGATAATCTTTTTGTTTTTAAGGACAGAAAGGTTTCTTTTGGCTCACGGTGCAGGGGATGCAGTCCAAAAGCGGGTGCTCAGCTAGGTCCCTCATGTCCCCTTCTTAGCCCGTCCTGGACCCCAGGCTATGGTGTGGTAGTGCCCACCTTCAGGGTAGGCCTTCCTTCAAATTTTGAAAACTGACCAGCCTTCATTTTTATGTAATTTGTTTAATTGGCATCATCGCCCCTCCCCCCCCCCAGCATGACTATTTCAGTCCTGGCTACTGAACCGTGTTTGCTCATTGGCTCTCTGGGGCCTTTGTCTGCAGCCCCGCCTTTGCTGCCTGATGTGCTCAGCAGTTAATGATCTATGTCCCACCCTCCGCCTCCCATGCAGTCTCTCATGTGTCTGCCAGCCTTGACATCCGAACTCCTTCTGGTATGAAGCACTCTCCTGCCTTTGCTCACGTTGGGCAGAGTGTGAAACTGAACGCTCCTTGCTTTGCATGCTTCAGGTGCGACAGGAGAGCTGAGGGAGCTTACCCTCATCTCCCTCCCCTCGGCCACAGGAAGAAGGCCTGGCTGCCGTGCGGTCAGTGCCACGGAGCTCACTCAGTCTCCAACACACTTCCTAGTGACCCTCTTCGTTGTGAAGGATCTTTCTTAAGTTATATACATCTGTGTTCGTTTGTGCATGCACGTACCTACAGAGCCCAGAAGAGGGCACTGGCTTCCCTAGAGCTGGACTTACAGACACTCCCGGGTTGCCTGCCAGACAAGGGTCCTGGGAGCAGACCTTAGAGCTTCTGCAGGGGCAGCATCCACTCTCAATGCTGAGCCGTCCCCAGCCCCGTGAGACTCTTTTGGATCCAGGCACTGATGACTAAAAATTGGGCGTTCAACATTGAAAACTTTTTTTTTTTTTGGATGCCTAAGAGATGAAAATAAATGCTACCTTCAACACAGACTAACACACCGATAAAACCTCTAGTCAAAATGTCTAGATATGAAAAGTTTATGTTAGAAATTTAATAACCAGGTATTTAACAGAATCCTAACTGTGCTCTCATAGTTAACTCTTTCCAGTCCTAGGAAAGGCTCTTCTGTGGTTCTCAAGTCAGAACCATGTTCTCCACATGTTGGCAAAACAACTTTCCCTACAAAGGAGTCTTTTAGTGCTGACACGCCTCTCTTCCACCCCTGTCAGACTGAGGCAGGACACACATTTCTGGTGGGCCAAGAAGGTAAGTCAAATATTAGTAATTGGTTGCTGTATAATGGACTGCCCCAACTAGTGCCTAAACAACAGGATTTCCTTTTTCTCAGTTTCTGGGCATGAGCAGTTTGACCCATAGAGACACACTGAGGCTGAGAGTCCTTCAAGGGGCCTCTGATCCTCTCCTGTACCACCTTGTTTATAGTTAGACACCACCTCTCTTCCCACCACTGTGCTCTTGAGAAACTGCAGGCACAGTTTTGGTGGTCCCAACTAATGGAGCACTACACAGTAGGTTACAAGCAGGCAGAGCAGTCGACGTAAGTCTCAGCCACACCACTCCGGCTCATGTGAGCTGGGCAAGCGCATACCTCAGTGCTTCAGTGTGTTTGTATGTGGTACAGCCAGCGTGACCCCTAATCATAGGGTTGCTCTGTGAAACAAAGGACTGTGACTTAAAAAGAAAGATGGGTAAAGTTGGTGACTACTATTTTCACCATATTGCTCCATTTTAAGTGAAGCAAACATTAATTTTCTTTTTAGGGATCTGGAGATATTTTGGCTCTGCTTTTGACTGAGTTTAAAGAGATTATCCAGTCTTTTAAATATTATGTAGGAGTTTCTGGAACACCTGTTCTTTTATGTTCAGCTTTAGATTCAGACTTTTTTCTAGTTTCAGATTATAAAGCCCACAGTCTGGGGGGTGACCTCATGAAGCAGGAGGTGCAGCAGAAAATTCTTGCTGACAGCTGGATGCAGAGAAAAAGCAGTCAAGGTACAGAAGACCTGCTTTCCATAGGCGTCTTTGGGGACAGACGCCTTTCCATTCTGCTTTGAGGACAGAATTCCCTAGGGGGATTGTCCGAGAACCCTGTCCCAGTGTCCCCTGGAGTGTTTGTGCACGTAGGAGTCTGTGACTTGAGAAAAACAGTGAGGTCTGGTGAGATGGCTTAATGGGTAAAGATGTCTGCCACCAAGCCTGACAACCCGAGTTCAGTCCCTAGGACCCACATGATCGAGGAGAGAACCAAGCCCCAAAAGTTGTCTTCCCATCTCCACATGTCCCCTGAGGCACACATCCCCTGTGCCCATAAGATAAATCAGTAAAGAAAATTAATTTTAGTTAAGTGTGGCGTGTGATGCCTTTAATCCCAATGTTCTGGAGCCAGAGGTGGGGGATATCTATGAGAGAAATAAATACAGATAGATAGGTTTATGATTGATAGGTAGGAAGATAGATCGGTCAGTTGGTTGAGAGAGAAAAATATGTTTTGTTTTGTTTTTAAAGCTAAGAACAGGTATTTTCCAGAGCCTTCTGCACCCAGAAGCATCATAACAGAGTTTAGTAGCTTAGACATGAAATCTAAAGGTTCCTTCCAAGGACATAGAAAAGGTCTTCAGTAGTCAAGCTTGTAATCCTAACATCTTAGAGGCTAGGGCAGGAAGATCCTGAATTGAAGCCAGAGGAGGCAACATAGTGAGACCCTGTCTCACAAAACCAGAGGGAGGGAGGGAGGAAGAACTTTCCCATGTCAGAACATTCTAGAGTTACCTGTCTTTCGCAGGTTCTGTTTTGATAAATTTGCTCCTGAAGCAACCTTTGGTGCCAGGGTCATCTCTAGGTCTTTGTCACCTTCTGAGCAGTTGTTCTGAGGTTCCTACGGGCTCCCTCTTGCAGCCACCAGGGCTCAGGTAAGATGAGGCTCCCACAAAGCTTGTTGGGGAGTTTTCACAAAGCATGCACTTTCCTGGTTCTGGCCGACATAGATTTGGGGCATGTTTGTTTGGGGAGGCTAAAGACCTTGGCGGGCAGGTGATCTGGGCTCCCTGACCTAATCTGTTTTCTTTGGTTTCCAGTACTTTGCCTGGGACTTCAGGCCTCAGGACCATCAGTTCTTCTGATGGGCCATTTTCCCCTTCCGCCCTGAGAGAAGCACAGAACTTGGCATTCACTGGATTGAATCTGGTTGCCAGGACCGAGAGCTCACATGGTGGAGACGGAGCAGGCCGAAGAGTTTTCCCGCTCTGCCAGCTTCCTGGGGCAGTGCATCTCCTTCCTCTCGTACAGTTTTTCATCGGCTTACACTGCCAGGCTCTGCAAGAGTTAGCCCCAGCTAAGAAGAGTGGGGCGCCTGGAGACTCACCGACACACACCTCCTGCGTGAGCTCTGGGGTAGAGGCTAGCCCAGAGGACTCCATTTATAGCTTGGAAAGCTTTTCTGTGGCTTCGCTTAGCGTCCTTCAGCACCTGGTGTGCCACAGTGAGGCGGTCGTCTGCCTGTTACTGTCAGGCGTGGGGACAGGAGCTGCTGCCAGGGAAGGAGACTTAATGCAGACTTGTGCAGATACAGGCCCAGCCTCCGGGGCGGATGCTTGTGACCAAACCCAGCATCCACTGTTGAAGATGCTTCTCCAGCTGATGGCTTTCTCTACAACATCAGGTCATTTTCAAGCCAGTGTCCTGGGCCAATGCCTCAAAGTTTTGGTGAAATTAGCTGAAAACGCTTCCTCTGATTTCTTGCCCAGGTATAAAGAAGACTCACAGGAGGCATGATTCCATGGGTCTGCCTGACCTCTTGAGGTCTAACCTGTGGCTTTTGCACTTTGTTCACACCTTGACTTAATCCTCCTACTTAGCTATGGCTTGCGTCAGGGAGTTCTGAAGTAATGGGAAGGGCCCAGGTAAGCAAAGGCACACGTAGCAGCCACTTCGGAAGAGTGGCCTGAGGCCCTGGAGCCCGAGATGCAGGTCAGGTAAAAAATATGGCACAGCACATTTCAGCGAGGTGGAGTTGTGTAGGGAGAGAGCGTCGGGAGCGTCTAGCCGTGAGCTGACCTGTGGGAAGTCTGTCAACTTTGTGTCTGCTTTTTTTCCCCCACCAAGGACAGTTTCTTTGTGTAACAGACTTTGCTGTCCTGGAACTCACTCTGTAGACCAGGCTGGCCTAGAACTCAGAGACTCACTTGCCTCTGCCTCCCAAGTGCTGGGATTAAAAGCATGTGCCACCACCACACCCAGCTATGTTCACATCTATTATGAGTCACAGGTCACTTGCTGCTTAACAGTTTTTTGGAAGTGATAGTATAATGAATCTAGCTTACAAACAAAACAAAACACTGTTATAAATTACTAACTTGGGGTACTAGAGAGATGGCTCAGCAATTAAGAGTTCTTGTTTTTCTTGTAGAAGGCCCAAGTTTGATTCCCAGTAACTACATGATAGCTCACAACCATGTTACCCCAGTTCCAGGGAATCCAGCAGGCATGCATGTGCTGCATGTATATGCATGTAGACAGAACACTTATACATAAAGTAGATACATAACATAATGAATCTTTAAAAGAGTTATAAGCTCCTAGCTTGGAAGTTGAGACCATCCTGAGAAAGATAGGAAGAATTATGAACACTGCCAGTGCCCTCCGCCCAGCCAGCCATTGGTTTTCCTCACAGCATGCCTATAAAGCCAATCCCCGCGTTAGCGCACTACCACTGGTGAGGCGCGGCTGCCCCGTCTGCCTGGGCGGGCGGCAGAAGCAGTTTGAGAGCAGTCAGAGACAGTCTTATACCAGGGCTCACATTTCTTTTTGTCAAAAGTACTTCTGGATCGTGGTTTCCACGTGGTATTTTCTGGCTAGTTTTACCTATCCTCAAGTATGAAGTTGAACTCGGTGCTCCAGTGCAGCACATGAGGAAGAACTGACATTCACAGGCTCAGCTCACACTTAGCCCAGTAGGTGTGCTGCCTATTCCTTATGTGCTGAATGAATGAGTCCCAGAAAGCACACATCTCCCATTCTGTTAGTAGACCCCTGCTCCTGTTCTGCTGACCTGCGGGGGATTCAGAACTCCGCTATTTAACAGATGCTTCTGCTAGCCAAGTCTTCAGTCACTGGCTTAGGTGACACTTCTGACCTTTACTCCTTCACACAGAGCCTGGCTCAGTGTTTGTTAAATCCCTACACTGAAGCAGGAAAACTTGTCTAAAAAATGTGACCATGCTAGGACAGTTACTGTGATAAGCCTTTGCCCACTGCTTTCAGACACGTACCCCAACAGAATACTTTCCTGTAGATTTCATCATATTCATGTGTTCAAGCTGAACTGCACAGCTTCCTTTTTGCCTCTGGTGAAAGCCAGGGCAGATGCTGTCAGAGCTGTAAAGTAGGATTTGATAAGTAGCCAGAAAACCTGCAGTCTCTGCCCAGTCATTGTGCCCGGGCTTGAAACAAATGCTGCCCTACCACACAGCGCGATTCCTTCCTGTACTTTCTATAATGGTGCTATGTGTAACTTACCTTCTTTTTCCTTTTTGAGACAAGGTCTCACTATCCCTGCCTCACCTGGGACTCACTCTGTAGACCAGTCTGGCTTAGAACTCAGAGATCCACCTGTGTCTGCTTCCCAAGTCTGGGATTGCAGGTGTGCATGCCCATGCCTGGCACAGCACTTCATTATAAAAGAAGGCTTTGCAGCTATGAAGAAGATAACTTGGAAACCAAAGGTAGAATCTTTCCAGCTATGTTCAAGGACCACAGTGGGCAAGGACTAGTCAGGCCGGAGAGCAACAGAGTTCAACTCACTGCCCCCCAGAGACCCACAGTGCCTGGCAACTAAAAATGCCAACTTCTTGCCTATTTGTAGAACATGCTATAAAATGGTTCAGTGATTAAGAGTACTAGTTGTTCTTCCAGAGGACCCAGGTTCGATTCTGAGCATGCACAAGGCAGCTCACAACCTTCTGTAACTCCAGTTTCAGGGGATCTGACACCCCCACACAGGCATACGAGCAAGCAAACAAAAGTGCCAAAGCACATAAAAATAATCATATTTACAAGTGCTATACAATGAGTTTACTCCAAATAGTGAGCCGAGCCTTTCCAATGACACCAATGGATGGATACTCAGCACCTCCATGCTCACGGCCTCACTCCCACACACCAGTCCTCCTCATGCTGCTGTAGGAAATGTGGATAGAGCCAGTCGAGCCCTTGGGCCTGGGTTCTGTCCCTTTGTCCCACTCCTCAGTGGGAGATCTGTCATTCACACACATCATAGTAGGTAGGTTTTCACGCTGGTAACAGAAGCCAGTGTTTTCCAGCAAGTGGAGAAAAACGTGTTCTTTGCCATGCTCTGTTACTGGCCTCATGAGACAGCTGTAGCCATGCACATGCTTGTTCCTGTTAGAGCCCTGGCAGGCCTCCGCTATTAGACAAGCAACATTTCTCACGCTGAACGAATGCATCAGTGTCCCTGTGTGAGAGCAGACACAGGAAGGAGCCTGGGGTATAGTCATGCAGCCCCAATTCACCGAGTCCGTCCCATTGACTTGATAACAGTCCACATTAGGGCTTGTCTTTTTTAGGACAAATGAGTTTTGATATGGTAGTGAAACTTGGTTGCATATAGCCTGGGTTCATCTCCAACTCATTGTGTAGTAGGTCCTGCCTCTGCCTCCTGAGTGCTGAGATTATATGTATGTACCCCAAAACACACACACACCCCACTAAAGACCGGCTTTTTGTTTTTGTTTTTCGAGACAGGGTTTCTCTGTGTAGTCCTGGCTGTCCTGCAACTCACTCTGTAGACCAGGCTGGCCTCGAACTAAGAAATCTGCCTGCCTCTGCCCCCCAAGTGCTGGGATTACAGGCGTGCACCACCACGCCCGGCTAAGGCCGGCCATTTTTAAACTTTTTTTTTTTTTTTTTTTTTTTGGTTTTTTTTTTGGTTTTTTTGGAGACAGGGTTTCTCTGTGTGGTCCTGGCTGTCCTGGAACTCACTCTGTAGACCAGGCTGGCCTCGAACTCAGAAATCCGCCTGCCTCTGCCTCCCAAGTGCTGGGATAGGCCGGCCATTTTTAAATCACAGCATTCTTAAAGTCTAATACCTGTTTGTTTGAGTCTTGAAGCCAGTAGGCTGTGGTCAGGCCAGCAGCTTTTGAACCCATGTCTCACTCCACTAAGTGTCCTTGTGGAGAGTGTCATAACTGCTGTCCTTTAGGTTCTCCTGTGTGCTCCCGATGTTGCCGCAGTGCCTCAGCTCAGATCTGCCACTGTCGTGTGTGCTCCTGGCTGTTAAGCTGCTCTCCGTTCTGGTAGACCATGACCGCCTAGTACAGCAGCTGTGCTCCCACTCAGGTAAAGCAGGGCAGGACGGGTCTCAACCATCCTGGAGTGGGAGGGAGGGACTGGGGCAGGGACAGGTGCAGAGCCCCTCAAGGGCTTCTGTACTTGTACCCCAGGCTACAGTGAAAAGGGGGCCCTGAGTGAGGCCTGGCATCCTTTTCAGAAGGCTGCCTTCTCCTGAGGCTGTACATGTACGTCACATCAAGGCCTGACAGAACGGCCTCAGAGGCACAGTGGCTTCAGCTGGAACAGGAGGTAAGACTCTCAGACACTGCTCACCCTCCACCCTTCCCCACGAGCCCAGCGTCTCTCCATTGGAAAATAGGAACTACAGTTCATTTTGGCCAGTTTGTCAAAGAGCAGCAGGTAAAATGTAGGGGTTCCTCCCACGGATGCAATGCAGATGCATCCTGGATCACAGTAGTGCTCAGCAGGGCTGCCTGATAATGCCACCCAGGCCTGGGCCTGGTCACAGTCAGCTGTTGCTGACTGCTGTTGCAGTCTGAAGACTGCCACTACTTGTTCCTCACTTGTGCAGGTGAGCAGTTGTAGAAGTAGTGAGGGCGGCTTAGAAATGCCCGCAGAAGCCCTGTGACAGCTGTCTGTCCTACATGGGAGAATACATCTCTCGTTCCAGGTAGTGTGGCTCTTGGCCAAGCTGAGTGTGCAGAGCCCTTCGCCCGCTGCCATTGGTTCTGACTGTCAGTGCAACGTGGAGGTGAGTGGCCAGAGGCCGCCAACACGGCCGCTCAGTTGGTGAGGCCATCCTGTTCCCTGAAGTGCGAGGTGAGCAAGTCACTGGGCCTCAGGCTGTGCCCTCTCTCACTCCAGGCAGTCCGAGCGCTCACTGTGATGTTGCACCGGCAGTGGCTGACTGTGCGGCGGACAGGGGGTCCGAGGACACACCAGCAGAGGCAGACAATCCGCTGTCTGCGGGACACCGTGCTGCTGCTGCACAGCCTATCTCAGAAGGACAAGCTCTTCACGGTGCACTGTGTCGAGGTCCTGCATCAGTATGACCAGGTGATGCCAGGGGTCAGCATGCTCATCCGAGCCCTTCCTGATGTGACTGACTGTGAAGGTAAGCTGTCAGGAGGCTGCCCGAGCCTCCCTGTGCCTCTGCCTGAGGCTCATGAACAAGTCAGACTCCTTTGTGGACCTCCGTGAGTCTCCCTTGCCTCCGGGGCCATTCCTGGCTCCGTGGGCTAGCATTCCCGTCCTGCTCCGTCCTGCTCCGGGTCTTTGAGTGTG
This sequence comes from Apodemus agrarius, assembly GCA_964023405.1. NCBI lineage: Eukaryota > Metazoa > Chordata > Mammalia > Rodentia > Muridae > Apodemus > Apodemus agrarius. Next base: position 111,882,161 of record OZ030012.1, on the reverse strand, counting down.
CTCGGCTCCCATCTGACCGTCTATTGAACTGGCCTAGCTGAGCCGTGGCTTTTCCACAAAGATCTGTCCGAATTGCTTTTGTATCACTTTTGCTCACAGTAGCTGAGGGAGCAAAGCCTGGGCATGGAAGGGACTGGTTAGTTCCTGTGCCGCTAGGGAGGAGGGCTAGGCCTCCAAGCCCCAGCACCGTCCTTAACCTCAGAACCCTCTTCCTTTTGGCTCAGAGGCTGCCCTGGATGACCTCTGTGCTGCAGAGACTGATCTGGAAGACTCTGAGATGGACTGTAGCTGAGGGTCTGAGCATCCAGCCACAAGGTGGCACCAACTCCCACCACTGTCTTTGCCATATCCACTGATTAAAACTGCGCTTCCTGCTGAGAACACAAGCTTGGTTTCCTGAGTCCGGTTTGTGTGGCTGAGAGGGAGAGACAGAGCAGACTAGGAACTTGACTCCCCTGCTGGAGTTGAGATGGTCCCCATGGTAACTGATCTGCCCTAAGGAAAAACTCTACCCCTCTTCGGGAATTACCCTGAGTCATAGCTTTGGGCTGGGGCCATGGGGGAAAACTCGTGTAGCCAAGGAGGCAGCCCTTTTTAGGAAGGCCTGGACCAAGGACTGGGGAAAGGAGGCGAGGGAAAGCAGAGACTCCCAGGCAAGTTTGAATCCTAGAGACAACCCAGTTTAAGTGAGTTGTCAGCGTTGGGGAAGTAGTCCACTTTACCAACTAGCAGGATCACAGATAGGGATCTAGGAAGGCCTTTGGAGTGCTCTGGCAGGGAGGGAGGAGCTTTGGCAGGAGGGCCTGGCCTGGCAGGCTAACTAGCAGGCGGGCCCTGTTCAGGAGGCTGGCCTGTGGGTGGGCCCAGGCAGTTTTACTTCCTGAGCTACTGCTGCCGGCAGCAGAACCAGTGGAGTGCCTTGCTGCCGCGTCTCTTCTCGGTAAGTGTGGGTTACAGTGGGGTAAGGCAGAAGAGGGTGGGTTTCCCTCACCCTGAAGGTGGTCGGCACTAGGGGAAGGGCCTCCCCCAAATGACAGTGAGCAATATATCCATCCCACTAGCTAGCCCTCCCTCCCAGCTCCTAGTGGCGCTGGATAGCACCTGCTGAGGGGAAGGGCTGAGCTGTGGATCTGCCCACACGACCCCGACCCCAGCCCACCTTAGACCTTTCTGCTGCTACTCACTGCCCCATCTCCTCCCCAGGCTCAGCATGGGCTCACAGGCCCTGCCCCATGGCCACATGCAGACCCTTATCTTCTTAGACCTGGAAGCCACTGGCCTGCCTTACTCTCAACCCAAAGTCACAGAGCTGTGCCTGCTGGCCGTCCACAGACATGCCTTGGAGAACACCTCCGTTTCTGGGGGGCAGCCACCTCCAGTGCCCAAACCGCCTCGTGTGGTGGACAAGCTCTGTCTCTGCATCGCTCCAGGGAAAGCCTGTAGCCCCGGGGCCAGTGAGATCACAGGCCTGAGCACAGCTGAGCTGGACGCTCATGGGCGTCAACGCTTCAATGACAACCTGGCCAACGTGCTCCGAGCCTTCCTGCAGCGCCAGCCACAGCCCTGCTGCCTTGTGGCACACAACGGTGACCGCTATGACTTTCCTCTGCTCCAGGCAGAGCTCGCTTTGCTGAGCAGTAATCCTCTAGACGGTACCTTCTGTGTGGATAGCATCGCTGCCCTCAAGGCCTTGGAACAAGCTAGCAGCCCCTCAGTGCACGGTCCAAGGAAAAGCTACAGCCTGAGCAGCATCTACACCCGCCTGTACGGGCAAGCGCCGACGGACTCACACACCGCTGAAGGCGACGTTCTAGCCCTGCTCAGCATCTGTCAGTGGAAGCCACAGGCCCTACTGCAGTGGGTGGACAAACATGCCCAGCCCTTTAGCACCATCAAGCCCATGTACGGCACTACGGCTACTACTGGGACAGGCGGCCTACGGCAATGTGCTGCCAAAGCTCCAGCACCCCTGGCCACAGCCAGGGCGAGTCCCAGCAATGGCAGGAGCCGGGCGAGTCCCAGCAATGGCAGGAGCCGGAGCAGGCAACCAAAGGATCCTCCTCCTGAGAAGATCCCAGAAGCCCCATCACGGGAGGGGCTGCTGGCCCCACTGGGCCTGCTAACCTTCCTGACCTTGGCAATAGCCATTCTGTATGGACTCTTCCTGGCCTCTCCTGGGCAGTAAGTCAAGAGGGAAAATATGATTAATAAAGACTCCCATAGCACTGACCGCTTGCCGCCTCTGCTTCTCAGCCTGGGCCTCTGGCCAGTCAGGCCCTGGGGATGAGGTTCAGTCCCTCTCTCCTGCGCTCTTAGCAGGACAATCACACCCGTTAGGCTAATTAATATAGGGAAGTCCAAGAGGTAGACAGAAACAGTTTTTGGTGTACAGCCAAGGCCAGGCGCCCAGGCTCTGAAGAAAGAGGAAGTGGGTCCAAACATTGCATTTATTATAAATGAGAAACACAATCAACACAGAGCTAACACAGGCAGTGGAGTAGGAAGCAACAGGGACTATGGAGGTATTCACGTCTGGGCCAGGGCTACCATCCAGGCCCTCCACCCTCACCTTTGGTCCAGATAACCCCCTGGCCCTGGTGTCCCTGCTACTGGGACAAACTGGACCGTGGTACGGGAGTCAGGTATTCTATGAAGCTGGTCAAGGGAAACCAGCTGTCAGAGGTCAGATTGTCTGTCCACCAGGAACCAGAGACTGTAACCTCACACCAACTATCACACATCTGGAGACAGAAACAGGCAAAATGTTTGGCTAAGAGTAAAAAGACAGTGCAGGGAGAAACCAGAGTGTGTAGCAGACAGAGGCCCCCGGCCAAGAGGCAGGAGCCAGGCCAGCAAAGGCAGGGAAACGCCCCCTTTGGAGCCTGAATGGTGAAGACAGGTGGCCCTCTACATAGTCCCAGGAAAGAGCGCGGGACAATCCAGGCAACCGATGCAGGTCGGAGGGGCTCTGCCTGGTGTGCTTTGACAGCAGCTGCTGAGCCACTGCCACTGAGGCCCCTTTCTCTGCCCAGCTACCCGCCTCACTGCAAAATGCAGCCAAGCCCTGGGAATAAACCCCCGCAGCAGCTAGCTGGAGCCTCCCCAAAGCGGGACATACACCCACAAAAAGCTTGCTCTCCTAAGTGTGACAGGCCGTGGCTGGTCACCGCGGGGTGAAGTGGGAAAATCTCCGGCCCTATTGTTTTTAATTTACTTGAAATTTCAGAAAGTACAATTTCAAGTGAGGGAAGAAAACAGGTTGGTCCTGCCCCGCACTGCTGAGACTTGCGCCTACCTGGTCAACAGCAGAGGAAGCCACATGTCTAGACAAGGCGCACACACCACAGACAGCAGTAAAGAACGCATCACTCACTCACACACAGCATGATCAGATGGCAGCCAAGGAGGCTGGGGCAGGCTCAGGGGATTGCCTTTGGGGGGTCCATGTAGGCCGGGTTGTATGGAGGCTGGCTGGCCCCTGAAAGGAGAGAGGACACGGGTTAGCTGTGGGGACCCTGGGCTGCAGTGCAAGCGGGCAGGCCAGCTATGGGGAAAGGGCCCGAGGAGCAGAGGCGTGAGCTGGGGACCATGCAGGGTTACCGAATCCACCGGGGTACTCACCAGCCAAGGACTCATGATAGGCGGGGGGCCCTGAGGGCTGGGCCAGGTAGGGTGGCGGGTACTGTGTCGGGTAGGGGGCTGCTGGCATTCCCGGCTGGGGGGGCATGGGATGGTAGCCCTGGTACGTTGGTCCAGGATAGCTGGGGGCCACCGGCTGAGGCTGAGGGTAAGGGGTGTGAACCACGGTAGTAGTTGTGGTGTTGGTCACGACAGCTGTAACGAGAATCCTGATCAGTCAAAAGCATATGGAGGCCAGGCCTGCCCCTCCCGCTTAGTCAAACCAGGTTCCCGGCCACCAACCCTTTCCCGCTCTGGATCGGCATGTTCGCACAGGAAGGGGAGGGGCACGGGTGGGTAAGGGCAAGCTTACGGCGTGGGCTGCGGGCACAGCACATCTTATACAGACAGCAGCAGGAGCACGTAAAGCATATGATGATAGTGGCAATAAACACCACAAAGACGGTCACGCCAATGGCGATGGTCGCTCCAAACCTGCCAAAGAGCCAGTGTAACCATCTTTTAGTATTCCCTATGACCGGCCACCCTCACATCGTCTCCTGTTCCCAGGGGGACCCCTTTTGGCAAAAGACTCTTAAGAAACTCCCCAGTTATTCAGTTTGAATCCATTTCAGCCTCAGATTCCTCGAGTATACAACAGGGTTGCTCTTTGAGAATTTATGTAAAGCCACCACCCCCCTCCCAGGCCGGCACCCTATACCCACCTACCCACACGGCTGGTCTCTCCCTACCAAGCAACCATATGGTTGTCAGGCATGTGCCACAAGCCAGGCAAGATGGGGATCTAAGTCCAGACAGGCTGCCCGTGCTGAAGAACTGCAGCTCACACAGGCTGGGTGATACCCCAGGCTACCCCGTGGTTACCAAGCGTAGCTCCATCCCAGGGAGGCTAGATGGGAGGCAGCAGTGCTCTTTGGAAGAGGCCTCCCTGCCCAACCTGGGCACCCACAGAATAGAGGGTCTGCCCTTTGACAGCACACAGCATAGGCTGGAAGTTCACCCAAATTACCGCCACAGCGACCTACCGAGCCCCCAACTATCTCCCCACGGTCCCAGGGCCCCGGGCTGTATTCTAACAAAAGGCAAATGCTTGGCAACTACAACAGGCGACGTCAGCCCCTCTGAGATCAGAAGGATGTAAGTGCCACCCCACCCTACCAGGAGGCTTCCAGCTCACAGCCCAAGGGAGTGCCACAGCCTTAGCAGGGCCTCTTGGCCAAGGGACAGACTCCCCCACGCTTCAGGCTTCCCAAAGGAACCTTCACCGAGACAAAACCATGACCACAGGTGTCTCCCCAGCAGTCAGAGACAGGAAAGGACAAGACACATTCGACACGGTCCGTGGCATGCAACGAGGGTTCAGTGGCTCTCTGCCTCTCTCTACAGCGTGTGCCCGCTCACCCCATCTTAGCCTCCGCCTTCACTCAAGGGGCTCCTGCAGCCCAGGACTTCCCCTCTTTTCATCAGGGGCCACTCAGTTTCAATCTCCTCCCCTTTCAAAGAAAAGGAAATCGAATTTTATCCTTAGTCTTCCCCATTCCTGACGTCAGCAGCAGGAAGGGCAGACTCACAGGCTGCAGCCACCCTCTTAAAGACACAGCATGACTCAAACACCATGCCCAGCCATGCAGACACTGAGAAGGGCTGGGACAGGAAGCAGAGGCCCCAGGGGTGACGCTCTCCCAGCGCCCTGTTCCCAGGCCTCTAAAAGCAGCCTGGCCCCGCCTCTAAGCTACTCTGCCCACCTGACCCACCCCCCAGAAGCCTGCCTAGGCAGGGCAGGACCCCGGTTCTGCTGACATATAAGCCACGGTCCCTCTGCTCCCAAGCCACAGCAGGGCCCTGCCAGGTCTGGTCATGTTTCCCAGTGTTGTTTCTAGTGCCCGAGGCTCCCCCAGCCCCTGGAAGCACAGGAAGCTGTGTCACAGTCACTAGTGACAGTGTGTGTACCTACCTTTCTGTGGGTATAGAGTAAGTATAGTTAACAATTAAAATCTACGGTTTGCCTAACCAGAGGGTAAAACTTACTAAGAAAAATTAAAAAGCCAATTGCAATCTTTTATTAAAAATTTAGTAGGGTGTGCTACCACACAGGTAATGCCTGAAATCAGGAGGCTGTTGAGGCAGAAGGATTAAGAGTTCTGGGCCAGGGCTGGAGAGATGGCTCAGCGGGTAAGAGCACTGACTGCTCTTCCGAAGGTCCTGAGTTCAAATCCTAGCAACCACATGGTGGCTTATAACCATCCATAATGAGATCTGACCCCCTCTTCTCTTCTGGGGTGTCTGAAGACAGCTACAGTGTACTTAAATATAATAATAAATAAATCTTTAAAAAAAAAAAAAAAGAGTTCTGGGCCAGCCTGAAAAACCGTGAATTCCACGAAGGCCTGGACTATATTGAGAAACCCTGTCCCCCCAAATCCCAACAAAAAAAAAATTAGATACTCTGCAGGACCCACAAAGCCAGACGGAGCCAAGGACTCACTTCTCCCTCTTTAAGTCTAGACAGCACCGAGCACCCAGCCATGCTCTGCCTCGGGGTCTCTGCACACCCAGGTCTTCCTGCCCGCGGGGGCCTCTTCCCCACAGCCCTCACTCCTACTTAATAATACCTGTTCTTCTCTCAAAGCACCAATTCAAGGTGACACATTTTTTAACCACGCAAACACCAGAGTCCTTGGCTAACGCTATCACAGAATTAAAGGCCTGTCCATTTAGATACCATCTGGCAGAGAGAGGTGAAGGATCTCTGAGTTTAAGGCCAGTCAGGGCTACATAGTGAGATCCTGTCTCAAAAACAAAAACAAAAACAAAACAAAACAAACGAAAAAACAAAAACAAAAACAAAAACCAAAGTTACGTGCACTTAGGGAAGACACAACCTAGGCACAGTGTGACACTTGAGACCTGGCAGAAGTACTGGGCTCTTCCAGATCACTGTTCTGACCTGTGACTCAGAGGGTAAGAACCAAAGACAAAGATCAGCGGTAGGACATGGGGGCAGAGCTGCTGCAGACCTCAGGCCCCGCATCTTTCCCCTGGGGGCTTCTCTGGGATCCCAAGCCACTGTCAGGCAGTAGGGACTGAACCCTACCATGGAAGTCCACTCTGGACAACAGTGCCCTCAGCAGAAGAGGCAGCACATAGGTGTCCGGTGGGGTATCTCTTTAAGAACACTTCCAAGAGAAGCAGTGGTGGACAGCCCTGCCCCTCAACCGCCTCCCCTGTACACAATGCTGAGGCTCTGAAGAATAGGAGAAAAAGAAATCCCAGAAACCCATTCGTCCTCCTAGCGTGCTGCCCCGCCCCCAACCCCCACCCCACCCCACCCCCACCCCCACCCGCCCAACTTCCAGCTGTTTCCACCCATGGCCAAAGCAGCCTTTCCACACTGTCAGGCCCAAGTGCTCTCCACCGAGCAGTCCACCCACATCGCACACGTCCGAGTCACTCTTCGATTTCCTGAGTATGCCATGCCAGTGTCGGGGTACCAACCCCACTTCAGTGCAGTCCAGTGCTTGAGACCAGCTGCCCCCTTACCCTCAACCCCAGCCTTCATCTTGGCCCTCCCCGCCACTGTCCCCCAAATGCTGCTGTCCACCCTCCATATGTTCTCCTCAGCCACACCTTCAAGGCAAGGACCCTGCACGGGGACCCAATCCCCAGGATGGCTGTGTCTACCTGGCATTAGTGTGCAGGTCTGGGTCAAGGAAGTCTGTTTGTCTGTCCATTCTCTCCTTTGTTCCTTACTGGCAGGCAGCTGCTGAACACCACCAACCCAGCCCCACCCTACCCTCCCAACACCTCTGTCAGGAAGTCACAGTCTGAGCACCACCAACCCACTTCCACCCTACCCTCCCAACACCTCTGTCAGGAAGTCACAGTCATGGCCAATGGCTGTCTGCCATGTTGACCCACGCTCTTTTCCTCTGCGACTTGTTCTGTGGCCGGGGATGGTAACAAGACTCCAGGGTAGGAAGGTTACATGGGAGCTCACACCTGTAACTCCAGCAATCAGGAAGCCGGAGGCAGGAGGACAACACATTCTGGGCCAGCACAAAGAACATAGTGAGATCCAGGCTAGCCTGGGCTACAGAGCAAGAGCCTGTTTCAAAAGAATCAACAAAAAAAAACACTAGCTAGATATATAGCTTAGTTAATGGAGTGCTTGCCTCTGTAAGAGACACGTTATTCTGGTCTGTTTTCAGCGTGCTGTGCTCTTAGAGCATTAAGAATCACAGAAGACGCTCTACAGGCGGGCAGCCATACCCGGCTTGGCCTTTTCCCTCTGCCGGGGCCCTGCCCTGCAGAATCATATATTTAAAGCTGTTTTACTTTCTCTAGTCTCCTGAATTTGTTATTACAGCGTGAGAGTCCAGTTCCTCAAACCTACCACACGCACGGAAGCCCCGGGCTCAACCTCTAAGGGCGGCGACACACACACACACACACACACACACACCTATAAAATTCAATCCCTGGGGAGGATCAAAAGTTCAAAGTCATCCTCAGCTACCCACCTAGCTCAAGGCTATCCTGGGCTACAAAAGACTGTGTCTCAGCAAGGAAGGGAGGGAGAAAAGGAAGAGAGAAAAGCAAGGCAGGAGCCTGGCCCAGAAGTTGAGGGCTCCGAGAGTGTGGGGCCTCTGTGGGTGTGGGCGGGAAGACTTACAGCTGAATTCCCCCTTCCCGAAGGGGTCATGCCGATCCTGAGACAGAGGTGCCAGCCAGCACAGTGAGCGAGACCCACAAACTTTCACACGGTGACTGGGGCTCCACTGTCATCTCAGCATCTTCATTCAACATCCCCACCGCCTTCCACCCGTGACCACACCACCACCTTCCACCCACACCACACCCCTGCCTCACACTGTATCCCCATGAGCACAGTCATCATTCCACCACCACCACTGACCAGCCCATCTCCTCACAGCACTGCAGCCCCTGCCCAGTGTCACTCCCTCTCCAGTTACCTACCAACCCACCCCATCACCCAGGTCAATATGGACCCCGCCCCTGGACCTTCAACTACCAGCCCCCAACCAGTTACCTGCCGCCAGCATCTCTCTCCACAACCTACAGAGGAAACCTGGCTCACAGGAGGGTCAAAGGTCCCAGTGGGCAGACATGGTCACTACTTCACTGGGACACAGAGACCACCCCCAAGCCCACCCTTGACACTTCTGCCAGGAAAACAGACACAGCCCACAGAATTTATTTACCCTGACATGGGGTCACTGTCAATACTGGACCGAAACCTCAGCGCTGAACCCAGATGTTCCGGTGTCTCCTCTGGGTGTGTGGAAAATCTGCTAACAGAAAAGAGACAGCTCGTGAGGAACACACTCGATCCCCGTCTGCACCCCACAGCACACGGCCTCGAGCACACAGGACATTCTGAGAATGGACAGTGTACACACTGGGATCCCAAGCCGGGGTACCATACACTTCTTGGGCACACGGAAGCCAATCTACAGGACACAGTGCATATGACGCCAAGAACCAGCAGATCTCAGACTTTGAGATCTGGAAAGTACCTGCTCTGACCACAACAGGATGAGGGTGGAAACCAAGAACCAGGCCTACGTTGCCACAAAGTTAAAAACAAAAGAAATTCGGGGGGGGGGGGAGAAAAGACGGCAACTCTTCCGAAAACAACAGTCAAAACGGTCAAGTGCCTGTAATTTCAGCTCTGGGGACTGGCGGAAGGGTCACAAGAACTATGCCAGCCTGGACTGCATGTCAAGACACTTTCTGAGGGGAGAAGGGAAGGAAGGAAGGAAAGAGAAAAGGGGAGCGAGGGAGAGAAGAGGAAGGACAGAGAGAGGCACCTTATGGCTATACAGGATGGGATAAAATACTATTAGGTCAAAGTTTATCAAAACAGAGCCACGGCGATGCATGACTGCAATCCTAGCCCTGAGGAAGTAGAGCCAGGAGTCAGGGCAAGCCTGGGTGGCAGGAAACCCCATCCTGAATACAACAGACACAGTCAGGACAGGACTTAACTAGTTCTTAGAAGGGAACGGATTTCATTACTAGAATTTATCAAGAAGGATAACAAATAAGCAAGATTCAGTTGGATGTGGTGAATCCAAGCACCCAGGAGGCTGAGGCAGAGGACTGTCTGGAATTCACGCTCCTTATAGACTACAGAGTATGTCCCTATATGGGGATGGGGGTGAGGGGAGCTAGGCACAGTAATACATGCCTAGAATCCCAGAAAACAGAGGCAGGAAAATCAGAATTCAAGGTTACTCTTGGCTACTTAGCAAGTTCAAAGCCAACCTCAACTAAACTATAGAAAACTCTTGCAGGGACAGGTCTGATGCTAAGGTCCTGTTTCCCCAGTTGGTTCTTGATCTGTCAGTAAAGCGGTCATAGGCCAATGGCTGGGCAAAAGGAATAGGTGGGACTTCCGACTCCCTGGAGAAAAGGAGAGACACGAGGAGATAGGAGACAGAGCTCACCATGTTTCTGATGGAGAAAAGGTCACCAGCCGTGTGAGATCTCCCAACAGAGTGGCCACACAGGCCACTCCTACAGGCAGGCAGGAGGTCAGGGATGGTTAGCAGGGACCCGATGTAACTGAGCAGCTAAAGTTTAGGACAGGTGGGGGGTGCGGAGACAGGGCAGCTCTTCCAGGAGGGAGCTATGTATCACCCAGCAATTGTGTCAAAAGGCAAGTTGAAACAAAACAACTGTGTGTCTGTGTCTTCTATCCTCAGCTCCAAGGGAAGCTGGTGGGGCTGGTGGTGCAGCCCAGTCGGAGCTATGGAGGCATACCAAAGCTACATGCAACAGACCCAGTTTCAAAAAACAAAAATAAGAGAAACAAAAAGCTACAAACAAACAAAAAAATAACAACAGTAAAACCCAAAAAATCCAGGCATGGTGGTGCATGCCTGCACTGGGGCCTGAGGATGACTTTGAGTTCAGTGCCATTCTGGACTACATAATAGTGCATGTTGTGCCTGCAGAGGTCACAAGGGGCACTGGATCCCATAGGACTGGAGCTACAGACAGCTGAGCTGCCATGTGAGTGCTGGGAGCTGAACCCAGGTCCTCGGGAAGCGTCTGTGCCAACTACAGAGCCATCTCTCGGCCCCACTTCCTTTCTTTAAAGCAGAACAAATGAAAAGTTATTAAGGAAAAGTTAAAAACAAAACAAAACAAAACAAAACAAAAAAACAAAAAAAAAGAACTCCCTAGAGTGGGAAGAGTTTGAAGAAGAACGGAACATTCCAGACCCTATTTTGTTGTTTGAGATGGGGGTCTCCCTGTTTTGTAGCTCTGGCTGTCCTGGAACTTGCTATATAGACCCAAGTTAGCCTTGAACTCATGAGATCCAACTGCCTGTGCATCCTCCTTTGTGCTGGCACTCTGGGAGGCAGAGGCAGGCGGATTTCTGAGTTCGAGGCCAGCCTGGTCTACAGAGTGAGTTCCAGGACAAGCCAGGGTTATACAGAGAAACCCTGTCTCAACACCCCCCAAAACAAACAAACAAACAAAAAAAGGTGTGCACTACCATATTCCACCCCAGACCCTATTTAAAAAAAAAAAAAAAAAGAAGCAATGCAAAGTGCAAAGTGTTCAGAGAGCGGGGAATAATGGAGCTGGGCACAGTGGGGCTGGGACAAGGTCGGGGAGACAGGGCTGCCGCCCGAGTCCTCCAGGTGGCCTTCCCCAGAGGGACATCTAAGAAGCTAGGCATCACTTCTGGAAGCTTTGGGAGGCCCTGGTGGTAAATGTTAGATCCACAGCCCAAAAGTGAGGAGGCCATGACGACTCTATTCACTTGACAGGACCTGAAACTGCGTCTCCGAAGGAAGGGAGAACAGAACAGACTTCGCTCTAACCACGAGTGTGTGGACTCCGGCTGACATCCAGTCAAAATCGCTCATGAACACCAAGAGTGGTATGAATAGAGAACAAGAGTAAGTGCCAACAAAACATCCCCAAGGACCGGGCACAGGGGCACATACTGTTAATCCCCATCGGGAGGCAGAGGCAGGAGGATCTCTGTGAGTTTGAGGACGGTCTGGTCTACACAGTGAGTTCCAGAACAGCCAGTTATAAAAACCCTGCCTCAAAAACCAAAATAAAGGCCGGGCGGTGGTGGCGCACGCCTTTAATCCCAGCACTTGAGAGGCAGAGGCAGGCGGATTTCTGAGTTCGAGGCCAGCCTGGTCTAGAGTGAGTTCCAGGACAGCCAGGGCTACACAGAGAAACCCTGTCTCGAAAAAAAAGAAAAAGAAAAAGAAAAAAAAGAAAGGACAGCCGGGCCAGTGAGAGAGCTCTTGCCTCTAAGCCTCGTTTGAGTTTGTCACCTGAGTGGAAATTCAGTGCAGGGAGAGCTGGCTCCTGATAGTTGTCCTCTGACACTGACATATGCACCGGGCATTGGTGTGCCCGTGCACATAAAAATAAGGTAACTTTAAAAATGTTTAAAGAAGGACTGGAGAGATGGCTCAGCGGTTAAGAGCACTGACTGCTCTTCCAGAGGTCCCGAGTTCAATTCCCAGCAACCACATGGTGGCTCACAGCCATCTGTACAGCTATAGTATACTCATATACGTAAAATAAATAAATCAATCTTTTAAAAAATGTTTAAAGAATAAACACGAGACTGGCTGAAGCCAGGGCTGGATCAATGGCATGGCTCAGGGGGTAAAGGGCTTGCTGACAACCCTGAGGACCTGAGTTTGATCTCAGAGCCTACTACATGCTGGGAGAAAACTGTTGTGAAAGTCAGCATTGGCACTCCCCATGGAGGGCACAGCATCCATCCATCCACACCCCCAAACATCATAAAAAAGTAAACAATGAAATTACCAGCAAGAACTTAGAGACTGAAGACAGAGAACTGAACTCTGAGAACTTGAAATCCCTTAGAAAGACACTGAAGAGATTTCTAAGCAGGAAACACTGACTTCCCTGGTTGTGCATGGAAAATTCGAGAGACAGAGATAGATAGAGAGAGAGAGAGAGAGAGAGAGAGAGAGAGAGAGGGAGGGAGGGAGGGAGGGAGGGAGGGAGGAATCAAAGAAGATTTGGAAAGGTCAAGATCAAAACTTCAAGATTTGGAAAAGGGAGGCAGGGAGTGGAGGTTTGAACCCCAGCACACACACAAAAAAAAACAAAAACAAAAACAAACAAATGAAAACCTCCCAAAAGCAAAAACAAACAAACAAACAAACAAAAAACACAAAAAAAACCCAAAGATATGGATGGAGAATTCTCAGCCGATTTATATTGCAGATAACAAGACTGCAGTCCAAAACCCAGCTGATATGGAGATTAGAACGGTGTACACCAGGATAGCCCAGCAGAAATGCTGCCAGTTGGAAATGAAGGAGGCAGAGGCACAGATCTGAGGGGACACAGCTCCCACAGGACCCAACCGCGGTGCTATGCCATTGTGCACCACTGTCCAAGACGAAGGGCTTCGAAGACAATCCTGGTCCTTGGGAGCCGCCCGACCACCCCTCCCTGCTTGGACCGCACTGGCGGGAAGGTGTGATGCCCAGGCTTGTGGCTGCATTTGTCTCTGCCTTGCTTTTTCAAGTTACAGATCATTCTTAAGTCTTATCGCCCCCTGGTGGCCTGGATGTGTCAGTGCACATTTTCAACCCCAACATTCGGCAGACAGAGGCAGGCAAACTCTTGAGAGTTTGAGGTCAATCTGGTCTACACAGAGAGTTCCAGGATAGCCAGGACTACATAGCAAGACCTTGCATAAAAAAAAAAAAAAAAATCAAAGTAAAAGGATGCAGGAACTGGAGAAATGGCTCAGAGGTGAAGAGCACTTTGCTGTTCTTATACAAAACTCAGCTTTGGTTCCCAGGCCCCACAGAGTGGCTCACAACTGATTAACCCAGTTCCAGGGGACATGACACCATTTTCTGGACTTTTTGGTTATAGTATGTATAAGGTGCACATACATTCATACAGGCAAATACATACATGCAGGGGGAAAAACACCCATGCACTCAAAATATAAAGAAAAAAAGAAAGAAAGAAAGAAAGAAAGAAAGAAAGAAAGAAGGAAAGATGTATTTATTTATTTGCTATATATACAGTGGTCTGCCTGGATGTATGTCTGCAGGCCAGAAGAGGATACTAGATTACATTGTAGATGTCTATTGAGCCACCATGTGGTTGCTGGGATTTGAACTCAGGACCCCTGGAAGAACACTCAGTGCTCTTAACCTATGAGCCATCCCTCCAGCCCCAATAAACAAATCTTAAATAAATAAAATAAAACAGACAGTACCTAAGGACCCACACCCGAGGTCACCCTCCAGTCTCTACGCACACTTGAGCCCCATGCACGTGATCTCCCCCTCTCCCCCAATTGCCTCGCTAAGTCTGGGGCTTTCTTGTTGCGAACTCTACTGAGCTACATCCCAGGTGACCTAGTACATGTAAATGGAGTAAGCAATCTAAGCTGGGCATAAGGCACGCACTCACAGTTCCAACTATTTAGTGATCAGAGAGAGGAAGGTTGTTTGAGACCAACCTGGGAAACCCAGCAAGGTCCTATATCCAAAAAAACAAAAAACAAAAAAACAAAAAAAACAAAAAAACAAAAACAGTGAAGAGAGAGCTGGAAAGCTGGCTCAGTAGTTAAGAGCACTGGCTGCTCTTCCAGAGGACCCAGGTTCCAATCCCAGCACCCACAAATGTCTGTAACTCCAGTTCCAGGGGATTCTGCCTTTTGGAGGCACTGCTTGTATACAATGTACAGAAATACATGCAGGTAAAACACCCAAATACATAATATAAAAAGAAGTGATTTCTTACATGCCAAAAGGGACAGTTAAGTTGGTAGAACACCTGCCTAGCTTGCACAAGGCCATGGGTTCGATTCTCAGCCCTGCACAAAACCAGGACCTGCAATCCTAGCACTTGGGAGGTGGAAGCAAAAGAATTAGAAGTCCTTGTGTGTGTACTATGTTCAAAACTAGCTTGGGCCATATAGGCCCTAGCTAAAAATAAGGTTTTAAGCCGGGCAGTGGTAATGCCCACCTTTAATCCCAGCACTTAGGTAATGACAAGCAGATCTCTAAGTTCAAGGCCAGCCTAGTCGACAGAGCGAGTCCAGGGCAGGCAGGACTACACAGAAACTGGTCTTAAAAGAACAAAACTAATAATAACAATAAGAAGGGGTTTTTCCTGTAATTCCAGCACTCCGGAAGGCAGAGGCAGGCAGATTTCTGAGTTCGAGGCCAGCCTGGTCTACAGAGTGAGTTCCAGGATAGCCAGGGCTATATAGAGAAACCCTGTCTCAAAAAAAAAAAAAAAACAAATAAAAAAAAGTTTTTTTTTTGTTTTTTTTTTCTTAAAAAAATTTTTTTTAAGTAATAAAAATTAACACAGTGAAAAATTTAAATACAGTATCTGTAAGCCAAGCACGGTGATGCAGACCTTTGATCCCAGCAGTGAACGGGCAAAGGCAGGCAGGTCACCGTGAATGGGAGGCCAGCCAGAGCCACCTGACGTTAGAGCCTCTCTAGGTGTGTGTGGGGTGTGGGTGGAAAGACATCTGTAAAATGTAAGGACAACCAGCAATCATTCTTAAAGACTAGGCGGCATCTCTGGGACTGGCAGCTCCATGCATATCTTCAAGAGCTTCTCACGGACTCATGCAAAGCCGGAGGGGCACCAAGACACCCTCTGCTGCAGCTGTGTTAACAGCTTTGGACTCAGAATGACACAGCTCTGACAGCTGCCTTATGAGTGCTGTCCTGAGGTCAAACAGTAAGGGCATTCGTCGGAACACCCCCCAAATGTGCCCACAAAACAATCCAGACCTTTAAAGAATGCAAACAGAAGTGTACCCCTTAAACACAGTAGACTGGGGTGCCCAAGGGACGGGACGGAAACAGACTGGCCAGAAGAGACTGAAGCAGACCCGGAGGGATGGTGTGGTCTGGGCATGGGCAGAGCAGTGATGGCGGCCTGCCCTGAGCTAGGTACGACCACTACACCTCTCAGACCGTGGCCCAGCACAAAGGAAAACGGAGCTTGACGCCCAGAGCCCCAGCTTGGTCCTCACCGAAGACCTCAGTGTACGGCAAAGTGGATGACAGAGAAACGCCTAAGCTCTGTAGGGAGGACACAGCGCATGGCACAGCGGGCTCTCCCTGGGCACACGTGCACGCCCCGCACCTTGTGTGGCAGACACACAGCCACAGCGTATACACAATGTGGGGTACTCTCATAACCCAGTGCCCACCCCGAGGACCTGTGGGTTCAAGTACACCCCCAGAGCCAAGCAGCTGAGGCCACCGAGCCCAGCCCAAGCCTGAGGGAAACGGAGCCCTTGAGGATGGGGGTGGGGGAGGGCAGAGCGGAGCAGCTCTACATAGGAAGTCCTGTCTAGAATGGGGGTCCTCAAACCTCTGGCTCAATGCACAGACACTATCTTGAGAGGCCAGAGGGGCCAGGCACTCTCCAGGGGATGGACTGAGGTTCCTCCCCCTCTCCCTCCTCTCCACACCCCTACCTGGACTCTGGCTCAGGACACATTTCCTCATTCCACTGGATTTTCTTCAGCACGTCAGAGCAGCAGTATTGGTTGGAACAGGAACCACAACAGAAATCAGGACAGGACTCTGGGATCGAGTTGTCTTCACCGAAGGGCCTGCACAGCTCACCATGAGCTAAGGCAGAGAGACAGGATTGTTCTCCTCTCATCCACACCCCAGGCCGTGGCAGAGATGTCCCCTGTGCAGCCACCACACACAGGCATGCTCTAGGCCACCTCAGTGGGCCACCCTCCCACCAAGCCTTTGCCCTGCCCTCTGGGCCACCGCAAGGTACCCTGCGTCCCTTGGCAATCTGTTGGTTTCCTGGCAGAAGACTGACTTGTCTGAGTGTAAGTTTGATTGGGCCACTTGGTGCTCTCAGAATCTCCTATTTTTTTTGGGGGGGGGTGTTGGTTTTTCGAGACAGGGTTTCTCTGTGTAGTCCTAGCTGTCCTGGAACTCTGCAGACCAGGCTGGCCTCGAACTCAGAAATCCGCCTGCCTCTGCCTCCCAAGTGCTGGGATTACAGGCGTGCGCCACCACGTCCGGTTTAGAATCTCCTAATTTTAAATCAAGACCCCCCCCCCAAGGCAGAGTGTCCGAGGCAAAGGCCGTCCGCGGTGACCGCGGTGACCTCACCTCTCTTGCCTGTCCCTCACCTGAGGCTCCACTCTTCCTTCAAGGCCTTATTCCCGGCCGCCTCCCAGAAGCTGCCAAGCCCAGAAGGCGTACAGACAAACAAACACGCCCGAGCAACCGTAGGCACAGGGCTGTCCAATATTTAATCCCCATTACCTTCATAGCAACCTCACCTGCCGGGCACAAATGCAGAGAGGCCTGACCTCAGCCCCTACCAATGGGCTGAATCCTAACCAATTCACAATGCCACTCACCACGTAGGATTCCGTAAAGCACTTACCACTAGGCTAGGCGTGTGGCGGTCATTAGAAAACAGGGCACTGCACGAGACCCTCACACATAGGCTCTCAGTCCAAGAGCAAGCAAGCAAATCCCAATGAACAAGGTCACACCGGGAGAAGGGCCCGGGGTACCGACAAGCCTTACAGCACTCTGGGGAGATGCTACACACCGTGTCCCTGTGTCCTTAGACTACACAAGCAAGCCTGAAGCCCACACGTGGGAGAAACCCACATGAAAAACCCTCACCAAGGCTCATAGGACTACGTCTGGAGACAGTCTCTGAAGCAGGCCTGAGCCAGCGCACGAACCCTGGTCAGAAGGCCCAGCCAGATCAGTCAGCATAACACGCGTCTTGGGGCTGCCAGAATGAGGCCCAGGGGAAGAGGCACTATGTGTCAACAGGCTGAGAAAAGTTAACTTGGAGGTAAAGAGGGCTACATTTTTGTTGTTGTTGTTGTTGTTGGCAGAACCTTGCTCTGGGCAAAACCATTAAATGGGTACATCTGACCACTGCAGGCCCAGCCCGGCCAGCTGGGAGGGAGGCGGGCACAGCCCACATCAGTGGGTCTTCTGGCTCTCTTTAGAGCAGGGTGTCACTGTGTAGCCCTAGCTTGCCTGGAAACTCACAAACTCACAAGGATCTTCCTGCCTCTGCCTCTGGAGTGTTGGGATTAAAGACAAGTGACTCTTCTGATGCCCACACCAGTGGGTCTTTCAGGCTGAGACCCTCCAGGCACGGAACAAAACTCTAGTCTGGAGACCCATCCTCCCGGAGCAACTCCCTTCTCATCTCCAAATTCGTGTCAGCCCTCAGGAAACAGCCCTTTTCCTCCAGGAAGCCACCCATCACAACAGAATCAGTTTCCCATGGCCAGGCAGGGGACGGTTCCAATGTACACCCGAACTGGCCCCCAGCCTGCCCTCCCGAGCCCGAGTGAGTCATCCATCCCTCCACGATGAAAAAGGAAAAGAGGTGTCTCCTCCCCAAGCCAGCCTTAGGGCCCAGCTCCTCCAGGAACACGGGGCTGTAGAGGCAACAGATGCGGGGCTCCCAGCCAGGAAACAAGCTGAGAGGGAGAACCTTGGCAGGAAGGGCCAGGCTGCCCCTGAGCCTGGAGCTAACCCAGGCAGGAATCCTGCTCCAGCCCCTGGAACAGGTAGTGCCTACACACCGTGAAGAACACAACAAAGGTGGGCAGTATCCGTTCAGGGGGGAAGAGGGGACAAGTCAGTGGTGGGCTTCGCAGACGCCCCTCGGTTATCAGGGGGTCGAGTCGAAAGCACTCCAAGACTGGCACTGCCTGGCTCGTTCCAGAGACAGCTAGGGGAAGTGTCTGACCCTCCCCGGTCCCTAGGGAGCACACACCGCCCCCTCCTCCCAGGCTCACCACCGGGAGGCGGCGGCAGCAGCAACAGCAGCAGCAAAGGGGTCCACGGAGAGGGCGCCAGCGCAGCCATGGCGGGACAGACCGACGGACGGACTGACGGACGGACTGACCAAGCCCAGGACCACGGTGCAGCCGCAACCTCCGCGACCAGCGCGGCCCTAGCCTCCTTGCCCCGCCCCGGCCGGTTTCCGGAACCCCCGCCCGAGAGGGGAGGAGGTGGGAGGGAGGGGGAAGAAGTGGGAGGGAAAGGAAGCGGCCACCCCTCCCAGCCTGGCCCTGGGAGTCTGTCCCGCTCCCGTCCGCGAAAATTTGAGACAGGTTTCCCAGATGCAGGAAGAGGGGCCGGGGCACCCAAGTTGCTCTCTGCTCACGGGATACTTTTGCGGGGAGACCCCCTTGCGGCTGACTCCGGTGCTAGAAAAAGGATCTCTGTGGCAACGTTATCCTAACACTTGAGCGCCAGCTGGTCCCCGCCTCCAACTTTGCCCTCAGGGAAGCTGCGATTTTCTTGCTGGCTCATTAGATCCCCACACAGATTCACCCGAGGAGGACCGGGTAGAGTGAAGCAGGAAATGGTGTTCCACAGATTCAAGTTCCTTTTAGCACATTTCCAGGACCTCAGTCTGAGGAATGTCATCCCCCGTGACCAAGACCACCTCCAGGCAGCCGCTCGCCCTGGCTCAGGGGTCCGATCCTGGGGTAAGAACTAACAGGGCCCAGGGTACACACAACAACCCCAACAGGCTTCCCCTTCCTCAGTGTGGCACAAAGTTCCTTTTTTTTTTTTTTTTTTGAGACAGGGTTTCTCTGTATAGCCCTGGCTGCCCTGGAACTCACTCTGTAGACCAACCAGGCTGGCGTCGAACTCAGAAATCACCTGCCTCTGCCTCCCAAGTGCTGGGATTACAGGCGGGACAAAGTTCCTAACAAGGCCAGGGAATGGAAGTACGGTGGTTTTGTACTGCCCAGCGCCCGGCTCGGCTAGTACTTTCATCTCAGGACTGATCCCAGGACATGTCTGCTAGGGGACCGCCTGAGTCAGTGTGTGCTCTGCACTGTACCTTCATACATTCCTCATCTAAGGCTGGGGCATTGTTGTAGACAAGGATCATGCCCTAAAGAGCGGTCTGGAAGGTCTCCAGCCAGTAGGATTATAGGGAGCCAGGGAAGGAGCCAGAAGCTCCTTCTGGTCAAGAGGGTGAAACCTCTCAACTATCACATGTAAAAGAGTTACTCTAGTGGCCAGGTCAAAGGATTACCCCGTCAGCAAGACAGGGTCACTCCTAGGAAGACAGGCACACTTTAAGGCCGGCTGAAGGACGGGTGGAATAATTATCCCTTCAATGAGACACTATATTCTTCCTTCCCAGAATTCCCGGCCCCAGCACAGTTCCTGCGAGCTGCCGCGAGGTTCTGTTGAGTCTGTTCTGCTCTTCTCTCCTCTTCTGTCCTTTTGAATGCTTGCCAGAACATAAATTTGCTTTTTTGCTAATACTTTGGGCTGCTTCAAAAGCTCTACTCTGCCCTCCTGGCTGGCTCACCACCAAGAGAACGGCATTTTTCCTTCTTTTCCTCCTCCTTCAGACGCGGAAGGAGTTTTTGTTTTGTCTTGGACGAGGGTCTCACTATGAGGATCTGGCTGGCCTCAGCTTACAGAGGTCAGGCTGCCCCTGCCTCCCGAAAGGTTGTGCCACCATGCCCAGCCAGGCCTTGCTTTTAAGCTATAGTACAGTTGTCCTCTTTGAATAAACTTTGGCCGTGTTTGCATTCTAACTTTCCCTGCCTTTTAAATCTTAAATTGGAGAAGAGCACGAGCCCATTCCTGCATGCCGGGATAGCATCACCAGCCCAGTTCGCTCAGTTCGGGTGACTGTTCCAGGGGAGAGGTGGCTCCGCACGGAAAGCAGGCGTGGCTCTTGCAGAGAGGCTGGGTCGGTTCCCAGCACCCATGTGGCGCCTCACAGCCAACTGTAGCTCCAGCGCCGGGGGAGCCCACACCCTCTTCCGACCGCTGTGGTCACCAGGCACACATGTGGGGCAAGCCCTCATATACACAAATAAAAAAATAAAAAGAATTCCGTGCAGGGACCTGGCAAGCCAGAATGAAAGGATAACACAGACCCCAGCTGTCTCCATGTCAGGACCAGGCCTAATTTCAAAAAGAGACCATAAGGCACCAGTTACAGGAATAGACCATAAGTCCCAGAAACCAGGCCCTAAGACACCAGCTCCAGGGCAGACCATAAAAATCTAGAAACAAGATCATAAAAAACCCCTCCCAAAGAACAGCCTGGACATAATCACAAAACTGGGGAAATACCTCAGAATGGGCCATCTGTGCCGGGCAGCCCTGTCTCATCCTGTGGTTAAACATTCATGACATAGGAATGCAGAGCACTGACCACCTGTGACCCCTAACGCCCACCAATGAAATTTTAGATTACCTAATCCCCCTGGAGATCCCCCCCACCCCAGTTCTCTATAAGAAGGCCTGCGCTCCTTTGTCTGGGGTCGCCATTTCAAAGAATGGTTGACTCCCACATGCTGGTTGCGTCTGCAGAATAAAAGCCCATTGTCTTTGCTACTGAGTCTGAGGTCTTCCTTCGGACCCTTAAAAGAACCACAGTGGTGCTCAGGAGGCCTGACAGGATAGAGGCGGCTGGGTGTGGGTGCAGCCTATGGGCGGGGAGTGGCAAGCGCTAGTCCGGCAGCCCAAGGGGCCCTGTTTCTCTCACCCAGCACCTGGGCTCCTTTCATCCGTCTTGGATGCTGGTCAGAGACTCCTTCCTCAGCATCCACTGCACTGAGAGTCAGGGCTTTCACTGCAGGCCCAGCTGGTGATGTGTACCCTCAGATGCCTCGGTATGACAGGAGGACCGGGTTGGCTAGCTAGTCAGATCATTGGAAGGCGTGGAGGTCACTGGGACTAGAGCCCTCTTTGTTGATCTTTGGACCCCACCTCCTTTTTGAGGAAAGGGGAAATATTACTTTTGCTCCTCCTTGGAATTTGAATCCCAGTGGTTAATCAGCAGGGAACTGCCCCTGTGCTACAAACGGCTCTGTCGCTCTGTGGACAAGACCCTTTGATGAAAACAGCAAGAAGTTCCGCTGCCCAGTCCTCCCAGGATAAGGAGAAAATCCTGTTTGCACAAGCTCCTGGGGACTTCTGGAAGACTGAAAAATATGGCACCTGGAGCCATGTTCTAAGGCCCAGAGAGTGAAGACGCACACAGCCAGACCCAGCCTGGCCGCCTGCTCCACCCCCAGGACCCTCGTGGCAGAGCCAAGCAGCAGCAGCAGCAAGTGGTCCACACGAACACCTGTGGCCCCCTGCACCCCATAAGTGTAAAAAGGTTAAAGACGGGCAGGGTAACCGTCCACTTGATGAATTACTTTTGTGCCCCCAGCCCTCCCCTTGACACGGTGTTTAATGGGTGCTCTCTGAGGAACCCCCTTGCTAGCTTCTCAGAAGTTGCTCTTTCCTCTGTCCCCCTTTCAGATTCCAGGGAACATCCTAACCCTGCCAGCCCAGGCTTCTAACAGTCTCACCCTTTCTCTGATTGTGCACGCGTGTGCACACCCTGCAGCCGCCCCGCCCCGCCCCGCCCTTGCCTGCTTTCTTTTCTTTTCTTTTTTCTTTCTTTCCTTTTTTTTTTTTTTTTTTTGGTTTTTCAAGACAGGGTTTCTCTGTGTAGTTCGGGCTGTCCTGGAACTCACTTTGTAGACCAGGCTGGCCTCGAACTCAGAAATCCACCTGCCTCTTCCTCCCAAGTGCTGGGATTAAAGGCGTGCGCCACCACCGCCCGGCCCTTGCCTGCTTTCTTGACATCTAACTCAAGAGCGTGGCCTTTCGCCTCCTCTTGCCCATCTCCCCCTCTCCTGGCAGCTGCTGAAATTCCTCCACACAAACTCAAAAATAAATAAATAAATAAATAAATAAATAAAATCTGCTTACCTTCTCAGTCTTTTTTTTTTTTTTTTTTTTTAAATCTAGGAGGCCAAAAACTGGCAACAGGGTCTTTATGTTCCTCACTGACCCACTGGGGTCTCCTGTAGACCAGGCTGGCCTCAAACTCAGAAATCTGCCTGCCTCTGCCTCCCAAGTGCTGGGACTAAAGGTGTGTGCCACCACCACACCGCTACACAGCCAATTACTTTATTTTAGTTGTGTACATAGTGTGTTTGCCACCTGTAGAGGTGAACTGCTTTTACAGGAAGCGTGAAGTGTCGTGTGTGTGTGTGTGTGTGTGTGTGTGTGTGTGTGTGTGTGTGTGTGTGTGTGCTGGGAACTGAACTCGGGTGCTCTGCAAGAAGAGTGTGTACTCGTCCTCCCTGAGCGCCTCTCCAGGCCCTCAGTCATCATTCCCATGTGGTAACAGCTCTGGCTGCAGCTCACAGACTTTAATGAGGTCCAGTGAAGCCGGACACTCCTGTGGAGCCTGACACGATCATCCAGGAAAGATGATGATCAAAACGTGGGCAACTACCGCAGCAATTTTTGTTTGTGGGGTCAGGGTTCAATCCCAGGCTGCTAGGCAAGCCTAGTTTGCACCTATTTTGAAGGCAGAGCCAAGGTCAGCTGAAACCTTAGAGACAGTGAGTGTCAAGGGGTGGCCATTTCCTGTGTTCATGGGGACATCTGGGTGTGGAAGTTGGGGGATGGGAATTAGGGGCCAGCATTTAGCTGAAGTTTAATGTAAATTAAACTTGAGGTGGACGATGTATATGTAAACAAAGAAAAAAATGAAATCTCCCAAGAGCCCTTAGCATGCCACATTGAAATGAAAGACTCAGGAAACCAGGCTTGGCTAAGAGATCCTAGGCTGGAGATAGTTTAGTGGGTTAACAGCCCTGGCTGCTCTTCCAGAGGACCCAGGTTCAATTCCCAGCACCCACGTGGCAGCTCACAACCAACTGTAACTCTAGTTCCAGAGAATCTAATGCTTTCTCCTAGCCTCTGTGGGAACCGGGCATGCACAATGGTGAACATACAGACAGCCAAATGTCCATCCATAAAATCAAAATAATTAAATTTTTAAAAATGTGAGCAGGTGATGGAGAAAGATCAAATTGTGGAGTTTGATTAAGAATGGTCACAAAAGCCGGGCGGTGGTGGCACACGCCTTTAATCCCAGCACTTGGGAGGCAGAGGCAGGCAGATTTCTGAGTTCGAGGCCAGCCTGGTCTACAGAGTGAGTTCCAGGACAGCTAGGGCTACACAGAGAAACCCTGTCATGAAAAAAACCAAAAAAAAAAAAAAAAAACAAAATGGCCCCAAGGCTCATGCATTTGAGTTGAAGGCTTTGTCATGAGGGAGTGGCCCTACTTGAGAAAAGTTAGGGGGCGTGGCTTTGCTGAAGGAAGTGTGCCACTAAGGGTGGGGTTCTGGGGTTTCAAAAAGCCCATTCCAAGCCCAGCGTCTTTCTTTCTCTTCCTTCTGCCTGTGGATCCAGATGTAGAACTCTTGGTTATGTCTCCAGCACCGTGGCTGCCTGTGTCCCACCATGTTCCTGTCGTGAGGAGATCCACTAAACCTCTGAAACTGTAAGCAAGTTCCAGATACACGATGCCATGGTGTCTCTTCAGAGCAACAGAACAGTGATGAAGAAAGAGATCCTCCTGCCTCCGCCTCCGGAGAGCTGAGATCACAGATGTGTGCCACCACACCTCGCTGTGTTCAAGGGGCTAGGGGCACCTGAGCAGAGGCTGACTGAAGGATTCCAACACACGCCCACCTCTGAGAAGCCTACAGTATCAGGTGGCACGGAGCTGGCAGAGACCCCCCCCACACACACACACACAAACACACACATGCACGCACACACCTATGAGAAGCCTATAGTATCAGGTGGCACAGAGCTGGCAGAGACCACACACACATACACACACACACACACACACACACACACACCTATAAGAAGCCTATAGTATCAGGTGGCACAGAGCTGGCAGAGACTACACACACACACACACACACACACACACACACACATGCATGCACGCACACACGCGTGCACACACACAAACACACACACACACACACACCTATGAGAAGCCTACAGTATCAGGTGGCACAGAGCTGGCAGAGACTACACACACACACACACACATACCTATGAGAAGTCTATAGTATCAGGTGGCACAGAGCTGGCAGAGACTACACACACACATGCACACACGCACACACACACAAACTAGTTACAAAATACCACCTCAGATTACTGTTTGTCTTTAAAGTATTTATTGCAAAGAACGCTGGATGCAGTGCGATGCACCACTGAAAACCAGCATCACCCATTCCTGGGAAAGCAGTGAGCCATGAGCCATCTCAGCTGAAACCTGGTGGCCGGCTCTGCACGCGCCTGCCTTGGAGAAGCCACTTGGGGTGCTGGTGGGAGGGGCTGCTCCAGCACAACTGCCCCACCCACATCCCTTGGCCCCGCCTAGGCACTCACACCTGTGGGTCCATCAACTCCCACCTTCCCAGGGCACAGAGGAAAAAGGCTTTGGTGGTCTTTGCCTCAAGTTACATCGAGGCATTATTAATTCCCAGCTGCCGACCACAGGCAGCGTCTATGGCCAACGAGGGTCCAGATAATATGATGAACAGCACTCAGACTCTTGAGACCTGGGAGCAGAAGCCTCAGGGCCCATGTCCCGAAGGCAGTGGTGTGATCCTCCAGCTCCAAGCCAGGGCGTGGAGGTCTGATGAGATGAGCCCAGGAGTCCCGCCCCAGGCCTGCACAGACAGCGGTTTGGAATAATGGCACTGACTTCTCAGGGGCAGCTGGCGTCTGCAAGCTACACAGCCCAGGGCTGGCAGGGTTGCAAAAGGTGGACTATTCTGCCAGATTTGGACTTTGAAAGGCTCTTGGCTTCGGGACTTGGCTTCCCCATGGCTGCTCCACGGACACTAGAGCAACCAACGGGTTACTGCTATGGAAAGTATCTTGCCCTCCTCCACAGCCTGCTTGTCACCCTGCTGGTCAGCTGAAAGAAACATGGCGCCTGAGTCTGCTCCGTGGACCCACAAGAGCTCGGGGCATGAGAGGCACCAGGCTTCACAAGGCTGTTTGCACCAGGGTTTAATTTGTACTTGAACCAAAACTGGGGTGGGGCTAGGGACTCCTCACAAGACCCGGGCAGCCTCCGTGCATTGTCCTCTCCTTCCTCAGTCTACAGGTAGAGGCCAGCAAACGGGAGGGCAGTTGGACAGGACCACCAGTCCTGAGCCATTTATGACAAAGGCATGTCCCTGTTACCAGTGTACAGTTGTGTGGACAGTGACAGTGACAGCGACAGCCAGGTAGGGGAGCCCGGTCTCCATAAGCACTTTGGTGTGTGCACCAAGAAGGTACTTCATAAAGCTGGCCTGCCTTTACAGGATCCCCGGAGAGAACGTAGGACAAGGCTGCCTGGGCCGAGGCTCTTCCCTATTCCAGGGTATAGCTTGGTAGACGTTAGGAATGGGCGCCACGCGTGCTGCTTCCCACACTCACTCTCGTGAGCACCCACGGATGCGGAGGAACCATGTGGGTAGAAGCTCCCCTGCTCCATCCTCTGTTCCAGGCGGGGAAGGAGGGGCCTTCCACTTCGCCTGGGGTAGCATCCACTTAAGGCCCCACGAAGGTCTAGCCTCTTCTACCAGGCGGTAGAGCTCTTTCGAGGGCTGCCTGGCCCACTTCAGGCAGCTGGGCCACAGTGGGGTGTCCTAGTGAGACTTTTTGTCTCAGTGTCTCATTTAAGGTTGCAAACGTCACGAAGCAGCCAGCTTGGTGAGCAGACTGCTTGAGATTGCGGCAGAGGGGCCGCAGCAGAGCACATGGCCCGCCCGCCCGAGGCTTCTCAGCAGCAGGTCTGCAGCCATACCCAGCCCTGCCACGGGTTGTTAACAAGGGGGCGGGCGGGCCAGGCTGAGGGTTCTGAGAGCTGCTGGCCACCCATGGCTTCAGGAGTGTTCCGGCGTTGGTGTCACCATCAGTACAGCAAACACGAGGTGGCCTGGAGTGACCCCTCCGCAGAGGCCAGGGCCTGCCAGGGTCACTGGTGAGCAGGGACTGTGACAAGGGCTTCCTCTGAAGGCCTGGATATGTCTACATTCTGCACAACAATAAAGACAAAGAATGCTCACCTGCACAGGGGTAGACGGGATGCCTCGCTTCTGCAGCCCTAATCACTGTGGCCACACAGACACGCGGACTCAACCTGGGTAGCTACAGCTGAAAGCCCCTAACCTGCCCTAAGCAGGAAGCCACCACCAAGTACCACTTGATGGGCGCTCGGATGACAGGACCAGGATTGGTAGGGTGCTGCTCGCTCCCTGTTCCACTGCAAGCAGCTCAGGTGATATACCCAAGGCCAGGCCACTCAACCCCCACTGCAGGTGGGTCAGCTGGGGAGGAGAAGGCAGGGAAGGGGCTTAGCCCCTGAGAGCACCTCCTTCCTGGCTCTAGCAGCCTATGGACATCTTCTAGTCTGTCATGTGGCTCATCTCCACAGGACTGAACCACAAGGTGCCGTGAAACCCCAGAATTCTACTGTGAATGACCCCTTAGGAGCTATAAAGCCCAGTTCCAGCTTTGCTCTGCTAAGCTTTGGGTACCTCAGGCCCGAGAAACGGGGTTTGAGATTTCCCTCAGCTCCATGAGCCTGTCCTTTGAAGCCTCCGTGGCGTCCTTTAACTCCAGCACCCATGAAAATGTGTCAGGAAGTGTAGCCCTGTGCAACGGCAGAGCCAGACCTTCAGAGACAGAGACGTGCTCCTCTTGGCCTACACCGAGCTCACAGACGGGCCCTAGGAACTGAAGGAGCGGGCGGACTTACTTTGAGGCAGGGTCGGTTTGTTATTGTTTTGTTTTTGAGGAGTCTCAGGTCACCTACGTAGCCCTCAAGCTCACTATGTAACTGAGGACGACCTTAACTTCTGACCCTCCTGCCCCCTTACGCTGGAATTATAGGCAGGGGTCACTAAACACTGCAGGGACCAAATGCAAGGCTTCGTGTATAGTAGGCAAGCCACCATGTGCCAGGCCCATGATCCTTTCTAAATTTCAGAGGTGCCCAGTTTATAAAGGTGCCCATGAAGGCTGCACTGGCAAGGGAGTGGAGAATCACCGCCTCCACGGGGGTGAGGGGGTGGGGGGGGGCAGCTAGCCTGTCCCTCACCTGGGACCATCTCTGGTTCAGACCCATGACAGCAGAGACCTCGCCAACAGGGAGCCCAACACACCCAGCTCCGGATGCTTCCTGCTGCTGACCTGGCTCCAGCCACCTCCCCGCGGCTGACCTTGGGAAGCACCTAACCAAGCCACAGCCCCACCCTGGCCACAGGAGACAGGTCCAAACAGAAAACAGCCCCAGGAAGAGACTCAGCCCACCCTAACCTGGCCCCAGTACTAACTACCACCCCAGGGGAACACGCCCACCACCCTGGCAGGGAGCCGGTGCTACCTGAGGTCTGTCTCGGTGCGTGTTCACAGCTGCCACGTTCAGGAATATGGACTCCACTTTACAACCTGCCAAAGGAAGAGGCCAGTGCAGCGCTCTCTCGCTCTCGCTCTCTCTCTCTCTCTCTCTCTCTGCAGCCAGAGCCACAGCAAACCTACTCTGGGGAGGGGAGGAGACTAGAGCATAGAGTTCAGCTTTACCTTCCTCCTTCCCAGACAGCCTCAGGGACTACCCGGAAGCACAGACTCCTGTGGACCCACAAGGGGACACAGGCTGGGTACACAGAGACTAGGGGTAGCTGGGGCAGCAACAGGTGAACGATCAACATGGGATCCTTCACTCTTGCTGTCCCCCAAACCAGAAACACCCTCTGTTCTGCCAAAGAACAGATCGGGTCAGCCTGAGGGGAGGGAAGGGCTGCACCCGCTTCCCGGAAGCTTTGTTCTCCTCTGGTGTGACCTAGGAGAGCAGGCCATGGCCTGAGCATCTGCAGTTAGAAGCACAGAGGAATGTACATGTTCCCCATCCAGAATATTCTAAGGTTAAGGAAATATCAGAGATCACTGAGGAGGCTTCCTGTAGTCACAGGAAACTTTGAGACAACTCCGGCTGGCCTTAAACTCACTATGTATACAAGGCTGGCCTTGAACTCTTCATAATCTTCCTTCCTCAGCCTCCTAATTACAAGTGTAAGCTACCATAACTGAATACACCAAGATTTCTAGAAACTAAAAAACAAACTAGGTATACAATGAGAATTCCAGCCCCGGGGAGTGAGGGGAGCTCAGGCAGGAGTCCTGAGCAAAACCCCACCTCAAGACAATGAAAGAAGAGAAACAGGAAGGGGGAATTGGAAATGGTGAGGGGTGATGGGGTCCCAGATGGAAAGAAGGGATTTGTGGGGCACCAAAGAACCCTCCAGCCAGCCAAGGTCAGCATGCGCGAAGCTCCCTTACCGTAAGCCACGGGTGTGAGCTTCAGGACTGTGTGCAAGGGGCACTTGAGGTAGGGCAGCTCTTCTGTGGACAAGAGGACAGGGCTAGCATGTCATACCTGCCGGGGTGTCCCCCTGTCATGCGCACAGCCCACCTGCCCGGGACAAGGCCCCTCACCAGCTGCCTTGTCAAGGAAGTAGGCCAGGAGGCACCGCATCACAGCCTGGTGGCAAATGACCAGCACGTTCTCCTGCCTCTCCAGCTCCATGATGACGGGCTCCAGCCGCTGCACCAGGTCTTCATAGGACTACAAAGGCAAGCAGGGAGGGTGTCCTTCAGGCCTGGCTCCAGGGTCGGAATGGAATCAGAGGTGGGGTTCTGTCTGGTGTTGTGTCCACCTGACACACAAACTGGGAGGTGCTGTGGTCATGGTGACTCTTCCCAGCAATGGAAACCCCGACTGAGGCGGGTGCGCTCGGCAGCGGGCGCCTGCCAACTTGGGTTCAAGCTCCCTCCAGCCGAGTTCCTGGGGGAGTGGAAGGCCCAGCTGCCCTTAGAAGGCTGCTTCAGTGAGATGTCCAGCTTGGGTAGGAGTCGCGGGGCAACCTGGGAAGGGGCACCTTCTCCATCGGGGCTAGATCCTGGTAGGACTTCCCAGGAGGCTACTGCCAGGTCTCTTCTTTTGGGCCAACGGTGCGCTCTGGTCGCCACTTCCTCAGTATCAACCGTAACCTGGCTTTTCTTACCCACCTCCCACCCCGAACTTCTCCAGCTCTCGGGCTTCTCCACCCTCCCAGCTTCTCTCATGGCCAAGGTCAGTCGGCTGCCACGTTCGGCCCACTGCTTTCTCTCTCTGCTCTGGACTCTTCCAGACGGCTCTCGCTCACATCCACAGAAAGAACCACACTTAGGATGGCTCATGTCCTCAGTTTATCCAGCTTCCTCATGTATCGATGGGTCCCTCTGCAGCCTTCCACCTCAGGATTCAGTCACTGGAAGCTGTGGCTGCCCGAGGCGCTACCGCCCTCCAGTCCACAGCTCTGAAGCCCATGGAGAGGGCAGAGGGGTGTGGGGCGGACAAAGTCCCTAGAACCTCCTAGAGTATGACAGACGTCAGGACCCCGAGGTCCTCAGAAACAACCCCACTTGTTTGTTTGTTCCCTCCTCCACTGTTGTAGTGATGGGGACCCTGGACCCCTGCTGTTCCCTGGGGCAACCCCTAGCTCCATTTTTACCTGAGAATTAGGCTGGAGGGTGGGGCAGCTCCATTTCTCTGCACAGTTATGGGTCTATCTTTTTTGTTGTTGTTTTTTTTTTGTTTGTTTGTTTTGTTTTGTTTTTGTTTTTGTTTTTCGAGACAGGGTTTCTTTGTGTAGACCTGGCTGTCCTGGAACCCACTCTGTAGACCAGGCTGGCTTTGAAATCAGAAATCCACCTGCCTCTGTTTCCCAAGTGTTGGGATTAAAGGTGTGCCACCACTGCCCAGCGGGTTATCAATCTTTCAAAACAAATCCCCCACTTTGTGACTGGCCAGGGGGACCAACACCCCTGGCCTGCACTGACCTCTAGAGGTTCTGGGGCATTCTTAATTCTTTTTATAATTAGTACCATAATCAGCCGGGGCGGTGGTGGCGCACGCCTTTAATCCCAGCACTTGGGAGGCAGAGGCAGGTGGATTTCTGAGTTCTAGGCCAGCCTGGTCTACAGAGTGAGTTCCAGGACAGCCAAGACTACACAGAGAAACCCTGTCTCAAAAAACCAAAATAAAAAAAAAAAAATTTAAGGCCGGTCGGTGGTGACGCACGCCTTTAATCACAGCACTTGGGAGGCAGAGGCAGGTGGATTTCTGAGTTTGAGGTCAGCCTGGTCTACAAAGAGAGTTCCAGGACTGCCAGGGCTACAGAGAGAAACCCTGTCTCGAAAAAAAAAAAAAAAAAAAAAGCAACAACAAAAAAAAACAATTAGTACCATAATCAATCTCCCCCTACATTCTCAAGTCTGAGAAGCTGCCTTCTCTGTTTCTTATTTGTGTGTGTGTGTGTGTGTGTGTGTGTGTGTGTGTGTGTAAGGGCAGATGTTTACATGTAGAGGCTTTGAGGTCAGCCTTGAATGTCTGTCCTTTGTCAGGTGCTGTCCACCTCATTTTTTGAGACAAGGTCTCTCACTGGCCTACAGCGGAGTAGGCTAGGCTCACTGGCCAGCACACTCCAAGGACCGACCTGCCCCTGCCCCTGCCCCTGCCCCCTCAGTACCAGGATTACAGGCATGCACACCACAGCGGGTGTTTGCTTTGTTTGTAACCTGGGTTCTGGGGATCATACTTAAGTCCTGTTTGCAAGGCAAGCAACTGCCCGCGCTACCCCCAGCCTTCTGCTGTTTCTCCTCTCTGCTATGGAACGTTCTGAGCCTGAGCACCACCTCATTGGACATTGTGAGAATTATCCATGGCACCCAGAGCCGCGTGATGTCACACGCGCATCTCAGGGCATATTGAGGCGCTATCCCAGGACACCTCCCTGAAGCAGGAGCAGATTCCTCAGCCAAGCTGAGCCCTACTTTCTGACCAGGGACTCTCTGGGAGAAGGTGACATGAGATCACTTTGCCAACTCTGTCTGGGGAAGGTCTCTGTGGATCCGAGCAAGGTGGGGCGGACGGGTGGAGTGGTGTGGATAGAATCACCTTATGACAAGGGGAAACATCCAAAGAAAGGAGAAAGGTCCAGGGCCAAGACAAGAGTGGGGAGCACCTTAGAGTAAGGCCTAGCCTGTGAGGCCTGAGGCCTGAGAAACGGCTGACGACACCCTGAGAAAGCAGCTGGCTGGGCATCCCAGGAGACAGCGCGTAAACTATGAAGTCCTAGGCAAGCCAACCCCACAGAGCCAGGGACACTCAGCTCAGGCTCTGCCCTTGCCAGATCTGCACCCTCAGACCCTGTTCTCTGTGGAGATGAGCAAACATCTGGAAGAGAGAGCTGGGAACTGATGGAGAGAAGAAGCCCACACCCAGGCTGCCTGGCTCGAGGTACCGGGCTGCCGTTCCCAAATCCCACCTACCTCACCCTTGGGGTACCGGTACCGGTACTTGTCCTGATCCCTCAGGGCGAACTCCAGCGGATAGTGATCCTGGATTTCTTCGTAGGTCATTTCTTCACAGACACCCTAGGAAGACACAGTAGTCGTCATGGCACCCATGCCAGGCTAACAAGACTAACCCTGGGGTGGAGGAGCAGACAGAGGAGACCGGCATTTCCTGGGCCAATGGGACTCTCCTAGCGCAAAGCTGACTCTGTGGAAAAGCAGACCCTGTCTGGACAGTAAGTTTGGTGGTAGCCACATTTGTAGGAAGCTATAGGAACACTTACAGTTCTTACCTGTCCACCACACATCTCTCCAGTGGATGGTATGGGATTTAGCACTGATGTGCATGTTTTCCTAAGTCTTTAAAATCTTTTTTTTTTTTTTTTTTTTTTTTTTGTGCCTGGCGTGGTAGTGCACGCCTGTAATCCCAGCACTTGGGAGGCAGAGGCAGGTGGATTTCTGAGTTCGAGGCCAGCCTGGTCTACAGAGTGAGTTCTAGGACAGCCAGGACTATACAGAGAAACCCTGTCTCAAAACAAACAAACAAAAAAAATCGTTTTTTTGTTTGCTTTGTTTTTTCAAGACAGGGTCTATATATATAGCCATGACTGTCCTGGAACTCACTCTGTAGACCAGGCTGGCCTCAAAGTCAGAGATCCACCTGCCTCTGCCTCCCAAGTGCTGGGATTAAAGGCCCACACCACTTGCCCCACTTACAAACTTGTTATTGCTTTTACTTATTTGTCTGTATGTCAGTTTATCGTGTGTGTGCCCATGTGCTCATGACATGGCACAGTTGTGGCGGTCAGAGGAAAACTTGCGCAAGCCAGTTGTCTCCTTCCACGGTGGGGACCCCAGGAGCGAACCCAGGCTCTGTCAGGCTTGTCAGCGAGCGCCTTCGCTCACCCACTGAGCCGTCCTGCTGGCCAGCTAGTTACTTCTTTTTCTGCTTTTCAGGGGTCTGTTTCCTGGTGTAGGCCTGGCTGCTCTGGAATTGGTTCTATAGACCAGGTTGGCCTTGAACTCTGTCTCCCAAGTGCTGGGATCAAAGGTGTGTGCTACACACCTTTGCTGGACCTCCTCCAGTCCTGTCTGTTACGAAGTATTAAATATGAGTAGAAGATGCTATGTAAACTGTAGTTTAAAAATTCATTTGTGTCCTGGAGAGAGAAAGCATCCCAGAATGAAAGAGAAACAGAGGAAGAAAGAGACAGAGACAGAACACCAACATACACGATCTTATACTAGTGTCTAAACAAAACAAGCCGAGCTGGGCACACAGGGAGGTGGAGTTGTGAGTGCAAGGAGCTGGAGGTCAAGGCTGGGGTCACCTTAACCTACATAGACCCTGTCTCAAAAGCAACATGGGGCTGCAGACAGCTCAGCAGTTAAGAGCACACTTATTGTTCTTTCTGAGGGCCCGAGTTCAATTCCTGGCACCCATGTCAGGCATCTCACAACTGTGTCAATTCCAGAGGATTCAACGCCCTCTTCTGGTGTCTACAGAAAACATACACATATGCGCGCGCGCACACACACACACACACACACCATCAGCTACCAGCAGAGAAGAAAGGAGATGGAAAATCCCGAAGTGTTATTTACTTTACCCTCCAGAGGCGCTGAAGAGATCGACGCATCTCATGAGCTACTAGCCTTAAGAAACTATAAGCCGGGCGTGGTGGCGCACGCCTGTAATCCCAGCACTTGGGAGGCAGAGGCAGTCGGATTTCTGAGTTCGAGGCCAGCCTGGTCTACAGAGTGAGTTCCAGGACAGCCAGGGCTACACAGAGAAACCCTGTCTCGGGGAAAAAAAAAAAAAGAAAAGAAAAAAGAAAAAAGAAACTATACATATATACAGGAAGTGAAACACAGTGTTGTAATAAGTCCCTAAGATGTGGAAGTGGTCACAGAAGCAGGAAGAATGTTTTAGGTTGTCTCCAAGAGCCCGTTGGTAACAATGTGGATGTCAAAGGGGATTGTGGGAAGGCTTTGCAGGAAGCAGGGGATGATAAAGAAATCCCTACTGAGGCTGGGAAGATGGCGGTCGGGAAAGTGCTTGCTGACTCCTGGGAACCTGAGTCTGGGTCCCTAACACTTGTGTAGAAAGCTCATGTGGCAGCAGGCATTTGTCCCCCTAGCACCGGGGAAGCAGAGACAGGGGAATCCTGGGAGCTCAGATTCTGGGACAGATCCTGTCTCAAAAGTCAGCTGGAGAGGGACTGAAGACCCTCTGGCTCGTGAACACCCACAGGCGCATGTGCACGACACGCAGGAACACACACACAAAACACACAACACAGCTCATGAACACCCATACACGCGTGTGCACGACACGCAAGAACACACACACAACACACACACAAAACCTCTGCTACTAACATCACCATGGCCAGACCTTTGACATAAATGTGAGTTTAGCCCACCATGGCAGCAAACGCTTGCAATCTCCAGAGTCAGGAGGCCGAGGAAGGAGGATCAGGAAACCCAGGCCAGCCTGAGCAACAGACCAAGATCCTGCTTCAACAGGAGAAAAGAAAGAAATGTGGGTGTTGGAGTGTTTCTGTGAGCCTCGGAAGGAAGCAAGGTGCCAGTCACAAAAAATTAGACAAAAGTTGATCGTCGTTTGGAAGCGGCTCCGAAGTGGAGACCGTGGCTCCACTATGCTGTAGCCCTCCTCTCACATGAACACGGCACACACGTAGACAAGCAGGCATACGCATACACACATGAGGAGAGGAGACACATATGAAACACTGGCTCAGCTGGAAAAGCCCTTGCTGGACAGGAATGAGGACTGGAGCTGAGATCCCAGGAATCCACTTAATGACAGGCGGGCAGGGTGCCCTGCCCATGGTCCCAGCACAAGAGAGGCAGAGACAGAGGGACCCCTGGAGTACTCTGGCTGGCTAAACCAGGCTAGGGAGCTTTGGGTGCAGTGAGAGACTCTGCCTCAAAACCTAAGGTAGACAGCGGCTGAGAGAACACTCAAGCACATGCTCCCACACACGTGAACATGCAAACACATGTGGGTGCTGGCGGTCACTGCAGCCCTGAGAGGACACAGGGAGCCCGGGACCATGGGCAGCCACTGCTCACAGCATGACAGCGAAGAGACGGAAAAGAGAAAGGAGAAAAATCCAAATCCTTAGAGCTCCAAAGGACTCCCTCTGGAATAAGTGGAATAAATACTCCCTCCCACCTCCCACCTCCGGCCTGTCTCTTGGTCTGAAGAGGGCCCGGCCTATCTGCACTTCTGCAGTGGACAGAGACTTGGAATGCATCAATTCTCATCAGAGCCCAGTGACCTGGGGCCACAGGTCCTTCTGCTGTGCAGAGGTGATTGTCAGGGTTGTGGCCTAAGGTCACGGCAGTAGTTACGCCAGAAGTGGGCGGAGGTGCACCACACTGAGGACTCCAGCCACAAAGCAGTAGTCAGTCTGACTTTCCAAAGCAGAAGTAAAAATCAACTTTAAATACAAACAGCTATAGAAAGTACCCATAGAGAAGCTCATAGCCGGGTGGTGGTGGTGGTGGTGGTGGTGGTGGTGGTGGTGGTGGTGGTGGTGGTGGCACACGCCTTTAATCCCAGCACTTGGGAGGCAGAGGCAGGCAGATTTCTGAGTTCAAGGCCAGCCTGGTCTACAGAGCTAGTTCCAGGACAGCCAGGACTATACAGAGAAACCCTGTCTCCGGGGGGAAAAAAAAAAGGAAAAAAAAAAAAAGAGAGAGAGAGAAGCTCAGTAAGAACACAGAAACCTCACCACACCCTCAGACAAGCCAAGGAGGGAGCCACACCCTCAGACAAGAGATGGTAGTGATTCTGAGCGTTTGCTGCACAGGAAGGACGGCCTGGGTTCCAGTCCTCAGTCCTCGGGACCAATGTAAAAAGCTAGGCAGGGCTACATACCCCCGTAATCCCAGTGCTGTGGGGTGGCAACTGGGGCTTGCTGGCTGCTCACGTACTCAGTCAAATACCATCTCGAGGGAAGAAGGCAGAGAGCAATGGAGTAGGACACCCAACTTCCTCTTCAGGCTTCTGGGCACACCCATGTGCTCGCATACATGCGTATACCACACACAAACACACACCACCACCACATACATCACATTATACATACACCAAACACACACACACACACACACACACACACACACCCTGACCTGGAGCTCACCCCCTCAACCCACATTAGACACCACATACACACACCTCCCACACATAAATTCAGGCTAGAGAGATGGCTCAAACTGCTCTTCCAGAGGTCCTGAGTTCAATTCCCAGCAACTACATGGTGGCTCACAACCATCTGTAATGGGATTTGATGCTCTCTTCTGGCATGCAGGCATACATACAGACAGAGCATTGTATATATAAAATACCTAAACAAAAAAAGAAAAAAAAATTATAAGAATTCTCTGCTCTGCCCTAAGTGGGAGAGCAGCAAATCCAAGGCCAGCCTGGGCTACATAATGAATTCAATGCTGTTCTGTGTTACAGAGGGGATAGAGATTGCCTCAAACAGCAGCAAAAAGCAACAAAAATATCAAACGACTGTTGGGTAACAGTTTTCTCCAATATTAAAACATTCCATCCAAAACAAACAAAAATACCATTCCCATTCCATCCTTTGGAGAAGAGGAAGGTAAACAAAAATAGCTTCAGGAAGTCCCTGAAACTGATCAGATTCACGAGGCCTCTTCCTGCTAAAGTAAACAAAGCATCAAAGACTCAAACAAGCCAGGCTACAAACTAGACTCTCAGACAAGCAGAGATGAAGAGTCTAAGACCAGATCTGCTGCCCAGGAGAAACAGAAACCAGCTGAGTTGCTGGACCATGAAAGGCAGTCTGTGTTCTGATTGAGCAAGGCTTAACTTCCGGAGACCAAGTAGATTAATATACAAGGGACGGACCCTGTTAGCTATGCTCCCAGACACTAGGCTCCTGACACCATGAGGCCTTCAACCCCATAATTCTGTGGCCATCAGTCACATAGGGCCACGCCCCAAGCCCCTGGTATTCTGGCTGGACTCCACCACCACAGTTACCTGGCTACAGCCAGGTTTGCCCTGCCCCACAGTTACCTGGCAACAGCCACGTAGCCCAGGCCACTATAAAAGGGGCTGTTTGCCCTCTCCCCTCTCTTATTCTCTCATCCTCTTACTCTCCTGTCTCTGTCTTGTCTCTTATCCTCTTCTCTCCCCACTCCCTTCCCCCTCTCTCCACATGGTCATGGCTGGCTTCTACTTCCTTTTTTTTTAATGAATAATTTTTTTTAAAAGATTTATTTCTGCAGGGCATGGTGGCGCACACCTGTAATCCCAGCACTTGGGAGGCAGAGGCAGGCAGATTTCTGAGTTTGAGGCCAGCCTGGTCTACAGAGTGAGTTCCAGGACAGCCAGGGCTATACAGAGAAACCCTGTCTTGAAAAACAAAACAAAAAAAAATTATTTCTTTACTATATGTAATTACACTGTAGCTGTCTTCAAACACCCCAGAAGAGGGTATCAGATCCTATTACAGATGGTTGTGAGTCACCATGTGGTTGCTGAGATTTGAACTCGGGACCTCCAGAAGAGCAATCAGTGCTTTTAACTGCTGAGCCATCTCTCCAGCCCTGGCTTCTACTTCTATATCCTCTCTCTCTCACTCTACTTCTCTACAATAAAGCTTTAAAACCACAGATTGCCTCCCAGCGTTTCCAGCCACCAGACTGGACCAAGGCTCACCCTTGTACAGGAACCACCCAGCACACCTTCCCTCGCCACCCCTTTCCCCCCTTCAGCCCCAGAGCTGAGTTGCCCCCAGCACCCTCACAGCCAGACACCCACCCGGCAGCGTGGGGGCAAGAGATAGTCTCATGCATCTGCCCTGCCAGAGCTGGCAAGTTCTGGTGAGATGATTTTTCCCCCTTTTCCCACGCCGGGCACACTACAAGACACTGCGGTGCCCTACACTCACTCTGTAGACCAGGTGACCTTGAACTCACAGAGATCTGCCTGCCTCTGCCTCTGCCTCTGCCTCCTGAGTCTACATAGAGAATTCCAGGACAGCCTGTGCTACACAGAGAGACCCTGTCTTGGCATGGGGTGGATATGTCAGGCTAGGCTGTTTTATCTGCACCGCCAGATTCCTCTTCCCTTCCCAAGCGCTCTCACTGATGGAATCTGACCACTCCAGACTGTACCTACAAGGCCATGAGGGGTGAGGCCACAGGAAGGGACATGAGCTGGTCACTCCAGGACCGGTCTTCACGGGGCCATCCCATCTCACAGGCTGGCCTTTCCTCCTCCTCTCCTCTCGACAGTGACAGTGAGGGTCACAGTCCCTACTGCTGGGGGTCATCCCCCACAATATGCCTCATGACTTCCATATCACCTGTGCATGTCTTCATGAGCAGCCCCGTTGTCCTCCTCTGGATTACTGTCACAGTGAAGAAGGGACCAGGTGTCGGCCTGACTCGCTCTGTGGTTCTGTTTTGCGTCTTTGATATTTTCCCTCCTCTCTTCTGCCCCTTTCCTCTTACTTTGAATTCCAGAGGTAACAAGACTCTGAACATCCTCCCGACCAGGTGACAACACTGTGGACCGGGAGCTTTGCAAACAGACCATGCCACCGCGAGATCACTCGCCCACGAGGGCAGCCAGCGCCCCATGCTGGTGAGGTGCACCCCGCCACTGCAGAATTATCCCCTGAGAACCAGGCTGTTCCTCGTCAGTGCTTCTCCTGAATCCCTTGCAGAACGAGAGAGGAGCCATGACCAGACCACTGCTGACCAACCGAGACGTCAGGCCCCGGAACTACAAACCCCAAGCCCTTCCCCTTCTTCACTTCCCCTTTATACACAATCTCGGCGTTCCTCTCAGGCCCTGAAGGTGGCCGTCGGGGTCAGCAGACCTGTATCTGCCCATCTCTACAGCCTCACGCTGACTGCGTCTCCTCTCTGCCTCTTATCTCTGAACGCCATAGTGGAGTGGGTGAGGAAACCCAGTCCGCTGAGACTCCTAGAGTCTGGGCTTTTGCCCTAAAACTCCACCAACAAGAAGAAACAAAAATCTGTTTCTTTTTATGAACCACAAATTCATATTACAAAGTTTTCTTTTTAGTCCAGGATCTCAGGCAGCCCAAGATGGCCTCAAGCTGTAGCCAACAGTGACCAAAAACGTCCACTCCTCTTGCCCGTACCCTCCTAAGCACAGAGGTTAAAGGCACATGCCACCAGGGCTGGTTTATGAACTTCTAAGAAGTCTACCCAGGGCTCTGAGCTAACTAAGCTATACCCTACCCACAAGCTGTAAGACTCACATTATTTTATATTTTAAAAAATCAGGCTGGAGGGATGGCTCAGCGGTTAAGAGCACTGACTGCTTTTCCAGAGCTCCTGAGTTCAATTCCCAGCAACTACATGGTGGCTCACAACCATCTGTAATGGGATCTGATGCCCTTTTCTGGTGTGTTTGAAGACAGCTACAGCTCACATACATAAAATAAAAATAAATCTTTTTTAAAAAATCAAAATATACACAACAAACAGTAAAATGGAGCAAAAAAGAAATTTGAGAAAAATAATCATGATTATAATCTAAGACCACTCAACTATTTATGATGGCTAAGTTCACAAACAAGAGAAGCCCTGAGGATGCAGGGGATTTAAAGGATATAATTACTTTTCGTAAGAAAAGCTCAGACACACAGAAAAGGAAGAGGCAACAGTAAGCTAGCACAGGGCCTGGACCTCGTAGCCGTGAACAGTGACCCGGGAGCAAACGGGCTTCAAGTGAAGTTACAACTGCCTCCTCCCCGCTGCCTACACAACCGACGGACGGCAGGAGGAACCGGTGCCTGGCGGGGAGGGAGAGAGGAACAGAAAGTGAGAACAGGGGCACAGTCAGAGCTTGGTGGCAGAATCCCGCAGTCCCGTGTCCCTCAGACTTCTCCCCGAGGGCCTTACATGCGGGATCTGAGACCTGTTTCCAAGCCAATAGAGCACAGCAAAGGTGTCAAGCTGTCACCCAGTCACACTGGGTGACAGCTTGACAATTGTATTGTAAATTTCCATTTTGGTAAATAAAGAGACAGAGGTTCTTTCTTACTGACTTTGAAGAAATAAATTGCCAAATTCTTTTTTTTTTTTTTTTTTTTTTTTTTTGAGACAGGGTTTCTCTGTGTAGCCCTGGCTGTCCTGGAACTCACTCTGTAGACCAGGCTGGCCTCAAACTCAGAAATCCGCCTGCCTCTGCCTCCCATAAAATTGCCAAATTCTAAGAGGCCCACACGGCAAGGAGCTATGGCCGGCCTGTAGCTCAGATCCCGGCAAACGGCGGCGGGCTTCCTCCGAAAGCCGGAAGGTGGTGAACCCCGATAACAAGCATGGGCTGGAAGGGGACCCCAGGCCTCAGGAGAGACAGACTTCCTGGCTGACGGGTAATTGCACACTGATACACTGGGCAGACAGCCCAGCCACACCCAGCCGGGCTCCGAACCACGGCAGCAGCGAGGTCATACCCTGCGCTGTCTGAGGGACCGAGTGTGTGAGGGTGCTTGGGAGGCTTTCTTCTGGCCTCCATGGACAGGTACGTTACGTGCACACAGGCAGCAGACACTCACACAGGCACATAGTGCACCTGAATGCAAATAAAATAAAAACTCTGTTTTTCCCCCTCGAGACAGGGTTTCTCTGTGTAGCCCTGGCTGTCCTAGAACTCACTCTGTAGACCAGCCTGGCTTTGAACTCAGAAATCCTCCTGCTTCTGCCTCCCAAGTTCTGGGATTAAGGGCATATGCCACCACCACCGACTATAAAAACTCTTTTTTGGGTTTTTCTTTTTTTTCCATGACAGGGTTTCTCTGTGTAGTTGGGCTGTCCTGGAACTTACTTTGTAGACCAGGTTGGCCTTGAACTCAGAAATCTGCCTGCATCTGCCTCCCAAGTGCTGGGATTCCTATTCTAGATGTCTGCACTCTGCCTGTGCAGATTCAGAGACCCAGCCCAGCCTCTGGTGCTGTCCGTCCCTGTCCTCCTACGCACCCTGAGACCCAGCAGCATGTGTCTTTCTGTGCCCACCTCTCTCACTTAACGTCCCCCAGGCTCATTCAAGTTGCTACAAAGAACAGAATTTCTGGTTTTATTCTGATTTAAACAAAGCAACTATGAAAAAACTTACAAGACAATTAGTACATTGTGATCATGGACTGGATAGTTAATGACACCACCCACTTTCTCTTCTTTTAAGTTTAATTAATTTTTCAGCCAGGTCTCATGGTATAGCTTTAGCTGGCCTAGAACCGCTGCCTCCTGGGGGTTGAGATTAAAGGCATGTGCCGCCACATTTATTATTTCATGTGCACCATGTGCACCAGTGCTTTGCCTATCTGTGTGTCTCCATGAGGGTGTCAGAGCCCCTGGAGCTGGAGCTGCAGACAATTGTGAGTGCTGGTGCCACGTGAGTGCTGGGAGTTGAACCCGGGTCATCTGGAAAAACAGCCAGTGCTCTGACTGATGATCCACCTCTCCAACCCCCACTTTTATTTTTTTACAGAGGGTCTCACTATGTAGCCCAGGCTAGCTTGGAACTTACTGGCTCCACTTACATCTGTCTCCAAGGGCTAAGATTAAGAGCATGCACCACCACTGTCATAGAGGAATGCTGTATAACACCCTTTAAAAACAAGCCAGGGGTGGGGTCAGCCCAGTGTTGTCACCACCCTGGAGGACAGAAGCCTAAGAGATAGGGCTTTCCAACGAATAAAACAAGGAGCCGGGCGTGGTGGCGCATGCCTGTAATCCCTGCACTTGGGAGGCAGAGGCAGGCGGATTTCTGAGTTCGAGGCCAGCCTGGTCTACAGAGTGAGTTCCAGGACAGCCAGGGCTACACAGAGAGACCCTGTCTCGAAAAGAAAAACAAAAACAAACAAAAACAAGGACACCCATCTGCCCATCCCTGTCCTGCCGGAGCAGATACAGGGAATGGAAGGCCAAGGTTGGGAATTAGGGCCAGGCCATCCATCACGAGGACTGGGGCCTCAGAAACTGCAAGAGATAAACCAAAGACTAGATAGAGGGTCCCAGGCTGGTGGGGTACATCTGGGCACCACCAGGCTCAGGCCAAGAACCCCAGTGACCCTGTGGTAACATCCCAATGGTCAATTTGGGGCCTGGCCTCAGTCCCCACCCTGAAGTCACTGGGCACCACTGACTACAGCTTCCTTCTGTGTCTTAATGTCCAGGTTTCTCTCCCACCTTAGCAGAGGACATCTAAAGCCTCCTACTAGACCCCGCAACACTGGGGCTCCCCGGGGCTTGAACCTGGCCCTGCTCCCCCTCTGCCGCTGCGCCCATGTCACAGGCTCTGGAACGCCGCTTGAGCGGGCTGCCCACGCTCTGCCTTCCCTTTGGAGACCCGGTGTACCTGGGCATCCACTCCTGGAACCTCCCAGGAATTCTCCCCTTACTCAGCACATGTTTACTGAGCAGCTACTATGTGGTGAACAAGGCGGGCACAGTTCCTGTCCTCGGGCGACTCATCTGTGCCCACAGCCCAGCCCAGGGACTGGAAACCTGGCGCTATCCTGAATGCCTCTGTCCTTTTGTCTCCATGTATCGCCACCAGGATCCTGGTCCTCAGAACCTGGACCCAGTTCCTGGAAGAGGATGGATAAACAATGAAATGGACTCACCTACCCCGTCCTCCCCCATGGGCCCTGGCCAGGCTCCGACTGCGAGCGCCTGTTTCACTCCTATAGTCCATCCCTTACGCCACCCAACAAAATCCTTCAATGTGGTGTAGAGTGATTGATTATTCTGAGATTTGCATCCATTAAAGACTTCTGCTTCTGGCACCGAAAACTGGCTTACTTCAACCAACAACTCAGTAGACTGTGAGTACGCAACTAGCCAAAGGTTAACCCATCACTAGCCAAGGTTAACCCATCACTAGCTGTCCAACAAAAACAAAAGCGATTCTCTGACATCCCCGACTCTTGCTGAAAAGTTACCAGGTACACATTGGATCCAGAATGTATTAGTTCCCCCTATAAATCGGCAATAAAGAGGTGATAATCCAATTTGAGGGGACACAAAGAAGAAGACCACAAATAAGATTCTAAGAAAGAGGAGCTGGGTGGCAGTTCATGCCTGCGACCCTGGCTCTCAGAGGACCGAGACAGACAGAGGCCCGTGATCCAGGGACAGCGGAGCTGTGTGTAATGAGTTCCAAACTAGACTGGGCCACAGAGGGAGAACTATGCTCCCAAAACAAACATAAGATGATTGATCAGACAGACAGACAGACAGACAGATCCAATGACTAATAAACAGAGTGAAAACTTCTATAACTAAACCGACAAGATACTGGTATGTAAACAGATACACATATGTGAA
Organism: Apodemus agrarius; assembly: GCA_964023405.1. Taxonomy (NCBI): domain Eukaryota; kingdom Metazoa; phylum Chordata; class Mammalia; order Rodentia; family Muridae; genus Apodemus; species Apodemus agrarius. Next base: position 111,838,841 of record OZ030012.1, on the reverse strand, counting down.
TGTAATATAAAAAATAGATCCACAAGAAAAATATGGACATATGTTTACATTAATTAGCTGATGAAAGATCAGATATTGAAAGTCGGGCTAGAGAGATGGCTCAGCAGCTCAGAGCACTGACTGCTCCTCCGAAGGTCCTGAGTCCAAATCCCAGCAACCACATGGTGGCTCACAGCCATCTGTAATGGGATCTGACGCCCTCTTCTGGTGTGTCTGAAGACAGCTACAGTGTATTTAAATATAATAAATAAATCTTTGGGCCAGAGTGAGCAGGGTGACCATAGGCAGCAGAGGTCCTAAATTCAATTCCCAGCAACCACATGAAGGCTCACGACCATCTGTACAGCTACAGTGTACTCATATACATAAAATAATAATAAATCTTTCAAAAAATAGCATCAAATTCAATTGTGTTGGTCCAGAGAGTGTCCCCGTGGGGCCAGGGGCACAGCACAGCTGGCAGAAGCTTGCCTGATAAGTATGAAGTCCGGTCTTCAGTACTGTCAAAAAAAGAGGGAGAGAAAAGAGAGGAAAAGAAAAAAAAAAAAACCTAGGTAGTTTAAATGCAAGAGAGGAGCGGTGAGGGCTAAGGAACCGCGAGAGAAACCACAGCAGACTGGTAAACTGCCACGTGCTGCTTGCGTCACTGAGAACCCGGCTGGGAGCCAGGCTTACCCCGCTCCCCCTCCTTTCAGCAAGTCTGTCTTCAAGGTCCTCCATGGTCTGCGGGTGGCCTGGCCCCTGACTCTGACAGGGAGGGAAGAGAACGAGGCCTGGGGTGAAAATACTGTGTCCTCGAGAACAGCTTGGGGGCTGGAGAGATGGCTCAGCAGTTAAGAGCATTGATTGCTCTTCCGAAGGTCCTGAATTCAAATCCCAGCACCCACATGGTGGCTCATGACCATCTGTAATGGGATCCGATGCCCTCTTCTAGGGTGTTTGAAGATAGTGTGTTTACATATAATAAATAAATCTTTAAAAAGAGAGAGAGAGAGAGCAGCTTAAAGGTCAACCATATCTAACTTATGTTACTTTCTGTTGTGTATGGATATTTTACCTGCATATGTCTGTGCACCAAGTGCATGCCTGGTGCCCACAGAGGCCAGAAGAGGGCGCCAGATCTCTGAGGGCTGGAGTTACAGATGGTTCTGAGTCTCCATATGGGGAGTGGGAATCAAACCCAGGTCTTTCGTCAAGATTAGTTTAAAACTTTAACTTTTAAATTTCTGTGTGTGTGTGTGTGTGTGTGTGTGTGTGTGTGTGTGTGCGCGCGCGCGCGCACCTGAAGAGGCCAAAAGAGAGTGTCAAGTCCTGAGCTCTGGAAGGGCCTAACCGTCTCTCCAGCCAAGAGGCCAAGAAGTCACTGTTGTTAATCCTGTGATGTTGGGAACAAGCAAGCGAAGCTTGTTCTAAATCCCGCTGATTCGTTTGCAGATTCCATTTAACCATAGTTCAGGGTCCCAGGCCCCAGGGGAGCCGGGGACTTCCTAATAGCTGAAGAGCTTCTGCTGTAGGAAAGAGTTGTCTGAGTCCAGCCATCTCAAGGACAGCTTCTCCATCTTGCTGGCAGGTTAAACTAAGTCCATGTTCCCAGACCCAGGAACCAACTCCTACCCTGGTTGGCCATAGCTTGGCACAGATGTCGCAAGCTGGCATATTCCCTAACATTCTGGCTTGTTGGCGCCTGCTCTGTAGCCCTGACCCATCACTAGCAGCTTAATTACAATAAATTTTTGTCATCTGCACTGACCTGGTGCTTGAGTTACATTGTATTTAAACGGACCCCATAACAGTATAAAAATGTCTACAGTGGGAAAGAAAAGTCCAACATTTGACCACGGAAAGCTCATTCACAGAGAAGTTCAACAGGTAACTCTCGCTGTCCGCCTCAACGTCCCCAGTCAGTTTCCTCAAGTGTCTCAAATGCCTGATCTGAAGATGTCATATCCTTGTGTTCTCTACCTGTTCTTGTGTTGTTTTTCCAGATAGGGTTTCTCTGTGTAGCCCTGGCTGTCCTGGAACTCACACTGTAGATCAGGTTGGCCTCAAACTCAGAGATCCACCTGGCTCTGCTCCTGAGTGCTGAAACTCACGGCACGTGCCACGTCACCTGGCTTGCTATATTTATTCTTTCACATAAGAAGCTTCGCCTGGGAGGGCACTTGCTCTGCCCAGGGCTCTACAGGAGTCTGCAGCTGATGCTAACAGAGGCCCAGCCAGCGCCGGAGCCTGCGTATCCCATCTGATGGCAAAGAACTCCACTCACCTGTCTACCACTCACTACTTCTCCTTTTGCTTTTAAAACTCAAAGTAGAGCCAGTAGGCTCAGTGGGTAAAGGTGCTTGCCACCACCAACCCACACAGAGGGAAGAAATTCCTGTATGTTGTCCTCTGACCTCCACAAGAGCAGCCGGCATCCACACCAACACAAAAGAAATCATGTTTTAAAAGCTCATAAGTGTGACTACCCTACATTATTGTCCAGACCATGCCGAGCACCGATTAGGGACGGCAGATCTCCCTGGCCCCGAGGACAGTGCCCAGGAGGGGCAGAGAGGAAGGGACAGTAATTACCGCGTCAATCTCGTTAAGGACCTTCCACTGCTCATAAGGCACACTCAGCGCCTCAGCCGTCTGGATCGTCCTCTTCATCTGGCTCGTCCAGACCTTCAGGTCCTTGATGTTCTGGTCACTGATGAACTGGGCCAGGTGCTTGGAGAACTGAAACACAGTACAGCAGACTCAGCCCACAGGTCCTGGGCTGCCTCCAACGACCCCAAAGCAAGGGTCCACAGGGTCCGCCCAACTCGGGGGAATAGGTTTAGTTTTAAAAAAAAAAATCACACTAACTTCCCAATGATGTAGACATCCAAGTTCTGTTCTATGCATGCTCCCCAGACCCCAGGAGCAATTCCAGACCTGTCAGGTTCCCCCATGTCGGTCCACTGTCCCAAGGCCATGTGACCTCTCCCCTCTGAGTCCTCGATATCCCCCTGAGCCATGCCAAGGCCGTAGCTGTTCAGTTGGGACTCAGGCCACTCTAAGGAGAGTGTGACCCTGCCAGGAAGATGTTCATGGTGCATTTGCTCAGTGCCTCACCCCCTTCTCTACGTTCTACACCAGACAATGACTGTCCACCTCAACTGCACATTGGCTATAGAAGCCCCTCCATATATATTCACATAGCCGTCCCTCCACCGAAGGTACCAATGCACAGATGCATGCACATGTGCACTGCGCACACACACACACACACACACACACACACACACACACACTGACCTCCCGGCCCCGGGGCGACAGTCCAGGATCCCCACCAATCCGGCCCTTGAGGTTGAGCTCACTCTCCCCGTGCCGGCAGAGGTAGATGGAGCGGGGTGTCACATGGATGTTCATGAGGTAATAAACGATCCGACTCTGGATGTGGTCAGCAACACGGTTCACCACATAGCTCTGCCCCACGTCCATGATCTTGATGTAGGACAGATCCCTTGCCAGAGAGAAGGTAGAGAGAGCCCGTGAGGGTGGCCAGGCCCTTGGAAGCGCACCGGCAGCCGCAGGAACCAGCTGTAAAGCCCGCACGTCTGCCCACTGGATCTGAGATCACAACACACAGGACCGTCAGCCGGTGTGCAAGTGATGGGGCGAGGCAGCTGGGACACACCACAGTGACACACATGCATGCTGTGAGGGGGGTCAACACTCATCATGCTAACAGGGACAGCTAGAGCAGTGGTCAATGAAGTCATGTCTCAATTTTCTGCCACATGGGTGTTCCCAGACCCCTTCCTGTCTCCCTCTGTTCTCGATACCTGAACCAGAGACAGCCGTTCCTACGGCTGACCTGGCAGTAGTTGGCAAGCGCTGCACTCCCCAAAGTTCCTGGGCAGCTTTCCTTCCCCCAGAGACCCTCTCCTCCAGTCCCACAGTCAAGGTCATGTATGTGCCAAGGAGCCGGGACCTCCTCATCAGGCATTGGGTGGCCAAGAAGCACAGGCGTGCTGGCCACTCTCTCCGCTCTGCCCCTGGGCGATGCTTCTGCTGGGAGAGCACGTATGTTGGCAGAGGTGGGGACAAGCGGTGACCTAGCAGTGCTGGGAACGGCGGTGAAGCAGCTGTGAGCTCCCGGATGTCCTTATATGAGTTCTCCCTGTCTGTACCCTTGTTACCTTTACGCTACCAATAAGACCAGGAACAACGTTGGCTGCAGGTCTAATGCGGGCTGCTCAGGATGAGCCCCACTAGTGCAGTGGCCCCGCAGGATGACAAGAGGCGGTGCTGGGGAGGCCAGGGGATAGCAAAGCCACACAGGGCCAGGCCTAAGAGCCACTGAGCTCCAGCCTGGCTGCAGAGCCCCGCAGAGGTAAGAGGTGTGTCAGCACAGGCACGGCTGTTCTGGGAGCACCCGGAAGCCGTCCCGTAGCGGCTGCCTGGCTCCCTGGTTCATATGCATTATATATCCTTATGTAATTATAAACACCCAAACACCCAAAGGCAACCCAGCCTTTCACTCAGTGCTGTGCAGCCTACGCTCCCACATCTTTCTATAATTATGATTTATGGGGATGGAAGATTTCACCTCCCTGCTGTTTACTTCACTGCTGCTGGTTATACTTAGGCCAAGAGGCACACTACTGCCAACAACTCAAACGCCGCCCACAGGCTGTTTTCTGTAAAGTTTTAGTAGAACACACCCATGGCCATTTATTTAAATTTCTTTTGCAGTATAATGGCACAGTCAATAACTGCAGCAGGGTTCCAAACTCTAAATAAACCAGTCATTATCAAATACGGGAGATGATGCCAACCCCAGCTGTAGACACTCAGGGGGGCACCCGCTGTGGAGGTGGAGGTCCTGGGGCACCCGCTGTGGAGGTGGAGGTCCTGGGCACTCACTCGGCACTCCAGCTTGCGGGCCTGTCCCAGAGGGAGGCGGACAGACCTGACAAGCTATGGCCAACGACTGCTGCACAGGCCAGATCTGGCTGGCTCCCACCCACCTCCCCTACTGCACAATGAAGGAAGTGTTTGCAAGCCTTTGGGGAAGGCCTCCTGCATAGAAATCAGGTTTGATTTTAAGGTGGGACCAGAGAAAGTGCAGCCAGGGAGCTCCACAGGAGGTAACGGGTGCTCTGTGAGTCACCTCCTGCCCACAACTTCTGCCTCAAGGAAAGAAACAAAAGAGGTCGGACCACATCGGCCTTCCTAAGGCCACCGCCCTTAGGTGTCCAGCACATGGAGCCGCACTGAGGTGGCTAAGTGGACTTCCCCACCCGCCTCGGAGCCGCTGAAGGCCGCGGGGCTCTCTCACCCACCTGTCTAGGTCTTCGTCCAGCGACTCGTAGGAGTTCTCATAGCATTCAATGCGCTTCATGAAGTCCTCGGTGGCTTCGTCGCTGTCCCGGTTGACATAGTCGGGGCTGCCCAGTTTCACTTGCTGTCAGGGCCAGGCACAGAGCAAGAGGCCGTCAGGGCTGGAGTCCAGACAGAGCCAGAAAGCAAGAGCACAGCTGGGCAGGGGTCAGGGAGGTGGGGCCAGAGGCCAGGCCAGACCAGGCCAGGGCTGGGCCCTGAGGCTGGAGCCTGCTGGGGACTGCTCCCATCAGGAGTGCTCCCATCAGGAGTGCTCCCACCCCAGTTAGCCTTTCACCCTGCGGCTCACTGGGAAGCCCTGGGCTCCTGCTCCTGAATTGTCTTTCAAACCTATATACGGCCATTCTAGATAAACAAGGAGTATAGACTAAAAATCAGAGTGGCAACACACCTGAGTCTTAAATAGAAACCCCGCCCACCCTGGCACCTCCCCGAGGTCCAGGGACTGTGGGGGAGAGGAGGGGAGGGCAAGGAAGGTGAAGGACCAAGAATGAGGGCCACAAGGCACACGCAGCCCTCTGCACAGCTGGAGGCCCACGAGGCACACGCAGCCCTCTGCACAGCTGGAGGCCCAAGAGGCACACGCAGCCCTCCGCACAGCTGGAGGCCCAGGAGGCATAGGCAGCCCTCTGCACAGCTGGAGGCCCTGGAGACACACGCAGCCCTCTGCACCGCTGGTCCTCAGGGCGCCAGGCTCACCCGCCTCCCATTCCCACAAAATTCAAGATCACCAAAGGTCAGCGCAAGGACCAGCCCCAACCGGGAAAGGGGCCTCACTGCCACAGGGCACCCGTCTCATTCCCGTCCCCAAGGGAGTCAGATGGACCACTCACCACGACGTTGGCAGCAATGACCTCAGGATCCACACAGATAGATTCAACAAAGAAGGTCTACAGAAGGGGCGGGAGCAGCAGGGCAGGCAGGGACAGGAGCACAGACATGGTCAGTGGCCTGCATTTCCTCCCAGGGACTCCCCGTCCACCCGCGGCCACGCTGACCAAGCCTGAGAGTCATGTAGCTAAAGGAGGTGTCACTGCATCCTGGGCTCTCCCGCTACAGCCCTAGAAAGCAAGTTCCAGGAGGAGAGGAAGCTACACCTCCCTCTCAGATCACTCCGCCACCCAATGCCCCACGCTCACGAACACAGGAGGCTGCAAAAAGAGTCTCCGAGCACCCAGACAGGCAACAGCTCAGCTAAGAAGGGGTGCCCAGAAGGTCTCACCTTGTAGCCGTTCTGTTCTCCGAAGCTAAGGATCATCGCTCTCCGTTCTCGGGTCGTATTGGTTGCGTCAAAAACCTAAGACCAAACTGGCGTGAGTTCAGGACTCTGGCCCTAGGGAAGTAAGTCTACCCAGGGTGGCAGCCCAGGCATTCTCTGGGGACTGGGCTTCTTGCCAGAATACCTGCTTCCCCGGGCCAAAGTCTGGCCTGTCTGCCGTAGACTCACACAGAGGAGCGTGCGCAGCCGTGCTCTGCCCAGCAGCCGCTCAGCTCACTGTGACCAGTGAATCCAGCAAAACCAGTTAAGCCTGGCGCTACGATTCGGACATGGTTCTCCTAAGGTTCACGGTCAAGTTCCCCCAAGAGAGACGCATGTCTGGCCTTCCCAGCCCCCGGGTTCTCTATCTCCGGTGTGATCTTTCCCCTCCCAGTGGCTATTTAGATCCTTAACAAAGGCTTGAGGGTGGGGAGGTGCCCAATCTGGAACCTTAAGCCTCAAAACTGTGAGCTAAACCTCTTTTGTGAGGGGCTGAGACAGGATCTCACTATGCAGTCCAGGCTGGCTTTGAACTTACTGTGTAGGACAGACTGGCTGGCTTTGAACTTACTGTGTAGGACAGACTGGCCTCAGACTTGCAGTAATCCCCCTGCCTGTTTCTCAAGTGCTGAGATTATAAGTGTGTGCTACCACACTTAACAACACCTCGTTTCTTTTATATATTTTTTCATTATATTTAGTGTGTGTGTGTGTGTGTGTGTGTGTATTGCCAAGCCAGACAACCCAAATTCAACACCTGAGACCAACATGGTAGAAGGAAGATCAACTCCCGCAAGTTCCCTCTGACCCCTGGATTTAGCGGTGGTACACTTGTGCGCGCGCACACATACACACACACACACACACACACACACACACACACACGGGCACGCGTGCGCGCATGTGCATAAAAAAGAGCAATTTTGCCTGGTGGTACTGGTGTACATGTTTTATCCCAGAAATTGGGAGGCAGAGACAGATGGATCAGCCTGGTCCATAAACTCTATATCAGGCCTGATGGCACACGCCTTTAATCCCAGCAGTTAGGAGGCATTGGGCAGACAGATCTCCAAGTTACAAGCCAGTCTCGTCTATGTAGTGAGTTCCAGGACAGCCAGGGCTACCCAGAGAATCCTTGTTTTTTGTTTTTGTTGTTTAAATCAACCAATCAACTGATCAAACAAACAAACAAACATCAGGACATTTTTGTTGGGCAAGGCCTCACCCCAAGTATTCCCCAAGCACTGTTTTGTTGTTTAGACACGGGCTCTCAGGCGTCCCAGGGGGACCTACAGCTCCTGATGCAGCCCAGGATGCTCCGATCCTCCTGTCTCTACCTCTGGAACTGGGACCACAGGCGTGCAAGCCATGCTCAGCTATTCCGTGCTGGAGGTCAAACCCCAGACTCCATGCCTGCTAGGCCAGCACTGGGCTACACCTCCGGCCACTTAACTGAAGAACCTATCTGTGGGATACACTTCAATAAAACAAACAGCTCAGCAGAGCGGAGAGAAGGGGGCCTGGGTTGCAGGACAGGCGCTTTTCCCAGGACAGAGGAAAAGGCCATCCACACATTGACGGCCGTGCCACAGGCAGTGGGCACAGGCTGGAGCCGGGGTCAGAGAGCTCCAGGAGTACGGCTCCAAGGGGAAAGGGGCAGAGATGAGATGCACAGGGCCGGGGAGCCCTTCCTCACAGACACCCAGGCTCTCACGCTGGCCCCACACTTCATCTGCCTGCCAAGGGTCATCATTCTGGTAGAATTCCCTCACCGGGCCTCTGTTAATGGGTAAACTATACGGGCAGGGCGCCCTAATCCAGAAGGAAGTATGTGTGGCCGGCTGAGGTATGCTGCTGCTGGTGCTAACCTCTAGAAGGAAGAACGGCAGAGTTAAATGTAGCTACAAGGCCAGGGGGGGAACGGCAGGCCCAGACACTTCCTTTCGCATGCTTCTCGCCTGGCTAGCACCCTCAGGCGTGCAGGGGCACACCCATCACCCCTGCTTCCCTTCCAGGTGCCTGAAGAGCAAATGGTGGATAGGGTGGTGGTGGGGGAATCCCATGTCCCACTCTGGGCTGTTTCTAGGGTGTCACACTTACCGCCACATGTCCCCCCTCCTCACTGAGGAACTTCCGGACATCACTGAGGGCTGCCAAGGCACACTGCCTTCAGGAGACAAAACACAGAGTGAGCCCAGCATCATACATTTAACCCTACCCCAGACGGGGAGGGGACAGCCCTCGAGTCTTCTCCCCCACCCACCTCACCCCACCCTTTTTTTGTTGTTGTTGTTGTTTTTTGTTTTTTGGATTTGGTTTTTTCCAGACAGGGTTTCTCTGTGTAGCCCTGGAACTCACTCTGTAGACCAGGCTGGCCTTGAACTCAGAAATCTGCCGGCCTCTGCCTCCCAGAGTGCTGGGATTACAGGCGTGCGCCACCACCACCCAGCTGTCTCCTCCCTTTTTGACCATCAGCTTGTGACTCTCTTCTGGCGTGTCTGGCTGTCGGGTTTTCTGACCGCTACTTTCCTTTGTCGTCTTATCGGAAGCCCCTGTCACTCGGCCATGTTCATGACTCCTAAATGTCGTGCATGGTCTATGATCACCAGGCTAAGTGCTTTTTGTGAATTGGTTCATTTATGCCTGGTTTATTTATTTAATGTTGTGCTTTGCCTGCGTGATGTACACACCAGGTGTGTGCCTGGTGCCCTCAGAGGTTGAAGAGGGCATTAGACCCCCCCCCCCAGAACTGGCTGTGAACCCAGGTTCTCGACAAGAGCAGCAAGTGCTCTTAACCGTGGAGACACTTCTCCAGCCCCGAGATAAATGCTTTCCAATCAGACATTCTCTGTGCCGGGGCCGAGGGCACAAGGAAGGACACAATGGCCACATATGTCCTGGAGAGAAAGCCCCACAAAGCACCCCCTGATGGAGCAGGGCGCCATCCTCATCCTCTCTGCCTCCAGCACAGAACTGTGCCCTTTCAGCTCTGACCCCGATGACCATGTACGACGACAGCCTCAGAAGCCTCACTTGCTGTAAAGTGGCGGCCGCATGCAGGGCCTTTCCCACTCTGGCCACTTCTCCTAAAGGTCTGGAAAGACAAAGCTCGCTTCACTCTGTTTTGCCTGAGGCAGAGGTCTCACTATCCAGCACTGGTGGCCTAGAGCCTGCTATATAGACCAGGCCAGCCTTGAACTCAGAGCTCCACCCACCTCTGCCTCCCGAGCGCTGTTTTTTACTTTCTACCTGACATCCTCCCTTTTTAAAACAAGCAATGCTAGAGATGGAACCTGGGGGCACCGCCCACTCCAGACACGCCCTCCCACCGGGGCCGCACCTACTGACGTAGAACCGCGCTAGATCTCCCTTCTGTGACGTCAGGATGTGCATGTGTCCCCCGCACTCCCCGAGTGTCAGTGTCAAAGAGCTGCACTGCATGAATATCATTGTGCAGCCAGGCCCAGGTCAGCAGGCAGCTGTGTCCTCATGCCTCCTAGTGATCTCTGCGCTCTGTAGGGTTTCCAGGTAAAGCTGCAAAGAGCTTTGCTCTGGAGTTGCAGAGAGAGGACTCAGTGGTTCACGGCAACTGTGGAGCTTTTAGAGGACACGAGTTCAGTTCCCAGCACCCATCAGATGATGCAAAACTAAGCAACTCCAACACCAGAGGATCTCTGCAGTACTTGTATGTGCATGACATGCACACACACACACACACACACACACACACACAGGTATTTAAAAATTAAAAGCCAGGGGGTGGTGGCACACGCCTTTAATCCCTGCACTTGGGAAGAGGAGGCAGGTGGATCTCTGCCAATTGGTCTACAAAGTACAGGCATGGCTGTTACACAGAGAAATCCTGTCTTTTTTTTTTTTTTTTTTTTTTTTTGGTTTTTCGAGACAGGGTTTCTCTGTGCAGCTCTGGCTGTCCTGGAACTCACTCTGTAGACCAGGCTGGCCTCGAACTCAGAAATCCACCTGCCTGCCTCTGCCTCCCAAGTGCTGGGATTACAGGCATGCGCTACCATTGCCCGGCCCCGAGAAATCCTGTCTTGAAAAACCAAAATAGACAGGCAGATAGACGGACAGACATTAGAGCAAATCCTTATGGGGATGGTTCAGTAGTTCAGAACACTGACTACTGCTCCTGAGAAGCAAGTTCAAATCCCAGCACTGACATCCAATTCTGTGGACTCTGGCGCCCTCTTCTGGTTTCTGAGGGTATGGCAGGCAGATACACATGCAGACAAAAGACTCAGACACATACAAAAATAAAATGAAAGAAAAATTTATTCTTTAAAAAATGTCTTTAAGAGGCTAGAGTGACGGCTCAGTGTGAAGAGCACTGACTGCCCTTCCGGAAGCCCCAGGTTCAATCCCAGCACCCACATGCAGCTCATAAGCAGCATAACTCCAGGGAATCCAGCACGTCTTCTGACCTTAGAGGACACCAGGCATGCATCTAGTGCACAGACATCATAAGGTCACAACACTCACGCATATAAAATTAAGGGTAAAAAAAAAGTTTTTTAAAAAAGTGTTTTCTCTTAAAAAGTCTGAATTCTGAGTCTAGAAAGCTAGCACTGCTGGGTGCGCACCAGCATGCTCTGGGATGAGTTTTGTCAGCTGCTCTGATCCTGGCTCTACTGCGGAGGAGGAGTCCCAGGCCTCCAAGGAAACACCAGGAGAACCTCTTGGGGGCCTGTGTGCACACTCATGTCTGAGTGTACAGATACCTCATGTGTGCTCGCATGGCCGTGTGTGGGCAGGTCTGTATGAATGTACTTACTGCACCTATGTGTGGGCTTACACGTCTGTTGGTATGTGGGAGAGCCCCCTGGACTCTTGCTGGAGGAACTGAGGGCATCCTGTGGGACTCCAAGGAGACAGCTCACATGCTGGCTCCCGTGGACTTCACGCCGTGTGCCTCTCCTTTCTGTCAGTTTCCTGTAATGTACCTTAGCCTGATCGACAAACCTAAAGGTATTCTTAGAGTCCAAGTGTGCTTGGTATGCAGAGGTAAACAAAGGCTGAGCACGTGTGCACGACTCAGTATCACAAATGAGCTCAAAAATGAGCCCAAGTGAAGATTCCCATGTGCGCGCGCACTCACAGACAGTGTGGCTGGCCGTGTATGCTCAGGGGTTGTGCATGCATGTGAACACACCCATGTGCACATATGGTATGCAGGTTTATGTGTATGCAGATATATAAAGCACACACGTGAGGTTATGTGTCCATGGTACTCACAGAGAGCTCATGCATGGTAAGAACATGCAATGGGAATGTGCCTGGTGGGATGTGTTTATGTGTGCCTGTATATATACATATATGAACCAGCACATACTTGTTAATACCTTTGTCTCTTGTGGTTTCGTATATCTGAATGTTATACAGCTTGTGAGACCTTAACAATGTGTGTGTAGACAGGAAAGCAGCCCTTTCTTCTGAGGCTTCCTTTTTTCTTCTTCTTTTTTGGGTTTCTCTGTGTAGCCCTGGCTGTCCTGGAACTCACTCTGTAGACCAGGCTGTCCTCAAACTCAGAAATCTGCCTGCCTCTGCCTCCCGAGTGCTGGGATTAAAGGCGTGCGCCACCACTGCCCAGCCAGGCTTCCCGTTTTTAAGACTTCTAGTCCCACCATACACAAGCAAATGCCTGTGATCCCAGTGCTTGGAAGGTGGAGACAAGCGAATCAGAAGGTCAAAGTCACTCATGGCTACAGAGCAAGTTCAAGGCCAGCCTGAGCTCCAGCCTGACATGGATCTCAAGACAAAACCAAACAAAACAAAACTTCCTTCTGCACGGGCTGGGGGTGAAGCCAATCCATCAACAAGGCCCTGGTTCAATCCCCAGAACCGCAAACAACAACAACAACAACAACAACAGAATTTTAAACTACTTCTGGTCATTTTATTTTCCAGTTACTTAGAGGAAAAATAGGGACAGTCCATGGAAATTGGCCCTGTGGTGCAGTGGCCAGCTTCGGGCCTTAGGTGTAGAGCAGCAGCAGGACTGTCCTGTGCCATCCTCTACCACAGGCGCCTCTGTCCCCGCAGGTGACCTGGCTAGCTCCTCCCACCTCTGTCTGGGTTTCTCCATAGGAATTACTCCCCAGATGTTGACCTCAGGAGCCCCAGGGAAACAGCTGGCAGATGGGGATATCAACACCACAGACAAGACATCCACGTAGCTCCTCCTCCAATTCAGCCTGAACGGCACCAGACAATGCTATCCTTCCTAAGCTCAGACTCCACATCTGGGAAGGCAGGGCGGGGCAAATGGTGCCCGCACCTCGGCAATGCTGTAGATTTGCACCTGAGATGTTGACCTACAGCCATGAGATATTTAAGTGAGTGGATGACGGGACGTTTTTGTTGTTGTTTTATTTGTTTAATTGATTGGTTTTGGGTCTTTTCAGACACGGCCTCATGCTGCCCAAGCTGGTCCTGAAGCCTGACCCTCCTGCCTTCACCTCCTAAACGCTGGGACTGTAGGCATGGACCTCCAAACTCAACAGTTACTTCAAATGTGAAGTGTGTATGAGACTCCTGGACTCTGTGAGCCTCAGTTTCCTTACCTATAAAATGGGGACAAGGGCTATCGGCCATCAGGCATGCAGTAGATCCAAATATCAATACCTCTCCTAGCCTCCAGTCTTATCTAAACGTCAGAATCCCCTTTTGAGTGATTTACCTGGTCTCACCCCTAAGATGCAAGAACAAAGGAAGCAGGTTCAAGTACACAGTGGGGTGTTGCTGCCCCTGGTGGCCAGAGAGAGAATAGGCAGTCTAACGCTCCAAGTCAGTACTTAGAGGCTGGGCTTCATTTGAGGAAGTCACTATTACTGTCCTACCAAGATGGCAGAGGCAAGTCTGTGCCCCTGTAGCTGACAAGGGGCTTGTGGTGGCTAGTGACTGTCAAGCTGATACAGTCTTAGAATCGCCTGGAGAAAGTTGGGCCAGTGGGTATGTCTTTGAGGGATTCTATTTTTTTACGATTTATTTATTTTTTTATGTGTACTGGTGTTTTGTTTGTATTTTATGTCTGTGTGAGGGTTTCAGGTCCCCTGGAACTAGAGTTACAGATAGTTATGAGCTGCCACGTGGGTGCTGGGAATTGAACCTGGGTCCTGAGGTAGAGCAGTGTTCTTAGGCACTGAACCCTCCATCTCTCTAGCCCTCGAGAGTTCTTTTTTTTTTTTTTTTTTTTTTTTTTTTTTTTTTAATTAGGTTAACTGAAGTAGGGAAACCTGCCTTGACCATGTGGGTGACACCCTATGGTGACCTGGTCCCTGAACCGTATTTAAGAGTGAAAATCAGGCTGGGCGGGAAGGTATGCAAACTTATCACCACTCTGTTAGGAGCTGTGGATGTGACCGGCTGCTTCAGAGTCCTGCCTTGACCTCTCTCAGTGGACTGTCATCTGGGATGGCAGACCACACACACCTTCCTCCCCTGAGCCTTCTCTTATGTTTTTGTCTAGCATCTTACCACAGCAGCAGAGGTGAAGATAGACCGAGGCTTATTTCTGTTGTTAGAGACAGGTCTCACTGTGTAGCCCTGGCTACCTGGAACTCACTCTGCAGACCAGGCTGTCCCTGAACGCAGAGAGATCTGCCTGCCTCTGCCTCCCGAGTGCACAGCCATGCCTGGCAGGCCAGACCTCCACGAGCATCCCAGGCCTTCAGGAAGGGCGGGCCGTCACTCCTCAAAGTTACGTCTGAATTGGGAGGGGCACAGAGATCACAAGCCAATTCCTGTCTCATGAGTGGCAACTACTCATTCCACAGCGTCCAAACCATGTTAAACTAAAACCAAGGCCTAGCTGGTACATGCCAAGAACATGCCAAGCTCAAGGCAAACATACTCCAGTACTCATGAGAGTGCCTGCCTTGGGGCTGAGAAGGGTAGCCTGGAGTAGACAAGCAGGACCTCCATGCCATGCGATGGTCCCCGACACGTCCTGGGTAAGGCTCTCCTCTCCCTCAAGCTCCGTCCTTCCTTCCCATAGAATGTCCTTTCCAAAGGTCCCTAACACTGGGGCAAGGGACCTGACAGCCACCAGACTACGTACAACGTCTCCCTAAACCCTGTATATGCCAATCTTCCTACAACCTGAGAGGTTAGGAAGCCAGACCTGGAGTTGGGCATGGTGGCATACACTTTCAACCTGACCCTCCAGAGACGGAGCCAGTCCCGTCGGTCACCGCACTGAGTGCCTGCAGGGCGGGAGCAGCTCAGACATTCAGAGTTCGAGAGAGGGGGTGCTTCTTAGCAAACGGGTCTAACCAAACCTTCTCTACAGCAATGCCCCACCCACACCCCTCCCTCGCCCTCACCACACTTACTTCCTGATTTTCAGGCCTTCTTCATTGTTTGGGAGGAAAAACTCAAAAGATTTGTATGTCTTGACCATGTTCCGGCGATACTGACCGACGTTGAATTCTGAGGGGAGGAGAGGGTCAGTTTTCACAGGTCAGCAACCCTATCAACCCCTGCCCAGGACTCTGCCCTGGCCCTGACCACCACCCGGGCTTCTCTCTTCCCCTGCCTCAACAGTCCCTCCATGTTCCCCTTGGAGCCTCACCCCGAGTAGGCACACCAATCCAGTTGAGGTACCGGGTCAGCTTCTTGGAAATGTAGGTCTTGCCCCTGGCTGGCAGGCCCACCATGACGATGAGTGTCGGGCAGTTAGTCATGCAGACTGGAAGACAAGCAGCACTGTGATGGTTAATGCGGACTGTCACCTTGGTGGGCTTACGGTCACCATGGAAACAAGTGTCTGGGCTTGCCTATGAGGGAGTTTCTATTAGGTTAGCTAAGGCGGGCAGGCCTGTCTTGAATGTGGGTAACCAGCATGTGGGTAAACTGGACCGAAAGCAAACAAACAAACAAACAAACAAAATGAAGAAAGATGAGCAACAGCATCCGTCCTTCCATCTGTCCCTCCATCCTTCCGTCTATCCGTCCATCCATCCATCCGTCCCTCCATCTGTCCATCCATCCGTCCATCCATCCGTCCATCCATCATCTCTCCGTCCGCCTCCTCACCATGGCCACCATGTCCCCAGCCACCTCAAGCTTCTGCCACACAACTTCCCTGTCACAACGGCCTGCCCCTTGAACCGTGAGCCAGAAAAAACATTTCCTTCCTTAAGGTATTTTGTCAGGGCGACAAGGAGACTAGCTGGCCTCAGGCACACTGCCTCAGGCTGCCAGATCGAGTCTTCCTCTCATCCTGTGTCGTATCAGCCTCAGGGCACAGGGTTGGTACCAGCTGTACCTCCCTGGCTTCCTGGCGTCCGAGAGCTCTCTAAGAAGCCCCAGAGCCGGTCTTAGGCTGGCATTTGCTCTGTTCCCAAGACTGGACGGGCTCCGGTGCCTCACCAGCCGCTCTATCACAAAGCACACGCGGTGTGTGTATAAGGCACAGGCCGGCAGTTAGAGCCTGTTAGGGAGCTGTCCACTCGCTAAGGACTGCGCCAAAGCCTGCCCCTCTCACTAGGAATCCAGATCCTAATCTCCGTCTACTGTGGTGATTTTTTTCTCTTCAAAGCTTGGCCTCAAAGGTCTCCCTTCAATGGGTCCCTTCCCAGGAGCAGCTCCACCGGAGCCCGGGGCGTTGTCACCTGTTCGGTCACCTCACTAATGACTGCCCTCTCTGAACCAATTACTTGGAGAAGGGGTCACTCGTGACCATCCACCAAGCCAAGCAAACACCGACTGAGCCCTTTACCAGAGCGTTATCCTGGCGAGGCGTGTGGTTTACATCCGCTCGTGCAGGGGCGAGCAGGGTTGGGAGACCCTCACCTGAGGGTCCCGCTGCTTCCCACACCTGCCAGACGTAAAAGCCCCACCCGTGCAGAGCCCCTCACCTACGCTCTGTAAAAGAGGTCCCGAGGACTCACTGGCTTTTCAGACTGAACCTGTGTGGCTGTCCCTCCACGTGCCACTGGGACCTTAGGAGGCAGGGCAGAGCTTGTTGCCACCCTGCTGCCCCAGGGACGACCTTAACCACAGTAGTGCCTGAGCCCCCAGGGCCCTGGCCCAGCACCGATGGCTCAGTAAGTATGAGCCGGGAGACAAGAAGCACATCGAGGTGAGGGTCACATGGGACTGCGGCAGAGGTCCAACGATGACATTCCTCTGACAGTCTGCTCATCTCCGTTTCGCTTGCTACCAAGTCGGGGTGTCGACCAGAGAAGCTGCCAAGACCGGAGGTAGGGAAGACCTGTGCACAGCGTCCGTGGTCCTGAGCTGCGGCTGCCTACGACTGAAGCCCAAGCGGCAGGAGTGCTTGTGACTCAGCTCAGCTTCCGAAGTGACCAAACGTGACCCCACCCTACTCACAGGAGCCTTCTTTTTCATCACCCATAGGACCAGGGCCAGTAAACCCCAGGGGATGACCGGGGCCAGGTGGTGGCCCATCCCTTTAATCACAGCCCTCGGGAGACAGAAGCAGGAAGATCTTTCTGAGTTTGAGGCCAACCTGGTCTACAGAGTGAGTTCTAGGATAGCCAGAGCTGTTGCACCGAGAAACTATGTCTCACAAAAACAAAACAAGGCCAGGCAGTGGTGGTGCATGCCTGTAATCCCAGTACTCTGGGAGGCAGAGGCAGGGGGATTTCTGAGTTCGAGGCTAGCCTGGTCTACAGAGTGAGTTCCAGGATAGCCAGGGCTATACAGAGAAACCCTGTCTCGAAAAAAAACCAAATCCCCCCCCCCAAAAAAAAAGAGTTAAAAAGAAAACAAAAAATCCATAGGGGACAGACACTAAGCAGATGTGGTGAGCTGCCCTGCCTTCTCTGCCCACTGGGAGCCCCCCCCTTCGCCAGGCTCTAAGGAGCCCTCAGCTGTCTATCACAGACCGCAGGGCAGCTCTACCTGGTGTCAGTAATCAGGCAAGCATCTATCCCTAGTTTGATTCTGGCACCTTCTGGCACCTTCTGGCACTCTGAGTCTTGCCCTGAGCAGCAGGATTTAACACTTTCCCCAAGGAAAAGCCGGAGCCTGCCTGGGAAGCCGTGCCCTTTGCCTCACCCCGGCAGCATCCTGGACCACGGACACAAGTGTACTTCGACCCCAATGACACTCAGGTCTTGGGATGTGAGCGGCCATCATTCCTGTGCATGACCCAAACGCAGACCCTGGGGGGGGGGGCGGCGGGAAGGAGGAGACTTGAGCGGAAGCAAGAGCCTGGGCACTTGCAGAACAGCCTTGGCGGCGGCGTTGGCTAAGACAGAGGAAGCGTTAGGCAAGGCCCTGCCTCCTCAAGCCCAGCAGGCCTCTCAAGTCGCATTTGCACAATTCCTGCCCAGGCTGACCAGGAGTGCTGAAGCAATGTAAAGAGAGTTTATCAGCCATTATCAGGGGCAATCCAGATGAGCCCCTACACACACACACACACACACACACACTGTTCCCTCAGGGGCAGTACTCAGGCACTGTACCTACTCTTCACACCTGTCTTAGAGTTTCTGTTGCTGCCACGAAGCACCATTGACTAAAAGCAACTTGGGAGGAAAGAGTTTTTCTGACTGGCATTTCCATATACTGTCCATCACTGAAGGAAGCCAGGACAGGAACGCAAACATAGCAGGGACCTGGAGGCAGGAGCTGATGCAGAGGCCATGGAGGCCCTGGTCACTGGCTTGCTCAGCATGCTTGCTTACAGCCCCCAGGACCACCAGCCCAGGGCTGGCCCCACACACAATGGGCTGAGCCCTCCCCCAACAGTTACTAATTAACAGAATACCCTACAGGCTTGCCTGCAGCCTGACTTTTCCAGAGGCGTTTTCTCAATTGTGGGTCCCTCCTCTCAGATGACTATCACCTGTGTCACGTTGACATTTAAAAAAAAAAAACAACAACACACAAGACAGCACACACCTATTTCCTCAGAGCAGACCTGGCCTCCTCCCACTGTCTCTGGTGGCAGTGCCCCTGTTTCCCCGCTCCCATCAATACCCAAGGTGGGCGGTCAGGGCAGTGGACTGGATCTGGGCACAAAACAAAGCAATAAATTGGTGATCACCTCTGCTCCCTAAGATAAACTTCCCAGCAAAGAGTCAAAGCAAACCAAAGTTCAAGAACATTCGTGGCAGCCCTGCCTACAACAGCAAGATGTAGAGATAGTCCCTTGAGGAAAGAAATTATACACAGGGCAGAACCAGGGGGGGGACACTACAGACCTTGAGAGCCGTGGGGAAAGGTGGGGTACGCAGTCAGACGCTAGCCCTGGACCCACAAGGACTCCAACCTCTGGTAGCCAGGACACAGAAGACATATAACACCACACAGAGAGAGAAGGAAGTCAGAAGCCCTGTCAACTCAGCCTTCTCTGCTTCCTTTTTCCATATATTTACTGAAGGCCACAGCACCTCAGACTCCAGAGGCCTGAGACATTTGTGGCAATGGAGAGTGCAGGCCTGCCTGCCTATTTCCAGGACTTCCGCCAAAGGCCCAGGAGTGCATTCCAGGTAGACGCCTGAATTGGTTATACCTGCTCCCACCATCTTGGCCAGACTGAGAAATTAAGAGTTCTTAGACTGAGAACTCTTCAAAATTAAGCAACATCGCACCACAGTCACACTCAGGGGACAGAAGTTGACTCTCTGGGTGCCCTGTGCATACACCCAAGTCCTGTCACACCTCATGCCATCTTGTCACTAAAAGAAGCCACCAGAAAAGAAGAGTGGGGGCGGGGGGCGCTGCAGAGATAGCTCAGTAGTTAAAGCCACTTGTTCTTAACCTGGTGTTGGGGCACACGTCTCTTTAACCCCAGCTCTCAGGAGGCAGAGGCAAATGGATTTCTTTCTTTCTTTCTTTCTTTCTTTCTTTCTTTCTTTCTTTTTTTTTTTTTTTTTTTTTTGGTTTTTCAAGACAGGGTTTCTCTGTGTAGTCCTGGCTGTCCTGGAACTCACTCTGTAGACCAGGCTGGCCTCGAACTCAGAAATCCGCCTGCCTCTGCCTCCCAAGTGCTGGGATTATAGGTGTGCGCCACCACGCCCAGCTCGGCAAATGGATTTCTGTGAGTTTGAGGCCAGCCTGGTCTACAGAGTGAGTTCCAGGCCAGCCAGGGCTACACAGAGAAACCCTCTCTTTCAACAGCAAAGGACTTGCTCTTACAGAGGACCAGGGTTTGATTCCCAGCACACACACAGAGGAGCACAGGGTCCATAACTCTAGTTCCAGAGGATTTGGCGCTGTCTTCTGACCTCTAAGGACATCAGGCACACACACAGTGTACAGACATACATGAAAGCAAAATACTAAGACATATAAAATAAGTAAATAAATATAGCAAACTTAAAAAAAAATAAAAGGAAGACAAGACAAGACACATTGGCGTGGCTCTGGGTATTATAAATGTATCAGATTCTATCAACCGCTTATGATGTTCGAGGCTGGAGAATGTAGCTTTGTCAATTGGCCCCAACACCAACACCCTGAGGAGCTGCGGACTAGTGAGCAGAGAAAACCCACCACCGGCCCAGACTAGAAGTAGGCAGTTTCCATCTTCCCTGGAAAGGGCTGTGGTCAGGTTATCCTGCCTTGCCCTGGGGTCATTACGGTCCTGGCAATCTTCCAACCGGGCCCCAGGTCACTGTGCAAAGGGTAAAAGGTTGGACAGGTGCACACAGAGGGCGACTGGGTGTGCGGTGCCCTCTGGGACTCCTGGCTAGGGACACATCTGCAACTTCCCTTTCAGCCAAGTCACCTCCTGTCCAGAAAAATGTAGCCTTGGCTGTCCTGCAACTGTCAGGCTGGCCTTGAACTCAGAGATCCACCTGCCTCTGCCTCCCTGGGACTAAAGACCTGTGCCATAGCCACGTGGCACAAGAGCCACATTTCAATCCCACACTTAGAACGGAGAGAAACTGTACAGGCTCTGCCTCAGGAGCAGACAGAAGGGGCTGGCTCAGGCTGACACCTCAGGCTCCGACTCTGATAATAAAAGGCAAAAAGGAGATTGGTGGAGAGGAGAGCTGCTTCTGTGGTGAGGACAGCTGCTTCTCTTTCCTTTCTTCCCTTCCTTTCTTCCATTTTCTTTTTTCCTATTTGTTTTGTTTTGGTGTGTGTGTGTGTGTGTGTGTGTGTGTGTGTGTGTGTGTTTTGGTTTTTCAAGAGACAGGGTTTCTCTGTGTAGCCCTGGCTGTCCTGGAACTCACTCTGTAGACCAGGCTGGCCTCGAACTCAGAAATCCGCCTGCCTCTGCCTCCCAAGTGCTGGGATTTTGTTTTGTGTTTTGTTTTGTTTCTCGAGACAGGGTCACTCTGCGAAGCCCTGACTGCCCTGGAACTCACCATGCAGAGCCAGCTGCCTCAAACTCAAAGAGATCCTCCTGCCTCTGCCTCCTGAGTGCTGGGATCAAAGGTTTGCACCCCCATGCCCAGCTCGCTTCCACTTTTCAAGTATCCACTTTCGCCACTAGAGGCGAAAATGGTCTCTTCCTAGGCTGAGCTCTAGGGGTTGCTCCTTGTCCAAGACCACACAGCTGGTCCAGGATGTGGCTTTAGCATTACTGTCCCCAAAGTCCAGGAAGTCCAGGTCTCCACTCCTTCCTTCTGCAACAGGGGCAGCCACCCCCTGGTCTGGACCACTGTCCTAAAAGAGACTGGCAAGGAGCTTCTGCCTTAAGACTTCCTTTTGGAAGCTGGCCAGGCTAAATCCACAGCCCCTGAGGCCTCAGAATGTGTCTGGACAGCTACAGCTCTACCAGTACCTGTACTGTGGTCAGAGCCACCTCCCACAGGAACACAGTCTGCCTATGAACTACGGCCATCCTAGCAGGACCCGAGTGCTGACCATACACACACCTTCCCCACCCCCACCCCTCTCCTTACAGTAATGGTCAAAGTCATGGCCTCAGGCTGGCCTTGGAAACAGAAGCCCAGAGGACCCTCCCCTCCCTTATCACACACAGCAGCCTTCAGGAATGCACGGAGACCCTGGCACATCACACAACAGCCTGATCTCCATTTCCCATATCTGCGCCACCAGTTGTACGAGATGTTCTCTGAGGTCTTTGCCAAGCTGCAAATTCATTACAATATTTGAGTTACTTATAAGACAATTTTTCTTCTTTTCCCTGTCAATAAAAAGTTACAGCCTCGTTTAAGAACAAACAGAAAAACCAAGGAAGTAGATGAGAACACCCAGGATTCCAGGAGAGGTAAGTCACTTAGCAATTCAATGATTTCAGCATAGTTCTTTGAGGGGCGACTCTCCTGGGCAGTTATTTACCAGTGAACTAAAGTGGATGCCTCCCCATCCAGGGGCACAGAGATAGGTCCATATGGTGTGCTGCTCCTGTTGACTCAGTCCTGACAACTGTACTCCCCCCAAGTTCCTTTAAAACTTTGGTTTTAAAACCAAGGGGTACCTGAGGAATACTAGCCCGTCGCTAGGTTTTCTAAAGTGCTCAGCTCGGGAGAGGCCAGCTGCCTTGTCTGAAGCTACACTCCTCGGTTTCCAGCCAGACTACCGGCTAGCCCAATCTGTGGTCCGGAGGGAAGAAAGAGCCACGGCCACAAACGAAGCCCTCTCCTGTCCCCAGGCACTGGAAACAGCTTGGGTCAGTGTCTTCCCACTGGGCCGGACCCAGTCTCCAACAGACTGAGATGGCCCCTCACATCTGCCCCGACTCCCGCTTCACCACTCTTCCTCCGGCCACTGTCACAGCACCACGGTCACTCCCGCTCACCTGTTCCCAGCCTCTCACCTGTCCCCGACTCCGCCCATCGGTTACAATAGCCTCGCCTGTGCCTGCTTCTCTACCAGACTCCTGCCTTTCCACTCGAGACCCTCTTCTAGGCCGTCTACCCACCCATCCGGGTTCACCTCCCTTCTCCTCTCCTTGCGGACCCCGGTCTTACCACCACGCTGGCTGGCGTGCAGAGCGGGTCTGCCATTGCTGTACGGCATCCAGATCTTCTTCAGGGGGTTCTGGGTCAGTTCCCGTGGGGACGCCATCCCCGGGCTGGGATGAATCGGACTGCGCTGCTTCTCACCCAGCAACCGGGCCACCTCGGGCCACCCGAGGTCCCGCCCCTCCGGCCCCGCCCCCCCTCTAGCGGCTCCGACTCTTGTCAATCTTCTCGCAGGCCCGCCCCAGGACTAATAGGCTCCACCCAAACTAAAGAGGCACCGGCCTACGACTACGCATGCCCAGTTTTCCTATTGCCTCTTGGACCAAGCTCGCCCCCATCCGTCAAGCCAGAGCTGATAAACACGCATGCTCAATACCAACTGCGGTTGACTCCCGGATTCTTGCAGGCCCCGCCCCGGATGTGAGGCTTACCGTACTCAACCAGATTGTTCTTATTTGCATAGGCCCCACTCATGGTCCCGCCCAGGGCGCCGCAGCCCTGCCTCAAAGCTCGAGTGGCCTCTACTCCCTTGAGAAATGTGACCTCACAGTCGCCTGGTGAGAAGGGTACGTAGAGGCTGGGCGGGCCTGCGTGATCCTCAGAGCCGGATAGTCTAGACCAGCCTGGCAGTTGTTGTCCCTGAATGGCTCTAATGACTGACCTGCTGTCAACACCGCTGCGCCCTCCTGGACCTTCTCCGGGTCCTCCTCAGCTGCTTTTAGCCTCAAAACTTGCCGGGTCCATAAGACCAACGTGTTCAACCACGCAGAGAATTTCCCTTCTCTTAGGGACATAAACACAGAATACATCTCAAAATCGACCATGTTTTGGCATGGCTGCTTGGGGAATTTAGGCTAAATCTCTGATATATATGAACAAGCTATTTGGGGACTCACTAAGCAGCATTTTGATTTTCTTCCCAGGATTTATATTTTACCAATTATAATTTTGTTGCTGTTTGAGATTTCTTTCTTTGGGTGGGGGGAGAAGAAGGGCAGAGTCTCATGTAGCTAGGCTGGCCCGGAACTTAGTGTGTAGCCGAGGGTAACCTGGAGCTTCTGGTCACCCTGCTTTCACCTCCCAAGTTCCACTGTTTACACAGTGTTCTACAGGGAATCGAACCTAGGGCTTTGTCCGTGCTAGACAAGCTATGCTCCCAGCCCCAGTTAATGTTTTAATAATGATTTTTTTTTAATAAGCTTCTGTCTCTTCATCAGGAAAATGAGATGCAGACGTCATCAATTTTACAAGATTGTGGTACAGGCTAAATGTGTCAGTCTCAGAAATCTGTTTAAAAACATGTAGGCGTTCCCATTCATTATATTACCTCCCTCCATGCCTTTGAAGATGTACTGGGGCAAGGGCCCAGGGCCAGGGCTGGCAGCTCAGGCCTAAGTGGTACCATGTGCAAGGGTTCTCAGGCTGGGCGACCCCCAGTGAACATGGGGGTGGGGTGGGGGCAAGCGTGGGGAAGCCACTCTTCTGATTTTGACCTCCACTAGTCTCCAGAGAGCTCAGGCCTCTTCTTTATGCCCAGCCCCGCCTCTCCAAACTGTAGACCAGACTGGCCTTGAACTCAGAAATCTGCCTGCTTCTGCCTCCTGAGTGCTGGGATTAAAGGCGTGCACCACCACTGCCCAGCAGGGCCTGAATCTCAATCTCGCTACCCTCTCCTGCCACCAACCCTCTGGCAGGTTTCCTGCCTCACATGTGCCCAGCCAGAGACATGAAAAAGAAGGCTGACCTCAGTCACAGTTGGCACACCGTCCCTTCCTCTTGCATCTCTGCTTTGGGTCAGTTCAAATCTCAAACCGACTCTTCGGAGTTTGGCAAAGTCGGAATGACTGTGACAATGGGATCTTAACCACTGCACCAGGAAATGCAATTCAGAAGCCTGGTTGGGGCCTCCCTGGGACCCGCTCCGGCCGGCTGTCTGGGAACTCCCCTGCTCCGGGCAGAGCTCCTTTTCCTCTTACCTCCTTGCCCGGTGCAGAATCCTCCCTCCATTCCCAGAGGGAAGTGAGCAGCTCAAGCACACCCACGCGATTCCTCTTGCAAACACCGGCAACTCCTCCTTTTCCGAAGCCACTCATTCTGCCCCTGTCTGTGTCCTGGCCATGGCCAAGGTCATCCTGGGACCACAGTTAGTGGCAGAGACCTGTCAGTCCTCACAAGGCTGCCCCCTTAAACACACATGGGTACCCAGCACCCTGTCAGTCTCCTGCATCCTCTTCCCCAGAACTCTTGGCTGTTACTCAAGAGCTGGTAGCCGGGACAGAGCCACCTCCACACCCAGTCTGAGCCTGGTTTCAGGAAACAGAGCTCTGTACCTCCTACTCCTCCTCCGAGCTCACCCCCAGCTGACCCAGACACACCCTCTCAAGTCAGATATGCAGCTAGGAAGTCATAGGTCAACCTCTGGAGCCCGGAGAACCTTCCTAACGCCAGGGTCTGCATCTGTTCTGAGGACCTCTCCCAGTCTCCCTTCCCACAGCCCCTTTACTTAGGTGAGGAATGGAGGGTGGGGCCAGGGAGGAGCCAGGCTACGGGCTCACCTCCCGGCCTTCACAGCGTCACAGCCTACATCTGCCTCCCGCTCAGAAAGCGCTGATGGCTTTTCCCTCTCGAGGGCATCTCAAAGCTGTACCACTTAACCCTGTCCCGTGCACAGGCAGGGGATGCTAGTGCTCACTCAGGCCTTCTCTGTCCCTGGCTGGCTCTCTGGGTACCACATGTACTGACCGCTGGACCTCTTAGTAGAAGACATATGATCAAAGTCAGTTCTCAAGGGTCAAGCTCTTCCCACTCTCTGTGTCTTCTGCCTCGTCCTGGCTGTACCAATAAGCCACCATTTACAGCACAAAGACCCAGGGCCCTCAGGCCTACCGCACAAGTGCACGTGAACGTGTTCACCCCCAGAAGCACGGGTGTTAATTAGTCCTGGACCCAGGCATGCACACACGAACAAAACACAGTCCAGGGCCTGCTGGCCTGCTCCTTCTCTTCCTCTTCATTGCCTGACCAGATGCTGCTTTGCTGGGTGGAGACAGTTCCCAGGAACACTAGCTTCCTCTGGCTGTTTCCAAAAACTGTCCCCAGCGTCCCTCTGGGCCCAGGGTTCACAGTGTGAGGTTCTGACTTAGGGGTCTGCAGCCATGAGAGTGGCAGCCTGCGACCCCTGATCCGTAGTCTTTCCTGATCCAGCCTGGCACAGAGCACACGGTAAATGCGCCAAGGGACTGAAAGCTACCAAAGGTGCAAAGAGACAGCTCAGAGAGGCTTCCGGAAAAAGAAAGGGGACACAGGAGGCGTGTAAAGAAACTCAAGACCAGCATGGAACACACAGTGGGCGCCCTAGTAGAAATATAGGCTTAAAGGCTAAGGCGGATCTATATAAAAACAAAAACACAAACAAAAAAACTTCCCAAACTGGGTGACCATGATGAACAAGACCCCTCAGAGCAGCAAGGGGCACAGTGGGGAGTGTCTCAGGCAGCTCCAGCTGGCTGCTGCTCCTTGGCTAAAGGAAGACACTATTTATAGACATCCTACCTTGTTGGAGGCCCCGTTCCCTCCCCTTCAGGTCACTGACAAATTGATGCCCTTTCAGAGTACTCTGAGAGAACCCCCCCCCCAACACCCTTCCGCTCCCTCCACACCATCTTTACTACACCCAGCTCTTTTCCCAATCCCCACCCTCCCCATGCTACCCAGCCTACCCTGGCTGTGGCTCTCCCGCCAAGGGTCGGTTAGAGAGGTGCCTCCTAATGTCCATCTGTCCATCCTGCAACCGAACTAGCCAGGGCCGCCGCCCCCTCCCTCGGTCCCCGCCCCCCCCTCGCTCGGGAAGGCTAAAGAAACCCCGCCCCTGCACGCCCCCCCCAACCCGCTGGCTCAGAGGAAAACTGGCCACGCCTCTGCAACCGTCTTAGACCCGCCCTCCCGGGGCTGCTTTGCTCTGTGAGGTTGCCAGGCCGCCCCCACCCCGTCCCCCCCATCCAGGCAAGCAGCTGCACTCTGCACTCCGGGCCATTAGCCCAGCGGTGCTTTTTGCCAGTCAGAGCAGCCCATACCTCTCAGGGTCCGGCCTTTTTTCTTCTTCTTGAGTTGTCTACACCACTGGGAGCCCCTGCCTCAACCACAGGCAAATAGGATCACACTCCCCAGAAAGTCAGTTTCAGCACCAGCCCAGCAATGGACTAGGGGGTGTAAAGGTGAGGCCTGCTCCTCTCACAGTGAGCAGGTCAGAGGGGAGGGAGGGAGGGTGAGTGGAAGGGCAGGGAAGCCAGGTGTGACTCAGCCTCCGTGTGTCACGGCCTGGGTGCGCATGACTGGGTGATTCGGGTGCATCCTATCCTCAGTCATCTGACATTTGCATGGACACCGTGTCGCCGCTGCGAGATGCTTGGCGGCATCGCTCTGCTTTGCAGTTGAGGCTCGAAAACCGTGAACAGCTTAGGACGCCCACGCACCTGGCAGGCCGCTGAGGAGTGGGTCGTCAGTGCTTCCTGGTGTGTTATGTGTAGATTTGGGGGTCAAACACCCTCTTCTTCCAACCTTTGCACACACACACACACACACACACACACACACAGCTGTCAGAGGCTTATAACTGGCAGAGACTCAGCAGTACACACACATACACACATACAGACACACACAGCTGTCAGAGGATTATAACAGGCAGAGACTCAGCATGTACACACACACACACACACACACACACATACACACAGCAAAACCACCAGGGTCAGGTTTCCCACGTTCACGTTGTGGTCACCTATGCTAGTGCCTGGAGATGTTTTTGATAACCACATCTAAGGAGGATGCTACCTAACAGAACACAAAACAAGCATGTCATCAGATGAGATGACACATGCTTGTAACACGAGCACCCAGGAGACTGATGCAGAAGGATTGCTATTAGCAAGTGCTAGGACATGCAAGGATCCCATTGCCAGACTGTTGTTTTTTTGTTTTTTTGTTTTAATTTATTATGAGTGCTCTGCTGCATATACGTCCACATGCCAGAAGAGGGCGTCAGATCCCCTTATAGATGGTTGTGAGCCACCATGTGGTGGTTGCTGGGAATTAAACTCAGGACCTCTGGAAGAGCTCATGACCACTGAGCCATCTCGCCAGCCCAAGACTGTCTTTAAAAACAAAAACAAGAGCGGGGCGTGGTGGCACACGCCTGTAATCCCAGCACTTGGGAGGCAGAGGCAGGTGGATTTTCTGAGTTCGAGGCCAGCCTGGTCTACAGAGTGAGTTCCAGGACAGCCAGGACTACACAGAGAAACCCTGTCTTGAAAAACCAAAAACCAAACAAACAAAACCTCAGAACAAGCACGTGACCCTCTCCAGCACTCTCTGGTGTAGCAGCCTCAGGTTGGGGGGGGGGAGGGGCAGGCCTGTGGGCCTTAGATGGATCTCAGGTGCAGCACCGGTGTCCTGTGTTGACTCTCCTTTCCATTTAAGAATGGAGCTCACATGGTGGTATCTAGATGCTCTGTGGCTGCCAGACACAGTTAGGCATGACAAGATTCCACATATTGAACATACGTGCTAGTGTCCAAGATGCCCAAACACAGTGTGAGGGGCTCAGAAACACGGCAAGACACTAGATGGCCAAGCTGTGTAAACATACGATAGATACTTGGGAGCTATGGCGGTGGTCCTCTACGGTGATCTCTGGGTATGTGCTTGACCTAAATGTAGTACTGGCCATCTTCATGGCCGTCCTCCAGAACTTCTCATCCAGGGTCACCCCATCTTTATGACCTCCTTCTTCAGTCTCAGCGGCGGCCCACACGGGCTAGTATTTGGGCATTAGTGGCAGCCTGATTCCTGGCAGTCTCGTAACGAGCCTGTTCCAGTAAGATCCGCAGGAGGCCAACAGGGACATCCAGGGAGAGTCTGATACGAGTGTCCAGGTAAGGGCTGGCTTTCGAGTTGCTCCAGGAAGCTGAGGGCCCTGTGGTAGTACCTGAGGGGCTCTCTGAGGCCACAGAACGGGGAGTTGTCTCCGGAGAGTTCTGAGGGAGGAGCCAGAAGGTAGGGATAGGGGTTCCTGGGACAAATAGGATCCGATCCAACATCAGGACCATGAACGCCACCAGTGCCCGCCTGGCCATCATGTGGTAAGGCTGTAAGGAGAAAACAGGCTCAGGGTCTGGGCTCAGCAGCTCTAGTTCATTGGAAGGAGACAGACAGACAGACAGACAGACAGACAGAAGCAAGAGGCAAAGAGGGGCTGGGGAGGTTACAGAGGCCATGCCAGGGACAGAGACACAGAGGCAAAGTTGGAGAAAGAAGAGAGCCAAACAGGACCAGAGACAGAGGAAATGAAAATGCTTACTTAGCCCTAAATACTCAAGGCACAATTAGCAAGTTAAATGATTCCCAAGAAGGAGAAAGGAGAGGACCTTGGGCCTGAAAAGATTGGATCCAGTTTTGTAGGAGAGTACCAGAACAGAGAAATGGTAGGGGGGTGATTGGGGAATAGTTGGGGGAGAGAGGACTTATGGGACGTATGGGGGGGGGGGACTGGGAAAGGGGAAAGCCTTTGGAATGTAAACAAAGAATATAGAATTTAAAAAAAAAAAGAAAAAAAGAAAAAGAAAAGAAAATGCTTACTTAGGCAGGGTGGTGTCTGTCTATAATCCTGGCAGTTGGGAGGGTGAGGCAGGATCCAAGCTTGAAGCCAGCTTGGGTTGCAAAACTGAGACCCTGTCTAAAAACCCCAAGGAGAACAGAAGGAGCACACATGGGAGCTATGGTCAGAATGGCATCAGAGGTGGAGAAAGGAAAGGGCTTGGCAGGTGGGGGGAGCAGAAGAGGAAGAAGAGGAAGAAGGTAAATGGGGCGGAGACAAAGCAAGAGAGGGGAAGACAGGAAAAGGGACAAGGCAGGAAGAGACCAGCCACCCAGGACACAGCTAGCGGGGAAGACTCAGAAAACGCCAGTGAGAGAATGGAGCCGGGCTCCGAGTGCATGACTGCTCGAGGAGCCGTGGCAGTGGGCGCAGGTGAGGCAGGGCAAGCAGAGACCCCAGAACCTCCCAGCGCCAGGCATCTCCATTCTCCAACCCCAGGCCCCCTCCCCCCAGCCCCTTCCCATCCCGACTCAAGGCCACTCATACCGCTATGCCAGTGTCCTCGGGTAGGCTGAGACGGCTGGGGCCAGGCAACAGTCCTGCGGCTGGACCTTTCCTCCACTTCGAGGCCCATTTATCTCCCCCCAGCCTCCTGGGGTAGGAGCTAGGGCATGCCTCCTGGCACGAGGCAGCTCCCTACCTATGACTCACCCCCCTCCTGGGGAGCCAGGACACCTCCTTAGCCCCCACCTTACTTATTTCTTTCGAGGGGACAAGTTACGGGGACTAAGGTCACAGAAAAAGAACAAGGGCCAGGCGTGAGGAGTCTATACCATGCGGTACAATGTTGACTACCCCTTGCCCCAAAGGAAGCCTGCCTCCTGATACCCCCATCCCACCCAGACAATCAACAACAAGGGCCTTTGAAAACAGCAGCTTTAATGCCCCCCCTTCCCATCAGCACCATGTATCACAGCCTCGGGTCAAGGGTCAGGTTGGACACCAGTCACATCCATTCACTGCCCACGGCCACCCCCAACAGTGAGTCATCTGCCAGGAAAGCGGGCGCCACAATGGAGACTTGTCCACAGGGGGGAAGGCTAGACCCACAGGACCAAGTCACTGAAATAGCGGACACGGGCACGCGCTCACGTGCACACAGGACTCTAGCACCAAATGGAGAACAGCGGGACCCAGCTGAGCCCTGCCACCGCCTCCAGGGACTGCTGGCCACCAAGCATATCATCAGGGCCTCAGCCCTGGGCAGCACCTGCGAGGAACACATCAGAAGACATTCAGCCCTCTGAACCTCTTTCCCAACATGAAATCTGCACAGAAACACGTCAAAGCATCCAGGAGGGATGGAGTGTGTGGTCCGACTCCAGAGGGACCTTTAACAAAAAAGAGGGACCACGCAGGCTCATCAGCTAGGGACATGTAGCCAGGTCTGGGGTCTGGGATCTGCTCCAGGTCCTCTAGTCTGCGGGAACGTCTTGGCCAAGCACTGATAGATGTAGACGCAGCCTCCACTGAGAGCATCTAGGGTCATACCTGCTTTCTGGCTGTGGACACCTTGGGGTGGGCAGTGGCGCTCACATGCCTCCCGGGTTCTAAAATGATTGGCATTCCCTCCGCAGCCACCGTAGACAAAGGGATGACAGGCTGTGCCACCAGGCACAGCTCGATGGTACCAGCGCAGGGTATAGTCGGTACAGGAGCCCTCATCCAGCGGTAGGGAGCAGACATCTAGGGACAGCAGTTGCTTAGGTCACCGGGATAGTGGGGATCAGAGGAATCCAAAATCAGCCAAAGATCAGCGGTGGGATGGGCTCTGCTCCGAACTACCTGAACCTCTCTGGTCCCAGTCCTTAATCTCAGCATCACCATCCCATGGAGCGTCAGGGTCCTGGTCGTCCTCCACAGAATACACGGAGTACTCGGAGAAGTCATCATCATCTTCAGGGGGCACCTGGCCTGCAGGCAGGGTGGGGTGTGCTGTGAGGAGACCCCTACTAGTTCTGGGACAGAATAGACAACAGCTGCCCCCTCCCCCATGTGCAGAACCGCGTGCGTGTCCTGTGTGTAGGCGCTATATACATTCAATGTGCCCCGACGAGTTCCCATATGCATAACTGTTCCCAACCTGTACATGCCCAGTGGGCTGTCAGCCTCACCTTCCTCCTCTACATGAGAGACCCGGAGCACAGGAACACGGTGGAGCCGGGGGCCAGCTGTATCCGCAGCATAACTGGGGAGGGGTCCTGAAGCACAGAGCAGGTGGCGACACCCTTGATTATCATCGTCAGCCACCCTAGCCACACCCCTACTGAGAGGACCCAGATGATAGGCATCTAGTCGGCGCCTTGGATGAAGAAACGTTCTAGATACAGAAAGCTACTCACGTGATCCGGATGCAATAAACTGGCCCTGGCAGGCTGGAAGAGACAGAAAAGGTAGAATGAGACCATGAGAAGTGGAGGACAAGATGCAAAGGCAGGAAGATGGGGGGGAGAGAAACAGACAAAAGGCACATGCATGGCTGCTACAGAGAGATATACAGAGAGAGAGAGCCAGCGAGCCAGTGAGAGACAAGGAGTGAGAGAGAGGACAGGTGAGAGGGGAGAGGAGGAAGGAAGGAGAAAGACAGGAGGGAGCACAGGGGAGATGAACCCTCAGGGAGAAGCTGGGAACAGACCAGCGATGCGAGGGCAGCCGGGGTCAGGAAGCAAGGAGATGAACGCAGTCATGACATTCAGCAGCAGGGCCCCCAGGACCACCCCTCCCCCTCCTGTGTCACATCTGGAACCAGCTCTGCTCCTTACGACCCCTCCACACAGACAGTCATCAGAAGGCTGTGTAGCCGCCCACATCTCTGTCTGCCTCCATGAAGGAAGTCCTGTTCGCGTGTTTATTCTCAACATCTGTGTTGCTCATAGCCACGGGGGCCCCGCTCGCCCTCTGTAAGTTCTGGGGACTTGCCGGCCCCCATCGAGGTGTCCTGGGATGCAGTTAGGGCAGGAGACTCCCCACTAGACCCACTCACCACAGTGCTGACTCATCTCCTGACGCACAAAGCCCCGAATGTCATCCTCCTGGAGACACAAGACCACAAGGTCTCTGAAGAACCCATGAATCACGGGTCTCATAATGCAGGAATCAAGGACAAGTCATAATCAAGTCAAGAGCCCCGGGACTCGGGTCAGGGTTCTGGGTGCCCCAACCCACCCAGGCTAAACTCACAGTCAGCGCGGGTTCTCCCTTCTCCCCACGGGGGCCAGCAGGTCCTGGTCGCCCCTACGTGTGACAAATGTAACCAGGTTGTGACAGATCTCAGACACCAGAGACGATGCTAATCTCTGACCTCAAGCCGGGGTATCCCCACTCACCTGCTCTCCTCTCTCACCAGGGGTGCCAGGAGCCCCCGGAGCCCCCACCACACTCTCTCCAGGGGGACCTCGCTCACCCTGTCAGACACAAGGACCAAGTATGCAGAGTCAGTGACGACTTTGGGTCAGAATACAGAGGCAAGCGAAAGAGGAGATTAAAGCATGGTTTGTGGTTCCAGATTTAGAGGCCGGAAAGGCGGGGATGCTGGGAGTGTGTGTAGCTCAGCGGTGCAGCATGTGACTAAGTACAGCCGTGGGTCTGACCCTCAGCACAGGCTGGAGAGACGGCCCAGCAGTTATGACACTTGATATTCTTGTTTCTTTTTCCAAAGATTTATTTATTTCATGTATATAAATACCCTGTCGCTGTCTTCAGACACACCAGAAGAGGGCATCAGATCCCATTAAAGACGATTGTGAGCCACCATGTGGTTGCTGGGAACTGAACTCAGGACCTCTGGAAGAGCAGTCAGTGCTCTTAACCACTGAGCCATCTCTCCAGCCCCCAACACTCGATATTCTTATAGAGGACCCAGACTCGGTTACCAGCGCCCGTGTGGTGGCTCACAATCATCTGTATCTCGAGTTCTAGGGGATCTGATGCCTTTTCTGGCCTTCTCAGGCATCAGACACACACATGGTATAAAACATTCACACGCACAGGATAAAATTAAACTTTAAAAAACAAAATGGCAGCAGGCATGGAGGTGCACGCCTTTAATCCCAGCACCTGGGGGGCAGAGGCAAGCAGAACTCTGAATTTGAGGCTAGCCTGATCTATATAGAGAATTCCAAGCTACCCAGGGCTACATAGTGAGACCCTGTCTAAAAGCATCAGGGAGGGGAGGGTCAAGTCAGGCATCATGGTTGGAAATCCTTACCTTCTGGCCCTGAAGCCCTTCAGGTCCCTTGGGACCAACACCACCAGGTGGCCCTGGAGGACCACTGGAGCCGTCATTTCCTCTGGGACCTGGGAAGCCCCCAACTCCTGGGGGCCCCTGTGGAAAGATAGAGAAGGGTTGGTGTTTAAAACCCCTTCAAGATGAAACCACTACCAGAGACAATGCTCTCCCCAGACCACAACCCCTGACCTCAACTTACCCTCTCCCCTTTCTCTCCTTGGTCACCCTTGGGTCCTGACTGTCCATCAAAGCCTCTGTCACCCTGGAAACAGAAGCAGAAAAATACTCAGCCCTGACATCCTTCTGCTCTTGTATCTTCTTGAGCTTTGTGAGTTCCCTGGCCCACCCCCCACACAGTGTATGATCCAAGCGTCTGTTACCATGTCTACTGTGATTCCATGACACCCGCTCCACCCAAGCCCTGTCCTGATACAACACGACCCCTGCTTTCTCCTGAAATCTCTAAATCGGCCACACGATCCCCCAAAGCCACAACCTTCCTTGACTCTGTCATGACTTTCTTTGCCTATCCGACTCCACCCCCATCATGTCCATTATCAAGAGCCCCTGTACCTTGGGACCGATCAGGCCCTCTTTCCCAGGAGTCCCAGACGGACCCGGCATACCAGGCTCCCCCTAGAGGAAAAAAAATGTGAGGATGGCTCTCACGTGAACTGCTCCTCTTCACTTAGGGTGTGCCCGGACGCTCACCATGTCTCCTTTCTTTCCTGCTAACCCAGGGCGACCAGGAAAACCAGCTTCTCCCTGAAGGTATCAAGAAAAGGAGTGAGCTTTGGGTCCCAGCACCCCCAGCCTATCCACATCATCCCCACCACCCCGCATCAGTCCCCACGGCCCCCGCATCAGCCCCACGGCCCCCGCATCAGCCCCACGGCCCCCACATCAGCCCCACGGCCCCAGAATCTCCTGTTACATCTATACCTTATCTCCTTTTTCCCCATCAAGGCCACAGGCTCCCTTCATTCCTCTTTCACCCTAAGGTAGGAAAGCAAACAAGAAGACAGCTTCTCAGTCAGGTGTGGTGGCACACATCCGTAATCCCAGCACTTGGGAAGTAGAAGCAGGAGGGTCAGGAGTTCAAGTCCAGGCTTGGCTACGTAATAAGTTTAAAGTTAGCCTGCACTACACAAAGAGCCTGGGTCTAACAATTTTAAGAAGAGCTATTACTATTTCACCTTGAATCTTTGAGCTTAAAGCCAGCTCAGCTCCTACAACTGGCTTTAGACCTTCCCAACTTGAGCTAAGAACCCCGAGCTCCCAAATCTGAACCCAGGCCCCTTATTCTCCAACACCAGGCCATCTTGGCTCACCTTGAGGCCCCTGGGACCCGTGAAGCCAATATCTCCTTTGTCTCCTCGGAAACCAGGGGCTCCGTCCTTTCCTGGGGCTCCCTGGGGAGAAATGGTGTTGACACGGATCAAGACAGGAGACTGGGGCATCAAGAGGAACCGCCTTAGAGTGCAGGCAGGGTTCTCTGGTCACCACCCATTGCCTCGGGGACAAGGGTCAGTGTGGGCTGAGGTCACCATCATAGAGTTCACTACAGAGGTAGGAGCTTCTGAGAAAAGGGAAGTTCATAAAAAATGAGGTCCCTAAAAGGCTACATGGGCCTGGTCATCATGGGAATGAGGGTCTTATAAGGATGTGGGTGTCTCTAGGGGATTGGGGTACCTTACCGGCTCACCGGGGATCCCTGTAGCACCTGGCTCTCCCTGTGGGAAACAGATTGAGGTAAATCCTTCAGTGTAACGGTGCCCTAAGCTGGCACCATGCAATCATTTGGTGACCCAGTAAGCCAGGCCCCAATCAGCACATAGAGCCTGTGTGAACACACGTGACCGAGGAAACCAAGATCCCTTTAACATAAATCCCCAAGGCAGGTGTGAGTGTGAGCGACTGGGCCTGGGGTGGAACTTGCCTTGGGTCCTGTGAGTCCTCGAACTCCAACTGACCCAGCCGAGCCTTTGTCCCCAGGCTCTCCTTTGGTGCCCTTTAGGAATGACCGGAAGAAAGGACAGAATCAAGACACCATCCGGAGCACCCCGAACAGGCAAAGAGCCCCCTGGCTGTCTCCAGAGGGTCCCCTTATAGAGTTGTAGCCCAGAGCCTCCTCCTGGTCTCACCAGGAGCCACTGGAGCTCCCCCATGGTCCCTGTCTGTCACCTAAGCTTCCCTCTCGCACACAATAAGTGTTGTCCTTCTCTGACTCTCTGTGGCACACACACACACACACACACACACACACACACACCCTGCAGGACCCCATGAGGACAGCCCACCCCACCCTCTTCCTTGTACCTTGTCACCAGGATTCCCACTTTCTCCCGGAGGTCCTTTGTCACCATCTATGCCTCGAGGCCCTCGTTGGCCCTAGGTCAAGAGGTCAGAAATCAGGATGAGGAGCCTGGGTCAGGGGCTGGGCGCCCCTCGTGTTCTGGAAAGCTGAGCTCTCGGGTCCCCTGGGCCAGCCCCACCGAATTCTTTCCTACAGCCAAGGGAGACCGAGTTCATATCTGAGCCCCCCCCACACACACACACACACTCACCACATCCCCTTTGGCACCTCGTGGCCCGGGAGGCCCCTCAATCACAGCTGAGTCGCCCTGAGGGGCAGGGAGGGATGAGAAGAGTCAGGAGCACCCCAGTTTCCTGCTCTGACTCTCCCCCCTGCTAGCTACACTCACCTTGTCACCCTTGAGCCCTGCAGCGCCAGCATCTCCCTGTTGGGTGGAAGGATGAGAATCTCATGGAGCCGGGGGAGGGGCCGGGCCTTAATGACAATATCCATCAGCACCCCCACTCACCCCAGGGCTCTTCCTCCCACGCTCTTACCTTCTCTCCTCGCTCTCCCCGGCTGCCAGGGGGCCCCTGTGTGGAACGGAGTGATGAGTTAGGGGACCGTGGGGGACTAGGGCAGCCCAAAGGACAGAGTAAGACAGGACTAGAGAGGGAATAAGAGGACCAGAGCCAGCAAAGAGAACCAGAGGGCCGGGACAGTCCGCGGGCAGGCAGGGACGAGTCAGTCCCCTGGGCTCTCCCTGACAAGACATACCATGAGTCCACGAGGTCCTTCCTGGCCAGGGTGGCCATCTTCACCCTGAATGATGGATGGCATTAGGTCCACTGAGTCAGAGGTTGGGAATCTGAGGCAAAGACTACAATGGAGGGGCGGTGAGCCCTGGCTGTGGCGACATATACATACCCGGACACCTGGTTCACCACGCTCTCCTCGGGGCCCTGGCGGCCCTGCTCCTGCGTCTCCCTAGAGTTCAACAGGAGTAAGTAAGGGGACTGAGTAGAGGACAGAGGATCGTAGGAGCTCGGGGAGGCACAGGAGGGAGCCAGCAGTGCACCACCTACCTTGTCGCCTTTGAGTCCAGAGGCGCCAGGTGCTCCCTGCGGGTCAGAGTGGGGTGAGGAACCTATGGACTTGAGGTGCCCCGTACCCAACCTCATGGCCTAGTCCCCATCAATGACTCTCACGTGGGCAGACTCGGGGCATTAAGGCAGGTCTACTCACGGCTGACCCTGGTGGTCCAGGTGGTCCCAAGGGACCTGGGGCACCTTCTCTCCCTGGGGGGCCTGCCAGACCCTAGAGAAAGCAAGGGAGATGGGGAGTGGGTTGGGAATCACCCTTCTCTTTCTCTCAAGACTGGGTACCCCTAAATAAGGGGCCCAGTTCCTTCCCCCCACTTGCTACCAAATTCAGAGGTTCCTGGGGTGACCAAGTCCCCGGTGCTCACCCCTACCCTCTTACCCGCTCTCCAACAGGCCCTGGCTGGCCCGTCTCTCCTCGAGGTCCTGTCTGACCAGGAAACCCAACAACGCCAGGAGCACCGGGGGGACCAGGGAGGCCCGAGTCTCCCTGAAACAGGTTACAAGGGGGAGTGGTCACAGGACACCTTCCCAGGTCTGTCCCCAGAACCCCTCCTCCCGCCCCAGGAGCCTGTGATGGAGCATGACTTACCTTCATACCTGGAGGACCACTTGGGCCAGGGGGGCCCTGAACCCCAACACCTGGCTCACCCTTTGAGGGAAAGAGGGGTGTCATCAGGTTCAAAAAGTCATATGCCCATGGTTCCGAGCAAAGGCCCTTCCATATAAATGTACCTTGAGACCTTTGAGCCCTGGAGCCCCTTTTTGACCCTAAAAAATAAAAAAAAAAGAATATATATAATATATAATAAATATAATATTTGCATATATAATATATAATATATATATATAAATATATAAAATAATTCAGGCTGGAGAGATGACTCAGAGGTTAAGAGCACTGGCTGTTCTTCCAGAGGACCCGGGTTCAATTCCCAGCACACACACAGGGCAGCTCACAACTATCTACAACTTGAGTCCCAAGGAATCCAATGCCCTTTCTGGCCTCCAAGGTCAACAGGCAATCAGGCAGTGCACAAACAAGCAGGCAAAACACTCCTGCACATGATTAATAGTATAAGGATGTTGATACCAAGCTTCTCTATG
This sequence comes from Apodemus agrarius, assembly GCA_964023405.1. NCBI lineage: Eukaryota > Metazoa > Chordata > Mammalia > Rodentia > Muridae > Apodemus > Apodemus agrarius. Next base: position 111,800,949 of record OZ030012.1, on the reverse strand, counting down.
GATCAAAACTGTCACAGGGGAACTGAGATGATTACGAGCCCCTGGGAACACAGACAGGACCATAGGCTGGTGAGAACCCAGGCCAAGGGCGGCCCAGATGTGACCACAGACACGTGGGAGTTCAGCCGTGACCACAGGCACACAGAGCTCACACATGAGCGTGCAAACAGGAGGGAGCACAGATGTGGCACTCAATGGAAGCCCCGTCAGGAAACTTAGATGTGAAGACAGATGTGTACTCAGGCAGACGGGGGCGGAACACAAGATTGCAAACACATGACCAGGGAGAGGCCTGCAGAAATACTGCTGCGTCCTGGGACCTGGGCGATGAGGCAGTATTAGACATGCGCGGACTCGGCCATGGTAAGGAGCCATGGTGGAGGATGGGGGAACCGAAGCCACGCTGGCATCCACAAGTACGGAAGTCCGCAGATATGGCGGCCAAAAAGCACGCAGCGGTGTGTTATGTGTTCCAGACAGAAACTTCCAGAGAACATAAGCATAGAGGTTCGGCGCTATGAACAACCCCAAGAATGGTCTTTGTTTTCATGGTCAAGCCAGGCTCGGTCCTGCCCAGACCCCAGACTTACATCTTCCCCAGGGTCCCCAGGCTCTCCTGCACGGCCGGCTTCACCCTGCACATAGAGGATGGTCAGGGCCTCTGGCCTCCCGGCCTCACCCCTCCTCTGCCTAACACTTATGCCAGAAGCCCAGACCCACTCACCTTTTCACCCCGTGGTCCAGGCAGTCCTCGGTCACCTTTGGCTCCCTACAGACATAAGGGTCATAGGACCACGCACGTGTCAGTCGCAAACAAACCTTAAGGAGGTAGGCCTGAGGCCAGGGTCGAATGTGGGGCAATCTTGTGAAAGCTAAGAGTCAGGAGAATAGATAAAGGACGCCTGTTGTCAGGGGTGTCACACTCACCGGCTCACCCAGCAGGGCTCCAGCGAGGTCTCCTGGGGCTCCCTGATAACAGAAGAGGTCAGTGGCTCTCTCTCTCTCTCTCTCTCTCTCTCTCTCTCTCTCTCTCTCTCACACACACACACACACACACACACACACACACACACACACACACACTCGTCCTTAGCCCTTCCTTTCCATACTCACCTTCTCGCCTTTTGCTCCGGGGGGCCCGACCACCACCTGTGGGGAAGACTGGGTGAGTGGTCTAGTCACCCTTGGTTCCCACCCCATCCCGCCCTCCCTGATGGCAAGTAGAAACTGAGGCTTAGGGCAGGGAGTAGGGACCAGAGGCAAGAGTCACCTGTCCAGGGGCCCCCACAGGCCCAGGTTCTCCTTTAGGTCCAACAGGGCCGGGCAGGCCTGGCGACCCCTGTGAGAGAGCAGTGTGAAGAACTAAGTCTCCCCATCATATCCCGGACGCCCAGCTCCTACCCAGCCAGTGGGGCACAGGGTGCCACACCAGGCCCACCACCAGCCCTCCTAAAACACCTACCGGCACACCAGGACCTCCCCTGTCTCCGTCCTTTCCACTGCTACCATCACGGCCTGGGGGTCCTGGCTTCCCTGTCTCCCCCTGAGAAGGCACTCAGTCAAGGACCTACATAATGACCCTTAACGCTTGGAGCCCAGCCCAAACCCACCAGGACTTACCACTTGTCCAGGCAAACCTGGAGAGCCTTGTGGACCCTGGGGAGGGGGGGAGCAGATATAAGATCATATAAGGTGAGGGACAAAGGACACGGGAGAACGTGGAACCGAGGAACACAGGAGCTACAGCACCACTCACTCACCACGAGGCCGGAAGGGCCAGGAGGGCCAGGGAGTCCCACAGCTCCAGTAGGTCCAGGCAGACCCTGGAAGCAGAAGTCCAGGCCAGTGGCAAACCCACAAGTGTCCTTGTAACCTACCCCACCAGCCAACGGCCACACCACTCACCCGTCCTGGGGGTCCCGTCTCTCCAGGCTCCCCCTGTAAAAGGCCCGGAAACCATGTGCTCAGCTCCACCACGGGAATAGACAGGCGTGGCATCGCCTCCCTTCTTCATCTGAACATCCCATTCCCCTTCCACGCCCAGACTCACCTTCAGGCCAGAAGGGCCCTGGGGTCCTGCAGGGCCAGCAAGACCCTAGAAAAAAAGTGTGAAGGCAGGACACAGGCTTCAGTGTTGTCTGTCGGGGTTCCAGGATTCTCGTGACCAAAGCCTGGCTTATCAACAGGGACAGATGACTGTCCCCTCTCCTACCCTCACTAAACACCGTTTCTCCATCACTCACCGGCGCACCAGGTGGTCCAGGGTCTCCATGGCTACCCTGTTGGGGAGAGACTGATGAAAGGAGCCAGCCCCAGCCAGGGGGAGGAGGCAATGTGTTTCATTGGCATTAGGCACAGGATAGGAAGAAAATGAAGGTTTTAATGTACTCACCACGGGGCCAGGGGTCCCCCTTGGGCCCTGCAGACCCTGCATAAGGAAGGGGCTGGTGAACCTCGGTCCAGGCCTCACTTTGGTCCATTCCCACCTTCTGAGGACCTTTGTCTGGTGAGCACCTTAACTACCCACTTCCCCGGCACAGATGGCCATATACCCGTGAACTGACTTTACACATAGCTCATAGACACACAGACAGTAAACCTGTCGGATAGCATGCACCTGTGTCTGTAATGTGCACGTAGGCATAGCCCTACTCCCTCACGTAATAACCACAGCGAGGGTCTCAGATCCTAGGGCGGCTACTCCTGTGGCCACTCACCGGCTTCCCTTCAGGCCCAGCCACACCGCGCTCTCCCGGCAGGCCCTGTAAAAGAATTGGTCCAAGAGCACCCTGTCCTTACACCCAACCCCCGCTTCTTCCCTGCCCACCCTGTGCTCCTAAGCAGTGCCGACTCCAGCCCTGCATACGTGACAACACATGTAAGAGCCATGTTCTCGGACATGTGTCAGCCTATGGGGCAAGAACTCACTGGGCTGCCGTCATGACCCCTCTTTCCAGGCTCTCCTGCGTCTCCTTTGATGCCTGGTACACCCTGCAAATGAGTCGTCATGCCCTGAGCCCCATTCTCTGCCATGTGTGCACACACATGTGCGAACCACTCATGGTATGCCCCGTAGAGAGATGGCATCGTAGGATAGGAAGCCTCACCCTGTCTCCTTTGGGTCCAGGGTGGCCATCACTGCCTGGCTCCCCCTGTTTAGATGAGATGTCAGGTCAGGCCCGAGTGTCATGGTGAGGCTTGGGTCACAAGTTGACCCCACACTGACCTTAGCACCCTTGAGTCCAGGCGGTCCTTGTTCTCTCGCGGGTCCAGGGCCTGGCTCTTCAATGGCCACCTATGAGCACAAAATCACGGAGGGAAGATGAGTCTGACATATAGGGGTGAAGGGATCAATCGGTACGGGTCCCAGGAGCACATAAAATTATGGGGTTCCTGGGGCCCAATCTCAGGGTAGTATTATCACTGGTCACGTCGCTGGCTGATCACCTTGGGGCCAGGAGGGCCAGGTGGTCCAGGGAGGCCAGGAAGGCCATCTCTGCCCTGCAGAAGAAAAGAAAACGAGATGCTGAGGCAGGGTTGTAGGCTCCGGGAAGGCCCCTTCCCAGTGTCTCCCCAGCACGCACCTGTTCCCCACGTTCTCCTTTCTCTCCCCTTTCTCCCTGGGTACAAAGAGCAGGGAGAGGCCAGCATCAGTGGAAAGGCCAGTCTCTCCCACCACGCCCCCACCCCTCCTGGTCAGCCCCAAGCTCACCCTGTCTCCTGGCCTTCCTGCTTCCCCTGAACCACCAGCCCGGCCTGGGAGTCCAGGAATGCCAGGCTTTCCAGGTTCCCCAGCAAGGCCGGGTGGACCAGGTGGGCCCCTCTCACCAAGGGCCAGACCAGGAGGCCCCTGAGGGCCAGGGTCTCCACGTTCTCCCTTCAGCCCTCGTTCTCCAGGAAGACCGATGGAGCCCTGGGGGAGGAGAAGGTAGATGCTTATGGCTGTAAGTAAGGGTGTGGAGGATGTGCCACATCCAGCTGTCACTTACCTCCTTGCCTGGAGGGCCTCGATCACCAGGGTCCCCCTTGGGGCCAGGTCTCCGCTCAGGCACAGGCAGGAAGCTACCAGAACTCTCATCCCAGGTGTCCACAATCTCCCGCAGGGCCGACACCTGAGAGGGGTAAGGATCGAGAGGAACGGCCGGCCTGTAGCTGCTACAACTCACCCACAGGGCCCTGTGGACACTGCTGGTCTCTTAGGGCCCCACTGGACCCTACGCCAGTTTCCAAGCAACCTACCTTGATGCCAGCAGTTCCCAGCAAATGCTCCGCACTCTGAAGACACAAAGATGGTAAAGAAGTAGCCCGGCGAGAGAAGGCCCTCCCTCCTGCCCCACACTGTCCCCTGAGAAAGCTTCTGCACCCTATTGCCCTCTGGAGGCCAGGTGTGAGGCCTATCTTTGGCACCTCTCCACCACCTGTGCTTCCTTGAATGGAAGCTACAGGATCCCCAGAGGTGCAAGGGACCGAGGACAGAGGGCAGAACCCATAGAGTCCCATGGGGAGGGGAAAGAGAGAGAAGTGACTGCCAGGGTATGCAGACGAGGCTCAAGGGCCAGGCCGTACTCACCGGCAAGCTCCCGGGTTCTCCTCGCAGGCCACGTTCTCCAGGAAGGCCCTGGAGACAAGAAATCGGCTGCTGGGACCCAGCGGGGGGCTGGGAGGGCAGGATGTGTGTATATCTAGCGAGGGCGTAGCTCCAGGAGCAGATGATAATGGCGGCAGCCTCACCTGTTCCCCTTTGGATCCAGTGTCTCCACGGTCACCCTGGGAAGAGAATGATCCAGCAGGAACATGTCTCCTAACCCATCTCAGCCCGCCATCACACTTTACCCAACACAGGTACATACTCACCTTAGGACCCATAATTCCTGGGACACCAGGGAAACCCTGAAGTATGAAGGAACATGAAGGAGTCACATGGGTCAAGGCACCCCAAAACAGTAGCTCAGGATGCATAATGGGCTACTGATCCCAAGTCCTAGTTACCCTAGACACTCACCTGGCCAGGAGGGCCGACCTGCCCCGGGAGACCCGGGGGACCCTGCGGTCCAGGAGTCCCACGTTCACCCTTGGGACCATCAGGACCCTGTGGAGGATACGGTTAGTGTCCAGGGTGCCAGGGAAGAGTAGAACCATATTTCTCACAGGATCCTGGTCAGGAACCACAGAATATAAAAGACTCAAGCACTCACTTCTCTTCCAGGGGCACCCGAATCTCCCTTTTCTCCCTAAGAAAGAGAAGGCTTGTTAGACATGGTTCAATCTGAGGCCACAGCATCCTCCAAGAGAGGGGCTTACCTTCCTTCCATCTTCTCCAGGGTCTCCAGGTTCTCCCTGTTGGCAGAAGACACATAAGCCCAAATGGTCTGGCTTCCACACTGTCCATATATATTTCAGATAACAGTAACTGAGCCTGGGACTGTAGCTTCACGGCTGTGTGTCTTAGAGTGCCTGTGTCTATCCATCCCGGCAAACTGTTGCATGTTCATGAGTAGCCTGTGTGCCTGCTCATGTGCACATGTTCAGGCCTTCCTCATTTAGGTCTCTGTATGTAACTCACATCCATGCAGACATAGTAAGAGTCCGTGTCTTATGACCGTACCAGTCCATATCTGTCTTAGCAGATGTACACAGGACTCTGAATGTCTTCTATCTGCATATCATGGCCTGTGTCTAAGCATGATTTTATACATACACTTGGGCCCCCAGTTCCTTAGAAACTGTATCTTTTGGCTTGTGTTAGCAAATCTTACATGTATTTCAATCTATGTGGTCATATGCATGTCGGTGACTATTGCTATAAACGCAAATACCAGCGTAGACTCAGCTATGTCATGGGCGAGCCTTGGGACTTTGTCTCACTACATCTTTGTCTAAATGCAGTGTTCAAGTGTTAACATGTCTCCACACGTCATTGAATATGGCCTGATGCCCACATGTCTGTCGCTCTCAACCTGGTTTTGTGGCTCTTTGACTCGATGAGTGGCTGCGCTTATCTTGTCCTGCACGGCTCTTCCTGAGCTGACACGCACAGATCTAACTCACTGTGCCCACGAGGCTGCCCAAGTGTGCCCTAGAACACACTCCAAGTGCACTGTCCCATCGGGACTATGTTTGGTGTTGGTGCATGTCTATACAAGCCAGTCCGTGTGCTCCGTGTGCTGCCTGTGTCTCGGGGCCGTGTGAACACGTGCGCCTCTCTTGGCAGGTGTGGCAGCACTGTCCTAGCCACACTCACGTTTTTCCCATTCAGGCCAGGTTTGCCATCGTCGCCTGCCTTTCCCTGCGGGGACAGAGTTGATCAGGTCTTAGGGCTCAGGCGATGGTAGAAGAGGGTAAAGGGATGGCCTGGAAACTGGACTCACCGGTACCCCAGGAGGGCCAGGGGGACCAGGGGGGCCATGTTCTCCTCGAAGGCCTGGAAGCCCCTGGGGAGAAAATCATTGTTAAGATTGAGATGGTCTCTGAGCTGTCCCTTAGGACATGGAACCCCATAGCCTAGAAGGCTCCCCGGTGTAGAGATTCAGAGGTCTTGTAGAAATCCTCTGAGGCCCAGATCCTGTAAGTTAAGGGCTCTCTAGCTTTGACTCCTAATGGAAGAACCCCGGAACTATCAAGATGTGTAAAGCAGAGGTCAGCAAAGGGACTTAGGTGACTGGCTGACTAGGGACGAAGATCTCCTCCCAAAGACCCAGCAGGACCACCTGCCCCGTTCCCGTTGATTGCGATGACATCCAGGAAGCCTCTCCCGGAACCCCAAGACACCCCCACCTTGGCACCTCCCCTGACTTACATCTCTCCCAGGGTCTCCAGCTTTGCCTGAAGCACCCTACGAAGAGATTCAAAGTTAGGCACGTGGATGAAGGTCCCTGGCCATTGGCAGGAAATAGTTCCTGTGAACCCAAAGCCTCCTACCGGTGATACACCCCACACAGGAAGGCTCTCTAAAAGGACACCCCGAGAGCATGCTGGTCCCAGAACTCAAGGCTAAGACCAAACACATAAAATAAAGGGCCACGGGACTGAGACAACTGTTACTCACGTGTAGCCCTGGGGGGCCAGGGGCTCCTGGTTTCCCATCCAGCCCATTCCGGCCATCCAGCCCTGGGGGTCCCCGATCACCCTGAGGAAAACACATTGGCAGGAAGCCTTGAAGACTGAGGTCGGTCCTCGGGCCAGCTATGCCTCCAGAGACCCATTCAGTCCTCTCACCTTGTCTCCTGCCGGGCCTCGAACACCTGGGTCGCCCTGGAGGGAACAAGGTCAGATAGAAGGTGACAGTGTGGTGGGGATGCAGGGTAAGGGGTAAGGCACACACTCACCTGTGGGCCTGGGGGTCCCCGAAGCCCATCAAGGCCCTGAAGACAAAAGACAGAGGAATCAGAGTGAGGTTTCCCAGGACTGTAGCCCTCACAAGGCTCATCACACTTACCCTTTCTCCGGGGGCTCCAGGGGGGCCGGGGTCACCCTTGGGTCCTCGGGGACCTTCCTGTCCAGGCTCTCCCTGTGGCAGAGACAGGCTTGCTGAGGGAACAGCACCTCAGCCACTAGGGACACTTGAGCCATATCTTGTCACAAGGGCCACTGTGACTTGAGTCCCAGACTTGAGGCTTTGCTCTACCCACAGACCCCTGTACCTTGTCTCTGGGTTCAAGGCCTGCATCCACCTGTAGGGGAATGATCAATTAGAACACGTCAAGAGGAAATCTGAGGCTGGAAAGGGGCAAGGGGACACTAGGAGGTCATCAATAGAGGTGTCAGGGGACGGGGAGATCTAGGAGGTGACAGGAGCTGGGAAGGGAGATGCCAGAGGACCAGACCTAGATCAATACCTACCAGCCGTCCGGGGGGACCCGGGGGGCCCTGGAAAAAGAAATTACTAGCATCAACAGGAGCCCCGAGTATCAAAGTTCAGAGTTGCCCAGGCTCAACTCTGTCCCCCAGTTCCATAAAGCACCCCAATGCCAACTCCTAGAAGACAGCTAGGCCTGCACCTGGCCATTACTGCTTCTCCCTGGTAACTTCCAGGTCCCTTTCCTGAATGATGCCCACGGTGGCAACCCACACAAACCCAGGACAGTACTACTCACCGGCTCCCCACGGTCACCCTTGGGTCCTGTTGATCCGGGGCTGCCCTGCAGAAGGCCAGGGAGTCGGTCAAGGTAGGCAAGGATTGGGGAGAGGTTTAGAAGTACCATAAGGGCTCATGGGGTGCTGCTGGCCTTTGGGGAGTTGTCCCAGAAGAGAGAAGGGAGGTGAGGACCATGGGGGTGATCCCTGCGAGGGTGAGGTGGGAACTGGATGGATGAATCAGGACTGAAGTCAGGGGTTAGGGGCCAGAGGTTGAGACTCACATTCCGTCCGTCTTCTCCAGGATCTCCCTGGTCCCCCTTCTCACCCACGGGCCCCCGGGGCCCAGGCACCCCCTGAAAAGAACAGCTGGTGTGAGGCAGACTCCTCAGGCACTTTCAGGTTTCCCTATGAGCTTCTATTCTGCCTATGTTCAGCATCACCCCCAAATCCGCGAGTTTCCCATCACCAGACACCTCCTTGTACATAGAATCCCCTCTCACATCTCACCCCCCCCCAGAACCTCTCTTCACTTTCCTGCCTAAGTCTCTTCCTCCCTCCCTCTTGTTTGACCTGTTGTTATTTCTCCCTGTGAGAACTCACCCGGAGGCCCCGTTCACCTGCTTTTCCAGGCAAACCCGGCTCACCCTGGCGACAGAGAAGAAAGTCACTCTGTGCGGGTGGGCTGGGACCTAACTGACTCAGTAAGCATGGGCAGAGATGGCCTGGGCACTGGCTGGGCAGGAGCCAGAGGATGGACAAAATCATGTGCTAGGGTCCCAGGGTCCTTGGGGTCATGGGTTTAGGGTAGAGGATCAAAAGCCAACAGTATGGGGAGGGGTCTCACCGGGGCACCCTCGTCACCTTTCTCTCCAGCTTCCCCCTGTGAGACATGAGGGTCAGTCTTGGTCCCCGACCCCCACACTCCCATTCCCCAGGACACCCCCAGATCCAGCCTCTCACGTCTCTTCCTCGGGGGCCAACGGGTCCTGGGGGACCAGGTCGCCCAGGCTCTCCCTTCTCTCCAGGAGGCCCTGAGTCACCCTGTCAGGGAGATAAAAAAGAGGGTGATGCACAACCCAGACAACACAAAGCCTTTGCGAGAGGAGGGAACTCCACCAACCACGGGTCACCCAAGGTCACAGATTCTTACCGTGGGTCCTGTCCTGCCAGGGAGGCCGGTGGGACCCTAAGAGAGCAGGAAGGAGAACAGGTTAGTCCGAACCTAGATACCTTTCCCTCCGCCCCCTGCCACACACCCCCTCCCCGTGGCCCCATATCTAGTCACCCTCTCTCCAGGGTTTCCTTTGGGGCCAGGGTCTCCAGGAAGAGCCAACCCAGGAGGGCCCTGTAGACGGAATGGTCAGTATTCAGGGGTGTATAGCCTGCACCTGTCCCGACTTCCAAATGTGCTGTCCCCTCAGTCACCTGCTCTCCTTTGCTTCCAGAAGCTCCTCTGGGCCCAGGGAGCCCAGCATCTCCCTAAAGGTGACAAAGGCTATCAATACCAGAAGCAGGCTCCGGGCGCTCCCACAGCCCAGCAATCGGGCTACAAGCCTTGTGATCTCTAGGCCGGACCCAAGATAGACCCCGTGACCTTGACCTCACCCTTCAACAGCCTCCGGACATACCTTTTCTCCTTTGGCTCCAATACCACCAGGACCCTGAAAACAAACAGGACAGACACAGTTCAGCCTTCTAGGGAATCAGGACCAGTCTCTATGGGGACAGACATATATGGAGCTGGATGTCACAGAGCTGCCTCCGCCTGTAGGCCAGGGCTATACAAAACGGGCCGACGCCTGACACCATGTTCATGACCTCAAAATAGTTAAGGGGTCAGAGGGGCACGGCTAGCTGTCTGACGGCAGACTACAGCATCGGGGAATCACATAGCTGGGCCTTCCCAGGGCCACAGTCCTGAGCAATAGTTTGTATTCACTGCTCCAGGACCATGCGGGACTCAAGACTCCATCTGACCCTCACTCACCACTGCGGGATCCCCAGGGCGACCAGGCTCTCCCTATGAAGAGAGGACAGGGACAGAGACAGGTCAAAGGGCCACCTAGGAACTGGAGGTCCAAGTGTCCCATCCGCCATATCCCTACACCCAGGAAGTATGACATCTAACCCATAACCTACCTTTTCTCCTCTGCGGCCAGTAGGTCCTGGTGGCCCCTGTACACGGAGACATTGTGAGCCCAAACAGGGAGGGAGGGACATAGGAACGCCCCATTCCTGTCCCCCTACCACAGTCACAGACTTACCTCAGGACCCTCCACTCCAGGATGTCCAGCAGCCCCGGGGAGCCCCTGGGGAAGAGAAACATAGGTGTTGCTCTGGGTGGGGTTGGGGGAGGGGTGGGTTAGAAAGAGGTCCCTCGGGATGGGATTGGGATGGGCAGGAGTCAAACTCAACAAGAGATCAGTTGTGTTCAAGTCAGAAAGTTCAAAGCTGGAGCCTGGAGGCTGAGGCCTAGATCCCACGGGCCTGCGTCCCCGAGGGGGAGGGGTCATTTGCTGATGGGTCAAAGGGCTCCAGAAAAAGAAATCAGAACAAGCAGGGAACGTAGAGTCTATATAAGTCAGTTAGCACTGAGGTCAAAGGGCTTACCTGGGGTCCCACTGGACCAGGATGTCCCCGTTCGCCCTGGGAGAACAGAAGCGGTCAGAGCTGAGAACGGCCCCACATCCTCCCAAGTTTCCCCAGGCTCTACATACCTTTTCTCCAGGCTCGCCCGGGGTCCCTGTGAGTCCCCGATCACCCTAAGGAGAGAGAGGAAGGGGACTTACAGAGAACCCCAAATAAAGCGTATGGATCCCCAACTGCTAAAATCACAGCCTTTGAGTTCCTCGAAGCTCTTATCTCGAACCCTGGAGCACTGCGGGAAGGTCCCAAGCTATAACGCTGCGTTACATCTCCACCACAACTGGTACTTACTTTGGGCCCAGTAATTCCAGGAGCTCCCCGCAGGCCCTGGAAAGGATGGATGGGGAGTTCAGAGACTTAGACTGGAGCATCGGGATGAAGGGAGTTGCTAGTTGCAGGCCGAGGCGGGAGCTAACTCACCGGTTCCCCTGGGGCCCCAGGCTGGCCTGGGAGGCCTGGACCTCCATCCTCACAGTCACCCTAAAGGAAAAACAAATGACAGGAAGACCTAGGGGCCACCTGCCTATGGGCCACCCAGAGGTCAGGCTCCTACCTTCTCTCCTTTCTCCCCAGTTCTGCCAGCTGGCCCTTGGGGTCCAGGGCTTCCAGGAAGCCCCTTGAAAGAAGTAAACAAACTCATAAGAAAAAAAAAAAAAAAAAAAAAAAAAGGAGGAAGGCCAACACTCAGACACTGCCCCCCCCAGCAGAACCCCAAGGTCCCCTCACCGGAAGTCCAGGGTCACCTTGTCCACTGACACCAATGCCTGGTCCCGGGGGACCCTAGGGAAGAGCAGTGGGTCAGGAGGTGGCCATGAGACAGCCTCCAAGCCATCCCCTGGTTACCTGGGCCCTCACTTACCCGTTCCCCACGATCACCTTTGTCACCCTGGAAGACAGATAGGACCCCATGACTCTGAACCATACATACCCTCCTCCCCAAGATACAAGGAGAGTTATGGGTCAAATTTGGTTATGCAGATAATGGGGACCGGGGATGGTGGAGCACACCTTTAAATCCCAGCACTTGGGAGGCAGAGGCAGGAGGATCTCTGTGAGTTCAAGGTCAGCCTGGTCTACAGAGTGAGTGCCAGGCCCCTAGTGCTATATATAGAGAACTTATCTCAAAACCTAACCCCCCCAAAAAGAATAAGGAGGAACTAAGCAGTGGGGATTAAAGGTCAGAAGAAAGAGTAAGGGTTTTATGGGTCCCAGGAAGATCATTAAGTCTGAATCACATGATATTCATAAGACAGTTTGGGGATCATGCTGTCACCTTCACTGATGTTCCAGGAAGCCCTGGGGAACCACGTGGTCCGGGGTCCCCCACAGGGCCTCGAGGTCCGGGGGGGCCCTGACAGAGGAGACAAGACATAATGAGCTTTAGGAGTTACTGTCACTCCCCATCCGGCCTTCTTTCTCCTACTCCTTTATCACTGGCAACCACATATCCTGGGACTTACCGAAGGCCCAGGGTCCCCTTTCTTCCCAGGAAGCCCTGGCCCTCCATCTCCAGTGATTTGCCCAGGCTCCCCCTGTGTGGGGCAGAAAGCAGTTGTTGGGGGCGGGGAGGTGGAAGAAGCCCTTGTGCCTTTTACGGTTCTTTACAGGGTCTGGCCTGGGGCACCCCCACTCCTCCAGGGAACATCCTGGCCCCGGTTCCCTTTCACCTACCGGCTCCCCCTTTGGGCCTTGAGGTCCTCGTTCTCCCTACGGACAAAGCAGAGTAGAGGAGGACTAGTTAGACAGGTGAGCCTCACAAGCCGTGGCTGACCCCCAGCCACAGGCGCTTACCCTAGAAGGCACTGGGAAGGCAGGAGAGCACTTACCCGTTCCCCACGAGGGCCTGGCCACCCTGGGGAGCCCTGTAAATGAAGGCCACAGACGGAACAGTCAAAACCCTAGTACCCATCAAGGAAGTGTCCCCCGGCAAGCCCTGCTCACCTTAACGCCAGGAGACCCAGGAGCGCCAGGGAGGCCAGGACTGCCTGGAGGCCCTTCTGGGCCAGGAAAGCCCTAGAAAGACAGGGAGGTCAGAGCAGGAAAAGATCCTTCCCCGGGGTCCCGTTCACATAAAGAGCTCCATGCCACCCTCCGAGGCTCCAACCCCACAGGCTTCCAGCATTACCAGAGCCGAGGGGTAGACCAGAGGGACAGCTCTGTCAGCTGAATGGCCCTAAGGCCAGCAAGAGGCCAGCCTCCCAGGGGATCCCAAAGCCCTCTCTGTCCACTCCAGAACCTCCCCCAATCTGTGTGCTTTATACTCTTCACTCAGGCCTCTAAGAACACTCTGTGGATGTTTGTTTGTTTGTTTGTTTGTTTATTGAGGCAGGGTCTGGCTGTACAAGCTAGGTTAGCCTAAAAGTTGTGTCTCACCCTGCTTCCGCTTCTGCTTCTGCTTCTTGGGTGCTAGGGTTACAGGTGTGCACCATCATGCCCAGTTCTAACTCTAACTTGCACCACTAACTCTGCTTCTTCCTTCTTCCCTACACCCTCTGGGAAAACTAGTGGGAGCACCCTGGTGGGAGCACCCTGGTGGGAGCACCCTGGAGACAGTCGAGTTCCACACTCACCCTCTCGCCTTTTGCTTGGGTACTTCCAGGAGGACCTTGCGGACCTGGAGCACCGGTCCTGCCCTGGGTGAGGAGAGCAGGTAAGGAGGCTGTAAGCCAGGCACTAGAGAGGCCTGTGTGGGGAGGTACTCACCGGGAGACCGGGGGGACCAGGAGGTCCAGCCTGTCCTTGCAGTCCCTAAAAGAGGTGTTCAGTGAGTCCTGTGTTACCAACCATCCTGCCCCACTGACTCCCAGCCTGCTGTTCCCCGCCATAGGGTGGCTTACCGGCACTCCAGGCTCCCCCTTCTGGCCCTAGGAGAAGACATGTCAGAAAAGGGTAAGAAATAACCAGGTCTAGCTGTGGCCTTTGCCCGCTCACTCAACCCTGGCCACTCACCTCTGGACACTGCACAGCACAAGGCTCTCTTGGTGGCTGTGGACGAAGAAGTTCCTTGAGACTGAAAAGTTCTAAAAGATCCCCAAGGTCCCCTCTGTGCTACCAGTCCCCAGAGGCTTTCTCCAAACCTGTCTGGTCACTGCCGCCTGACACAGGGCTACAGCCAGATCACTGACTGCTCGGTCCAAGCCTGGGCCATTATCCACAGCAAAGAAGTTCTGGATGGGGTCCACGCCTGGCGCCAAGCGGCGCAGCTGCTCTGGGTCCGCTCCCGCCAAACCCAGCACCATCACCCTGAGCCCTAAAAAGAGATCCAACAATCCATATGACTACCTCACCAGGGCCACCACTATTCCTGAGGCCGCCCTCCAACAGTCCCACGGCTCACCGGAAGCCTGGGCCTCACGAATGGGGCTGAATATGTCCCCTCTCAGAGGCTCATCCACCAACAGGACCATCACACCCGGCACTTGCTGCCGGCGACCAGGAGCATTGGGTGCTAAGACGTATCTGTGAGCTGTGGTCACAGCTGTGCCTGGGAAGAAAGGCAGGCATGCCAGAGCCTCAGGACCCTGAACCTGAAGGGAAACCCCCGGGAGTCCATGCAGACTGAAGGCCTCACCTAGGTTGTTACCACTTGGGTCCATATAGGGGATGTCACGGATCTTTTGCAAGATGACGCCAAGATCATGGGAACTATTCAGTGGGAACAGTGGGGAGGGCCGGTGGCTGTAGGTCAGCAGGCCAACCTGGGTAGGAGCAGACAGAGGTCAGGGAGGGCATGTGGAACAGGACAGAGACACGGGAGGTGTGATCAATGCAGAACTGCTCATTAGGGGGTCAGTAATGATTGTGGAATAGGAGAGAGAATCCAGAGCCTGGAGGGGCGGGGAGCTGGGGAAGCATGAATCCACGTGGGGGATGTCGAGATGGTGGCTGGTCAGGAGGGGAGGGGCAGGGACGGGGAGAGTCTGCCTTTCTTTAGAGCCAAACCTGAGCAGCCTGTGGGCCCAGAGGCCTGAGTGCAGACACCAGTCTTTCCAGGACCCTCCTCACAGCCTCCGCGTTGTGAGCATTGTCTCGCGTGGCATGCAACAGGAACGCCACGTCCACCTGGCCGTGGGGACACGCTGCACAAGAGAACCGAGTTACCGGGGTCATCAGCCACTCCCCGGTCACCTCAGGCTTCTCCACGGCACCTTCCATACCTGGCTTTTGTGTGACAGAGACCTCAGAACTTGGTACACCGCTCTGAATAGGTGTCAGAGAGAAAACATAGGAAGTGCCAGGTTCTAGGCCTGTCACTCTGTGGGAGCTTGAAGTCCCCGGCAGTGTCTGTGGGGACCCAGACACTTCTACAGAGGAAAATGTGGTTAAACAGGAACTTCTCTATGGAGCCCCAATTACCACAAACCCGACTTCTGGTCTTCCCCCTCACCCTGGCCAGTTCCTCTGAGTGGCCGCCAGGACAAGATATAGCTGGTTGCCCCAGACACTGGGGTCCAGGTCAAAGTCACTGAGTCAATAGAGCTGTCCACCACGCGTAGGTCAGCGCTCGGGACGTGAGAGGGCTCTGAAAGAGGAGCTAATCTGAGACTGGCTGCAGCGAGCAAGGGAGAGATGCAAGCTTCTGGAGCAGGTTCATTTTAGTGAAGCATCCTGGGAGATCGTGCTGGACTCTCCCCTGGGGCCTTTGGGGAGGGCCTGAAGGAATCAGAGTCTGGAGTGCTGAAAATCAGGGCAAGCCATCAGTGTGGGAGAAGAGCACGCCACAGGCCAGCGAGCGCTCTGGGAGGCTCACCAGTGTGTGCCGTCACCTTCCTAGGGGGACCCTCTCCAGGCTGGCCCAGGACGCTCAGCCACACTTGGTACTTGGTTGCTGGCTCCAATCCGACCAGGTTGTAGCTGTTAGACTCAGGTCCCAAGGTCACAGACTGTTCCCGGCCACCTGCGACAAGTATGAGTGTAAGGGACAGCACTATGCAGGGGGATGGTGACGGATAACAGTGATGGACGCATCCATCTCACTGACTCTCTCACCAACCACACTGACCAATCAGATCCAATCTCCCCACAAATCTTCCTCCTTCAGCCTGACCCTGTTCACCAGATGCATCCCCTCAAGGCTGATTACTCCCGCCCACCTTGTTGATGAAGCTTTTGGTTCCGAGGCCTGACTCCTTTCCGCAACTCTGAGGACTCCGCCCAGAGGCCCTCTCCCTTAGTTGGTCCGACCTCCCTACTCTAGGCCTCTCACCCTCAGGTTGCCAATGCAGACGGAAGCCTGGTGCTCCAGGTACTCGCTCCCAGCGCAGCCTCAGGAAGTGCTCCCCTCTCTGCACTACCTGAAGAGTCTCCAGAGGAGTCGGGGCCTCAGGCGCTTAAGAGAAAGCATCATAATCAGGGAGGCTCTGCCCCTGGGCTGTACCAACCCCTCTGAATGCATTTCCTCCCGAGTCTTCACCCACACAAGCTTACTGTAAATCCTTGATCCTGCTCCAACTCCAGCACAAATCCTTCCCCATAAGCCCCATCCCTTGAACACAAGCCCCTCTCCAAGACTCCTTCCAACCCAAACATCCTCCTACGTGTAGTGACGACAATGGACACCGGTGCACCCTCTCGGTCTCCAACAAGCGCTGTCACTCTCACAGAGTAGCTGACTCCGCCTTCGAGACCCCGTATCTCTGCAGAGTCCCTGTTTCCTGGGAGTATCTGGTGTCTCATAGGGCCACCTGGCCAGACCAGCAGAGAGTAAGAGTTGGGGGGTGTGGGGGGCTAACCGGAGAGGGCACTTGTAGCCAGGAAGGACCAGAATGGGGTCCCGGAGCCGTACCTTCACTACGTCCCCACGCCAGTCTATAAGATGTGGCCCCAGGGACTCCTACCCAAGTGACCCGTAGAACGTCACTCGATGCATTGAGGATTTGCAGTTTTGACACGCTGCCCACAGGCTCCGGAGCTAGGGGCCAAGGCAGGGTGAGAGTAAGGGGCCACTGGGTGTGTAGCAGAGACAAGCGTGACAAGGCCAGGCCAGGTTAGTGTGGCTGCCAGTGGAGGGAGCTCTAAGGGGAGGAGGTTAGTGTTTTGGGCGGGGGGGGGGGGTGGTGGGTGGGTGGGTGGGGGTGGGGTGGGGGGGAGTGTAGCATGGCCAAGGTGACAATCATGAATGGACACTCAGTGACCCTGGTGGTCACTGAGTAGCAATGGAATGAACAGGGGCAGCAGTCAGAAATACATCGCAGGCTGGGTCAGCCAAGGGCGTGTGAGACGAGCTGGCCAGGATCCACTCACCAGTCCTCACGACCACAGAGGCGGGGGCTCCATCCACACCAGCTACGTGGGTTCTCACACGCACTGTATACTCAGTGTCTGGCTCCAGCCCATCTATTTCAGCCACCGTGGCATCTCCAGAAACCAACTGAGATTTCTCTGGACCTGGGATCAGGGATGGATGTAACACCGGGACTTGTCAGACTACCCAGTGCCCCACTTGGACCCCAAAAGAATCTTTAGCCTCCATTCTATTCAGAACCGCCTCCCGTAACCCCATTAAGCCCCCGCCTGCCTCCTACCATGGCCTGAGTGCCAGGAAACCCTGTATCCTGTGGCCCCAGGAACCCCAGTCCAGGTGACGCTGACAGATGAGCTGCCAGCCCGAGTCAAGTGGACTCTCCTCACTGGGCCCAGTGGATCTGGAGAGGGAGATAATGGGGAGTCTGGCAAAGCTGGCAGGTCTGACGGGAGAAGACGGGGGACTGTTTGGCAAGGGAAGGCTGTGAGTGTTTGTAGGAGGCAGGGACCTCACAAAAGGGCAGTGAGGGGGCTCTACAGTAGGAGGCCGAACTGTCAGGTAGCAGCAATCTGAAAGACAAGGTCTGACAGAGAGGGGTCTCTGGAAGCATCAGGGGACCATGAGGACATCAGGCAAAGGACAAAGTAAAAGTCCAAGAGAGTTGGGCCCGACAAAGGAGGAGGAGGAGTGGTGGGTTCTGAGGGATAAGTAGCAGAAATAAAAGCAAGACAGAGGGAGTCATGGGAGAGAGAGCGTGAAGGGAAATGCTGGAGAGTAGGGATGGGGCGGGGCTGGGACTCCAGGCGGAAGCGGTGGGGATGTACACCATTAAGGGAGCCACAGAGGCAAAGAGAAAGGGGACCAGGTCAGGCTCTGACCAGTTCGAGCCACGATGACCACAGGGGGGCCCTCTTCTCTCCCTCGAAGTGCCGACACAGCCACCTGATAAGAGGTGCCAGGCTGCAGCCCCAGGATGTCTGTGACAGTAGAGTCTGGGGCCAGCGTCTGGCTGGACTCTGGACCTGGGATCAGAGGGAAACGATGGCCTGGTTTCTGCATGTCCCTTTACTCCCCCACACTCTGAGAGCTCACCTCAGCAAGCCACCCCACACACTCCACACTGACCACCGCCTGTCCTCCAGCTGATCCGAAATCCACTGGCTCCAGGGACAGGTCCCCAGGTCACCCTGATTCTTGTTGCATCTGATGCCACAACCCGCAGTCCTGGGACAACAAGCGGGGCTTCTGGATCTGGGGGTTAAAGATAGGGGTTAGGGGTCAATCTGAGGACAGGAAGCAAGTCAGCCCCCATCGCCCGTACGCCGCCTCCTAGAGCGCTCACCTCTGTGGACCGTTAGGATGCTGGCATCACCCTCACGAGCACCCACTCGAGCTGACACCCGCACTGTGTAGCTAATCCCGGCTCGAACATCATCTAAGTCAAAGGTCGTCTGACTCCCAGGAAGCAACAGAGTCCGCTCGACCCCTGAGAAAAGGCAGGGTGGGCAGGCAGGGGGGTGAGTACCACACAGGGATCTAGAAGAGCAGCCAGTGACAGGCAAGGGTACCAGACATCACGGGAGATGGGGAGACTGGATAGGGAGGGGCAGTGAGAGGGGAAAACAGTAAGAGAAAATGACGTGGGGTTAAGGGGTCCATGATGGCAACAGAGGATAACAGGAGTCACCAACGAACGGGGACGCTGGGTGACAGACAGGGGTTAGGACGCAGCATGACCAGAGTCTGTGACATGATGCACGTTGGCAGGCCACGGACAGACATTGACACGGGATGGTGGGTTAGCATTGGGGGAGGGGGGAGATCAGTATTAGAGGATCCTTAGTGGGGAGGCCATGGGAATGAGAGTCAGGCTGACTGCTTTGAGCCACAGTGACCACAAGGGGGCGCTCTTCTCCCTAAAGAAGGACAGCGGAAGCGTGGGTCACAGAGCTGGAGGCGTGGAGATGGATGAGCCTTGGAAGGGCTGTGGGCAGAGTGAAGATGGATAACTGAAGAGCAGGCGGGGGAAGACGAGAGCAAAGACAGACCCTGAGGCAGTTCTGGGTTGACAGTTCTCAGGATGCAGAGGGCCAAAAAGATGAAGGGGGCCCTAGGAACCCAGACAGAGTAGGCAGGTGCTGCAGGCTGGGACTTCGGGTTGAGTGGACTTTTCCGGCTGCTTCCGCCTTACCCTGGGTGGTGCGTACAGTGAAACGGTACTCGGTGGCCCCGGGGACTGGATTCCAAGACACTCGCACCCGCTGCCCAGGCAGCTCTACGGCTTTTAAATCCATCACCGGCCTCACCGGCTCCTCCAGCCCTTCGAGAGAGGAGAATGTGGGGCTGGTTACAGTCATCAGACTTTCCGGATAACTCAGACCTACCGACCCCTTACCTGTGGGAACCACGGTCGCAGGAGTGGCCACCTCACGGCCCTCCAGCAGAGTGTACAGCGTGAGGCGGTACGCCGTGCCTGGCTGCAACCCGTCCAGCTGGTGGCGGGTCACATCGGGGAGCAGTTCCACTTTCTGTGGTGGTTCCAAGCCTGCAGGATGGCAGGGCCAGCTTAGCAGAAGCCAAGCCCCAAGCCCTGCCCGCCCGGCTCGCTCCACTCGCCCTGCACTGACCACCCTCACGACGCCACTCCAAGCGGTAGCCGCGGGCCTCAGGCACCAAGTTCCAGGAGAGGAGGATGGACGTAGGGCTCAGGATGACGGGATGCAGTGTTTGCTCAACAGGAGAGGCTGCCCGGGGCACACGGGTGTCAGTGGCCTCCGCACCCTGCCCTGCCTGCCCAGCCCAGCCTGAAGAAGGGACTCAGACTTCTCACCGGTGCGGGTAGTCAGAGAAGCGGCCGGCCCCACGCTGTGGCCAAATAGGGCGCTCACAGTCACCTCATAGTCCGTGCCAGGCTCCAAGCGATCTAAAAACACTGACCCCTGTCCAGGGCTCAGGTCCTGCTGCTGTGTCACCCCACCTGTATGGAGGGACACGGCGGGTTCAGTGGGCCTTGTAGATACAGGAATCGATAATGTGGTCAGTCAACGCCTCTCACTTACCCCTGAGGTCGCGCCATGTTACACGGTAGCCATTAGCACCCGGTACCCTCCTCCAGGCCAGCAGGAGGCTGTGCGATGTGACGTTCTGGATGCCCAGGTCTAGCCCTTGCTCGGCAGCTGAGGGAAGGCCCCGCCAGGGATTAGTAAAGCCAAACCTAAGAAGGGGTTTAGGGGCTGGGCAGTTAGGAGAATGGGGTCAATCAAAGGTTGGCAGAACTGCTCACTGGTCCGAGCTGTCGCGCTCACGGCCTCCCCGATGCTGTTGGCGTAGAGCGCCACCACAGTCACTTGGTAGTCAGTGAGTGGCCGGAGTCCCTGTAGTCGCAGGCTGGTCTCACCAGCCGGGACGTTCACCTGCCCAGGATGCCAGAAGTCATCTCATTGTCCAGCCACGCCCTTCGCAGCCACCAGCCACGCCTGACATCCTTACCTCCTGTCGTCCGCTTGGCAGCGGCTGTCCCAGCCCCGTCAGAGGCGTGTACTGGACCTTGTAGCCAGTCACGGGGCCACTGGCCGCTGTCCACCGTACTCGCAGGGACTGGCTACTCGGCTCGGAGAGCACCAGATCCCGGGGCCCAGACGGAGTGTCATCGGCTGCAAATGGGGTTGGTGGCAGTGTCAGGTCAGGGGCGGGGAGTGCAGAGGCTGGGATCGGGGTACCCAGAAGGGGCAGGAACTTACAAGGCAGGGCCACAGGCACCCCACCAGCAGTCGTGCACACCCTCCGGGAAATGAGGGGCAACAGGGTCCTCAAGATGCTGAAGTCATTGACGAAGAAGAAAAAATCGCTGGTCGGCTGTGAGGCAACCCGCCTCAGTTCCTCAGGGTCGGCATTCTTGATTCCTGAAGTGACGTCCAAACAGGGCTCGGTGGCTTACGCATTCTCTGAATGGTCCCCCACCCCAACAGACCCCTCGCCTCCGCCCGGTTCTCACCCACAGCGAACAGCTTGACTCCCTGCCCCTTCAGCTTTTCGGCAGCCGCGTCCACCAAATCTTGGGATTTCCCATCTGTGATCAGGATGCAGACCTGGGGTAGGTGCCAAGACCAGTCAGGGGTGTTTCGGACATTTATTTTGGGGTCACATTTGCAGGCATGGTAGGTTTAGGGAACACCTTGGGGATGCCAGGACGTGTCAGATGAGGCAGGAAGACACGGTCGGAAACATGGTGAAGTGCGGCCCCCGTGCGAGTGTTACCGCCTTTATAGCTGAGCTCACGGATGGCTCGGATGGTGTCGCCCCCAGAGCCCAGGGCATCCAGACCGAATTCCGTCCTGAGGGGAGAAAATGGGGTAGCACAAGGCAAAGGGTCATGATCTCTTCCAGCCCTGCCTCTGAGATGAGGCTTTTTAAGAGTCCCCTTGGCCGGGCGGTGGTGGCGCACGCCTTTAATCCCAGCACTTGGGAGGCAGAGGCAGGCAGATTTCTGAGGTAGAGGCCAGCCTGGTCTACCGAGTGAGTTCCAGGACAGCCAAGGCTACACAGAGAAACCCTGTCTCGAAAAACAAACAAACAAACAAAAAAAGAGTCCCCTTGGTCCCAAGACCCCAGTCCTCTACCAAGGAAGCTTCCACGACAGCAGCCGCGTCAGGTGCTGCTTGACATAGCAATGTCACTGAGCCTCAACAGGCCTGGAACCCTCAAGGTCCCTAGCCTGGGGGTGGCAGGCCAGGATAACTGATTAAATAATTATAGGAGGAAGGGCCCAGTTTCAGGACAGTGGACACTGGCCAGAGGGCGGGTATGTCAGAGCCCAAACATGCAGAGCCCAGTGGGAGCCACCACCTGGAGCTCCTGGACTCCCTATCTCTATGCAGATCAGAAAACAGACTCATCCTGTCCATCCCCGCCCCACCACAACCCTAGGACACTAGCTGAGAGACTGTTTTAGGACAAAAATACTTGGGCGGTGGTGGCGCATGCCTGTAATCCCAGCACTCCGGAGGCAGAGGCAGGCGGATTTCTGAGTTCGAGGCCAGCCTGGTCTACAGAGTGAGTTCCAGGACAGCCAGGACTACACAGAGAAACCCTGTCTCGAAAAAACCAAACAAAAAACAAAAAAAACAAAAATACTCTTCCAAGTTATCCCTACCTCTCTCCAAAGGAGGTGTTGGCGAGGGCCTTTCTGGGCTCTCCAAAGCCTGTTTCTAGACTCCTTCCTGTCACAGAGGTCTTGGGGACCACAATCCTGACCCCCAAGTGGGCTACTCACTGTGGGTCGTCACTGTACTGCACCGTGGCAAACCGGACGCCCTGTGCGCTGGCTGCTCCCGAGAAAGGCAGCACCAGCCCCTCCAGGAATCCTCGCACTTCGCGAAAGTTGCTGCGGCCAATGGATGACGAGCCATCAAGTAAGAACACAATGTCAGCGGCGTAAAGACGCGTGCAGGTCACTGAGGCAGGGAGGAGAGATCATGACTTTGAAGGGGACACAGTCAGTCCTCTGGGCGCTGAGGTCCCCTGGGGCTTGGGCACTGGGAGGACAATAGGCTTTCTCTTCCTATGCAAACGGAGCCCAGGTAGGCGCATGTTTGCCAGTGTTGGAGGAAACTGGGGCTCGGGACAGAGCTTCTCGGGAGGGCGGGAGCACCTGGGGGAGGATACACTGCAAGCAGGGGCAAAGCCGGGGCTGAAGTCAGCTTGGAGGGACGGCTGCCGGGTGGCAAAGGACAGAAGATTCAGCCTGCATCTAGGGAGCTAGGATTTGGGTGCCAATGGGATAGGAAACAATTTGGGGAACACTGAGCAGAATTCGGGGAGTTTAGGAAGAATCTATTTGGAGGAATCCTCGGTGGAAAGGTGTCAGGAAAGGCTAAAGTTTGAGAGGATGCCGAGGTGAGCGGGTGCCGAGCCCCGGAAGATGCCCACCTCTATCTCTGGGCTGGGCCCACACTCCGGGCGCGTCAGCCAGGATCTCGGCAGCGCAGAGCGCGGCGACCAGGAGCCGCAGCCTCATCCTGAGTGATAGAAACAGTCAGCCAGGAACCCAACCTCTGTCCCTTGTCTCCCAAGCCTTTGACGGGTGGAAACAGAGTACCCCGCACCCCAAGTCCTGATCTTGCCTGTGCGAGTCAGCCTGCTCCCGCGCCGCTGCAAGTCCCGCCGGCACAGAGGAGAAAAGTCCCCGATCCCAGGAGGCGGAGCGGCAGGCGGGGACCTGGCGGCCCGCCCCCACCCCCCTCCCCAGAGGTCGCTTCCCCCACCCCACTTCTCCTGGACTTAAGATATGACGCACTTAAGGGCAAGGTCAGTTCCCAGGACTTTTGGGAATCACCCAGGGTTTTGACAGACACTTCAAGAGCACCCCAACCTTATTTAGGGTTACTGCTTTCTAGTTAGAGTGACCAATGAAGTCACTGCTGCTCTCAGAAATGTGGACAGGTTCCAGCAGACCATAGGGGTAGCAGCCTGATGGTAGGGCTTATTGCAGCTGGCGCTGACTCACCCCTAACCCCACGGGGGTGCCCAGACAAGGCCTCAGGCCATAGGTCCTGACAAACGCAAATCTTGTGAATCAGCCATGCTTCTGTCTGGTGGCCCTCCTGTGCCCCATCCTAACCTTTATGACAGGAAGAGCAGCCCCCAGCAAGCAAGAGACTATGGTAGTATCCTAGGGACCCCAGCATCCCACTGGGCTGGATCTAAGCAGCACTGCCCCATTTGGGGAGAAGCTGTGTCATGCGTGTTCATATTTGTTCACCCCAATGCCCTTCGCTCCCTACTGTGTCTTTTACCAGTCCTAGACAGATGCCATCCAGCTGTGTTTGCAGAGAGGGAGGGTTGTCCATATGTGGGGGGATGGACCACCCATGCTGACAGCTCATCTCTTAGGAATCCACTTCCTGATACCCATGTTCCCACTGGTAGGGCCTGTCCACGATGCAGGCCAGGTCCCCCCATCTGCTTGCTTGCCTTCGTTAGCGCCTGCAAGAACGCCGTCCACCCTGCTCTGTGGACCCTTTTTACTCAATTCCCTGACCAGGCCAGGGCCACACCATGACCACTTCCTTTCCTCATTGCCTCAAGGTATCTAATTTTCCCCTCCCTAAGTGACCCCCCCTCTCAATCCTTTCGCGCGGACAGTCATTGCCAATCCCAGGTCAAGCCCTCTCTCCTCATGATTTCCTACGGTTATACATGCATGTTGACATCAGTACAGAGATGCTCCTAAGAAAACCAGCCCCCACCTGGGCCCTGGTTCCTTGGCTTTCTAGTCAGTCCTGTACAGTTCAGCACAGACCAGAAAGTATCTCCTCATTCACCGCTGCTGGGCAGCTTCCAATATGCCTGGCCCGGCAGCCTCCAGCAGGTCCAGAGGCTAAGCGGGGAGATAGGGACCAGGGGAAGTATTTACGGTTTTCAAGCTTGGGCGCAGAGGGCCATGCCCTCCTACCTCTGCCATCTGGAAAGCTAAAGCTTCCCTGGTCACTGAAGACTCCTGCTTTCAGCTCTATCCTGGATGCAGTGCCTCTACACGTCCCAGAACCTTATCTCAGCACCCTGGTCTCCCCGGTACTGTCCCCGGGACCTCCCATCCTGAGATGGTATGCTCCAGATGAGGGCAGTAGAGAACCAGGCATGTTCTCGCAGCCCAGGTGGGTAACAGCAGGATGACTGTGGCATGTATGGCATGAACATACATATGTATGTGGGCCTGGCCTTTAGGGAAGATAAGAGACCCAACTTAAGAGTATGGCATCAGGGCTGGAGAGATGGCTCAGCGGTTAAGAGCACTGGCTGCTCTTCCGGAGGTCCTGAGTTCAATTCCCAGCAACCACATGGTGGCTCACAACCATCTATAATGGGATCCAATACCCTCTTCTGGTATTACTCATATACATATAATAAATAAATCTTTTAAAAAAAGTATGACATCAAGGCAAACCTCACTAGAGCTGGAGTGTCCCTCAGGAAAGGCTCAGTATGGAGTCAAAGGCGGTTAAGGCTGGGGATGACTGTAGCAGCCCACAGCTTCATCCACAGAGGTATGGCCCTCTCAGCCCTTCCCTGCAGCATCCTGGCAGGACTACAGCTTTAGCTGCAGTCTGGGAGAGCCTGGCCCTGCCTCCGCTCTTCCATCAGGACAGCGGAGGCCCCAGAGCGTGACCTTCTCCCTCGCATGCTTCCCTGACTTCAGTCATGTTTTGCCAGGTGGCACCATGTCTCCAACCAGGCCCACATGCCGTTACATTTTTGGGGCCTCCAAACTCCTCACGAGAACCAGAGAGCCGGGCAGGGTGTCCCAAGCCTCGCTTCCCACTGCCCCTCCCAGTACTCTGGGGACCACTGCCCGGCAGGCTTGTTTCCTCAGCCCACTCTGCCTCTCCCTATGGCCCCATCACAACCTTGTTCACCAGGGTGGCCACAGACACGTGGCCCAAGCCCCCATGCTAATTCACAGCTCCTGCCAGGTTGCTTCTCTTCACAATCACCTGCAAGGCAGCTGCCTGACATGTCTTTAGAGGGAAGATGAAACGCCTGGGCTCAGAACGCAAGGAACCCAGAAAGTGCCAGCAGCTCCTGTTCTAATGTCCATCATATTTGTATTTGTAGCCTTTGGGGTCAGACATTAGCTTAGAAATGAAATCCATTCCAGCGCAATAGAGTGAGCTCTCGTTCCCAGGCATGGTTGCTCCATCTCCACACAAAGCCAGGCTTGGGTCCATGTCCAGATGGTCACACAGGATGACAAATGACAAGAGTCAAGGCTTGTTTGGCACGTTTACAAGAGGGTGGTGCTATGAGTCTTAACACAGAGCCCCTCTTATCAGGTTGACCTGGATTCCAGCTCACACTCAACAGCCACAAACTTCCAGAGGCTCAGACCCTTTGCTCCCCCTTCCCCACAGGTCTCCTCGGGGATCTCAGAAGCCTGGGGAGCCCAGGAGAGAGGCCTGCCACCCTGCACCCTCCCAGATGAGAGCCTGAAGGAGTAGCAGA
This sequence comes from Apodemus agrarius, assembly GCA_964023405.1. NCBI lineage: Eukaryota > Metazoa > Chordata > Mammalia > Rodentia > Muridae > Apodemus > Apodemus agrarius. Next base: position 111,774,983 of record OZ030012.1, on the reverse strand, counting down.
AGGATAACGCAGCTGAGGGCGTTACTGGGAGACGGATGAGTAGGCCCTGGCTGCCTCTAGAAAACGGGGAAGGGATCTCTAGGACAGCAGCTCAGACTTGCCTGGGACAGACCTAGAGGAGGGAGTGGGCTTGGGCCCCACTGAGCTCAGGGCTATTCTTGGAGCCTGAGTCAGCGGCAAATAGAGGCAAAGGATTCTTGCCTTGCCTGTCCAGACAACAGTTGGAAACCAAATCAGAACACTGTGCCCCGGGGCTATCCTCTCTATAACCCACAGTCAACGCTCAGAAGCAGCCCCCTCTGGGAAGCTAGTGGCCCCTCCTGGTCCATCCTGGCAGAGTAGAGGCCACCAGAGGGTGGCTCTGAAGTCTTCAGTGAGGGTTTTCCCACATAAGTTCCTAATTTCCACACTGAGACCTCAACAGGGCACAGGCTGGGCCGTAGTTTCCATAACTCCCACATCCCATTCCCGGGACAAGCTGGATGAGGAATGTCCCCCATGCAGCTGAGTGGAAACATCTGGGCTAGCTCCCTGCAAGCATCAAAGGCTTCCGGCCTCTGCTGCAGCCTCCACGCTTGCCCCGGCTGAGGACACGAGACTATGCGAAGGCCGAAGGATTCAGAATGTAGGGAAGTCTCTGCTCTCAATGGAGTCCAGGCCAACACTAAAGAAGGACAACGCAGTTCTCAGTAGGACTTTATTGGTGTAACTGGCTGCATACAGCTGAGCAGCAGGAGTGGTATGTCTGTGGCAGGAACCCCCGAGTCCCTGGCCCCGCCCTCCGGCCTGCCTGCGCAGACTTCCTGCCTAGAAGCGCAGCCAGAACATGCCACTGCGGATCCGGTTGTAGTCTGGGAGCTGCTCGATAGGGCCTGTGGGGATAAGGCGGGGAGTCAGGGTGGAGCGCCTGGCCTGCACAGGGACACCTGGCCCTGTGCCACACCCAGCTCAGGGTGGCTGCCCAAAGCAGCACAAGACGGGCTTTGAGTGAAAGGAGGAGGAACACATTCCCCAGGGTGCAGAGCCTGTCCTTTCATGCTCTGGCCCTGGCAGCCCCACCCCACATGCAGGGTACCTGTTACCTGGTGGGCTGGGATGGGTGGGGTATTAATGGAAGGAGCTTGGCAAGGAGTTGGGAACTGTTTGGACAGGTTTTCTGAAAAAGAACTCTCTGGCAGCCAGATTACTGGAGAGAGCCCCGACTTCCTTCTTGAAGTGTAAGCTGAGAATGGGGGAGCAGAGGGGAGGGGCCTGAGGAAAGTGACAGAGGACAGGTCTTCCGGATTACTTACCATACCCAGCCACTGCTGGACACTGGTCATAGAAGTACTTGGAGCAAACGTCCCGCAGCATCTGGGCATCCACCTCCTGCAGGGGGAGGCAGAGAGCACAATGACAGGGTCTGGGCACCCCCTTGGCCAGTACTTCCTTGAGTCAACCCACATCTACTTGTTCTTTGGAGCTGTTCCCCTCCCCAGAGGGTGAATGTGCAGGGCTCTCCCTGCCTGTCCACAGCCGTCAGTCTCTCTAATTACCCCCACCCTGCGAATGGTGGCTGCCCTGGATAACACGCTTATGGGAGCCTTTTTTTTTTTTGGGGGGGGGGGGTTCGAGACCGGTTTCTCTGTGTAGCCCTGGCTGTGGGAACAATTTTTGATGTACCAGATTCCAATTGCAATTCTGCAGAGGCCCACCAGCCTCAGGCTCCAGACCCTCTTCCAGGGCTCCAATTACCTGAATCCGGCTCTCCCATTCAGTCAGAGGGATTCTGCGGCCATACGTCAGGAGGCTACGACCAATGTCTTCACACACAGGGGTGGTGCCTTCAAGCAAAGTGGAAAAGCTTATAGATCTGCTCTTTCCAATCTTGGACCCACAAAGACCTCTAGAACCGTGCTCTGAGCCCAGACCACGGCCCTCGTTTCCATAACAACCTGCCATAGCAACAGTAGTGGGCTATCGACCTGGGCTACCTCCACTTGCACTCCAAACACCCACATCTGGGGTGGGAAGTAGCTGTGGCCTTAAAGTTTTCTTTCCCTCCCTCTCTTTTTCATCTTGCTTTCCTTTGAGGCAAGGTCTTGCTTTGTAGCCTTAACTGGCCAGGAATTTGATAAGTAGACCAAGCTGGCCTCTCTAAGACACAAAGATCTTCCTGCCTCTGACTCCAGAGCGCTGGAATTGCCCAGCTTCTTCTTATTAAGAAAAGGTCTCCTATAACTATCATCTGGCCCTGAACTCATTTTTGTAGCTAAGGGTAACCGTGAACTCCTGATCTTCCTGGCTGATCTTCCAAATGTGGAATTACAAGTGTGAAACATCACACATGCCAAGGCTCTCCTTTCTAAATGTGGCCACATTACAGCTTGAGTCACAAAGGTCACCGCTGGGATAGGCTGTATCCCTCTCTAGAGGATGCAGGACTTACCATCCAAATGAGATACCAAGGCATTCCTTAGGATGTTTTTGCCCCGAGTCACCTCACTCTCTGTAGCACTGGTGCACAGGCGCATCCTAAAGCAAGTGGGGGGGGGTGTGAGTTTGACTCCAGTGTCCCAGGCAATCAATCACCCGTATCAGGCAGCAGCACTGAGCCGAGACTCACCACTGGCCTTGCAGGAAGAAGACCATGTCGTCGATGCTCATGGCATCACAGACAAAGTGTGCGCCCAACAACCCAGTCTCAGAGTAGGAGATGTTGAAGGTCTGGAAACTCTGGCAAAGCTTGTTAGTTGCAGCAACGGAAGCCAGCGGGCTGGACAGGTGCTGCCAGAGGCAAGGATCAGAAGCATCCCTCATATCTGTGGCACATATCCTAAGCTCCAGAACTCATAAACCACAATCCAGCACCCTCTGATGAGGCCAAGTCCCAAAGGCTGTTCCTGGAACTTACCACTCCACCACCGTACGTGCAGTCATAGTGGCCTATGATGGCATTGGCCACTTGGAGAGCCACGTTGTCTGGGTTAGCCCAGCCAGGTCCCTCTACTGCAATGGCCACATGGGCCAAAGGCAGGGCATCATCACGATGGCGGATCTGAAACAACACATGTCAAGGCTGAGAGGCAACCAGACCTCCTGGGAAAACAGAAAGGATGGGAGATGCTGGACCCCCTGCCAATGTCCTGAGGAACCTGACATTCCTTAGGACATTGAAAAAGACAACCATGTACTCAAGGGTTCTCCCAGAGGTCCCCAGCTCAGAGCACCAACCCGGCTACCAGGCAACACACCTCACTGCCAGTGAAGCGACAGGGAGTGATACCGGGCACGGCGTCCTCTTCATACACTCGGGAGATGCTGCTGAAGTGTTTCTGGGCAAGGTCCAGCAGCTGCCGGTGCTCCACCCCTGTGGGGACAGAGGGCCTCAGTGGTCACCCAGTCTAAGCACACTGAGAGAAGTCAGACAGGAGCAGGAGCACTGGGCATCAGAATAGGATGGGGAAGACACGAGCCAAGAGAGACAGTGTCTCAAAGGCAAGAGAGGCACCTCAGGCCAAAACAGCCCATGGCCTTAGGCACACTGAACCTAACGACAGACTTGAAGGGTGGGGAATCTGGAGAAACAGCTCAGCAGTTAGGAGCACTTGTTCTTGCAGACCAGGGATTGACTCCAAACACCTACATGGTGGTTTGCAGCCATCTACAACACCTCTTCTGACTTCTGTGAACACCAAGGGCATGTGTACACAGACACCCAGGCAGGCAAGACATGCATACACATAAATCTTTTTTTTTAATTATTTATTTATTTTATATATGTAAGTACACTGTAGCTGCCTTTAGATACTCCAGAAGAAGGATTCAGATCTCATTATGGATGGTTGTGAGCCACCATGTGGTTGCTGGGATTTGAACTCAGGACCTTTGGAAGAGCAGTCGGTGCTCTTAACTGCTGAGCCATCTCTCCAGCCCCCACATAAATCTTTTAAAAATTACGTTAGAAAATGGGAGGCTATTTGAGTGGTTAGAGCTCTTGCTGTAGGTGCAATCTAAGCAACACAAATGAAAGTGGGCTGGACGAGGCTCGGCAGTCCCGAGAGCTTCCTGCTCTTCCAGAGGACCTGAGTTCAGTTCCGGGCACCAATGTCAGGCAGGGCACAGCTCCATGTAACTCATTCTAGGGGACCTAACATCATCTTCTGGCCTCCATGAGCACCCACATGCTACGGCATGTATACACAGGCACACAGTCACATAAATAAAATATATCTAAATAAATCTCTGGGACTCAACAGGTAAAGGAACCTGCTGTCAAGTCTAATGACTGAATTTGATCCCTGAGATCCACATGGTAGATGGAAAGAACCAACTCCTACAAGTACACACACACACACACACACACACACACACACACACACACACACACGGTTCGTTTGCCTTACTCTGACCCCATCCAGCAGCAGAGCGAGCCTTAGTATATACATTTCCCCTTAGCCCAAGTCCCCCCCTAAGCTGACAATTTCCACTCTTCAGAAATTGTTTGAATAACATGTGCTCCCCATTCACCTCCAATTCTAAGCTCTCATTAAACCCGTTGCTGTAATTCTGTGCTTCCCTTTTAAGGTGGCCCCAGTTACCATCAACTGCACATTATCACAGAGCCAATGTCTGTGGCGCCCAATGGCAAGGCTATCAAAATAAGCCCATGTCTTCCGCTGGCCCTCAAACGGTATTCTGGGACTAGGTGAGGCTAAGAGAGGATTGTGGCCTGAGCAGGAGCTGAGAGCCAAACTGAGGCATGCACTAAGAAGGAGCACCCCTGTGTGCCCAGTTCCAGGGGTGTCCAGCTCCCAGCCAGCAGAATAGGATCCCATCTCTAAGCAGACAAGAAGTCACATACATTAATGACAGGACATGAACAGAGACCTCTGGAGTCCTCCATGCTGAGAACCAGAAGATCTACACATTGATAAGCAAGGTTCGGGCCCACCCACCAGGGCCTCAGCAAACCCCTCACTCACCTCCAGCTGCAGCCAGCACCATCCGGGGAGCTTTGTAATGCCTGTCGAGGTAGTCGGTCAAGTCTGTACGCGACAGCCTCCTGCAAGACATGCCAAGTCAGCTCTCTCACTCCACAGCTAGCTGAGTCACACAAAACGGAGCTGAGAAGAGGCATGGTGTCTCTAAAGAGCAGGCTTTGACACACCCCTCTCAATCCCATCTCTGTCACCTTCCCCTTCAGGACCCAGAGAGGGACGTGCTAAGGAAGGTGTGAGCTGATGCTGGGCTCTGCAAGGCACCTGATTCTTCTTTATGGTACACTCCCCACCAGAGGGACAGCTACAAGTTCCCTCCCCCAGGATGTCAGGACATGCATAGAAAAATATCCTACACAGAGCCCAAGACTCAAGTGAAAACCCTTAACAGAGTCATAGACCAGATGGCAATTCAAAATTTGAATAAATTAGCCAACCAAACAACACAGACAGTAGACAACCTAAAGGCGTGGCTGATGGGGACATGCAGTATTTTCCAGGCTCACCCAGCTGACCGTTCATCCCACCTGACGTTCTCGCTGGGCCCCTCCACAGCCTGGGCTAGAGGCGTGCCCTGGAACGCTGTTGCATGCAGGTAATCAAAGACCACATTCTGCATAGAGGCATCATTTTCCTGCATCTCCCGCAGGATCACGTCCCGTTCCTTCTCGATCTGCGAGTCTTCCAGACTACTGTTCTGCACAATATCCGCCAGGAGCTCCACAGCTGAACACAGAGGAAGTGTTAACACGCACAGAGGTGCAGTCCCTGAGCCCAGCTTTCGGGGAACCAAAGCAGGAGGATTACTAAGAGTTCAAGAACAGGCAGGGGTACAGTGAGCTCAAAGCTAACTTGGGCCACATAATGGTCTGTTGTCTCAAAAATCTTATGAGCTGACTCAGTGAGGAAGGGCATTTGCTTCCATAACCAGAACCCACATGGCAGAAAGAAGGAACTGACTCCTGCAAGTTACCTGTGACCAAACACACACCAACGCACACACACAATTTAAACAGTTCAAAACCCGACATATTTAGGTGCCCAGTAGTCACCTAATGATAATGTCAGTGTAAAATCCTAAGCCTGGCACCTCCCACTGTTGTACACTGGTCACAAGGCCGCAGCCTCATGGGTAAGCCCAATTCTGCAGACAGCCGAGAGCTCTTGGGAGCCTGACTTCTGCATCCCTGAGACCTGCCCTGTGCCCACACCGTCTTCCAGGCGTACCTTTGGGCAGGTCCTTGGACAGCGCCTTGATGAGGTACGCAGTGTGCTCACGAGTGCTGTAGGCATTAAGATGAGCCCCCATACTCTCCACCTCCTTCTCCAGGGCACTGCCAGGCCGATTCTTGGTTCCCTGGAATGAGACATCAAGAGGACCAATCAAGGGCTACAGAGACAGCTCAGTGGCTAAAAGCACTTGGATCCAGTTTCCACTGCCAGCACCCACATAGTGGCTCACAACCATACATAAACCAGCTGCAGGAGGTCCAACAGAAAATACATGGTGTACATTAAAAAAGCACATCCACCCGAGTCACAGCATCCGGGAGCCCACCTTCACTGCCTTCCTTTGAAACCCAGCACACGCCTCCCTCAGAGTCTGTATTCATTATATTAGTAGGCCCTCAGCTGAGCAGACAGCGTCATGGACCAATGGATGGAGACAGTCAGTGACAGGAGAAACAGCACAGCTGCAGCAAGTGTTGCCTAGCAACCAGAACCCACCCAACAGCCCATCTTCTTCAGTACTCCATGTTCTCCTTACTGACAGCCATGGTCAGAATCTCCCTCCACACCTGTGTCCCACCCATGCTACTCACTCCTGTATGTCAGCAGCCACTTCTGACATACCCGCCCTCGTCCCATGTGTGTGTAAGGCATTGGACTCTCACAGTACTGCCTCATGGCACACATTACGCCTGCACAAGTGTCTGTGACAACACACTTGGATGGGTTGATTCTGGCTCCACATCCCTCCAAACCACATACCTGATTCAACTTTTCTGTCACTTACAAACAAAAAAACAAACACAGGCCTCCACTTTCTAACTATGGGATGTAGGTAATCTACACAGAGTAACATTTTACAAGCAAGCAAGCATGACCATACCTGCAAGTTTGTTATAATGCATATGTATACATGTGCAAGATCATTAAGTCCCCAGGAACACACGCACATAACAAGCCTAGTGTGATGGTTAGTTTTAACCATCAACTTGACACAGCCTAGAACCGCTGCGGAGAATCTTAATGAGGGATTATTTAAGTTAGGCTGGTCTGTGGGAGGACAGCTGGCGAGCATGAGCAGCAGGCAGGCGCCCAGGCTCTCTGCTCTTCACTGTGGATGTGAGGAGACTGGCTGTTCTGACTTCCGGCCACTGTATTCCCCTGCTGTGATAGACTGACCTCACACAGGGCTCATTAGATAAGCACTCACTCTCAAAAACATTTGGCTCCTTCCAGAAGGGCAGCCAGAGACCATGCCCCAAAAGGTCCACATTCAGGAGATTAGTTTTTAGATCTTTGGCCTCTGAGACAGGCAATCCTAATCTGAGGGAAACATGGACTTTGCGAGACTTACCTTGAAAGCCAGATGTTCCAAAAAGTAGCCTACTCCATTGTTCTTCTCAGTCTCATAGCGACTGCCCGCATCAATCCACACTCCCACCTGGACAAGAGAGCACCCACAAAAGGAAGGAGCCATCAGTCTAGCTCCTGGCCACACCCGAGTAACGCCCCAGGTTTCGCATGGCCCTCAGTGATGGCAGTGTGGGAAGAGCTGTCCATGAAGACCCTACAACCAGAGGGACAAGAGGGCCGCAGCACAGGGAAGGAACCAGACGACTAATCACGCTGCTTCACCTCTTGCCCGCCCTGTCCCCTCACAGGTTATCAGAAACATCAGGGCAATTTCTGGTGCTAATCTTTGATGCATATGGCCTTGAACTCACAGAAATACTCCCTGCCTTATTTTCTATTAAAAATAATTTATTTTTATGTAAAATAAAATACATCTTGGTGTTTTGATGCATGTATATCTGTGTCCAGGTGTCGGATCCCCCTGGGACAGGAATTACAGACAGCTGTGAGCTGCCATGTGGGTGCTGGGGATTGAACCTGGGTCTTCTGGGAGAACAGCAGTGCTGTAACCCTGAGCCATGTCTCCAGCCCTGACCCCACCCACCCTGCCTCAGTTCCAACTGTGCCCATTTACTCGGCTCTACAACCATCATTTCGTTAACCTATTTTCTTCTATGCATGAAGTCTATCATTTGCAGACAATAGATTATTTTCTACATTCTAAGGAGCATATGCGAGCTAGGTGTGATGTCCCACATCTGTAACCCTAGCACCCTGGAAAGCAGAAACAGGATTATGAGTTTAAGGTTAGCCTGTGAGACACAGCAAGACCCTGTCTCCAAAACAAAACAAAACAACAAAAACCAATATACCTTTGTTCTGATGGTTTTAGTCTTTCATCAGGAGAGGACACTACTGGCTTAGATACTTTGTATTTCATCATTTTAAGAAGGTACTGAAGCAGGGTGTGGTGGAACACACTATTAACCCTAGCAGAGGCAGGTTCCAGGCCAGCCAGAGTTACACAGTGAGACCTTGTCTCAAGAACAAAGAGGAAGGCAACTTCTTTCTTCTTTAAAGATTTATTTATTGTTATGTTTAAGTACACTCTAGCTGTCTTCAGACACACCAGAAGAGGGCATCAGATATCTTACAGATGGTTGTGAGCCACCATGTGGTTACTGGGATTTGAACTCAGGACCTTCGGAAGAGCAGTCCTTGTTCTTAATCCGTGAGCCATCTCTCCAGCCCAGAAGGCAACTTTCATAGTGAGACCCTATAATGATGGATCAATAACTTTTCCACATTGCTAGGCTGGTCCTGAACGTCTGGCTCAAAGCAACCCTCATCTTTTAACCTCTCCAAAATCTGACTACAGGCACATACCACAGTGCCTGGCCTCATTAACACTTCATCGTATTTCAGTATGATCACATGCAAAGCCTCATGAATACTTAGCAATTACTTTACCACTGATGTATATCCTCAGACCTAAAAGAAGTTTTAGTCGCTCATACATTTAACATATTAAATGCTAGGTGTCCTCCTTACACCCAATATAGGTATTTTCTTAAATGGGGACATGCTACGGGTATGTGCATACTAGGTCCAAGTGTCTGCGGCGATCCCGTGGAGCTGGAGTTAGTCAATTAGGAGCCACTTGAAGTGGGTGCTGGGAACAGAACTTGAGTCTTCTGCAAAAGCAATATAAGCTTTTAACTCACGAGCTATCTCCACACACACACATCCCTCACCATGCTCCAGAATAGCAATCTTAATATTCCTTTCAATTTCTGAGACAGGATCTCACATGTAGCCCTGGCTGGCCTTGAACTAAGAGGTCCACTTGCTCTACTTACAAAGTGTGAATCTTCATATTCCTTTGTCTGTTTTTGAGACAGGGTGCCGTGTGGCCCAAACTGGCCCTGATCGTCATTCTGTAGCAGATGATGGCACTGAACTCCTGATCCTTCTGCCCCCACCTCTCAAGTAATAGGATTACAGGCATGCAAGAATCGTGAACTCTCCCAACATGCCGTGAAACACACTACTTACCCACATGGTCAAGCTTTTTATTATCTGTTACAGCTAACTTGAGTTTTTCACAAGCTTTGCAAATAGATGCTAATGCATCATTGTGTCCTATAATTTCAGATAAACATGCCTTTTACTTTGTGTGTGAATGCATTTGTGCCTGTGTGTAGGTGCGGATGCTTGTGTGCACATGGTGGCCAGAAGGTTCATCACATCCTCCAAAGCGGGACATCTGCAGGACTCCCAGTCTGTTACCTGGGTGCTGGGATGTGTACTCAGCTCTTGTGATCACACAACCAGTGCCTTTAATCACCGAGCCTTCTCTCTAGCTGCAAACATTCACCTTAAACCTGTCATCTTAGACTACAATCCACAGTGTCCTTTGACTTTCAACTAACACCATCCTTTCTCTGTAACTGAAGCATAATCATAGTCTCAGCACCTGTGGACTAGAGCGTGACTTACTGAGCTCCATTCCAAGCCCATTCACGTCGGTTCCACATATCAAGGAAATTACCTCCCACCATACCCTGTGTTGGGAACAATTATATCACTAGTCATTATCTGTTCCTAGAAAAAGGAAAGAAATCAGACATCAAAACATACATCCCTCAGCAGGCAGTGGTGCACACACCTTCGATCACAATATTCAGGAAGCAGGAACAGGCAGATCTCTATGAGTTTGAGGCTAACCTGATCTACAGAAAGTGCCAGAACACTAGAGTGTCAGGGCTTCAGAGAAACCCTATATTGAAAAACAATAAAATAAAACAATTTAGCCCTACTAAATGTGTTGGGAGGATTGGTTCTTGGGAGTTTTCTCACATACCTAATAAAGATTTCAATTCTTGACTCCATCTTGAAAATTTCCAACTTCTACATTCATTATTTTATTGGGTGAGTGTTTTGCCTGCGCGTATGTGTATTCGTGTGCCCAGTGCCTGCAGAGGTCAGAAGAGGGTACAGGACCCCTTGGGATTGGAGTTATAGCTGACTGTGAGCCACTGCGAGGGTGCTGGGAATCAAAGCCAGGTCCTCTGAAAGAGAACAAATACTATAAACTAGAGTCAATTCTCCAGCCCAATTTGCAATCTTAAATAAAGTATTTGTGTTTGTGGGCACCAGTGTACACAGGTACCCAGGAAAGCTGGAAGTGGGGAAGGCCAGAATCTCCTGGGGCTACAGTTACAGGTGGCTGGAAGCTGCCCAATAAAGATGCTGGGAACTGCAATCTGGTCCTCTGCAAGAGCAGCCAGACCTCGTAACCACAGGGCCATCGCGAGTGCTCCAGATCTGCAACTTTTTTTGGATAATCATCCAATTCGCTGTAATCTTCAAAAGCACTGTTTTCTTCCTTCAGTGCTATATGTATCAAGGCTTTATACTCAGTAGGCAAAGGCTTCACCCGAGTTACATTTCCCAGACTTCCAGAGGCATTTATTTCCTGTGTGCAAGTGTCACACATACATGCGTGTACACACCCTACCACATAATTATCTATGGAGGGCAGAGGAAACTGGGTGCTTTTTCTTATTGCTCTACACCTTTTGAGATTTCTTACTTCTGAGCTCATGCCTGTAATCCCAGCACTTGGGGAGCAGAGGCAGATGGATCTCCGAGTTTGAGGTCAGCCTGATCTACAGAGTGAGTTCCAGGACGGCCAGGACTACACAGAGAAATCCTGTGGGGGGAGGGGATTTTATTTTTATGCATGTATAGGTGGGATGGATGGATAGAGTTAGGAGTTGCGCTTCCACAGGACCCAGGTTTGATTCCCAGCACCCACACAGTGGCTCACAACCACCTGTAACTCCAGTTCCAGGGGCTCTAATGTCCTTTCTGGGCCTCTATGGGCATTATGCACAGACATGGTGTACATACACACTAGTGAGTAACCCACTCTGACAGTAAAAGTAAGATCAGCTGGACACACTACTCTCCACCCCTCAAAGTACTGCTGTTAGACCTAAATCACAACACTGGGGATCCAAATTCAGGTCCCCATGCTTGAGTGCCAATCCCATTACCCACTGAGCCATCTTCCTGGTCCTTTAGCGGTATTTCTTGAAGTGCATTCCTGGTTAGGCCTACAAACTACATAGCCTTAGGTGGTGAATCTAATAGATCTGGATGCCTTCCTGTAAATAACCTAAAGTCTGTGAAATCTCATTCTTTTTGGTAGTAAGACAATAGTAACTTCTCTCGGGTAGGTAGAATGAAAAGCTGGACAAGAATTCGGCCCCGTCCTTGGCAAGCATCATAATGTTGGCTGGCGGGTTGCCGCGGTGAAGTTAAGGCAGGGTTAAAGTCAGGTACAGGGACAAATCCGGCAGTAAGCCAGTCTCCACCCAAAACATGTAAGACGGGAGCCCAAGGTCACATCTCAACCTGGGACAACGCGGCGGGCCTCATCTGGAGGACCCGCAAGCACTCACCGTGCAGGTCGGATGCGAGGACTGCTCCGAGGCCACACGCAGCCCGTTGTCCAACACGCTGACCTGTGTCTCCGGCAAGCTCTGGAGGGCCTGGGCGAAGGTTGCGGTACCCCGCAGGGCGGGTAACCTCAGCAGGGCCGGCTGAAGGAGGAAAGCGATCACTGTAAGAACTGCTCTCCAAGCCTCTGGGAGCTCGGCTCTCACACCCAAGCCCGAGAAGATACCCATCCCCGCCCTCCGCCATGACCTTCCCACGGCCCTGACCCCCGCGACCTCCCCACTCCGAGCCGCCACTGCTGAGACAGCCTGCTCCTCATCTGCGTGAGGAAGCCCTGAGTCCCTCAGCCCAACGTCTCACTGCCAGCTCACCGAGCGGCGGGTGCGAAGTAGCACTTGCGTCCCGGAGCAGGCCGCTCGGCAGACAGCGGACGCCGCCATCTTCCAACTTCCGTCAGTGTAAAGCCGTGCTGCGCATGCGCAGAGTGGAGTCTGAGGCGCAGGCGCTGTAAGGATGATTTGGTGCTCGATCGCCTCCTGGTGGGCAGCGAGTCCATTGGCAAGGATGAATCACATGTGTCATTTGGTCCGAGAGCTTCCAAATACCTGACACGCGACTAGCCCTTCCGCGGTCCCATTCGTCACCTTATTCTACCTGAGGGAGGCGGTGTGCAACTGCGAGAGATGCACTGTAAGCCGGCATCAGCTCAGAGGCGTGCAGGGCAGTGGCTCAGTACACATTAAGTCCAAGGGCCGAAGCACTTGTCTGTGCAAGAAGGTGTCCACTAAACTTAATTTAAAAGAATAAAATATGTTTAAATGGTTGACCTGAAAGACGTTTAATAATGCATTGCGGAAGTAGTATTGAATGTCAGCACTTGGGAAATGGAAACACAAAAGAATCAGGAGTTCAAAGACATCCTCTCCTGTTGAAGGAATTCAAAACTACTCCGGGTTGTGTAAGACAGTGTCTCCAAAATGTAAGGAAAAAAAGTGTGTATGAAAAAAGAAACAATGTAGAAGTAATTTGTCAAATAGGATTCCTTGTTTGGAAAATAAAAATTAAACAAAAAAATGTTTTTCTATCTTTGTGATTATTTCAAAACATTAAAAAATAAAAAAAACTATCTGTGCAGTGTAGGGGATACCAGGACAGGGAAGTGGGAGTGGGTTGATTGGTGAACAGGGGGAGGGGGATGGGTTAGGGATTTTGGGGGAGGGGGGAAACCAGGAAAAGGGACATTTGAAATGTAAATAAAGAATATATCTAATAAAAAAAAAAGTCCTGAAAAAAAAAAAGCTATCTGAAATCAGACAAAAGATCTTTAGTGTGTATTGATTGAGATTTTGTAGAGCAAAAGTATGATTTAGAGAGGAAAATAAAGTGAAATAAAATCTTCTGAGTTGGGGGCTAGAGAGATGGTTCAGCGGTTGAAAGCGCTGATTGCTTTTCCTAGAGTCCTGAGTTCAAATCCCAGCAAACACATGGTGGCTCACAACCATCTGTAACAGGATCTGACGCCCTCGTCTGGAGAGTCTGAAGACAGCTACAGTGTACTAATATACGTAAAATAAACAAATAAATCTTTGGGCTGGAACGAGCTGGGCTGGAGTGAGCAGCCATCCAGTAATGAGATCTGACTCCCTCTTCTGGAGTATCTGAAGACAGTCACACTGTACTTACATATAATAAATAAATCTAAGCCGGGCGTGGTGGTGCACACCTGTAATCCCAGCACTTGGGAGGCAGAGGCAGGTGGATTTCTGAGTTCGAGGCCAGCCTGGTCTACAGAGTGAGTTCCAGGACAGCCGAAGCTACACAGAGAAACCCTGTCTCAAATAAGTAATAAATAAATAAATAAAAATTTTTTTTAAATCTTCTAAATTGCTGGAATGGGGTAGTAAACACCTTTAATCCCAGAGGCAGAGGCAAATAAATCTTTAGAGTTCCAGGCTAGCCTGGTATATGCGGTGAGCCAGGGATACATAGTGAAGTCCGGTCGTAACACATAAAGAAAGAGACAGAGAACAAACAAGCCTAAGTTACCTGTTCCCTTTCCTCAGAGTCAGAGTCTTAGTGTAGCCCACGCTGGCTTCATATTCAGTTTGAAACCTAGGATGACCTTGAACTTCTGACCTCTACCTCCCCCTCCCAAGTAATAAGATCAGAGGCAAGTGCCACCAACTGAAGTCTGTGGTGCTGAGGGGTAAAGCTAGGGTCTCATGAACATAAGGCAAACACTTCCAACTGGGCTATAGCGTTAGCTCTTTCAGCTTTTTGAAATGTGATTTTTTTTTTTAGTTTAAGATTATTTTTTATCTATCGTGTGTGTGTGTGTGTGTGTGTGTGTGTGTGTGTATGTCTCCACATGTGCTCAAAGGTCACACAGAACAACACTGGGAAGTCTGCCCTCCCCTTCCACCTTTACATAGATTCCAAGGGTCAGGCTCGGGTCAGCAGGCGGGCACAGAAAGCACCTTTAGCTCCAGAGCCATTTTTAGAGCAGCTTTGTGCTTACGGGAGGGATTGTGAGCAGATGGTGCTGAGGTCCCTCGTGCTCTGCACAACCGTTAGTGAGCCGTTCCCTTTACTGACGTCTTACGTTTGTACAGCTCATCTATTACTATTAGCGGGCCATTATTAGTTCATTATTAACTAAAGTCCATAGTTTGCACAGACTTCCTTGAGTTGTTTCATTTTGTTTTGTTTTGTTTTTTAACCTAATGTCCTTTTTCTAATTCAGGACAATACCTTACATTTGCCTGTCTTAGGCTTCACTGGTTTGTAACTAAATGTATCTTGTTTTTAACCATTCCAGATTCTTTAATATGACCATTTACAAGACTTTTGATTTAATGCTATAAAATAATAAAATAAATAATAATAATATTAATAATAATAATAACTGTGCCTTTTGGAAGCCTGTGTAAGACAATCAAAAACAGCCAGGCAGTGGTGGCGCACGCCTATAATCCCAGCACTTGGGAGGCAGAGGCAGGTGGATTTCTGATTTCGAGGCCAGCCTGGTCTACAGAGCGAGTTCCAGGACAGCCAGGGCCACACAGAGAAACCCTGTCTCAAAAAACTGAAGAAAAAAAAAAAAAAGGCAACCAAAACCAATGATCAACTGGGCCTTCCTTCCCAGGTTTTGTATGATCTAACGCCCTGAGAGGTAAACGGTGGCATCCTTGTGTTCTGTCTACGCTCCTCACGACCGTCACCCACTCGTCTCACCGTTAAACGGTCTATTAATCGTGTCATTCAAATTAGAGGTGCCTCTCAGATATTTCAACATTAATTAAAAACATTTAAAAGATCATTTTCTGCCAGAATGTTTCTTTGTCGTGGTTTAGAATCTGGATATTTGACATTTCTTGGATCATTAGGTCATTAGAACTCACGGCTGTTGTTTTCTCAGAGTTTTGGGTTTTTTGTTTCTCATGTGTGTGAAGGTTTGTCTGCACGTATGGAGGCCAGAAGAGGGCACTGAATCGCCTGCCGCTGGAGTCGAGACAGTTGTGAGCCGCCACGTGGGTACTGGAAACTGAACGTGGGTTCTCTGCAAGAGCAGGAAGGGCTCCTAAACCCTGAGCCATCTCTCCAGCCTCTTGTGGAGTTTTATTTTTTAAAAGATTTACTTTTGCTTTATGGGTATCAAGTGTTTTGCCTACGTGTACTTGTGTATACCACTTGTGGGGCTGGTCTTCTTGGAGGTCAGTTCCGGGAATCAGGGGCTTGAATTATAGAAGGTTGTGAGCTGTCCTGTGGGTGCTCTGCAAGAGCAGCAAATGCTCTTAGCGACTGAGACATCTTTCCAGGTCCCCAGTTTTTCTTTGTTTGTTAAATAAATACTAGGCCACTGGGATGACTAAATGAGAAAAGGCGCTCGCTGCCAACCCGAATCCCCTGAAGGTGCTCCCCAGAGCGCACACTGGTGGAGGGAGAGGACCGACCCCACGACGGCTGTCCTCAGACCTCCACAGCACACAAAGTCATAAATAAACAAATAATAAATATTAAAACATAATTACTTGCCAAGCTGAGACATGGTTCAATGATAGTCTGTCTATACAAGGCCCTTTGTTCAGTTCTTAGCATCACATAAGAAAACTGGATTTCTTTGTTTGTTATTCGGTCTCAGCTGGGCACAGTGGCGTGTGACTTTAATCCCAGCACTCAGGAGACAGAGGCAGTTGGATCTCTGTGGGTTCAAGGCCAGTCTGATCTACATAGTGAATTCCAAGACAGCTAAAGCTACATAGTGAAGTTCTATTTCAGAGTAGCAGGGGAGAGAGAGGGAGAGGGAGAGAGAGGGAGAGGGGGAGGGGAGGGAGAGGGGGAGGGGAGGGAAAGGGAGAGAGAGGGGGAGAGGGGAGGAAAGGAGAGGGACAGGGAGAGAGAGAGGGAGAGGGAGAGGGAGAGGAGAGGGAGAGGGAGAAGGAGAGGGGGAGGGGGAGGGGGAGGGGGAGGGGGAGGGGGAGGGGGAGGGGGAGGGGGAGGGGGAGGGGGAGGGGGAGGGGAGAGGGAGAGGGAGAGGGAGAGGGAGAGGGAGAGGGAGAGGGAGAGGGAGAGGGAGAGGGAGAGGGAGAGGGAGAGGGAGAGGGAGAGGGAGAGGGAGAGGGAGAGGGAGAGGGAGAGGGAGAGGGAATCACTATGTAGCTCTGACTGACCTGGAGCCTTTTACTCACAGAAATCCACCTGCCTTTGCCTCTTTAGTGGTGGGATTAGAGGTCTGGGCCACCATGACTGGCTAAGGAAAGTATGTTTAAAGTAAGCAATAGCTATAATTATTTGTCATTATACAAGAACAAACATTCCTTTGTCTCCATTTACCCCGCCCCAAAATCTGGATTCCCACACCTGTGTTCATTGCTTTGTAGCTGGATCCTGTGTTGAAAAGAATTAAAGGAAAGAAAATGTTTAAGAGTCAGACATGCAAGCCGGGCGGTGGTGGCGCACGCCTGTAATCCCAGCACTTGGGAGGCAGAGGCAGGCGGATTTCTGAGTTCGAGGCCAGCCTGGTCTACAGAGTGAGTTCCAGGACAGCCAGGGCTACACAGAGAAACCCTGTCTTGAAAAACCAAAAAAAAAAAAAAAAAAAAAAAAAAGAGTCAGACATGCTCTGGGCCTTGGGACCATCTCCCTCATTCAGACTTCTGCACCATGAGACAGACAGAGTGGAGACAGAGCCAGTGCGCAGGCTAATGCACAGAACAAGAGAGATGGCAGGGGAGAGGCCCAGGTAAGATGGCCTGTTACCCAAGATGCACCAGGGTAGAAACAAGGAATGCTGGGGGCTTGAGATGCTAGTAAGAGTTGTCTCAGTCAATCTGGAGCTTGGACCAGCTCTTGGCTGCCAACCTGTGAGTATCGCCTTGCTCCTCTGGCCTGGACCCACTGCATTCAGTTCTCATCTGTGCCCAAGTGTAATAGGTGCAATAAACCATCTCTTCTGCTGTCTCAGCAGAAGAATTAAAAAAACAAACAAAGAGATGCCTTGTGTGACCAGTTTGTGGACTATCACAGTGATAAGAGCTTACTAGAAATATGAAAAGAGGACATTACTCAGATCCCAGGGAGGGAGAAGCATCTGAAGTGGTAAACACCAGACTCCTGGGAGGGCCATGAAACGCCCAAGTCCAGAGGGCATGGGTAAGTTCTCCAAGAGGTGGAGTGTGAGCTTGACTAGGAAAATGGGTCATTAGCAAATTGGTCATGCCTTAGATTGTCTTTGGAGGAAATTGGCTGAAGCGAGACCCTCTTCCACAGACATTACCTTTCTCTTGTTTGGTGAATCTGGCTTTCGGTTTGTGGGGGGACTCCTTGTCTCCTCTTCCTGTGTGCTTGGGTTACAGATGGTCCTCCATGCACACCCAGATTTTTAGATTCTGGGTTATCTGAACTCTGACCTGAACGGTTCCAGGAACCGTTTTACTCATAACAAGGAAGGGAGGTGGTGCTCCAAGTTCCAGATCCACGGAGACGCGGTTATCAGCATTTCAGGCCTCCGCTTGTTTCTGCCCTGAAGCATCTGGGGTGACAAGCTCTGAGGCTCTGACCTAACTCTTTTGTTTTGTGCCCCTCTTTTCTTTTTTCTTTTTTTTGTTTTTTTTTTTTGTTTGTTTTTGTTTTTGTTTTTCGAGACAGGGTTTCTCTGTATAGCCGGGGCTGTCCTGGAACTCACTTTGTAGACCAGGCTGGCCTCGAACTCAGAAATCCGCCTGCCTCTGCCTCCCAAGTGCTGGGATTAAAGGCGTGCGCCACCACCGCCCGGCTGTGCCCCTCTTTTCTTTATGCCCCCCTCAATATCTGTTTCCTTTCCCATAATTTGGTTTCATCCGTTTTTAGATCTGTTATTAATTATGTGTAAGGGTGCATTACGTGTGTCACCTCAGGGCGATGGGCCCCCGGAGGTTGTAGTCACAGGCAGTTGTGAGCCACCTAATATGGGTGCTCATTAAAACACACAAAGAATGTGGCACAGTAGAGGCTGTTGCTTTAGGGCAATTAGCCAGTTTCTGATAGGATTTGGGGCCAGAAATCTGATTCTGTAACCTGCCAGAAACCTTGTGGGGCTGGAGAGCTGGCTCGCCAGTGGAGAGCACTTGCTGCTCTTGCAGGGGACCTGGGCTTGGTTTCTAGGACTCACAAGGTGGCTCATGACCATCTGTAATTCTAGTTCCTGGGGAACCAATGCCTTTTTCTGACCTCTCTGAACAACAGGAGCACACACAGTGCACAAACATACATGTAGACAACACACACATACATATAAAATAAAATAAATGTCTTATTTTTAAAGCAAATGACTGAGCTGGGCATGGTAGATATACATATATATATATGTGTGTGTGTGTATATATATATATGTATATATATATATATATATATTTGTTAAATGGTCATGTAGTCAAGCTACCTCTTAAATACCAAAGTATTTATGATCCTAGCCTAGTGCTGTACTTGGCCTTGGTCAGAGAAACTTCTATATGCAGTGGGTAACAGTTAATGCAGAGACTCATAAACAGTAATACTAAGGACAGGCAACACTGAGTGCTTAACCCTAAGTGAGACATCTACCTTACCTCCTCCCAAGCTCCAGGAACACTGTGTGAAAGGCAGATTTAGTGGTAGAGCCCTTACTACCACACTGCAAGTTCCTGGGTCTGGTCTTCAGCTGGGGAGTCGGGTGGGGGTGCAATATAACAAAGCCAAGCTCGCATCTGTGAGCCCAGCACTCGGGAGGCAGAAGCAGATGGATCTCTGAGTTTGAGGCCAGGAGTTCCAGGTCAGCCAGGGCTACACAGAGAAACCCTGTCTGGGGATGGGGTTGGAGGTGGGCGTGTAAGAGCAGAAGGATGGGAAGGACAGGAAGGTGAACCACCATCCTCTGAACATGACATGGTTGTCGAAATGACAGCATCTGTGGCTACTTGAACATACAAACACACACACACACACACACACACACACACACATTCATATACACACTCACATAGGCACACACTCAGACACACAATCACACACACACGCTCACAGAGACATACATACACAGACACAGACACACACACACACAGAGACACACACTCTCATACACATTCACACACAGACGCTACACACACACACACACACACGGAAATGTAAGTAAAATATTTTTCTTGAAACAGGATCTTTCTATGTAGCCCTGGCTGTCCTGGAACTCACTGCATAGACTAGGCTGGCTTGAACTCACTCAGATCCCTCTACTTCACAAGTGCTAGGATTAAAGGCGGGTGCCACAAAGCATGGCAAAACATCTTAAAAAGAACAGAGCCCCTCACATCCTAAATGGTCGGCCTTAAATACATATGCCTATGGGTTACACTAAGTCAACTCAGCAAGTCGTACGTGTGTGTGTGTGTGTGTGTGTGTGTGTGTGTAAACCAATAATAATTTTTTTTTCAAGACAGGGTTTCTCTGTATAGCCCTGGCTGTCCTGGAACTCACTCTGTAGACCAGGCTGGCCTCGAACTCAGAAATCCGCCTGCCTCTGCCTCCCAAGTGCTGGGATTAAAGGCTTGTGCCACCACTGCCCGGCACCAATAATAATTTGAAAAGAGGTTATGAAGCTGAGAGGAAGCACACAGGAGGAGTTGGAGGGGGAGAAGAGGGAGGGAGAGGGGCATGGTATACATATAGTACCCATGCTCATGTATGAAATTCCAAAATAAAATAAAATACCAGGCACTGCGGTGTATGCTTTTAATCCCAGCACTCAGGCGGATCTCTGTGAGTTCAATACCAGCCTGGTTCAATGCCAGCAAGTTCTAGAGCAGCCAGGGCTCCATAGTGAGACCCTGTCTCAAAGAATAAAATGAAATAAAATACAGCGGGGTTGGGGGTGGGGGGGTAGGGGGTGTCCGCAGGAATGGGGGTGTGGGGGTGAGAGGAGGCATTGGGGGTGAATGGAATCGTAGTATTTGCTGTACATGTATGCAATCATAAAAAAGGCGAGGGAAAGAAAGAAAAGAACCAGTTTCAAGAGACTGGCCAAAGAAGGAAACGCTGTTGCAAACTGAGGTACAATAGCAGACAGAGGTCAAGGGGCTGCTGGCCTGATTTGTCAACCCTCGGTGACTCATTAATTAATCTCCCATAATTTATTGGGTGTGAGGAGTAAAGAGAGGGAGCATGCTCCTACACACCCACTGCAAACTGAATTCAATAGCCCATTTCCTGACAAGGCTACCTCTCCCCACCTGTCTCTGAGGCCCCCTTTATCACGCTGGGGCTCACAGCCAAGTGTGCGCCCTCTGCACCCTGTCTGGGAGGTCCTGGCACTCACCTCATCTCTTTTGAGACAGGGTCTACCTCATCTCTTTTGAGACAGGGTCTACATAGCCAGGAATGCTGCTGGATCCCCGGGGTCTCCTCCTGCCTCTACCTCCCAGTGCTTAAGTGCGCAAGCGCTGGGACTGCGGGCGCGGGCACCGCTCTGGTGTGTGTGTCCTGGTTTCTCTTGGTAGTGAAGACATTTTCACCTGTTTTCCTAGCTTTTTCTGTTAAAATATCCAGGACAAGGTCTTCCATGCTCACCACGGTGGAGCCGTGCACATAAATTGTTGGTATTAAATACATCTACCGTCCCCATTATTTCTGGGAATTTTTTCATTATCCTCAACAGAAACTCTGACCCGTTAAGCAATTACTCTCCATTTTCTTCTACCTTTGGTGACCTCTGGGGCTTCCTATCTTTATGACTGCCTGTTCTAATGCCGTGCACAAGCAGAGTCATGCGATACTTACCCTTTCATGTGAATGCATTTGATTTACTATAATGGGCTCAAAGGTTCGCCCCTGCTGTAACATGCACAGGCATTAAGTTCCTTGCTGGGTGTGGTACTGCAGCCCAGAGTCAGCACTTGCAAGGCTGAGGCAGAAGGATCACCAAAAGTTTGAGGCTAGCTGGACTATGTATTTAGTTCTGGGCCAGCCTGAACTACCGAGTGAGACCCTGTCTCATACCAACGGGCAAAGAAACAAACAGGGCCTGGGGATGCAGCCTAGTAGGCAGGGCGCTTGCCTTCCACGTGCAAAGCTGTGGGTTCGATCCCCAGTATTGCATAAAAACAGTGGTGGCTCTCACCTACAATCGAGGCCTTTGAAAGGGGGAGGCTGGAAGAGCAGAAGGTCAAGGTCATCCGCAATCAAACGGCGAGATCAAGGGGAATACCAGGATCTCATAAAAATAATACCGATGAAAAGAACTTGACTCTAGATCTACGTCATGATGGCGCATGTGTTTAATTCCGGCACTATGGAGGCAGAGGCGGTACGACTGTGGGTGTAGGGCAAGCCTGAGCTCCATAGTAAGGCCCTGTAGTAAAATATGCACAACAGGGCCAGGCATGGTGGTGCACACCTTCAATCGTATCACTCAGAAGGGGGAGGAAGTTGAATCTCTGGGAGTTCAAGGCTAGCCTGGTCTACAAACAAATTCCAGGCCAGTCAAGGCTACACAGTGAGACTCTCAAAACAAACAACAATACACACACACACACACACACACACACACACACATATACATATATAATATAGTTTATATATAGTTCTATATATGTGTGTATGTATATATACACATTCATAAATATATTGTGCATATTCATACATAAACATACATATATACACATGTGTATAAGTATACATACACATATAATACATATATACCACAAAAAAACTTTCCATCCTGACTATTTTGGGGGACAGTGTCAAGGAGCCAAACTTAGGGCCAGCTCCTCCTCTAAGCAGGGATTCTGCTGCGGAGTCCGCCCAACAGCAAAATACTGGAAGTGGCGGGATGTTCATTCAGCGTTACACAACCACCGCCCGTCTCTGTTTCTAAAAGCTTTGCGTCACCCCACACTCTAACCACTAAGTAGTTTCTCGTTTTCTCCTCCCTCTCGCGCCTGCTCACCTCTAGTGTACTTTCTGTCTGCAGCTGCCTCAGATGAGAGCAACTACAGCATTTGCCCTCTTGTATCTGCCTAAGTTCATTTACCAAAGGAGCGTCCGCTTTCTGCCAGGCGTCAGGGACTCAGACTGGAGTGGGCCTGCAGCGTGGCTCGCAGGTTAAAAGCGTGTTCAAGTGTACAGCCGGCAGGGCGCCACTGTCGGTGGCGGGTTCCCTGCCTGCCATTTCCCTTCTGCTGATCAAACTCGGCAGCGAACGCCTTTATCTTTCATTCGTGCACAGGACTCTTTCCTTTAAAAAAAAAAAAAAAAAATTGAAATATTCTGTTTTGTTTCCGTTTTGTCTTTTTACATTCCCTTAGTGGCTATCACCCACACTACACCTGTATGTGCACAGGTGGCCCGGGGCAGCTGATGCTGCGAATGGTCCCCGTCACTTTACCTCATGTCGTGAAGCAGCGTCTCTCGGTTGACTCCAAAGCTTACCCCATTACAGCTGGGTGGGTCCCCCCCGGAGCGAGGGCACCTGCGCTGATCCTCACACAAGTGCTTCACTTGCAGAACCACCCCGGCTTCATCAGTTTCCTTAAAAAAAATTTTTCCCCCATTTTTATTTGATTTGCTTGAGACAGGTTCTCACTGTACAGCCCTGACTGGCCTGGAACTGACAGGTTGGCCTTCAGGGATCGATCCTCCAGCCTCTCACTCTAAGGTAGGATTACAAAGCACCCAGTCACCCCTCTTTAAAATAAAAGGCTGCCTTGTCTGGCCCCAATAGGAAAGATGCATTTAGTCCTGGGGCAACTTGATATGAAAGAGAGGGGGATATCCATGGGAGGCCTCCCCTTTCCTGAGGAGAAAGGGAGGAGGGGTGGATGGGGGAAGAAGAGGTGAGAGGGAGGGACTGGGGGTGAGGAGAGAAGGGAAGCTGCTAAGTGGGGGTCCCCCCCCCACTAGATACCCCAGGACTGGAATTACTGGCTGCTGTGATGGCCCTGACAGGGGTGCTGGGAATCTAACTCAGGTCTTCTACAAGAGCAGTTATATGCCCTTAGCCACTGAACCAGGTTCCCTGTCCCTCTTTAAGGTTTTTAGCTCTTAGTATCAATCTTCCCAGAACTGACGCCCTGAGTATACCGCGTAAAGCTGGTCCTTAAGAGCTGCTGATTTGTGCTCGTTAAGAGGTGGGAGCTCTTGGGCGTGACTTCCCAAATGCAGGGACCATAGGCTCGAGCCAACACCCACCCAGTCATGCTCATTGAAATTTCTGTTCCATTGTTTCTGAGGTCAGTCAGTGACTTGGGGGAAAATGCTTTCTTTAAATAGCTAACACGGAAGAGAATGGGAAAGAAGCATTGTTTCTTTCAATTCCTGCACCTGAGACGCATGCTGGGGGAGGGGGACTGGGAGGCCGGGTGAGTGTGTGGATATGTGTGTGTGGGGGGGGTGGTGGAACTGAGGTGAGAGACTTTGAAACCACTGAGCTTTAAAGCAATTCCCCAGCTTCAGCGCACACTCGCCTGGGTGCTCTAGTGTTCTTGGACACAGGACCCAAAGCAGTTGCTGCGGACTTGAGGCCTGGAGGGATGGATTCCAATGCTTCCCAACCGACTGTCTGCTGCTCAGCTCTGTTTGAGCTAGCGTGTCATGTAGCCCAAACTGACCTGGGACTTAAACTGTAGTAGAGAATGACTTTGAACTCCCAATCCTCCTGCCTCTACTTTCTAAGTGCTGGGATCACAGGTGTGCACTGCTGTAGTTAGCTCTCATTTCTTTATTATTTGTGTGTGTATGTGCTTGTGTGTGTCTGTGTCTGTGTCTATGTATGTGTCTCTCTGTGTATGTGTGTATATGTGCTTGTGTGTGTGTGTCTTCTATGATGCTCCTTAATATGATTTTGGGTTGGGTTTTTTTTTTTTTTGGTTTTTTGTTGTTGTTGTTGTTGTTGTTTGTTTGTTTTTGGTTTTTCAAGACAGGGTTTCTCTGTGTAGCCCTGGCTGTCCTGAAACTCACTCTGTAGACCAGGCTGGCCTCGAACTCAGAAATCCACCTGCCTCTGCCTCCCAAGTGCTGGGATTACAGGCATGTGCCACCACTGCCCGGCTATGAATTTTTTAAATATTACATTCATGTATTTGTTGTGTGTAAGTACCTACATGCCTCAGCGCATAGGCTGGAGGACAGTTAACAGGAGTCAGAGCTCTCCTACCTGTAAGACTTGGGATCGAACTCAGGTCACCAGGCTTGGCAGCAAGTGTCTACCCACTGAGCCTTCTCACCAGTCCTTCTCAAATGTTCTCTTAGCCTCTGCCCACTCACTACCTGATCCCAAAGGCCACATTTTAAGTATTTGCTGCAGCAGTACCTAACTCTTGGCATCTACCTTTTTAGTAGTTTTTATTTATCAGTTTATTTGGAGGTAGTCTTACGGTGTAGCCTAGGCTAGCTGCAAACTCCTCATCTTCCTGCCTCGGTTCCCCGAGGGCTGGGGTTGAAGCTATATGCTACTGTGCCTGGCTTACACCGTCACTACTTTTCTGATACTCAGATCTGTTAGCTCAGTAACACACTGGCCCTGGCCTAAGGGTGCAGAGCAGTAACAGAGTGTTTGCATGAAGTCCTGGATCCAGTCCCTAGCACTGGACAAAACCCAACAACAACACAACCTTAGTGGTTCGGGGCCACACAGGTGTATCACCTCAGGGGCTTGTCTGCTATCTCACTGGTCTATAGTCGGAGAGAGGTTCGACAAGTAGGTTCCACTGAATTAAAATCAGAGTCGCTGGGCGGTGGTGGCGCACGCCTGTAATCCCAGCACTTGGGAGGCAGAGGCAGGCGGATTTCTGAGTTCGAGGCCAGCCTGGTCTACAGAGTGAGTTCCAGGACAGCCAGGGCTACACAGAGAAACCCTGTCTCAAAAAACAAACAAAAAAAAAAAATCAGTCATATTTTTCCTTCAAAAAAAAAAAATAAAAAAGAGAGCATGCTTCCCAGGGACTTCCACCAAACATAGCATCATCAGTTACAATAAGACTAGGTACAAACCCTCCGATCTAGGCTAGGTGATGAAACCCAGTATGAGGAAAAGAGTCCTAAGAGCAGGCAGAAGAGTGGGAAACAACCCCCATTCCCACTGTTAGGAGTCCCACAAGAACACCAAGCTACACAACCATCACGTATGAGCAGAGGGCTGAACTCAGACCCATCCAGGCACCACGATTGTTGTTTCAGCCTCCGTGAGCCCCCACAAACTCTTCTTAGATGATCCTATGGGAAGGTTGGCACATTCCAGTCCTTAGTGACTGTAGGTTACCAGGTCTTTACCTGATTGTCCCTGCTTCTGACACCAACGCCACCTGAATTCTCTGGCTCCCAAAATAAAGGACCTCTGGCCCTGAATCGCACTATCTCCTGCCCGTCTCACGTGCTGCTTTTGTTTTTTCCTTTTATTTTATTTTGTTCTTACATTGGGCACACCAAAGTTACCTGTTACAAGATATTTCCTATCCATTTACATTGAGGCAGTGAGAGGCCAGTGATTAGAGGGGAGAGAGGAGGAGGGGCTAAGAGAAGGAGGGGCGGAGGAGGCTGGGCGGACCGGATGAGCCAGGCAGAGGATATCCAGATGGCCTTAGGTGTATTTCTGGTGTTTTGGAGAGGTTAGAAATATTGGGATAATACTTTATCATTATAAATTGACATTATGTAATCGGGAGTTTTATATACATAAATATATTTGGTTAACTAGTCACGTTTAAGACTCATGCTTTACTGGGTATTTGGATGCAGGGCGAGACCCGCCAAGACTTGGTGAAGAGGTCTGGCAGGTGATACTCATTATTAATTATTACCCACTATGGTTACCCATAATAAACTCCGTAATTCATCTTCTAATTTCACCCGTGGAGTTCCTCCTGCCGTGGACTGTGCGTTAGGACATGATGTCTTTGCGGGCCGTTACTCTGCCCACCACGCCCCTCTAGGAACCACTAACTGGTGACACTCCTTCCCGCTCTCCACCTCTCCCTCGAGCTCAGCATACCTTAGATCTGGCACAGGTGGAAATCTATCTCCACCAGTTGCTTATATGTGTCTGTCCTTCTGACTGGACCTCCGCCCCAGCCTCTGATCGCTCCCGTCAATCCTAAAGGACCCAAGACCACAGCTGGACAGTATCCCCTGCCTCAGAGTGGTTGTGTTTTCAAGTCTGTTTCACCATCAGTACCAACCTCCACTTGTGAGCGGGTGGAGGAGGAGCCGGGTCTGCTGTGTACCTTGGAATACACACTCACACCTCTTGTGTAGGCCAGCAAGCAGTAGGTGGTCATTAAGCCTTGTAGGGTGCAGAGGTGGACCCCCCAAAAGCCTGGTGAAGCTTTGGCTTCAATGTCCTTCAGGTTCAGGCCTTGAGAAAAGCCCAAGGAATATGTCTACAGGGACATGCAGTTGTGAAAAACCTGTCCTCTCTCACATGTGCACGCCATGGTAAACCTGTACGTGTGCATATGGACACACACATGCACACACATGCACACAAATTAACAGTATTATCAGTGACCCATATGTAGCATTTATGCAACATTGTCAATAATGGGTTAAGAAAAACAAAATGATTTTCCCAAATGATCAACATTTCCATGTTAGAGAGAAGGCTGAATTATCTTCAGTCTCAGTATGGAAAAAAAAAGTCATCTGTCAAATTACAAGTTGCTTACTTCAATTTGAAAATACACGGGTTTTAAAAAGTTTACTTTTGCTGGGCGTGGTGGCGCACGCCTGTAATCCCAGCACTTTGGAGGCAGAGGCAGGCGGATTTTTTAGTTCGAGGCCAGCCTGGTCTACAGAGTGAGTTCCAGGACAGCCAGGACTACACAGAGAAACCCTGTCTCGAAAAATTTAAAAAAAAAAAAAGTTTACTTTCAGGACTGGAGAGATGTCTCAGTGGTTGAGAGTGCTGGTTGCCCTTTTAGAAGTAGAGCTCTTCCTGGATTCAGTTCCCAGCACCCATATGGTGGTTCTCAACCATCTGTGAGTCCAGTGCTAGGGGAGCCAGCACCTCTTCTAGCCTCTCGGGCACCAGATGTACATGTGGTACACAGACATGCTTACAAGCAGAACACCCACACCCATAAAATAAAATAAAGGATAGGAAAATGTTAACTCGTTGATGCTGCTATACTTATTATTTGAGGTAGGAAACGACTATGTAGCCCCGACTAGGCTGGAACTCACTCTGTAGACCAGACTGGCCTTAAGTTCCTAGAGATCCACCTGTCTCTGCCTCCTGAGCTGATATACGCCTGCCTAAGATTCACTTTAGTTTTAATTGTGTGGACACGTGTCTGTGTGTCTGCAGGTATGTGCACATAAGTGTGGGTGACCTTAGAGGCTGGGGGTGTCAGAACCACTGGAACTGGAGTTACAGTGAATTGTCAGCCACCTGACATGGGTGCTGAGAACTTCATTCAGGTCCTCTGGAAAAGCAGGACATACTCAACTACCAAGCCATCTCTCCAAGCAAAACTGTTTATGTATAGTGTGTGTGTGTGTGTGTGTGTGTGTGTGTGTGAGAGAGAGAGAG
Source organism: Apodemus agrarius (assembly GCA_964023405.1). NCBI lineage: Eukaryota > Metazoa > Chordata > Mammalia > Rodentia > Muridae > Apodemus > Apodemus agrarius. The sequence continues at coordinate 111,746,924 of OZ030012.1, read as the reverse complement.
AGAGAGAGAGAGAGAGAGAGAGAGAGACAGAGACAGAGACAGAGACAGAGACAGAACACGAGCAGGCCAGTGTATGCCTCTGCCTCTCATTTCATAGAAGTGCTAGGCTTTTTCGAGACAGGGTTTCTCTGTGTAGCCCCGGCTGTCCTGGCACTCACTCTGTAGACCAGGTTGGCCTCGAATTCACAGAGATCTACCTGCCCCCAGGGCTGGGATCAAACGAGTGTGCCACCACCGCCCTGCGAAGTGCGGGCTTTAGATGAATGCCATTGTATCTAGATTTCATGTGAGTTCCTGGGACTGAACTCATGTGGTCAGGTTTGCACAGTAAGTATTTTTTTTTAACCTGTTGAACCATCTCCTCATTTATCTTATGTAGAAATCATCACCCCGTTAATCCCAGCACCTAGGAGGCGGCGGGGGCAGACAGAGCTCAAGACCAGCTTGGTTTACATGGTGAATACTAGGTCACCAGGGCTACATACCAAGGCTGTCTTAAAAGAGAACAAACCAAAAGAACCCCCAGCCATAGCAGGGGAAGCATTACAGGGATGTCAGGAGTTGCCACGAATGATTTTTTTTTATTTGCTATCACAACATTTGTCAAGTTAAAGACCCCCTTTAAAGCCAGGTGCTGGCACCTGGAAAGAGGAAACGTGGGAAGACAGTGAGTTCAAGTCCAGTCAGGGCCACACGGTTTAGACTCTGCCTCAAAAAGCACACATATGGCCTCTTTTAAGCTTGTGGTTTTTCTCATTTTGTTTCTTGTCAGAGAAATCAAAGTCAGGGCCTCGTGCATGCTAAGCACATACTTAGCCACTGAGACCCAGCCCGGTCCTTTTTCTCATTCCTTTGATATAATTCTGCTTCTCTGGATTTGTAATTGGAAGTTCCTTTTCTGAAACATAGTACTCTAAAAAAATGCCTCTTCCCCGGAACCCTGTCAACCCAGATGGCCCATGATAGAGAAAGGGAGGAAAGGAGTGAGGGGCTCTTTGGGCTCTAGGGGCTTGAGCTGGGAGTGTGAGGGTGGGGTTAGAATCTGGAAGGAGTCAAGGATCTGAGGACTGGCAACTACTGGGGACCCAGGGCAGTGATCTCTTGGGAACAGAGGCATGTAAAGACAGAAGGAAGGCGAGGCGGCTGCGCTCTGCTGTAGGCCTTAAGCCCGGATTCCACCTGTCCCTCTCCGAGATGAGGCAAGGACAGAGCTAGAAACAGGAGTGGGTACTGCCCCACTGAGGGGGCAGTGATGCCCAGGGCCACCCGCCCACCTTTCCTGTGCGCTGTAGCTTCAACAAACCTGCTGTCTCTAACAGTGGAAACAGGCCAGAGGGTTTAGATGGTCCCTCACATGGCACAGGCCAGGACCCGCTGGCAATCTGCTGAGGGCCGGGCAGGAGGAACAAGCTATGGAATGTAGCCTACTGGTTAGCGCAGCAACAATGGCTCCTTTCTCCTCCCTCTTGTTCTACCTGTGGCCCCCAGCCTGGTAACTCAAACTCCACCTTTTCCCTATTCTCCTCAGAAACTAGTTGTAGGAATTTTTATTTAACCAAATTAAATTTTTTTTTTTGTTTTTTTGTTTTGTTTTTTTTTGAGACAGGGTTTCTCTGTGTAGTCCTGGCTGTCCTGGAACTCACTCTGTAGACCAGGCTGGCCTCAAACTCAGAAATCCGCCTGCCTCTGCCTCCCAAGTGCTGGGATTAAAGGCGTGCGCCACCACCGCCTGGCAAATTTAAATTTTTTTAATGATTCCTTTGAATGTGTGTGTGTGTGTGTGTGTGTGTGTGTGTGTGTGTGCGCGCGCGCGCGCGCGCGCACATACATTAGTGTTTTGCTTGCTTATATGTCTGTGTAAGGGTGCCGGATTGCCCAGGAGCTGGAGTTACAGTCATGAGCTGCTGGGTGGGTCCTCTGGACAAGCAGCTGGTGCTCTTAACCTCTGAGCCATCTCCCCAGCCCCTAGCCAATGGTTTTAAATTGGAGAGTAAAGTTTGCGCAACAAAGGCTGGTGGGGAGGGGAATTTGCTCATCTTTGGGGCAACCAGATCTTGGGGTACACAATGCAGCCTATGAGTCCAAGCAGCTCCAGACCAAACCCCAACACTTACCCCTTTTTGTCTAAATAAAAAGGCTCTTTCTCATAATAAACAACATGAATCAGGAACAAATATGAAACAACTATGAAAACTGTTAGGTAGGAGTTACATTTACAATGTCCAGTCCATTCATATTTGGCAACTTTACAAAACGTATTCTATCATCTATCCTATATTCAGAGTGTTGTATCTAAATCATTTTCTATCATAACTTGTATTCTAATCCAAAAGCATCTTCTTAGGCCCTAAAACAACTTAAGCTTAATTGTGAGGGTATAACTATCTAGTCTTCAACTCCGTCAGAGACCTGAGAAAGGATAAATGTTACAGCGCCCTCCCCCTCCTTGAGAACCACATGCCCTGGGGCCTTCATGCTGTTGCGAAGTTCTGCTCTGCTCGCTGCCTTCACATGCCTCTTAATCTAAGAGTTACATGAAAATTCAAAGGGGCTTCCAGCCCCTCACCGGGCAGTATCTCTGGCACTCACAATAATGACGCTTGATTTCTCTCAGGCCTTGCTGCTGGAGCAGATTAATGACTCAATCACCACCCCGGGAAAGAACTTACAGACGTAGCCTGTCAGCCGTCACCAACAGCCTTAGCATTTGGAAACTAAATTGCTAGTGACCTCAGCTTAAGAAAACCCTGCCCTGGCTGCTGAGCTCTGATGTAGAAAGTCGTAGCAGACAATTTGAAGTTCAGAAAAACACCCTCTTACTCGCAGAGCTGGGGACTTTTTGAGGTCAGGGAACAAGAACGACCTGACTGATCGGCTGGCGTGACCCTCACAGCGGCTGAACTGGTGAGGATGGATTTCTTGTACCCAATTTTGCCCTCAGCTTCCCGATATGATTTAATAAAAGTCGCTCATGAGTAGATATGCATTCTGAGGATTTAAAGTAAATATGACTGATAGTTTTTTACATGAAAGTTGTGATTCCTTTAAATAGTTATAGGATTACTTAAGATGAACAGTGGAATAATTGATCCTTTCTTTATAGTCACAAATTGCTACCTGCCAGTAAGACAAACTGGTTGAGAAATTTACCTTGCTTGTTCACACTTTTTAAATCTGTAACAAGTTGCTTAGTGACAGATACATGAGGGTTCTTGGGAATAATTTTTTTTTAACCTATAATACATAAACTGTTTTTTTCATTTAAGGTATTGGGGAAACCTACTGTTTTGTTTTGTTTTATAATCATTCACTAAAAGAAAAATAGGATGTAATCACATTATTTGTATACTGCCTGGAATATATTATGCTGGGCTATCCAAGCGGGAGGAGAAACTGTTTCACTGGCCTCTTCTGTGGGCCTAAACAAGGGGAGCATTGTATGCCTTGCCTCCGTTTACCCCAAATGTCAGAGCTGACCCTTGACAACAATCAGAGAGAGAGAAGCATATATGGGGTCACCCAGACTGAGTGGGAGACTCCTCTTTTATTTGAATTTGTTGCTGGGAAGCCAGCCGCTGCAGGTGGCTCTCAATGTGGAGCAGTATGGCGTCCAGCATGTGAAGGACCCTGAGGACCAGGGTGCGGTCCGAGACAGTAGGCTGTCGTTTCCAGTGTTTGCAGGAGCTGGAGGTCACTGGTGGGAGCTGAAATATAGGACCAGCATGGGAGTGGAGGAGGGCCAGCCGTGCAGCGGTGGAGCTAGAGAGAAGGGATGTGGGGCAGGGCCAAAGAGGATGGGGAGACAGGGGAATGGCTCACTGGATCTCCAGAGGCTAGGTGGTTCTAGGAGCCATGGTGGCTGGATGAAGAGTGGGAATATTAAGTGGGACCAGACGAACCAGAGTACTGGCCCTGAGGAACGATCGGGATGGATTGGCTGTAGACACAGGTTCCGTGGAGATGCAAGAACAGGACACAGGGGTGAGGACAGGGTCAGGCAGGAAGCCCACAGGCCCTAAGCCAGGGCGAGTGAGAGGCATGGGCCAGGGGCCAGGAACTGTAGAGGGCGGAGCAGAGCGGTGCTCACCTGACCCTTGGCAACCTTAGCTCGCCACCGGTGCAATATCACACGGCAGATAACCAGCAACATGGTCGTGGTGATCGTGACCCCAGCCACGGGGTAGATACGATTTCCTCCCAGGCCCATCCAGTAACCGGGGCAGCCCAGGCTGCTCCTGCAGCTATCCAGGCTGTTTGGCTGGCAGCCCCAGGGCTGCAAGTCCAGCCCTACTTGGTACCAGAGGGGCCTCGACCAGCCACGGCTGGGGTCGGGCATCACCAGCAGGAACAGCGACGGGACTAAGAGCGATGAGTACAGCATGACTGGGCCCACTGCGAGGGGAGCCGGAACCCGGGCACCTTGGCAACGGGCAAACACCCCTCCCCCAAGAGTAGGCTCAGCTCTGAGGCAGCAGGTTCCAGCTGGGCCCGTGGCCTTTCAAAATACAGCCTGGCCAGGTGATGGGAAGTGGGGGGATGGACTCCAGCTCACCTATCCTCCCTCCCAAAGCTCGGCGCCCCGCTGCCTTTAAGGTTCAATGTTCTCTACCGGGCTAGCAACTGCCAAGCCGGTAAAACGGAGCGTAGGGGAGCTCCCGATACCCAGCTCAGCTCCGCTCAGCACTGTGCACACAGCAAGCACTTGAAAGTGTGGCTTCCTTGAAGGTTTCTGTCCCCGCCTCCCCCAGACCTCCCCCACCACCCTTTCTTGTGCTGGGAACGTCACCTTTTCAAGGTTACAGAGAGAGCCTCGCGTCCTGCTGTCACGCCTCCATGCTGGTAGAGCCCGTTTTCTCTAACATGATCCCACGTTATTTTCTTTAGAGCATTTCTGGCTACCTACATAATCATCTTTAGTCTCAAACTATAAAAACACTGCAGCTTCCTCCTAGCGTCCACCCAAGGCCAGCCTGACAAGTTCTTGTTTGAGGCCTGCCTCTGGCTGCAGGTCTTCATTCAAACACTATTTACCGAGCACCCAGCCCCGGTGCCAGGATGGAGCGTGACAGAACAGACGGACAAAGAGCTCTGCCTTCCTCGGCTGAGTTTTGGCGGGAGCACGGGTGGCTTGTAAACACTTTGGTGCCAGGCACAGGCAAAAGCCATGATAAATAGGCCCAGGCAAGGGTGCCTGGGTGATTTGGAGGGCAGGGAGCCTCTGTCTACGGTTGGGAACCTGCCCGGTACCTAGCACGGAGCAGGGCGCCTGGAGCGTACCTGATGAATGGTGAAATTCATGAGTTCTGGGCAGGAGACGTGGGTATTTCATTCTCTAGGCGCGCCTACGAGTAACTCACCAGGTGACTCACGAGGCTGCCATTCCTTTCACTGTTCAGGAGCCCACCGCCCCATCCCCCCACCAGCAACATGACCCCACCACGGGGTCAGCGGCCCATAGAGCCACAGTCTTATGCCTGAAGTCAGCCACTTCTTGACTGTCGTGCTCTGCCGATCCCAGTGCTCTGATTCTATGAGTAGGCAGTTTGTAACACCGACTTAAATCCAGCAGCAGACCATGTGAATGGCTCTGTTCTTTAGCTGGGAGCTCAGGGGGTTCCCTCCACACCCCTTAGAAACAACAACTCCACCTTGCCTCTTGAATCAGGTTATCTGTGAGATTAACTCTGTCCTGACCTTCAGGGTTTTTTTTTTTTTTTTTTTTTTGTTGTTGTTTTGTTTTTTTGTTTTTGTTTTTAGAGACAGGGTTTCTCTGTGTAGCCCTGGCTGTCCTGAACTCACTTTGTAGACCAGGCTGGCCTCGAACTCAGAAATCTACCTGCCTCTGCCTCCCAAGTGCTGGGATTACAGGCGTGCGCCACCACCGCCCGGCAACCTTCAGTTTTGATCCCATTTCTTTTTCCCTAGAGTTAAAGGGCTGTCTGGGTGAAACCCAAGAGAATCTTAAGCTTATAAAATACTGACCCAGCCCGGGTCCCACCACTGCCACACTCAGCAGGCTCTCTGCCTGCCCCCCCCACTCCACCCCCCACCCCACCCCTTACCCCCCACCACCACCCCCGCCGCCCAATCTCCCCGAATCTTACACCCCAGTTCTGTCTACCTTAGGGTTTATAAGGATTGAGAGTCTGTGCTGTGAACACTCGACATCGACACCCCAGCCACACCCTGACCATGGCACAGCAGAGCCCGAGGTTGGACAGACACATTTATTCCTGCATCAGCTCCTTTGCAGCACCCAGCCAAGGCCAGCCTGACTGTAATACCCTGCCCCAGGCCCGGAGCACTGAACTTGGAGTCCCAGGGCATCCATCCATGAGTTGTATGTGCAGGGACATGGAATGGAGTCCCAGGTGGCACCTGGAGGTGGCCCAGAGGCAGGGGGTTTCATGAGGGTGACCTGTCACAACCTCCCGAGGTAGGCAGTCTCCTGCAGCAAGGTCAGAGTTTGGTGGCCTGCGTGGGTAGGAGAGGAGGTTCCAGTCAGTGTCCGGAGGACATATCTGAACTCCTAAAGAACACACCTCCCAACTCAAACAACTTTCTTCCAGGCAGGAGAGGAAGAGCAATGGGTTGAGTGTGGCCAGAGCTCTGGGCAATGTCACCAACCTCCTGGAGTTGGGGTCATGGTGGGGACAAGCAATAGATTAACAAAAACTTCTCGGTGTGGCAGAGGCAGCTTACCAAAACAGGGCTCTTAGGGCCAGACTTCCGGTGGCTGAGGGCAAAGGTCACAGCGTCATGGACAGAGGCGAAGACATGCTGCTTAGTGATAGATTCATCAAAGAAGTTTCCAGCCTCAAGCTGGGTGACCACAGGACCTGGGGGGCAAGGAGCAGGTCCTGACATGCAGTACCACCGGGAGACTGGGTCCCCAGGCACCCTAGAATCCCTTGCTACTTACTGAAACCCAGTTACTCCTGTATGTCTCTCATACATGGTGCATGTCTGTGTGTGTGTGTGGGGGGGGTATGTGTGTATACATGGTGTGTGTATATCTGTGGTGTGTGTGTGTGTGTTACTTGCACCCAGAAGACACAGCAGGATATCAGATGTTCTGTTCTTACCCCTCTCAACCATATTCCCGAGACAAGGTTCCTAACGAACCCTGAAGCTCTATTGACTGACCAAGTAGCTCCTGGGAACCTTCCGTCTCCACTCAAAGGCTGGCATTATAGGCATGCATAGATATGTCTGGCTTATTTTACATGGGTGCTGGGGATTTGAATTCAGGTCCTCATATATGGGCACCAAGCCTCCTGATCCACTGAGCCATCTCCCCAGCCCTAGCCCTATTTCTCGACTCCCGTCTCCCGTCTCCTGAGACATCCCTGACCTCCTGTTTCAGAAAGAGGTTTTTTTTTCCTTCCCCTTAACCAGAACAGCCCCACCCTCTGCCCGGGTTGTTACTGCTGTCCCCATTCAACGTACTGTAACAGGCTGCAATATACACGTCCACTTCAATCTCCCGGAAGTCACGGAAAATCTGCAGCAACAAAGAGGGCTGGCCTTAGAGAAGCAGCGGTTGGCTCAGGTTTGGGGGGCGGGGGGGGGCTCACAGGGCTTGGCTTGCTGGGGGATGGGGTGGGCAGAAGGTGAGAGGCAGGTGATGGGACCCGCACGGAGGCCCGAGGGCCCAGCCTGCCCACGGTCTCTTACATTCTTCAGGCTCTTAATGCACACAGTGTCCACAAAGGAGAGGGTGCTCATGTCTAGGATGAGGCTATGGAAGCTTGGCTGAGGCAGGCCCAGGGACTTCAGTGAGGTCGGGGCCTTGGCGTCTTCTTGATTGTTGGCGACTACATCCTCCAGCTCCTCCCCTTGGTGCACCTGCAGGGGATCCAGATGTGCTAAAGCACCATCGATGCTAACAGCAAAGGCACGTACACAGTACACAGGGACGCACACAGTCAGGCAGAAACGTGCAGATTATATGCAGACAGACACATGGAGGCATGCATGGGACACATAAGGACACAGACATGGGCGACAGGAGAGACAGATGGATCTTTAAACATCGGAGGGACATGTAGGGACACAAGAAAGCATACCCCAACATGCACAAAATGTTGTCACTTCCTGGGCCAAAGCTTAATAAAGGTGCAAGGGAGGGCACTGGGAGATCATGTCTCACCCTTAGCCAAGGCGGGTAGAGTGGACGGGGGCCAGAGAGAGGGCCACGGGCATCCACGTGCCTTATACCCTGACCTGCCTGAATCTTTGGCTAAACTTGGCATCATTCTTGACCCCTAGATTTGCCCAGCATTCCCAAGCTCTTTCCTCTCTACCCATGAGCACAGACCGTGGGGTCTTGTTACACCTAGGTCAGTCCGAGACTACAGACAAGGGCCAGAGGAGAACGCCATACACGACGGTCTCCCTGCAGCATCAGCGACACCGTCAAACCCACACTAGCAGGCCCTGGCTTTTCTCATGCAACAAATGTGGGTACCCCCATGACTGCCATTCTCGGCTGGCCCCCCACTCCCACTTCCGGCCTCACCTTGGCCTCAGTGCCCTCGACATCATTGCTTTTGATGTCTTCAAAGTTGGTGTTGACATTGACAGAGACTGAGGAGATCTTGGAGGAAGCAGCCTAGGAGGGAGGGAGGGTGGTGAGAAAGCTACCCCAGTGGCCACGTGACAACCATGCCAGACAGACCTGGTAATGTTGACCCTGGCTTTGGGCAAGGAGACACATCAGGATCTAGGCTGCAGGGTTGGGAAGAAGTTTAACAATGAAAGGGACATGCCGTGTTTCATGCTGGAACTAATACAGGAGAGGGAGATGACATCTCTAGAGTTTGCCCTGTCCTTCCAGGGGCTGAAACAGGGCCCATGGGGTGCTGAAGGACAGCGAGTGGTGACAAGAAATGACAGGGGTAAGAAAATGGGGTAAGGACAAAAGATGAGGGACAACTGGGAGCCAGGGCTGGGAGCACAGCAGGGGTAGGAGCACAGCGGGGCTGGGAGCACAGCAGGGCTGAGAGCACAGCGGGGCTGAGAGCACAGTGGGGCTGGGAGCACGGCGGGGCTGGGCCAGGAGAGAGCTGCTGAGGGGACCCCACCTGTTTCTGGGACTTCTTGGCTTTCTTCATTCGCTTCATCTTCATCTCCTGCTTTTTGATTCGTTTCTTTTTCTGGGTGATAAGGCGGTCGACATCCACGCCGCACTAGAGACACAAGCCGGAGGCGGAGGCTGGTACTCCAGAAAGATGAGGAGATTCAGACCCTCTGGCACACAGACCATGCAGGGGGACCCCAGCCTCACCTTCTTTTTCAGGGAGTCACTGTAGAGCTCAGCATTGGCGAAGTACATGGTGGCTGAGGAACGGAAGACTTTCACACCAGGGACCTCCTTGGCCTGCAGAGGAGGTGGGGCTGGGGCTGAGCCTCCCTGGCCTTCCACTGTATCCTCTGCTCTCTGTTTGCCTCTCTTACAGAGCACGCTACCCAGCCTCTGCCTCAGCCTGCGGCCGATACCCTTCCAGGAGCCTGGGCCAGGAGCCTGGCTGCATCGCTCCTGCTCCCCGTGTTACGAAAGTCCTGTCCTTTCCGACTTCCGGTCTTTCACCAAGTTTTGTGGTTTGGCTCAGACCCATCCATGGTGGTGTCCCCACCCCCCAACTGCCGGTCCGAGTCTTCTATCCCTGCCCTACGCTGCTTTCTGCGTGCTGACAGAGGGTCCTCTCTAAGTTCACTCGCCCCTTCCCAGCCTCAGCCCGGGGCTTTCCTGGGCATTTGGGCCTGTAGCACACAGGCTACCTCGTAGCCACACCCAGCTGGGCTGCTCCCTCACATCTTCTCCCACACCTACCTAGACATCTCTACCCTTTATTCTATTCACTATCCTGCAGTTGACCTTCAAGGCTCTGGGCCACGGAGAAAGCATATTTTATTCCAGACCCTCTTTACACAACCATTGTTCCCACAACACAACGTGAGGCTTTTTAGAATATAAACTGGCAACTGGGAACTTTGCATTCCCACTGAGCAGACCAAGAAGGCTCCCCTACATCCCGTGCCCCCTCCCCGCTCCTCCGTCCTCTTGACCCAGGGTAGGCTTTGTGCTTCCGGCTCCGAGACTGATCCCATCCACTCAGGCCCTGAAGAGGGTCACAGCCCCAAACTCTTCCCTTCAAATTCCAAGATCTAAGGGCAAAGTACTTCTAGCCCCAAGCATTCTCTCTCCACTCAAGGACTGGAGTGAGTGAGTGTGTGTGTATGCATCTGTGTCTGTATGTGTGGGCCACGCATGTGGCGGTCAGCAGGTGACATTGGGTGTCTTCCTCCATGACCCTCCTGCTTCATGGTCCTTCAGTAAGACAGGGTCTCTTACTGAACCCGGAGCTCACCGACTGGCTACACTAGCTGCCCAGCGGTCCCCTGAAATAATCTTGTCATTGCCTCTGAGCACTAGGGTTACAGACACGCGTGCCGCCATGCCTGACATTTCCTATGGGTGCTAAGGATCCAAACTCAGGCCTTCGTGTTTGTTCAGCAAACAGTTTACCCACTGAGCCCTTCTCCCTGCTCCTCTCCAGTGTTCTTGTCCATGTGGAAGGGAATTAAAAAGGACCCATTTGTCTTGTCTGCCCCACCCCACCCCCACTTAGCCCCTGCCACTCACCCCTGAATATTCTGCCACGTCTCTATAAATATCCGTATCTGGCACCTGCCCCAGGACGGAGTAATGGGGCCTGAGGAAAGGGGGGGGGGGGAAAGAGGCAAAGAAAAGACAGTGAGAGGACACTGAGGGAACCTGGGGTGTCCCCAGAGAGGCAAGGACAGCTGTGGGTGTGAAGAGCCAGTGTGACACTCAGTCCCTCCCTCAGCACGCTGGAACCGGGGGGGGGGGGTGGGTGGGGTGGGGGATGGGGGGTGGGGGGTGGGGGTGGGGGACCAAACACGCTTGACTCACAGCTGCATCCGGATCACCACGAGCAGCAGGGAGAAGACTATGGAGACTGCCAGGCCGATGTCCAGGTTCAGCAGGATCGTGGCCACAAAGGTCACCAGCCAGATGAGCTGATAAGCAAAGGGCAGGGGTCAAAGGGCCCAGCGGCACCCAAGGGCCCAAGCCCAGCCTCAGGCTCCCCAGCTTCTCACCAGGTCCACTCGGTTTGCCTTCCAAAGAGAGCAGATGTCGGCGAACTGCTTCATCATGCCCTTTAGGTTCACAATAATGACAGCTGCCAGGACGGCCTGGGGTAGGAAGAATGTCGTCAGGGTCGCTGAGAGGTTCCTAGAGGCTGACCGCCTTCACCACCCAGACATGACCCGTCCAGACTGGCCAAGCACTTGGGCAGAGCCCAGCCTACAACCAACCATCACCACACCGACCTTACCCCCTTGGAGCCGATTAGACCACCTCTAGTTCTCCGTTTTTATCCCCGAGAACTTAACCTTGTATCTCCGAGCCCCTTCCACGGGACTAGACTTGACTATTCTGGGCCTGGCTGGGCGGGGTGGAGGCTCACCTTGGGCAGGTCTCGGAAGAGTTCCCCAAGTTTGACGATAATAAGAAGGATAAAAAGGGAAGACACGGCTCCAGCCACCTGCAGGGCGGGGACCAGCAGAGGGTGAAGGCGAGCCCGGGGTGGGAGCACCCTGGCAGAACAGTGCGCATGTCCAGATGGACACGTACCCACACGCACATGCTCACACCCGAGGCCTACCTGCGTGTTGCCCCCCGTGCTCTCCTGGACCAAGCTCCGAGACATGGAGCAGCTCACGGGGAAGCACTGGAAGAAGCCTCCGATGAGGTTGCTGAGGCCAAGGGCCACCAGCTCCTGTGGGGAGGAGTTGCGTGAGGAGACTTGCTAGGGATGCCTCGGCTGACACACTCCCAACCCCCATTCCCAGGCAACGGCCTCCAATATTTGGCCCAGCATCCTGTTCTCCCGAGTCACTGACAGGTCCAGCCTGACCCTTAGTCTACCTCACTGCTATCTCCTGGGCCCACGTACGTCTGTGTGTACGAGCTCGCACGCAGCACAGACCTGGTTACTGTCCACACGGTAGCCGTGCCTCAGAGCGAAGATCTTCCCCAGAGAGATGGCAATGGCGAAGCCCACCACGGCTATGGCAAAGGCGTTCCCCACGAGCGTCGCGAACAGCTCCGTCTTGGGTGCCACGGGGGGTATCAGCCTGGGAGGAGCACCCGGGAGGTCAGGGGACAGACAGCCTGGCTCTAGCTACCCCAGCTCCCTGACAGGACTGGAGCTCACCCTGTGGTGATGTTGCCCACCACGTCGACGTTGAATCTGTCGTTCAACTTCACACCGTAGGAAATAGCAGTGGCCCCGATGAGCTGTGGGGACAGGGCAGAGTTAGGTGAGGAAGGTGTTGGCATTGGCGGTATAATGGAAGAGGGTGAACCATCTGGGGGTGGGCGGGGTGAGGGGGGACAGAAGCTTTTTCTGAGGAGTGGGAAGGCGTGAATAGGGTGAGAGAGAAACATTACCATTTAAGGAAGGGGATACGCGGTCAAGTGTGGTAACCGGCGGTAAAAAGCCAATGAATGGTTTTCTCCTGCAGGTTCATCCCAACACCCCTCCAGTGGCCCTCAAATACCTCGAGGCGGTATGCCGGCCAGGTCTACCCTCACCTGCCCTTTCCCCTGTCCACCCTCCCCTGGCACCCGGACCGTGAGTAGTTCCCCAGGGATGGGGAGGGGCAGACGCCGCTGCAGCTTCTCATTCAGCAGCTTCACCAGCACCAACACCACCGCAGCCACGATCGCCGTGATCACGGTGCCCGGCACAGTCTTAGGCAGCTTGGCGCAGACCTCCAGCACTGTCTGAGGAGAAGTGGTACTGTTAGAGCCAGTGTCCCAGGTCACCGGGCGCCAGGCCTACCCGCCCCTTCCCCCACCCTCACTCACATAGATAACGGACAGTGGCCCAGAGTAACTGTTGAGTTTGATGCCGAACACGTACTTGAGCTGAGAGACGAGAACCTGCACCGACGCAGCCGTGGTGTAGCTGCGGACCAAAGGCTCGGACAGGTAGGTGACCACGAAGCCGAAGTGCACCAGGCCCAGCCCGACCTGTTGGGTGGTCGGGGAAAGTCAGGGGAGGCGGAAGTCCCAGCCCAGCCGTGCCGAGGGCAGGTGGGGTCGGAGGGGGGGTCACAGTGTGAGTCAGACGCTAAGGGGATGGCTGCTTCGCACCTGGAAGAGGCCGACCAGGAAGCTGAGTGTGTAGGCCACCTGCACACGGGCATCGTCAACGGTGGCGTTCAAGCCTTGCACGAAGGCCTCGTCTGCTGTCAGAGATTCTGTCACACCGCCCACCATCACAGACATTACAGCAAAGGTTCCTTCAGGGGTGGAACAGGGAAGGTCTGGATCATGGGCAGGCTGGGCAGGTCTCTAAGACCTTCCAAGCCCCGTAGACTATATCATTCACCTCGATGCCAGGGCTTTGAGCTACTCTGAACCTGAGAGTCCCTACAGTTTCCTAGTACTGCTTGGGGTGCTTCATAGGCTATCCTCTTAAGGATCTAGTAGTGCCCACACTCCTATGCTAGCTACCCTCTTCCCAAAGCTGCCCTGCCCTGCCCAGCCCGCCCCTCCCTCTACGAAAGGGTCGCCTGACTCCACTTACCCACAGAGATGTGTCTAGAGGTACCAAACAGGAAATAGACGAAGACGGGGTAGAAAGAGCTGTACAGGCCAAACATGGGAGGCAATCCCGCCAGGAGGGCATAGGCCAAACCTGGAGGTAAAAAAAAAAAGGTAGACCATTGAAGAACAGTGTCTCAAAAAGGTAGTGGAACCCAAGCCCTGGGCTCAGGGGCTATAGCTCCAAAGAGCAGAGGTCATGGCTCCTGGGTTGGCACTTCGCAGACCACAGAGCCTTGCGACCCAGGTGGCTCACCCTGTGGAAGTTGCATGATGGCCACGCTCAGGCCAGATAACAGGTCACCCAGGAGCCATTCCCGCACAGGGTACCGGGGTAACCAGCCCAAGACCGGAACATGCTGGACCAGAAGCGAATAGGCCCGGGAACGGGAGCATCTGGAACCAAGAAGAGCTTGTCACCCGGAGGGCTGTCTGGGCCCCGCCAGAACCCCCCAGAACCTCTTCCCTCATCGTTACCGAAACCAAGTTCGCCACTGGTAGGTCTTCTGCACTGGGCCCCAGTGCCCCAGATCCTCCAGCTGCTCCTGGTTCACCAGTGGCCTCTCCACATGGTAGTCTCTCCTCTGCAGCTCCATTTCCTGGACTGCAGACAGGAGTGCCTGCGTCTGCTGCGTCCCGTGGTCTAGAGAGTTGAGACCACAGACATACAATAGATTCCTCCAGTCTGACCTTTTCTACACCTTCTACCTGGGACCACAGAGCCACAGACCACAGAGTTTTCTGGGCCCAAAGATCAAGGGTAGATCCAGCCCTGCTGGTCTCTGAGGGCCCCGTGCTCACACCCAGACAGCGGCAGTATCTGAACTTTGGCTGCTGGAAGACTCTTTCTGGGCCAAAGTCTCTCCGGAAGGGAGAGAGGGATGAGCATGACCCACACATCCAGCTCAGGTGTGGCTGCCCAGCCCCGAGTACCACTTCAAGTCCAAGTCCAGGTCTGGGTCCAGGTCCAGACTGACTGCGCCTCCTCGCCCCTGCCTCTCAGCCCCTTGGCTTCCTTGAGTCAATTCCTGTCCAGTCCCTTTCCCAACTTTTCTACCAGGAGCCCAAGCCTTGCTGGCTGAGAGGTAAGACCTAGCAAACGGGAGGTCTGTAAGCAACACTGCCCTCCAGCTTCAGGACAGGACCCACTAGGGACTCCAGGGTCCAAACTCTCACCGCCAGAGACAGGCTCCCACAAGTAGGGAAACTTCACCTGGGAACAGGAGGATTTAGAAGCCGATCCAGCCTAGAGGGAACTCTGCCCTGAAAGCCTTCAGCAGCCAGGCAAGTTCTGACCTGGGGTTGGGGAAGTGGGAGAAAGACTTTCCCAGAGACTAGGATCTGGAGAGTTCTCTCAGAAGAAACTCTGATCTGGGGGGCCGGGTTGGGGGGGGAGAATCCATATGGAATACAGCTCTCCTCTATGAATATATTTCAGGTGGCGCAAATTTGGAATGTGTGTGTGTGTGTGTAGGGGGGCTAGCTTTTTGGGAAAGATTTCACTTGTGAGTTCTGATCTAGGAGAGGCTAAACTCAGGGGAGAGAATCCCACCAGAGGGGTAGGAACTCACCTGGGAAGACCCTCTAACCTGGGTGTCCAATTGGAGGAGGGAGCAGTGCAGACTCAAGGAAGATCTTCAGAGATTCTCTGCACCGCCGACTCCAGGAGTTCTCAGAGGCCCCTCTCCTTCAAGATCTCAAGTCTTCTTAAAGGGCTCCCTCCCCTTACCAGGCAGCACGCGCCTGGGGGCGGAGCCTTGATTCTTGGCTCCTCCCATTGGGAGGGCACAAGGGCCGGCAGCGACAAGAGTGCACAAAACCCGGCCGACTCAGGCCGCTGCTGGTCCACCGCCTCGCTAGAGCCTGTCTCGCAGCGGTTTCTCTCCCAGTCCCAACGCGCCCAGCTGGCACACCTCCCGTGCCAGGGCTCCTTGGCAGGCAGTAACTCCCCTGCAGCGCCCTTATTAGCACTCCGGGGACGTTCAGTACAACCCTCGAGAGTTGGGGTCGCGCCGGATCCCGCCCCCATCCCTCTCTGTGGATGGTTAACCACCTGCGGAAAGTCGGCAAGGCGGTAAACTAAGGCTCCGCAGGCGGGAAGTGCCTGTCGGGGACTTGGCGGTTTCCTTCCTGAATTGACCCAGGCTGAGAGTCACAGTACTAGCGCTTCTCGGACACGCGGAATTTGGGCGGCGCCCTGCAACTCACCGGACCCATCGGGCAATCCCATGGCCCTCAGAGGGTAGCTCGTGTGCCGCTTTTCAGACAGCTCCCCCAGGAGGCCACTACCGGCTAGAAGGTGGCGCCAGGCCGAGAACGAGGCCGGCATCAAGCTCCACCGCTAGGATGTGCATGATCAGACCAATCAGAATTCTGGGGGTGGAACCTAAGTCACACTCTCCGGGCGGGGCGAGCCCGGAGAATAAAAATTTAACCCCTTCCTTCCCGTCGGCCTAGCTTCTGTCCCTGCCTGCAATTCCAGTTAGTCGCAGCTTGTTAACCTTCTGCTGGTAGCTGGAGCATTCTCCTGGGACCGGAGGACTGGAACGAAGGGCCAGTGCTACGCTTGGCTAATGTTATGCCTCTGTGCCCCTAAATGGCTGGACCTAATTGTACAAAAAAGTTCCCACTTCGTGCATAGGAGAAATTCTTGAATGATCGATCTAGATGCCTAGGTGTGTAACCAGCGGCCCCAGCTTCAACTGTGGAAGATCTTGGTCTGTAGGGTCTCTCAGGGACCACTGAGCTGTGAGTATCACCCTCAGATTTCCCCTCTGAGATCTGGCACAGTGGTCCTCAAGGCCAACCACACCCCACCTCCATTTTTTTTTCCAGGCAAGTTTTCTCCATTTAGCCTTGGCTGTCCTGGAACTCTCTGTAGACCAGGCTAGTCCTCAGAGATCCACCTGCCTCTGCCTGCCTAGTGAGTGCTGGGATTAAAGAAGAGATCAAAGGTATTTGTCCCACTTGTGGCTTCTTTTTGTTTGTTTGTTTGTTTGTTTGTTTGTTTTTGTTTTTTTGAGACAGGGTTTCTCTGTATAGCCCTGGCTGTCCTGGAACTCACTCTGTAGACCATGCTGGCCTCGAACTCAGAAATCCGCCTGCCTCTGCCTCCCAAGTGCTGGGATTACAGGCGTGTGCCACTACCGCCCGGCCACACTTGTGGCTTCTTAAGGCCTCCCCTTCACTTCTGGCTGCATTCAGGATCCCTTTCCAGCTCTGGAAGCTCAACCCAGTTATCTCAGAAAGGCCCTCTGGGTGTGGTCAAGCTTCTGGCCAGATCCAAGTGAGAAAAGACCAGGAAGGGTCAGAGTGTGGGTGGGTAAGGCAGGAAATGCTGTGGCAACTCCTAGGTTTGGTTTGACAAAGGGGCAGGGCCACAAATGTCAGGCTCTGGATCTTAAGGGACACCCTCGTGTGACAGCCTAGGCCAGGGAAGTGGCTTCTCTTGGCCAGCTCCTGTGTACCAACTTCAGGCTCCAGTCACAAGGTGAGAGGCCGCATTTCAGAAAGAAATGGGAACCTGGTCCAAATCTCCCATGAAATGGGCTAAAAATAACTGGATATTTTGGAGGGAGGAGAGCTCAGATTCCTAAAGTTCATTCTGGGTGAATCATTCACAACAGCCATCCTACATCTGAAACAGAAAGAGGAACAAGTGTTTTCTATAGAAGTTTATTCCCAAAACAGAGCGCGGCTTCACGGAACAATGTACACAGACAGGAAAGAGGGCCACTGTTGGAAGGAGACCCCAGAGACGGGCATCTACAGAACCTAGGACATAGCAAGGACACTCCCCCACCGAAAGGCCTCTCAGCCCCTCAAGGGCAGGGATTAGTCTGGGTAAAGAGAGCTAGGGGACCTGGCTGGTGGGATTTGGCACAGGCAGTGAAGTGGGATTTTTGAATCTCAGAAACTGCCTCCCCAGAGTACCCACAGGGTCGGGGTGGGTGGCATTTGCACAGAACCCCAGTCCTGAGCCACCTAAGGGGGCAAGCTGTTAGAAGACTCAGCTGACCTTTGACCTGGGAAAAGTCAGGATTAGAAGCCTACCTCAAGGTCCAGGGGCAGCACAGGTGGGTCTTTTAGGCCCCTCTCCCACTTTTTCTACCTTTCACTTGTAAACAAAGGGGGGGGAACATTCTGAACTGTAAACAAAGTGTATAAATTCAATGTTTTAGACTGTAAACAATAAAACCCAACCATGTTAAAAAATAATCTTGACCTGTAAACAAAGTAACAAAAGTTTAAAGTCCCCAGAACTGGACATCAGACAAATAACAAAAGAGTTTTGTGGCCAGGATCCTAAGAGTTGCTTTTCCCTTTAGAAGGGACTAACCGCCGGCGGGGCGGGCGGCCGGCGCTGTAGCCCGGGGTGTGTGTGTGTGGGGGGGGCTGTGAACAGTGGGGGGCTGTGCACCTACATTCCGGGTCTTGGGGTCCCTTGTTCCCCTTGTTCACTGTCCCCCCATCCCTCAAGGGGACAGGGTAATGAACCAATGGCACCACAGACTAGAGAAGGAGGGACAAAAGGAGTGCTCCCTCCACCTACCCTCTGTAGGAATGTGATTAGAGGCCCAAGTCCCTCCCTAAGGGAGAAAGGGAAGCCTTGATCTGTAAACATGACTTCTGCTGCTCCGCCAGCACCCGAAGCATCAGTCCTAGGTCTTAAGGCAGTACGCGGCAGGACTCCACGGAATACATATCCACACCCACAGGGAGGGGTGGAGCACGGGAGGACAGTGGAGGACCCCTGCTTCCAAGACCAACCCCCAAACAGGAGTTGGGCCTGTGGGGCATTGGAGAAGGGGCAAAGATCAAATTTGCACCCTGGGCCCCAACAACGTCCAGATCACTGTGGGGAAGGGAAGGGGACAAAGTGGGTGGGCCCGGCTTGTCCACTCGACTGTAAGACGGAAGGGAAGGGCAGATGCTTTGCTAGGGCCCAAGGGCGGCCAAACTGCATCTCTCTCTCCCATCCCCTTCCCCCTCCTAGCCCAGTCTCGAGACCCCTGGGAGACAGAAACGCTGAAAAATAACATAAGCATATCTCTCTGGTTACAAAGGTACAAAATGTATAAAAGTCCTCCCTCAGCCCCCACCCCCTGCACCTGTCACACGCATGCTCACAGATGCGCACGGGAGGGACCGCCATACTGCACTGCACTGCACTGAGGGGAGGCCTTGAAGAAGGCTGCCTTGGGGTCAGTCCTGAAGTCTCTTCGGTCAGCCCAAATCCTCCGCTGTCCCGGGTGGCTCCTCACATGCTGGTCAGCCCCTCAGGAGTGACCCTCGCTTCTGGGAACTCTGTGGAGGTGAATGCGGACATGGAAGGCCATGGCTAGGAGGAGGAGCCTGTCTGTCAGCCCTCAGCCCCCTGTGCCCACTCCAGGACTCAGCCCTCCACACACCCGGCTGCACCCCCACCCCCTAGACTCATTAGCTGCCTCGGTCTCACAGTGCTTAGCAGGGACACCTTCTAGGTCCGAGATCCTAAACTCAGCCTCCGCAAGACAGATAATGTCACAAATCTCCACATCTCAAGGAGTTCGTGTCTCTAAACTCCCTCAACAGATGAGCAGACTACTGTAACAGCTTGTACTGTGCCAAGGTCATAGCAGAGGAGAGACGGGACTCAGACCCAAACTCTGGTGATCCTAAAGCCTGAATCCTTAATCACCTGGCCCGGCTGCAGACCCAAGGCTAGACCCTCCTCACCTTTCAGCAGCCCTCGCGGAACTCCAGCTCCCGAGCCCCTGCCCCTCCCTCCTTTCCGTCCTCTCAGCATTGGGGCTTTGCTCAGTCCTCCCGGTCCCCACCCCATCCCCAGAGACCCACTTTCCTCACAGTTCTCTCTCATCCTGAAGAAGATAGCCCAGAACTCTGGTTACAAAGTTTCTCAGAGAGAGAGAGAGAGAGAGAGAGAGAGAGAGAGAGAGAGAGATCTATTGGCTAATAAGACTGGCAACTCCCTAGCGGGCCCTGCTTGCTCTCAGTCCCACAACAACTCTCCCCTCCCCTCCTGCCACTTTCTGCACATCCAGCTGGGTGTCTGTGACGTCTTCAACCCCACAGATGTCCTCCACACACCTTGCCTAACCCCGCAGCGCTCACAGGTGGGCGCAGTCTCCTGCTGAGGGAACGCAACAGCGGGTGAAGGATTTATTCTCAATATGGCGTCATGCTGCTATTCCATATGACCTCTCAGCAGGGCCTTCTGAACAGAGATTCCTCACAGTGCCTCGTGCAAATGCCAGATTATTCTGTACTTCCATGCCTTGGCTCCTGCCTACCCTTTCCGGCCTCTGGAGGTACTTTTTTGGGACATGTAGTGCTGGGAGGCTGGCTCTAACCATACAGCCAAAAAGTTCCAGCTACTCCTGGAAAGTTTCGAATTTCCTAATGGAGTTGTCCCTGTAGGAGCTCTGGCTTGCTGTGATGGTTTGTATTATGCTTGGCCCAGGGAGTGGCACTATTAGGAGGTGTAACCCTATTGGAGAAGGTATGTACCACCATGCCTGGATCTGGGACCTGTTTTGACCCAGGTTGACTTTGAGCTCAGAGATCTCCTTACCTCAGTCTCCTGGGATTAAAGGTGTGTACTACCTTGCCTGGGCCTAAGCTTTTCATGGCCACTTTTCCTCAATATCTCCATGCCAAGATCCAGGTCAGAAATTTGTGTCTCTCAACCCCAAGATCTGGACCACAAGTGAGCCCTCAAACTCTGGATTATAGTTCACTCCAGATATAGTCAAGTTGGCAACCAGGAATAGCCACTATTCTTGCTGAGCATGGAGTGGCCCTAATCTACGGGCCAACTCTCCCTGCAGAGCCTGGGGTAGCCCTAATCCACGGGCCAACTCTCCCTGCAGAGCCTGGGGTAGCCCTAATCTATGGGCCAACTCTCACTATGGAGCCTGGGGTAGCCCTAATCTACGGGCCAACTCTCCCTGCGGAGCCTGGGGGAGCCCTAATCTACGGGCCAACTCTCCCTGCGGAGCCTGGGGTACCCCTAATCTACGGGCCAACTCTCACCGCAGAGCCTGGGGTAGCCCTAATCTATGGGCCAACTCTCACTATAGAGCCTGAGGGAGCCCTAATCTACGGGCCAACTCTCCCTGCGGAGCCTGGGGTAGCCCTAATCTATGGGCCAACTCTCACTACAGAGCCTGGAGGAGCCCTAATCTACGGGCCAACTCTCCCTGCGGAGCCTGGGGTAGCCCTAATCTATGGGCCAACTCTCCCTGGGGAGCCTGGGGTAGCCCTAATCTACGGGCCAACTCTCACTACAGAGCCTGGGGGAGCCCTAATCTATGGGCCAACTCTCACTACGGAGCCTGGGGTAGCCCTAATCTATGGGCCAACTATCACTACGGAGCCTGGGGTAGCCCTAATCTATGGGCCAACTCTCACTGCAGAGCCTGGGGTAGCCCTAATCTACGGGCCAACTCTCCCTGGGGAGCCTGGGGTAGCCCTAATCTACGGGCCAACTCTCACTGCACTCCGTGGTGGAACTCAGGGACATTCATCAAAGGATCTGCCCCAAATTGATGAGCTTGTGAACAAGGGACTGGGCCCTGCTTACTCTGAATCAGGTGACAACTCCGAGATGCTATGAGAGGTGGCTGAGCGCGGCGTGGAAGGCCCAAGTGCAGAGGCTGTGGCGGAAGGCGTGGCAGTGGTGTGAGGGCCCGAGGGCGTGCTTGAGGACTGCACAGAGGAGAGGGCTGAGGAGTTGAAAGAGGCGAGGATAGAGGAGAGAATGTCCAGTTGCTCTGTGGAGGGACCATGGCTAGGGCCGCTGACTGGGTCCTCCCTGGCTCTGAGAAGCTGTGGGGTTGGCCCAAGGGCCTCCCGTGAGGGGTGCCGACTCGGCACCTGGTCCAGCCGCTCCCGAGAGTTCGAGATCCTAGATAGAGAGTCCAGGGGCCGAGATGGCAAGAGGGGGTCCCTTGAGAGTTGCCGCTGTGGAGACAGGGGCAGAGGCGGGCGCTGTGGATCAAGGTCCCGGTTGCGGCGGGGTGGGGGCAGTGTGCTCAACCATTCTCTGGGTGCCCCTAAGTCCAGTGCATCCCGTGACCCAAAGCGGCCAGCCATGGTGCCAGGGTAGTCCCGAGGAGGCTGCCTCCGCGGTAGCGTGCTGCCCCTGTCTCTGGGCTCCAGGCGGGCCGGTGCAGTATCCAGGCATTCCTGGGAGCCTGGTCGGCTCAGGGGATGCAGAACAGGT
This sequence comes from Apodemus agrarius, assembly GCA_964023405.1. Taxonomy (NCBI): domain Eukaryota; kingdom Metazoa; phylum Chordata; class Mammalia; order Rodentia; family Muridae; genus Apodemus; species Apodemus agrarius. Next base: position 111,725,052 of record OZ030012.1, on the reverse strand, counting down.
GCAGGGACCGGCACCTCTTCCAGTCGCTCCCTGCTCAGCTGTCGCCGTAAGAGCAAGTCCAGCTGTTCTCGGGAAGAGTAGCGGCTGGCAGGCTGTGAAAGGCTACCTGTACCCCCGCCTGCATAGATGCGACCATAGGAGGCAGCCGGGACAGCACGGTGGCCCAGGGTAGCTGCCCGGCACCAGGACATCTCAGGAGTGCCTCTCGTCTGAGGCACCAGCGGGTACTGCAACCTGTTCTTCAGGATGCCTGTGGAAGGAGCAGAGTTGAGAACCGGGTGTCTGTCGAAGAGCAGGCAGGAGTCTAGCTAAAGAAGTGCCAGCTCCTGGATCCTGTAACAGAGCTGAGGTCAGAGGCAGCGCCAAAGGCCCCAGACAGACGGCGGAACAAGAGTCCGAGTGGGAAACGGTGACACTGTGGATCAAGCTAGGGCAGGTGCTACGGTGCAGGGTCAGGGCAGACTCCTAAGTCAGAAGAGGGATAATCCCAAGTCCTGGAAATAGAGGCCCGGGTCAAAAGGGTAGGAATTCCCTGGGTTGGGGCAGGAGCAGTCTCCAGTGTTCCTGTGATGCAAGACCAAGGGCAGAAACCACTTGTGCTGATACAAGGCCACCCTCTGGGATTCCCACAGCCAGTGTAAGAGACAGAAACCTTCTAGACCAGAGCAGGAGCTCAAAGGCTTAGCAGCCTGTGTGGTTTTGCAAAGTGAGTGAGAATAGTAGAGAGGAAGGTGACTTCTAAGGACCCAAGGGTACAAGCTAGGTTATGGGGCGGGCAGGAGCCCCATAGATCAGGCTGGGCACCGTGAAGCAGGGCTGAGGAGCAGATTCCTGTCAGAGTTGGGCAAGACGATCCCCCTGTTTGGGATCAGGAAGCTAAACTCCGGTAGGTCTGGCCCTAAGCAGCCTTCAGGGCTCCTACAGTGAGGCCACAGGGTCAGCACTCATACCTTTCCTCTGTCGCTGGGCCCGGCCCAGGGAGGTTTCATCTCCACTGGTCAAGGCCAGTTCCGGCTGGTTGTTGTTGGCTGCGTCTTTGTTGCTGTCTAGTCCGAGGCGCCTTTCAGAGCCCCACGCCTGCAGAGCGCAGGGCGCCGCCGCCTCACACTCTCCCAGGGCTGGCCAGTAGGACAGGAGGTCGTTGCCGTCCACATCTGTGAAGCCAGAGCAGGTGACAGAGGCCCCCTGGCTTGACTCCAGAGTTCCAGACTCTGTGACCCCTGACACTAAGGACCCTTTAAGCCCTGGCTGTCTTCACTGAGAAACAGGAGAGGGAGACCTGGTGAGATGGCTCAGCAAGTAAAAGCACCTTCCACCAAGTCGGTCAACGTACACCTGAGTGCCACGACCACATGGCAGGAAGAGAACCAACTCCCACAGGTTGTTCTGTTACCTTCATATAAGTACTTATAGCACATCTACACACACACACACACACACACACACACACACACACACACACGAGGACGTCCGTCTCAGATCCACGGAGCCGTTGAAGGAAGGCTTGCTGATAGCTGTTCTCCTTAGCTAGAGGGGTTTAGATGAGGTGGAAGTGCGGGGGCTGAGCTAAGGGAGACCAATATAACCCCGACTCCCAGGGAAGCTGGGGCTGAGGGGACAAGTGACCGCAACTCTCTGATTTCATTGCCATCGCCCAGGCTGCGCCTGGGTTCCCAAGCACTCCTAGAAATCTGGATAGGAGTGGGGCTCAGAAACCCTGAGATGGTAAGGTCCCTCCATCATATCTAAGTGAGACACGGAAGTCCTTCGATCACGCATGGAATCAACCAGCGCCAGTCACCTTTGGGGTGGGCAAGGAGCCTCTCACTCTGGGCTGCCCTGCGGAGTGGACGTTGGAAACGCCCTCGAGTCCGGCCGTTGTCCTCGCTCTCTGAAGACGGGATGGATAGACTTCTCTCTTCCTCCAGCGACAGGTCGCTGTCAGAGTCAGAGTCTGCACCTGAAGTGGGGAGGTGAAACGGCAGGGGACTTGAGGGATAAGAAAAGGTCCTGAGCTGACGGTCTGGAGGTGGACGAGCAAGGCAGTCAAGGTGGGAACCTGCGTGGGGTTAGGATCAGAAGAGTCAATCATGGACGGACTAGGTCAGAAGTGGGTGTGGACAGCCAGGGATGGGTAGGTGCTCTCTGAGGCGGCGACCTGACAGGAGTTTGTCCCACCCAGGTAGCCACTGCCCGAATTTTGGGGCAGAAGAAAGCGGATCAAGAAGACTCCCTCTAGCCCTTCCTCCCGGCCCAGGGCCCCAACTCCACCAGCATCTCGATGGAACATAGCCACATCCAGGTCAGTGGGGCCGGCGTGAGCCTGGAGGCCGTGCTCGGCGTGCTCAGCAGTCGAGCCGTGTCGAACCAGAACGTTGTCCCTGGAAACGAAGAATCTTCCATCAGAGAGGCGTGTGACAACGTGCTTTGGCAGCTCGGGAATATGGAAGAGCTTCCGAGTGCATGGCCTGTTGCATGCTAAGGGAGCCTCTAGTGTTTTGGGGTTTTTTTTGGGTTTTTTGTTTGTTTGTTTGTTTGTTTGTTTGTTTTTGGTTTTTTGTTTGTTTGTTTGTTTGTTTTGTTTTTTGTTTTTTGTTTTTCGAGACAGGGTTTCTCCGGCTGTCCTGGAACTCACTCTGTAGACCAGGCTGGCCTCGAACTCAGAAATCCGCCTGCCTCTGCCTCCCAAGTGCTGGGATTACAGGTGTGCGCCACCACGCCCGGCTAGAGCCTCTAGTGTTTAACAGAAGACATTGAGGCAAAGCAGCAGTCGGGCTCCTGGTAGCTCTCCTCCCTCGGATCTGGGAAGGTCAACCCCAGGTGAACTAGTACTGGACTAAGCCATATATGGCCACTTACCTGAGGTAGCTGCGGCCCCGCTGGCTGTCCTGGTCCTGGGCCCTGCCAGAGCGGGCACTGCTCACTGAAGAGACGGTAGAGGCACCGAGAGTGATGCGGATAAGGCCACTCTCCTCAAAGAGGGCCGTGTTGTTGTAGGCCCCAGACCCCTGGGGGAGGTGGGTGGGACAGGGGTGTGAGCTAGCTCTGAAGAGCATCCGATCCGGCCTTCCCATCCCCCCCACCTTTCAGCCCTAGCAGTCTCTCACCGGCCCGGGTGCTGGCCTTGTTTCCTCAGGAGCTGCCTTCTTGCCTAGACAGGCTGGTGTCCAAGCAGCCCGAGCATCTGCATTCAGGACACAGAAGAGCAGCAGGACAGCCAGGCCCTGTGGGTCAGTAAGGGTCAGTGAAGGTCACCGGGAGATCGAAAAACAGAAGCTCAAAACAGTCAACAAGGTGCCAGTCGGCCGATAAAAGGCTCTGTGGGTCAGCACAGAGGGGGGATATCAGCTGTCACAGGGCAGTGCGAGAGTCACTGAGAAGTCCAAAGGAGTGGGGACCAGAAAGAAAGTCGAGGAGAGTCTCAGGACTAATAAGGAGGAGGGCGTATGGCAGGAGGGGCGGGAGTTAATGAGAGCACGGTCAGCGAGGGGTCAGAGGTCGCAGTGTTGGACCAGCACCCAGCCTGATGCCGGTGACTAGCTGGGGGTTAGCTCTAGGTCTGGGGTCAGCAACTAGGGTCAGTGTCTGTTCTAGGATTCGCATAGTCACTCAAGCAGAGTGAGCGCCAGGCCTGGTGGCAAGGCTACGCCGAGGGCTAGAGGCTTCGGTGCTGAAGCCCCACCAGGGTCTGGGGTGGGGGAAGGGCCCCAGAGGTACCTGGAGGCCACAGAGTCCAGCATGGAGGTAGTGGAAGGCCAGTATGCTGTGGTTGACTGCTAGAAGGCCAAAGAGCCAGGAGGCACTGACCAGCAGAAGGAGCAGAAAGGAGCTTCGAAGGGTCCTGCTGTAAGGACACGGGGGGACACGGGAGGTATGCCAGGGTCAAGCAGGGCTTATGTAGGGGATACAGGAGGACACACAGGGATGGAAAAAACACGCAAGTCTCCGAAGGACACTAAGGAAGACAGGCAGTCACACAAAGGACGGGAGGGGGGGGTTCAGGGAGCCGTGAGGGAGCATGGGAAAGCCAACGGAGTAAGGTAGCCATGAGAGAAACAGAAGACAGGCAGACACATACACAGTGGAGTGGGTCATTCAGGCCACGGGCAATTCCAGGGGACCCAGGGGACTGAGGGCAAGAGTGACCAAGCATGTGGCACCAGGAGATGGCAAAAGTACCAGAGAGGGACCGTAGGCCACGGCGGGGGGGGGGGGGGGCTTCCCTCCATGCAGAACTCGGAGTCCAACCTCTACCAGGTATGCTTGGGGCCCAGACCCCACCCAGGAGGAGTGTGCCACCCTGAGAAGCCCTACTTCCCTCCACTGGGCAACTCACAGCACAGACGTCTTCTTGGCCTCCCTCTGCCCTGTGGAGCAAGATGTGCGGGCAGCGAGGAGAAACATGGTCCCATTCATCTACAGCCACAGTGGAGGGAGAGAGAGAAACGGAGACAGTAAGGAGCAGAAAGAAACCCAGACCACACGCCCAACCATAGAGAAAAAGAAGAGGGGAGAAAGAGAATCAGAAGCAAAAAGAGACAGAAGAGCTGGGGGGAAAATCACACAGAGGAGTCAGAGATAGAAAAGGAGAAAGCTGAGTGGGATTGCAAGAGACTCAGAGAGAAATGGGGGCGGAACAGGAAGGGCACAACCTCCCACCTCCATGCCTGCTGAGTGGAGCTCACTCTGTGACCGCCAGAAAGCGGAAGCAGCCGGATGCCGTGCACCACCACCTGGCCCTCCCTCCTGAGACCACAGCACGCAGGCAGCATGCAGAGCCGGACACTTACCACAATAACAAGGACGATAGGGCCAGCAAAGCTCCAGATGAGAGGTTCATGGATGGAGATCCAGCAGAAGTCAGGGTTCCCATAGCCCTCTGGGTCCAGCCCGACAGCAAGGCCTTTGAAAAGAGAAGAAGTAAGGCCAACGCGGTATATTCTAAATTCTGACCGCCCTGTCCCCCACACCCCACCCCCCACCTCCCGCCCCTGCCCCGCCAGTATGGGAAGGAGATGGGGTAAGGGCAAACAGGATCCTCCCTGAGAAGAAAACATGGGGGCTGAGGTTGAGGGAGCATGACAGGGTTTGGATACAGTCTGGGGTCAGACCAGATGACAGTATGGGGATCACAGGCCTGAGCGGGGAAGACCTCACCCAACAACACAGCAGGGACGCCCCAGCCCAGGGCATGGTAGAAGCGCATAGCGCCACGATCCACATTTCGAGGCTCAACCTGCATTCGGTAGAGGTGCAAGCCCTGCACCAGGAGCCATGCAAAGGTGCTGAGGAAGAAGTAATGCAGGAGGATGGCGACTGCAGTGCACAGCAGCTGAAGGCGGGGCCAGGAGACCGGCGTCAGAATCCCACCTACCCGCCACACCCTTGACTCCACCCCAGACATCTTCTTCCCACTTACTTCCCTAACAACAGCATCTAATCCCAGCCAGCATCCTGCCCCAAACCCGGACCTCGACTTAAGTATCCCTGATCTTAGATCCAGAGCTTGGGCCCCAGGCCTTCCAGAAAAAGGCGGAGTCACGGTTCCCCTGGCCCCGCCCCTGCACCTGGTTGTGGGTCCTGTGGATTCCCAGCAGGAAGAGGAGCTCTGCCACTCCCAGGGCAGCTGCCACATTGGCATGGATCCCACGCACGTTGGACTTGAGGCTGCGCAGGCTCAGCAGGACAGCTGCCGTCAGTACTAGCGCGGTCACAGACACCGCCACGACCACGTGAGTGAACACAGCCAGCAGCTCTAGGTCTCCCTCTAGCCGCTGTGGGGTTGCGGATGGTTACTGGGGTGCTGGGTAGAGCTTCCCAGCCCAGGACTTCTCCCTTCTTTGGGTCACAACTCTACCTCACGGGGAGAGGCATCCATAAGGACTCCAAAAGTGCCCGTGCGGCTGCAGCGACACCTCGCATGGGACCCATTCCTGTGCACCAGCTCACAGTCCCTTGCTGTCCACATCCCATGCTGGTCTGCCCTGTATCCAGAGGAGAGTTGGGTCCACCTTTCCGCCCAGGACGTGTCCCCATTGCAGGCAGGGATTTGTGAGATGGGGGTGGGGGGTGGGGGAGGGTGCCTGGAGCTGGGGAATGGCATTCCTCATGGGCCTAATTGCACAGTGCCATAGCTAGGGACCTCACGGACAGGCTGGGACACATGCCAGAGGTTAATAGGGACAAAAGGTTTCCAGAGTGGGGTCCTCACGGGCCAGGTGGGTCCCACTGCACACAGATCGCCTTGCTCCGATTCGCTGTCTGTAGTAGGCGGAACTCAAGGTTGATTGGGGACACCAGGACACCCCTAAGGAAGTTGCGTCCATGGAAAACAGCCACGCTGACCACCGGGGAGTTCATAACGGGGTTCTGGGGGAGCCTGAGAAGACACCCATCTGGTCTTGGATACTGCTGACAAAAGACCCATTGCCCACCTCTGCCTGTCTTCAAGCCACATGCCACAGCTGACAGGGTCTGCGATTGCCACACCACACAGGTTGTTTCTAAGAACAGCAGCCAGCAGTTCCGGAGCTCCCAGGGCCTTCAGACTCACGGCCTAGACTGGCCTCCGAGGCATGCGGAGCTCCAGCCTGGTCTGTACCTGTCAAACCTTCCGTCCTCCACCTCCTTCTGACCTCCCCAACCACCCTGCCTTTTACCCTTCTCGTGTGTGTGTGTGTGTGTGTGTGTGTGTGTGTGTGTGTGTGTGTGTGATGGTCCCTATGTCTGTCACCCTGGACTTCCTCCACTCTTTCTAACCAAAGAAAATTCACATGGAACCCAGGTCGGGTAAGCTCCTGGAAGTGTGCAGAGGATTGTCTGTTTACCTGTGGACCTGCTCACCTGTCCACTGAGGAAAGGAGTACTGGGTGGGGTACAAGATCACAAGACTCGGGGTTCAGGGGATTAGGAGCTGCTTCTATGCTTGGTACCTGGCGCCCCGGCGCTCAGCTTGGAACTGGGCGGGAAGAAGCCCTCCCAAGGCTCGGTACACCAGTAGAATGACTATGGAAATCCCAGGCTCAGACTCAGGCTCCAGAGAGGCAGGTGGGGAGACCACACTCGAGGCTGTGGCGTTTCCTGCGTTGCTGCTTGTGGGCAGAACTGCCAAAGGAAAGGAAGGAGCTATAGTGACTTCTGACGGGAACCCACAGACCCAGCATCAAGCACAGAGATCCCTTCCACATAAATGCAACAACTGGAGAGTGGAGGATACAGGAGCCATGAAAGAAACAGGGGAAAGGGGCCGAGGCTGGTAAGGCAAAGTATATGGAGGTGGCCTGGGCAGGGTCTCACACAGGAGCCATGGGGTGGAGGGGGTCTGGCAAGGAAAGACTTGGTAAGGGGGACAAGGCACCAGGCTCCTCAGAAGAGAAGGAGACAGCCCCTGGCCCAGCAGTCACCAAAAGGGCTCCTACCTTCAGACGGGGACGGCTGTGGGGCCTGGGAAGGCAGCAGCACGTGTGTGTGAGGATCCCAAGCATCCTGACCCCGGAAAAGGTTGCTGTGGTAACGGGGATAGCGACGGGCTCCCTGGGTTGAGCTAGGATGCTCCATCCGGTCGATGCTGAGCACTGCCCAAGGAAAGGAGAGGCCGCCCCGTCACGGGCCTCCTTCCCACGCCAAGACTTACACTCCCACCTATACCCACACCAACGCCCAGGCTTCGCAAAGCCATATTTTCCTTGGTATGAGTGCAAGGCCCTGCAAGGTCCTGGGGATTGGAGTAGGTGTGGCCCAGCAGTAGCGTTAGCCCCAGGATTCCTCCTGCCCTTTTACAGCCCCTACCTTTCTCCTGTCCCATCTACCACTCACTGATATTGGGCGTGACTAGTCCAACAGGATTCAGATATGTCAGCTCCATATTCCTTGCAAGGGTGGCTGCATATTCCTCCAGATGCCGCACCAGCCCTGCGCTTCCGGGGGAGCCCCCAGGGGCCCGCTGCCCCAGGGCCGCCCACAAATCTCCTGTCTCCGGAGCAAGCAGTGCAGAACCAGCCCATAGAAGATTCTAGAAGGATGGAGAAAGAGTTGGATTCTTCTAGGTAGTGAGGATGTACAAAGGGTTGGGGAGGTCTGAGGGAGTCTAGCCAGGTATTAGTGGGGATCCAAGAGGCAAGAATAGAAGGGCTGGACAGGGAAGAGTTAAGTTGCAGGACCTTCCCTTTTCCAGAGGTGAGGATGAGTAACAAGCTGGAGGCCCAGGACTAGGAGGCTAGGGAGAAGGAACCGTGGAGCTGGGGATCAGGGCCATGGAAGGGGGGGCAGAGAGCACAGCCCACCTCATTGAAGTGGGCATCTTGTGTGGCTGTCAGCCCGAAGCCCTGCTGATGGCTCTCAAAGGCCAGCAAGTAGGCCAGCAAGCGGGCAGTGACCCGGACATCTTGGCTAAAGTAGTGGTCAGTCTGGCCAGTCACGTCCCGCAGCCTCTGAGCCAGCTTCTTGGCCTCCACAGTATCCAGTGCGGTCTTGTTCAGCTCTAGGCCATCCAACTGCCAGGACAAGGACGGCAGCGGTTGCTCTGTGGTCCTGTAGGCCTTTCTCAAAGCCTTACAGGGAGAAAGGCTTGGACAGATGAAAGGGCAACTAGGAAACTGATGCCCAAGAGGTCAAGGGCTGGGGTATATATTGGGCCCATCACAGGCCTGAAGGTCTTGGGTGTAGGGCATTATCTGGGCAGAGTCTCACCAGCAGACTAAGCTCTCGAAAGGCAGGGGAGGTGCAGTTGAAGAGGTCAGGCTCCAGCCAACCCTGTTCCTCATCGCACAGTCGCACCGCAGCACCTGGGGGCAGGCAATCCCTGGTCAGGCCTGGAGCCTGAATACTTTTGCTGATAGGCGGCCACAGCACCCTCTTCTATCCCACGGGGAGTCTTGAGGAAGGGGCCAGGATGATAAGCGTCTCTGGCTAGGTGCCTAGACGCTGCAGCCTGAGCAGGGTGAGTCCCAAGAGCTTGTTGGCCAATTCTCCCGAGAGATCTGTGAGCCATTCTCACCACTGACCTCATAAAGATAAGTATGAGGATGTGCTGTAGACACACACACAACACACACAACATACACACACACACACACACACACACACACACACACACACATTCCCATACATTCACTCACTCACTCATACATATGGGCTTGAATAACCTTACATGTCAACAATACTCATCACCTACACATACACACACACACACACAGACACACAGAGGGAGGGAGGGAGGGAGGGAGGGAGAGAGGAGAGAGAGAGAGAGAGAGAGAGAGAGAGAGAGAGAGACTGCTCTCTTGCATACTCCCAAGCACACTGACATAGACAAGATCTTCTAGGCGTATCATCTGAGGTGGGAGTAGGGTTCTCATATAAGTTTGAACTACCCCAATGGGGACTTTAAAGTCATTGCCTTCTCTTGTTTATGGGGTTGGGATAGAAGTTGAATAAGTTGTGTCCACCATCAAAATAGAACCTAGCTTAAATTCAGATCCCGAGCCCCTCAAGACAGACTCACAGACACATGCACAGGCACAGGACACACGTGTGAGCATGCACACACAGAGAATCTCTGTCCAGCCACTGCAGAGACCTCAAGCAGCAGGGAAGATTCTGGGAGGCCCTCAGGCAGCAAGGAGAAGCAGGTGGGTGACTCTGACCAATGGGGGAGCCCTACAAGGACCCCAGGAAGTGGGGAATAATTTGCAACGGAATAGGAAGTGAAGATCTGAAGGGTCCTGGATGATGAGGAGGGACCCTTTAGGACTCGGGCCTCAGAGAAATTCTCTAGAGTCCTTGAGTCACAGGAAGGGGTCTCCAGGAGACTAGGAGTGGGTTTTAGAAAGCTCAGGCAGGGAGGCAGAGGCAGGCGGATTTCTGAGTTCGAGGCCAGCCTGGTCTACAGAGTGAGTTCCAGGACAGCCAGGACTACACAGAGAAACCCTGTCTTAAAAAAAAAAAAGAAAGAAAGAAAGAAAGAAAGAAAGCTCAGGCAGCAGGGAGGGATCTGCAAGGACCTTAAACAGCAGGAGGGGGGGTCTGCAAAAGCTCTGGCAGTGGGAGGGGGCAGCGCACCTGAGCAAACACGTACCCCTTACCTGTACCCCGCAATCCTGCCCAGAAGCCAAGAGAAACAGATGGAGGCTTAATGACAGAGTAGGAAGAGAACCGGAGCCACCAAGCAGTGTATGGGGGCCCACGCGGATGTCCCCCCTACTCCCAGCTCCTCACAGAGATCCGACCACCCGACTTGGTGAAAGAGGAGACTGCAACAATCAGAAAAGAGACCTGCCCCACCCTCAGCAAGAATGCTGCACACCTCATACTCACCCAAGGCCCCCCGGGGACAGGGTACTGTGGCCAAAACACCAAACTTAGTCTGGGGCCACCACACACCAGATCGCAGGGACTTGGGGCAGGCATCGTAGAGAACTAGAGAGAAAGGTGGTGTTGAGCCTGGTGGCCAGGTTCCAAGGCAAGGAACACCACACCCATTGCTCTTCTACCCCTCCCATGCAGAGGCCCAGAGTCCACCACTCCCCTTCTGGTTTCTGAAGCGTTGGACTGTCAGTTAAGTGCGCTCGCTAACTGTAGGGCTCCCTGGGGCTAACTGGTCTCCCTCAGGAAGAGATCCCTGGAGTCCTCCACCTCCAGGAGACAAGCCCACCACTCTCTCTAGCTGGAACCAATCCTCTCCATGCAGAGGTGGTAATCCACTCGCTTACCTCGGCAACCGCTGGATGTCACCTCCGCAAAGGGGCTGTCGCAGCTGTTACACTGGCGGCCGAGGGCTCCTGGGCGGCAGGGGCACTGCCCGCTGTGGGGTGCACATGAGCGGGAGGTGGAGCCCACAGGGTAGCAGTCACATGGGAGGCATGAGTCACTGCCCCTCGGTCGATAGTGGAACTCCTGTTTAGGGATGGGTCAGGGGCCTGAGGTCAGAGGTCAGGCTTAAGGGAAGGGTCTTAGGTGAAAGCGTGGGGAATGAGTAGAAGAATCAAGGGCAAAAGTTAAAAAAAAAAAAAAAGAATTAGAAAGAGCTCATAGGCTAAAAAGACTTGCCTCAGATGGGTTTAGAGGTGAAGGATGAGGGGTGGCAACTAGATTGTAGGAGACAGAGTAAGAGGTTAGGGCCCAGGTCAGGCGGCAGAGGTCATATGTCCAGGGGAAAGTTAAAAGGTCAAGGGTCAGAGTCTAGGCCAACCTTGCAGTGGCACTGGCCATTTGTCTTGTTGCAGTTGGGGTCAAAGCCCTTGTGAACATCACAGTTGCAGGGACCACAGGTTGGGCTTCCCCACCATCCCCGCGGGCACTGCTGGTCCATCCTGGGAATGAGATTAGGTAAAGTGCATCCATGAGACTTCCGTGGTCCCGCTTGTTTCCATAGGGTCTTTCCATCATCCAAGTCCCGAGCCTCTCACCTGTGCTCACAGTGCTGTCCAAAATAGCCACTTGCACAGTCACAGGCGTAGCCGTGGGGGGCCCCTTGGAGGTGCCGGCATGATCCCTGGTTTTGACACGGGTTCAGGAGGCAGGCATCCACACAGCCTGGGCCGTAGTAACCTGCAGGTTGGGTCAGGAAGCTCAGAACACTTGGTCAAGGAGCACGGAAAGAGGCAGGGTCCTAAGCCTCCCATTTCTTACCAGCTCCAGGCAGAACCCCTAGTCCCCGAGCTTTCTCCATGGCCCCCGGGCTCCTTCTCCAACTCTCTCAACACCCACCTGGCCGACAGGTGCAGGAAAAGGTCTGCCAGAGGTCTTTGCAGTCAGCATGGGGCGGGCAGGGCCCAGATGCACAGGGGTTGCTCACAGTACAACCAGGTTCCACATTCACTCTGTGGCTGGGAGGTAGCAGGGCTGACGACCCAAAGGGTGTGAAGCCAATCCACACCCCCTATAGGCACAGACAGCAGAGGGTGAGATTCACATCAAGGCAGTGATGTGGAACCAGACACCCAGTCTGATGATCCCGGACACACAAGCCCATCCTCTAAAGAGCCCCCATCCAGCCCCCACAAGGACCCCTTACTGAGCTGTTTCTGACACATTCCAGATGACCCTTGATTTTTCTAAGCTAGACTCTTGCTTCCACCACAGGAAGGGCTGATTTTGTCTCCGATCTCTCTGGGTCACCTAACCCCACTCCCATGCCGACATGTACTTGAATGCTGTTTTTCAGGTTCCTAATGACCCCATATCATGACAGTCCTCACCTGAATACAGCCAACCAGACCCTGAGGCCCCTCCTCCTTACTGCTGTGGGGCAGGCCTCCCACGTGGAGATGCTTTACTTTCAGGCCCTGCAGCTCACCCCCCACGGCCATGGTGTCCTAGAAGAAGGGGACAGTCAGCACTGAGGGAGGGGCACCTGGTGAACCCCTGTCACATCCCAGAGTCAGAATGGCTTGTATGACCATGCTTTGTCCCCTGTATCAGAAGAATGGTTTGAGAGTGAGTTGCCCCTAGGTTTGGAGAACTTGCTGTGGAATGGGATAAATACATAGAAAAGCTTCCGTTAAGACCTTTGCTCAGGGCTGGAGATGGCTTAGTGGTTAAGGGCACTGATTGCTCTTCCAGAGCATCTGGGTTTGATTCCCGGCACCCACATGAAGCTTACAACTATCTAACTCCAGTTCCAGGGGCTCTGACACTCTCCTGTGGCCTCCCTGGGCACTAGACATGCATATGGCACACATACATACATGGAGACAAATATTCATACACATAATATTAAAAAAAAAAGTTATGCTCAGACAGGCCCCTCCCTCCTGTACCCAAGATACTAGAAGGGGCTTTCAGGAGTCAGGCAAAGTCAAAGTCCTAGCTACTGAGGTACCCCAAGATCAAGCCAGAAATCTAGGTAGACTACCCAACACAAGCAGGGCTGCCTAACAGACCAACCGGACTGGAGGGGTGGGATCAAAGGGAAGGGGAGGAGACTATCAGATGTGGTAGTTGGAGGGGTGGAAAGGAGCGGGACAAGAGGTGGGATCAAATAAAGCAGGTCTTGTTGGAAAGCTGAGAACAGACTACCCTGGGGTCAGAGGTCAGACCTGGAAGAGGGTGAAGTCCAGTGAGACCATAAAGATATGATGGCCCCTTCGGCCACCTGGCTCCTCCTGCAACTCCAGCCGAAGGTCATGCCACCGGCCATCGCTGACAACCATCTGGTCCAACAGGAGGTGGACAGTGTGGCCCGAGGCCCTACTTAGTGACACAGACAGCAACCCTCGATCTAGCTGTGGGTAGAAATGCAAAGCCCCAGGGTTAGATTGGGATGAAGTTGGTTAGTGAGATCAGAGGGCGTGACAGTCAGGAATGTGAGTTCAGAGCAGTAGAGATAAAGTTATACCTAATATACAGACAACTGTTCGGGAATATCATGTTGATACAGGATAGGGCAATGGACAGAGCCAGGGGTTGTGGGTTCGTATGGTTATAAGAAAGAGCTATGTGTATGCCCTTGCTTATGTAGAGACCATTATGGTCGGGAGAGAGTCAAGGTCCAGAGTCCAGAGCAGAGTCCTGTGTGTTAAGACATCTAACACAGAACTAAGCTACATGACCAGGATGAAACCTAGGTGTGGGGAGCATCAGAGGTTAGCAGAAAGGCTGAAACGAAGGACGGGAGACCAGACACACCTTGCAGAGGAGCACGCTGTGTGGCCCAAGCTGCACTTGCATCAGGACCCCCTTTGTGGCCCGAGTTCGAAATGACAATCCCAGATACCACGGCACAGACACAGCCATGTCGTTTCCAAAGTCCCAACTCAGTGTCCCATTGCCTTGGAAATGGTAGGGATGGGCCATTGCTGAGGAGATAGAGAAGTAGGGTTATAGAGCCTACCCCAAACCCACCTTACTCACCCTGCACGGCCCTCCTGCCCCAGGATGTCCACTCACTGAGTCGGCAATCTTTGCCACCAAAGCCCACAGGACAATCACAGCTGAAGCCACCCCAGCGCTCGGAGCAGAAGCCACTGTTCTTGCAGGGGCCTGAGGCACAAAAGTGTGACTTGGCCTGGCAGCCTGGAGAGAAAGGGACAAAGAAGATATGAGAGAACATGGGGGAGGGATCTGATGCTGGGGGATGTCTGCGTCCAGAGAGGCTGAAAGTGGCCGTGGGTTCATCCTCACGCTTTCAGGAAGTGGATGGAGTGAAAGGCCCCACAGGCTGGACTAGAGTGTGGATTTTGCCATCTAATACTGGGTTGGGGTCAGATGTAGAACCATCCTACGCAACCCTCCACCTCCTCCTCATGATGGCGACGGGGACATGGGTGAGGGAGGCAGGAGCCGTGGGCCTTACCTGCCGTAGTGCCGTTGTTTGCAACAAAGGCGGCCATGTCCATCCGGCGGCCATCGATGTGCAAGTCTCGCATGCAGCCAATGAAGTCCTTGCGGGACACAGGGAAGTTCTCGGGAAGGTTGGGGACACCCCCCAAGAGCAGAGGGCCTGTCAGGTCCAGGGACCTGGGGGTCAGGAGCCTGGGTCATTGGTGGGTCTAGAGCCAGAGTAGGGGTTGCTCCTGGGGGCCACAGGAAGTGAGGGACAGCACTAATGGAAGGATGATTAGGTAAGGGTGTCAGGGCCAGCCTGGGAGAAGTGGATGATGGGAAGACGGTCTGGGGAAGGGTGGGGCACTTGACGGCTGTGAGGAAGAGTAAGGCGCTCAGGTGGCTGGGGTTAGGGTGGAGAAGAGGGATTGAAGGGGCAAGATCAACTGGTTCAATAGCCTTAGGGTCTGCTTATGAGACTATGGACTAGGAGGGCAGAATGCCCAGGGGCTTTCTCTGAGGACTCAGTGGAAGCCAGAAGCCAGAGGTGGAATATAAGATTAGGAGTTAGGCTGGGGTCTAGGCTTCCGAGGTCTTTGACGTGCTGGGTTGGGAAGAGAACAAGGAGTTTGGCAGGCCATGTGGAGGGCTTGGGAGAACTCTGGTAGGCAGGGAAGATGAGGATCAGGGGGTGGGGGCCTCACTTCTTGGAGCTTGTTTGCACAGCAGCAGCTGCACACGAGTAGTTGCCGATCTCAGCCCCAAACTGCAGAGCCACGGCCACGTTGCAGTCATCCACGCTCAACACAGCCACCTTGTCCTTCGAGGGGCCCTGAGCACCCCCCAGGGCATCTGTCCGGGGCTAGAGACCAAGCGCACCGGTCAGCGATGCCCCTATGGAGATTCCCAGGGAGGACTCAGCATCCCAGCTCCTCCCCACACCCCGCCCACATTATGCCGGACGTGACGGCCACCTTGTTGTAGTATCTCAGGTGCACTGTATGCCACTGCCCATCACTCAGGCCTCCTGGAACTGTGGGGCTGACCACTGTGTTGGATTCGCCTGTGGGGAATATGCATGTGGGATGTTATCCGGAGCCCCCCAGTGGCTCCTTCCCGCCCCATTTGCATAGTCACAGATACTCTTGGGACCATGCTGAATGAATAACTGGATCACCATATGCCCTGGTGACCACACTGGCTGAACCACAGTGTCCTTGACCATAGGACAAACCCAGGAGAAACAGGAGAAACACAGAGAGATGGACCTTCCCTGAGGGCGTGGCCACAGAGGCCGGTTCTCACTGTCACCTGTTTGGCACTGAAGAGTGTGTTCAGGAGCACACCTGAGGGGACTCATGCATTGACTCTGCCAGCCATCCCAGGAACACACGCACCTACTCACGGCCACAAAAATCCAAGGGAGCACCCACCCGTGGAATATGTAAGCCGCACTTGGCCAGCCACAAGCTCTAGAGCCAAAAAGTCATGCTTCTCATTCAGGCGCCCGTTGTAGAAGAGTAGCCCGCTGGATCGCACAGTAGCAAACCTGAGTGAGGTGATGTGGGACCATTAGGAGCAGACATCTCACACCCTCCATTAGAGAATCAACTCAAGCTGAGACGAAAGAATAGAGTGGGAGATGCCAGTGCAATGGCCCTAAGATACCCCAGCAGGGGGTCAGGGAAGAGGATGGTGTCCAGTGAGAACCTCAGGACCTGGCAGTCAGCAATCTGGGTCAGGGTCACGTAGGGGAGGACAGTGGAAAAACGTGCAGTGACACGGGGCGGGCACCTACGAGAGGGACAGCGTGAGGTGGAAGCGCTGTCGCAGACCGCGGAACATGACGAAGGAACTGGGAGGGAAGGAGCGTGCGGCCACCTCACAGCGCGGGCCCTCGAAAGCGCCGCCCGCGGGGCACTGGCAGCGAAAGCCGCCATTGGGTGCGTTGGTGCAGGTGCCCCCGTTGCGGCAGACGCCGGGCACACAGCGTCCAGCTTCAGTGTCCAGCTCGCAGTCTTCCCCTGCGGGGCGGGACCGTCAGAGGATGCCCCGCCCCTCGCCCCGCCCTCAAGAGGGCGTGTCTTCTAGGTCCATCCCATTCGGGCTCTGAATGGTTGAGCAGTCTGTGGGCACGCCCTCATATAGTCTTATCTCCGCCGTGGCCCGCCCACAGCCTCGTCGCCCCGCCCAGCCCCGCCCCGCCCCGCCCCTAACTCATCCTGCCTAGGGCTTCTATTACTCTGAGCTTTTAGGCTGAGAGCAGCTCAGCCGCGCTTCTAGCCGTCCCGGTAGCCTCAGAGAAGATGCCGGCTGCTCACTCGCACTCTTGCAGTCCCTTCGCTAAGCTTCGCCAGGACTTCAGTACTGCACCCGACTTACCGGTGAAGCGCGGGCGGCACACACAGGTGTAGCCTCCCTCGCGCCGCGCGCACGCACCGCCATTGCGACAAGGGTTCGAGTAGCAGAGGTCGAGCTCTGTCTCGCAGAAGTCTCCCGTGAAGCCAGGCGGGCAGCGGCAGCGCAGACCCGCGATGGGCTGGATGGGTCGGAAGAGCGTGGAGGCCGAGGCCAGGAAGGGCGCGGAGGAGTCAAAGCGTAGCACTGACACGCATTTCATGTAGTTCTCGCAGGGCTCGCGCAGGCACACGTTGTCGTCAAAGGGAAGCACGTCGAGCAGCGAGCGAGCCGCCAGGGCGGCACGGCGCACGTACAGTTGTTCCTGTAGCTCCTCGGAGCTGAACCAGGGCCCTGCAGCGCCTGCCCCAGCCCCACGAGGTGCCAGCGCTGAGAAGCTCACGTTGAGCACGGTGCCCCCCACATCCGTGTCGTTCTGGATGTTGAAGATGAAAACGTCCTCGGTAGGTGTTGCGAGCACTGCAGCTACGCCTTCAAGGAAATGACCCAGCAGCGGTGACAGGAAGCGCTCTTGCCACATGTTCTCCAGGCGAACAGTCAAGCTGTTGGCCAGCAACTCCTCCGTGATGATGACCACCCGCAGAACACACTGGGCTGTAACACTATGCAGGCCATCTGCATGGGGCAGGCAGGGACAGTGATCAGTTTCGGGTCAGTAGCTGCCTCTCCTTGGGACACAAGGGCTCTGGAGCCAGTAATTATCTAGACCTCTGAATCAACAAACTGACCCCTAACAAGGCACAAGTGAGGCTTAGTATTCACCACCTGTCCCAGCTTCAGGGTACACACAAGTACCTACTGCCTACTCTGGCATCCCCAACATGGGGAGAGGCTTAAGTCAGTAGTTGACCCAGCTCAGGTCAGCACCAGGGAGCTCCACCAGCCCCACCCCCACAATTCCCCGAGAGTGAGTAAGTCAATCAACCAACACACAAGAAGTTCTGTAATTTCTCAGTAATCCATACTCCTAGTCGTTGTGATCAATAAGCTACCTCCACTCAGGATACAAGGAGAAGCCAGGGCCACTAGCCAGCCATTCCCAGCTCCCCATCTTCCCTCAGTGTAGTAGAAACAGAAGGACACCCCCTGCCAGAAACCATGGGGGCTGGGGAGAGAGGCCAGGCATGTGGTGAAACACACCTTTAATCTCAGCATTTGGAAGACAGAGGCAGGCAGATATCTTTGAGTTTTAGGCCAACCTAGTCTACAGGGTGAGTTCAAGCCAGAGTTATATGGTGAGACCAGTCTCAAAAAATAAAAACAAACAAACAAAACAATGGAGGAGGAAAGAAAGAGAAAAGAGAAAAGAAACATGGATATGTTTTCAGAGGGTGTTTCAGGTCCATTTTTGGCCAGCAAACTGCTCTCCTGTGACACTAGATGAACCAGTGAACGCTCAGTGGATCTCTCCAGCACTCTGGATGAGCAAGATCCGGGAACATCAGGGACCTTGATGCATACCCACACTCTGGGTCCTCTTTAGCATGCTTTAGTTAGCAAACTGCCTAACACTCTGGACTTGGATTTTGTGACTTCAGAGTCCATCCTGAGATGAGAGTTTTGTTCACCTCAGGTCTACTGTGTGTTGTGTGTTGGTTGGCCCAGAAAGGTTGGTTGTTGAGAGATCTGAGAGTAAACAAAGAACATGCCTTCTCTGCAGTGCCAGGAGTCCCCATTGCCCAGCGGAAGTGGAAAAGATTCTGCAAACCTCTGGCGCCTTTAGAAGGTGGGACCTCAAGGGCCTTTCCCACCTTGTGAGAGCCCAGGGAAAGGAAGGCTGTTGGATTTCTGGGCATTTTCCCACAGGAAAGGACCTTGTACTGCTCTTCGGAAAGCAAGCTGGGCCTACTTTCTGCACAATCTGCTTGAGGCTGCCAAAGTAAGCTGTTCTTCCTGAGCACTGAAGTAAGTGAAAGGCCATCGAGACCCCAAAGTAACCCCTATCTAAAACATAGGCACGAACTAATCAACCTGACATTGTGGCTTCTCCTAGAAATACATGGGCATCAAAAACCTCTCTGTCCCCGCCCCCTTTAAAGAGAGTGGAGCGATGCTCGTAGGAACGCTCCTATAGACACCCAAGAACCTAACTGGAATCTCTGAGGTCTGTGGGGGCTCTTACTGGGTACGAGAACTCATCACGTTGGGATTCTGTATGAACCCTGACAAGTTAAGATTGGCGCCCCTCACCTGTTACAGTTACCAGCATGGAGGCCACAAGTGGGCGGTTGTTGTCCAACTTTCTGCTGAGTCGAAGCTCCCCACTGGTCTGGTTGACCACCAGGAGCTGCAGTTCATTGCCCCTCTCAAAGGAGTAAAAGAGGTGGTCAGAGACATCAGGGTCATAAGCTGGGATTCGCCCAATGATGCCGGAGGGGAAAGTGTCGGAGCGGTTGGACACGTAGTTGTTAAAGAGGATCTGGAAGTTGTTGAGCACGGGACTGTTATCATTCTGGTCGACCAGGCGTACATGTACAGTGGCCCGGCTGACCAGAGGAGCAGACGTGGCCTGCACCACGATCACATATTCCTGACGAGCCTCATAATCCAGGTCAATGAGTGCTGTGAGCTCTCCAGAGAAGATGTCCATCTGGAACAGCTCGGGGATGTTCCCTTCCACAATCTGGTACATTATATGAGCATTGGGGCCATCGTCAGGGTCCACTGCGGTGATCTGAGCCACCACGGACCCTACAATGCTGTTCTCCTTCACCCTCACTTCAAACTCCTCAGCTGGGAAGACAGGTGCGTTGTCATTCACGTCCTGTACAGTCACCTGGATGCTGACCGGAGTCCTCAGGGGGGGCACGCCACGGTCCACTGCATAGGCAGTCAGCTCGTACACCGGCACCGCTTCCCGGTCCAGTCGCCTCACAGTCCTGATGATGCCAGAGGTGGGCTCAATGGTAAAGTCCCCGTCCCCATCTTCCCCGTTCTGGAAAGTGTATTGCACCCGGCCGTTGGCGTGTGCGTCCCGGTCAGTGGCTGAGATCTGCAGGACACTGGTGAAAGGCGGGGCGTCCTCGGAGACCAGGCCTGTATAGTGGGAGGCCACAAACTGGGGGGCGTTGTCGTTCACGTCGTTCACCATCACCTCCACATAGGTGGTGTCTGCCTTCTGCGGTATACCATTGTCCCGAGCGGTAATGGCCAGTGTATAGGTCACTTGGTCCTCATAGTCCAGTGGAGCTTGTAGCGTAATGGCCCCCGAGTCGGCATCAATTCGGAACTGGGGCAGGTTGTCTTCCAGAAGGTAGGTGATGCGGGCGTTTTCACCTACGTCGTCATCGGAAGCACTGATGACCACCACAGTGCTCCCCACTGGGCGGTCTTCGTTCATGCTCACCGAGTAGTGGGCGCTTTGAAAGACGGGCCTGTGTGTGTTGGCATCTGTGATGTTGATGTGCACATAGCAGTGGTCGTGAAGGGCACGGTCAGATGCAGTAAGCACCAGCTTGAAGTAGCGTTCCTGCTTGTAATCCAGTGGCAGAGCCAGGGTCACCAGGCCCACGCCACCTTGGGTGCTGATGGCAAATCGGTTCCGAGTGTTGCCACCTGTGATTTGGTAGCTGATGGCGCTGTTGGCATCTCGGTCTACCGCAGTCACGCTGACCACACTGGTCCCTACAGCCGCGTCCTCATTGAGTCGAAGGTGGTACTCTTTCATGGTAAACTCGGGCCGATTGTCATTGACATCCAACACAGTGACCGTGACACTGGCTGAAGCAGAGAGGGGGGGTGAACCATGGTCTCGAGCCTCCACACCAAAGAAGTAATGTTCCACAGATTCACGGTCCAGGGGACCACTCACAGAGACCCAGCCAGTGGCACTGTTTATCACAAAGGGTGTGTCTGATGCCACACCGGTTAAAGAATACTCTAACCTGGAGTTCTCCCCGTGATCTGCATCCACCGCCTGAATGTGAATGACCGAGTGACCCAGGGGTGCGTTTTCCAAAACAGACACCTGAAAGGGTGTGCTGACAAAGATAGGCGTGTGATCATTGATGTCCACCACCTGGATGATCGCCAGGCCCGTGTTGTTGGACAAAGGTGGCCGGCCTGCATCTTGTGCCCGGATACGCAAAGCGTATTCTCTCTCTGCCTCAAAGTCCAGAGGTGCCATTACCTGTATCTCACCCGTGAGACTGTCGATGGCAAAATGGCCCCGGCTGTTGCCGCTGATGATGTTATAATGCACCAAACCATTGGCATCCTTGTCCTTGTCCGTGGCCGTGACTCGCAGCACCACCGTGTGAGGGCGCACATCTTCACGCACCTGTGCCACATAGCGCTTCTCACTGAACTGGGGCGCGTTATCATTCTCATCCAGCACAGTTATGTGCACTCGCACGGTGGCTGACCGTGGCCCAGGTTCCTGGCCCTGGTCACTAGCCTCTACCACCAGCTCATAACTTTCCATGTGTTCCCGGTCCACACGGCCACTGGTGCTGATAAGGCCCGAACGTGGATCAATCTCGAAAGCAGCGGCGGCTGCAGTGCGCGCAGCTGGCGACCCCACGAAGCGGTAGCGCAGGTTGGCGTTAGGTGGCGCGTCGCCGTCGGTGGCCCGCAACTGCAGGATGGGGTAACCTTCTTCCACGTTCTCACGAAGTGTCTCCCGATACTGGGCTTGCTCAAACACTGGCGCGTGATCATTGCGGTCAGCTACTGTCACCGCCACCATGGTGGTAGCTGAAAGGCGCGGTGAGCCGTGGTCCTGTGCTGTCACTCGAAGATAGTGGCGTTCCATACTCTCACGATCCAGAGCGGCAGCCGTGCGGATGAGGCCGCTCTGAGGATCAATGCTGAAAAGCTCCAGCGAGCGGCTGTTCATGAGCGCCGCCAGCGAGTAGACGAGGCGCCCGGCCTCGCCTGGGTCCGGGTCTTGCGCCACCACGCGCAGCACCGCTGTGCCCGCTGCCTCATTTTCAGGTACCAGTGTCTGGTAGTTGTACTGAGGAAACTGCGGGTGGCGGTTTGCAGCACGACGGAGACGACCCTGGTTCGTTGAGAGTATTCGCTTGGCTTCAGGACCAGTGGGGAACCGGGGAGGGCGCAGCCCGGGGCGCTCAAAGAGGAAACCCGGGCGGAAGAGACCGCGGGAGCGCATGCGCTCGGGAGCTGTCCGAGGCTCGCGAGGTGCTGAACCCGGCGTAGGAGCTGTCCTCACAGCACGTGGTGCTGAATCCTCCCCCAGGCCAGATCCCAAAGAGCCGGGGAGGCAGTCCCGCCGGAGGGGTCCCCTCTCCACCGTGGAAGCCGCGGATCTCTCACCCTGACCCTTGTGTCCTGGTTCCCACAGCTTCCCGCAGCAGCGAGAGTGTTCCACTCTTTTGCGGATGCTCCTCCTAGCATTACGCTGGAAGGCCACTGGCCTGGAGCCATCGGGCTGAGCCAGAAGTTCCGAAGGGTGAGGAGAGCTGTTCCTCAGCTCAGAATCCCCTGGGGACAGAGCCTCGAGTGGCAGACTACCTCTTCGTAAAGGCCCTGTCCGCCCGCAGGAAGAGATCTCTGGGTGCCAACACAACAGATACCCTGGACCCTGACCTGCCTCTTGCTCGCGACTACCCAATGCCTGGACCACCAGCTCCGCGTTTGGTTGCCCAGGGGCCCCTCGACCATTCCGGGCGTTTTGCCTACCTACTCCGAGCCTCATGAAGACAGGCTCCCTGACCCCCAGGCCAGGATCTCCATCTTCCCAGACGCCGGGAGACTCGGGACAAAGAGCTACGGCTCCACTGCCGATTTGCGCTCTTGGCCCAGTAGTAGTAGCTACCCCCGGGTCCCAGCCCTGGTCCCCACCGCCCCCCAGCTCCTCCCGGCTAAAAGGGAACAAAGAGAGGAGAAGGAGCAGCAGTGCCGGGGTCGACGGTCCCGGGAGACCCCACCATAGAGGCCGCCTCGCCATCACCCCCCGCCTCCCCTCACGGCCTCCGCCGCCCCCCGCCCGGGTCCGGGCCCTGGGCCCGCCCCGCCGCTCTGGCCCCCTCCTGGGCCCCTGCCGCCGCCCCGGCCCTCCGCCCCTCTGCCCGTCGCTCCGCGCCGCCACTGCTCTCTGGGCACCATCTACTCCGCGGCCAGAGCCCCTTTGGCATATGGCCCCGGCTTTTGCAGCCCCCACCACAGCATCCCCGACGCTGCTGTCGCCTCCCGACGCTCCAACATGGCTCCCGGCCGCTCCGATGGTTTGCTCCACCTCCGCCCCCTTGCCCCGAACCTGGTGGTACAGCCCGTCGCGCATGACCGTTCTGGTGACAGAAGCCGTTGCCGCCATCTTTATTGAGGACAGAAGTGCTGCCCACGGTGCTGAATGGAGCGAGGAGTTTCTCCGCCACTCCGCCACCGCCCTCCCTCTCATCGTAGTACGCTGTTCCGGCGTGGTTTCCTAGCCTTTCTTCAGATTGAGAATCTCGTCTCCCTTTAGAGCACTAGTTCCGAGCCCTAACATCCATTTTGGTTTGAAAATGTGCTGTCATGGTTTGAGTGTACTCATAGGTCTGGGAAGGGTTACCATGTAGAATCGTGGGACTGAGGATAATGGCCATACGCCGGCCTGGTAAAAAACAAATAGCGTTAACTGTTTATTAACAAGTTTAATTTATGAGAAACATGTCACAAATATCTCCTTGTTTGCTCCTTCAGAGCAGGATCTGAAAACGACCCTCCTGAGGCAGGAAGAGAAGACAACTCTTCTCCGCCTCGACAGTCGGCTAGCGGTCTCCCAGACTTGGGGCTCCTGTACTAGACATCACATCAGTCCAGGCTATGGCTCTTTTCGGTGTTCTGAGATGCCACGTGGAACCCAGGGTTGCACAGCTGTGGGCCCAGCTTCCTCAGATCTCCGCCCCCTCGCCTGCGACAACTGCATCCTTTAACCCCTTGCAGAACCCGACAGAAGCTCAGTTCTCCCTAGTCCTGGTCCAATCTAGCTTTCCGTCCAACTCCTGGCACGCGCGCATCTCAACCGACCAATAGCTGGATGTGGCGCAACAGACGTCACAGAATACTAGAGAAAGGCGGCGCATTCCAATCAGAGAGTCATTGTTTCTATTGGCACAATGGGAGACCCCGCCCCTCTCGGAGGACTCCATTGTATGCGGGAGGTAGGAAGGCCTCGCGGGTTCCAAGCTAGCCAGCAGCAATAATCCAAAAGACGTGCTATAATGATCGACCTCCAAACTTGGCATCGGTGATGAGCTGCAACGCAGGGCGCAGGGGACTCATTCATTCTGACACCGAGACAGGAGTCAGGCCTAGGACCCCAGAACACTGCCCTGGGTGCGGCTCCCCCGGCTGAGTGGTTACTACTTCAAGCAGTCCAAGAACTCCTGGCCAAGACCTCTGGCCCGCCCCCATGTGCTAGCTATGACATCACCAGCAACCAATCAACGCATTCTCTCGCTCCTGAATGTCTTTGCTTCTGGGGAGGTCTGGCTGCTGAATTGCACTAGATGTAGCTGCTGTGATCTGATGGGTATCAGCTGTAGTGTTTGGGGTCTTTAAGTTTTAAGACTCAAGTCAGAGTTCTGTGACAGGTACACCATTTGTGTGTGTAGGTGGAATTTCTACAGCGGGTAAAGAGGGTACTCCGTAGGAGTGTAGTTCCTCACTGGAGGAGAGAGGAGCGGGAGCTGGTTTTGAAGCGCCCGCCGCTCTGTGGCTCCACAGACTAGTTAGTGGGAAGCACAAATCTCAGGTCGAACAAGGAGGAAAAGAGCTGGGATCACAGAGGAGACGCCTGAAAGACCTTAAGGGATCTGGACTTCCGGTACGAGATGCATAAGCAGCACTTTCGGGGTGCCATGCCGGCTCTTGCCGCACGGGCAGCTGTGTTAAGGCATCGTGGCTGAGGTTTCCCCTCAAGCAGGGCTGGCCACTGGCCTCCACCTTTGAATCCGTGGCGTCCACTAGAGATGGCGTTCGAGGCGGCTCTCGGCGTGAGGCTGCCTCCACTCTTCCTCCGTTTGTGGCTGCTGTTTGTTGGATGCCCCCCTCACCTTGTTTTCTCATGTATACCCACCTCTATGCCCCACCCTCCGAGTTGTTCCTAATGCACTTCCTGGAAAGAAAAAAATGAGGTTCGGCTGCTACAGCTGCTTGATGTCCAAGTTGGAACGCCTGAATTTGATCCTTGGAGCCCATGAAAGAGTGGAAGACCAACGCCACAGAGCTGACCTCTGACCTCTACCTGCTACTCCACTCCAGAAAAACCCATCCACACTTTCAAATGAAATGCAAATGTTAATTCCTTCCTCTGCTTCCAAGGCCAGCTTTGTCCCTACCTCCTAGGAACAAGAAAGACCTCCAGGTGGTTCATGGTCATTTCTTCTCAATAGTTCCAATTGCAGGGTCTACGAAGGGCTCAGGGACCCAGATTTAATGTGAGGTAAGACAAGACCAGACAGTGGTGATGTGAGCTTCACAGGTCCTACTCTTTCCCATTAGAATTTCCTTGCAGAGTTTGTACATATTCTACACACCAAGGCCCTGAGTTCAATCCCCAGCACCAAAAACAAGAGAATCTTGGCCTGATGTGCTGTCATAGGCCTTTAATCCTAGCACCCAAGAGACAGAGACAGGTAGATCTCCGAGTTTGGAACTAGCCTGTGCTACACAGTAAGACCCTGTCTCAAAACAAAACAAAACAAAACAAGCCCATATAACCTATACTGTTATTTCAGCTGTAACTCCTCAGCTCTTCTCTGGACTATACCCAAACAACTTAAAATAGAGCCTATATCTCCCACATCTGGAGCTTCGGAAATACACACAATTCTGCTAATTGGTCTCATTTTAAATTCATGACCACAGCCTTAGCATGTTAGAGAACCTAGGTAATCAGTGTGGTAGGGCAAGAAGACCAGTTTAAAAGAGTATGGAGGTTAAGAGGGAAAAATTGTGCCCACAGTCAATATGATTGTGTACGTAAAAAATCCAAATCAAGGGTGAGCAGTTGATAGAGTGCTTGCTTATGTATGAAGCCCTGGGGTAGATCCTCAGCCGGAATAAACCAGCTCTGGTGGGCATGCCTGTAATCCTAGCACTCCAGAGGTAGAGGAAGGACAATCAGAAGTTCAAGGTCTTAAGACGGAATTACATGAGACCCTGTTGTAAAAAATAACATTTAAAAATCCAAGGGATCCTAAGGGTAATTTGTCATTTTGCTTGTGCATTAGGTTTATCTGATGCTTATGAGTGTATTGCCTACATACATGCATGTGCAACTCACGTGTCTGGTGCCTGCAGAAGTCAGAATAGGGCTTCAGATCCCCAAGAGGTAATGTTACAGAGGGTTGTGAGCTTCCATGTGCGGCTGGTAACCGAACCCGGGCATTCTGAATGCAAGAGCAGCAAGAGCTCTTAAGTCCAGGCTTAATAAGAGTACATTGCTAACGTCAGCTTAAAACAGTTGGGGGGACATGGGAAATGGACCAATTGTTTAGAGAACCTATAGCTTTTGTTTTGTTTTGTTTGAGATAAGAGTTTTTCTGTGTAGCCCTGGCTGTCCTAGAACTCACTCTGTAGACGAGGCTAGCCTTGAACTCACAGAGATCCACCTGCCTTTGCCTCCTGAGTGCTGGGATTAAAGGAGTATGCCATCACCCAGCTAAAGAAATGATTTTTAATAGAATATAAGACTGTACTAAACAAATGAAAACATCAATAAACTGGACTACATTACAATTAACTGTTTCCTTACACAAGGTTTCTGTTTGTAACAACTTTGGTGGCTGTCCTGGAACTCTCTTTGTAGACCAGGCTGGCCTCAAACTCACAAGAGATCCATCTGCCTGTCTATGTATCCCCAATGCTAGGATTAAAAGTGTGTGCTACCTGCAGAAGCAGGAGTGAGTGGATGGGTGGGGGCATACCCTCATAGAAGCAGGGGGAGGGGAGATGGGATAGGGGGTTTCTGGGGGTGGAAATCGGGAAAGGAGATATTACATTTGAAATGTAAATAAAAAAAAGTGTGTGCTACCACACCCAGCTCCAATTAACAAATTCTTATTATTTAATGGCCATATTAAGAAGGGAGAAGTCCATGTGTGATACACACCAGCACTGGGTCTGCGAGAGTAAGATATCAGTTCCCTGCTGGCTAGGACAAGATAGTGAGACCATGTTTCAAATAACAATAGCCACAATAACAATAACAATAGTCACAATAACAATAAAAGAGTGGACACTACCCACTGCGGTCCTGTGATCCTACAGACTCAGCCTCTTTGAAGACCGAGACAGGAAAGGTTTTTCAAATTAAGGCAACATAGCAAGATCTTGATGGACAGATAGTAGATAGATGGATAGACAGACTATGTTGTACTATATTGTTAAGTATAAAATCTAAGGACAAATGCTGAGTACATATATATAAGTCAATAAAAGATATACAAATCAGTAGATATATGGATAAAAGATTAAATAAGCATTACAACTGAATAGCCAGGCAGGAAACTCATGAAAAGGTGCAAGTCACGCTCTTAGAATATCGCACTTGTCGTGGGGTGCCATTCTTCAATTAGGAGGGGGACAGGCTAGGTTGGTGGCTCAGCAGCTAAAGCACCTCTCATACAAGTGTGAGGACCAGAGTTCAAGACCTCCAGCACCCACATGAATATTGGATGGATGTGACAGCCTGATTATAATTCTCAAGTTTAGAGGGCAGAATGGGATCCTTGAAACATCGGGCTATTCATACTAGCTGTATTGCTGAGCTCTGGGTTCAACCTAGAGACTCTGCTTCAGTGAATAAAGTTAAGAGCTATGAGGGAAACGCCCACTGGGCTTGGGCCTCCATCCGCATCCGCATCTGCATCTACGCATGTGTGCTCACACACACTGCAGCGCACACAGATATAGTAAAAGAAAAAAAAAAACAGATTTCTCTTCATTGCAGCCTCAGTCAATGTCTTTTGAGGACAGAGCTGAACTCTATCCCCCAGGAAAGCTGTGCAGGAGTAGCTTGGGGTTCAGTGCATACCCCACATGGGCCAGACCTTTGTGCATCCGCGTTAGGCGCCATTTCCAGGTCGAGATCATGCTCAGTCTACAGATCCCTACTGCTCTCACTTGTCTCTCAATCCCATCCGAACACTGCCCTTTCTTGACCGAGCTAAGCACTCTCTGCCCCTCGTTTTCTCTCCTGCCTAGCCATATCGACCCTTCCAAGCAGCTCGAGAGGTGTTATCTCAAAAACTTCTCTTCCTGAGAGGCATCTTTTGGCCCACCACAATCTACCTTTTTAGCTGCGATTTTACGTTGTGAGACTATTGCCGGGATGTTTGTTAGGGGGTTTGGGGAGCCCTGCCCTTCCTCCTAGAATGTTTGGAAACAGTACTCAATGTTTATGTAGCTCCTGGCTAGGACTTTTGTATTTCCTACAAAAATGCAGGACCCCTTGCATAATCTTGCAAACGTGAGTGTGGGCTCTATGAACTTAGACATTGTTTATCCAGGAGCCAGCCCTCAGACAGAGCACAGATCAGCCTAGCTCTTCCCACAAAGAGTGTACATCACAGCAGACAGCAGATGCTGCCCCAATGCCCCTGCCTCAGCTTCCTGGGAACCCTCTGCTTCTCGCTGGATTCTGTA
This sequence comes from Apodemus agrarius, assembly GCA_964023405.1. Lineage (NCBI taxonomy): Eukaryota > Metazoa > Chordata > Mammalia > Rodentia > Muridae > Apodemus > Apodemus agrarius. Next base: position 111,696,780 of record OZ030012.1, on the reverse strand, counting down.
GTCTCCTGAGGGTAATGGTCTCCTTGCTTGCAGCACTCAAGTGAAAGCAGTGGTGGCTGGAAATTAGTGTCCTTGATTCTGGATGTGAGAGAGAAGGCAAAATATCCCAGGCACAGAGCAGTGAGCAGGCTGCGGACCTCCACCTGGAGCCTGTGAGCTCAGCCTGGGGTCAGAGCCAGGAAGGACAGTGTCCGAATACTGCTAAGATCCCCTCTACCCCAGTATCCCTTTGAAACGTCCCTGCTTCCCTTTCCTGAGCAACTGTTGAGGCCTGAGCCTCTGAGCTTCTACCCTGCCCGCTGCATACGGTCTGGGTGTGGATGTCTGTGTACACGGCGAGGCTAGAGGGTAGCAGCAAGTGTTTTTCTCTACTGCTCTGTATACCTTTAGATTTCGATTTCTATTTTAAAATATTCATGTGTATGACTTTTTTTTTTTTTTTTTTTTTTTTTTTTTTTTTTTTGCCGGCATGGATGCATGTCTACTACTTGTGTGCCTGGTACTTGCAGAGGTCAGAACAGGATAGCGGATCTCCTGTAAGTGGAGTCACAGGCCCCTGTAAGCAGCTAGGTGGGCGCTGAGAACCGGACCTGAGCCGCCTTCACGAGCAGCTGGTGCTCTTAACTGCTAAGCCACCTCCCCGCCCCTCTACCTAAGATTATTCTTTTTTCATTTTTAATCATGTCTGTCTGTAGTTATAGTTTGTGCAGTGCTGGAAAAGGCCAGAAGAGGGCACTGGATCTCCTGGAGGTGGAAGAGGGTTGGGAGTCTCCTGAGATGGGTGGTGGAAAGCACCCAAGAATGTGGGTGCTTTCACTTTTTAAGCACTGAGCCATCTCTCCTGCCCTCTACACCTCCCACTTTTTAAATTGCATGGTATTATTGTGTGTGTGTGTGAATGTACACAGCATACATGTGCACGGCACCCAAGTGGAGGATAGCCTGCAGCCGGCTCTTTCTGCCTCCCATGTGGGCCCTGGGAGCAAAGGAAAGCGCATGCCCACACCTGGCCTTCTACATGGGTGCCCAGAACCCAAACGCAGGCCTCCGTGCTGTGGTGGCTAGCACGTTACCAACTATGTCATCTCTCCAGTCCCTGCCTGCAGCAGCCCGCTGTAACTCTGCATGTGTAGATCCGTCAGGAAGAGGGCTGCAGGTAAGAAATGCCCGAAGAACCGCGTTGCTGCCGTCCGTGGGCTCTCACTTCTCCCTGCCCGCTCTTAGTGAGAGCTACCGTGCTGACCTGAGAGAACAGGCTTTTTTCTTTTATTTTTTATTTTTTATTTTTTAAATCAATGCCTGGCTCTAATAAAGCAGGAGCACACACTTTACCGCACCCTGGTTAACAACATATTCTAGGACATAAAAATTATAAAATCTCCACTGAGGTTTCAAAATAGAGGAATCACGGTGGACCAAATAACAAGAGAACGATAATCAAGCCAGCATGCTCATGGAGAGCAGAGCTGGGGCAGGGGCCTACTCGGCGTAGGACCATGCAGGGAGCACAGGTGAGGCTCAGGTTCAAGCCCAGCCTAAGAGGGAGATAAAGGGAAAGAGAAAGGGAGCACCAGAGACTAGCTGTAACTGCAGGATTCCATAACTTTATTTGACTTGTATTTTTAGTGAGACAGGCTCTCACTGTATAAGCCTAGATGGCCTGGAACTGTAAACTAGGCTGAGTTTGGGCATCTGTCTCTGCCTCCCAGGTGCACCACCATGGCCAAGAAGACAGGAATGGAACCCAAAGGGATAGATCCCTACAGATGTGTCCCAGGGCACTTGGCTGTGGCTGGTCCCTAGAGGAAGCACAGGCGGGAGGCTAGTCTGGTTAAGGACCGTCACCTCTTTAGGCTGCAGATAACAGTTTAAACTGGAGCTGTGAGGTCCTGAGTCCCCGCCACCCCTCCCATCGTCTCCCCACAGGATCATACAGGGAAGTCCAATTCCTGGTGCCTGTAATTTATTTCTGAAGGTGAGCTGTAGTACATAGGAAAATACACATGGCTTTTGGCCTACTTTTTTTTTTTTTTCCAGAGAAAATAGATTCTATCATTGGCTTTCTCAGCACCATCATCCTGTCCCATAGGGCTGCAGGAGAGATGGCCTGTCTCTAGGATCCCGCTTTCAAGGCAACAGCCTGGCCAAGGCCTCTGGGGCTGAAAGCAGGGCATGGGGGACAGCAGTCCCTAAGGGGGTAAGGGCTGCACATGAGCAACACTCACTGCAAAGCTAAGGCAAAGAACAGAGCTGGCAGAAGGCGCCTCCCTCACCCTAAGGACATGGTCAAGACAGACCAGACAGCGGGCAGGGATGGCAGCAGCCCAGCCTGGAGCAGCAGCAGGACTCTGGGTGTGCACATGGGGTGGGGGATGGGGTGGCATGCTGAAGAGGCAGCCTACCAGCAAAGAGAGGGTCTTCAGCTTTGCACATTTCCTCCGCCCCAACATAGTTCCCAGGCTGTGGTCCCCAATCCCACATCTGGCCCCTTACCCTGACTACCTCAGGTAAGGGGCCCGGCTCAGGTCCCTTCTAATCTTTTATCACCTCGCAATGTCGGTGCAAACCATCCTTAGAGCAAAGCCCCTGAGTTCTCTGCACCCTCCCAGCCCAGGGCTGCAGAGAAGGGAGGAAGAAGTGCTAGCTGGGGACCTCTCCCAGGTCCGGGAATTCCTTGTACATCTCCTGGACAATCATGCGGTCCATCTGGCACTGGGGGGAGGCCTCTTCTTCAGTCAGGATGCGCCGCAGTGTAGCCTGCAGGTCTGACAGCCGATGCCGGTGCTGCAGGTAGGGTGTGGAGCGGACCACGGCGTGCATCAGGGAGAGGTACTCCATACGCAGCTGCAGGAAGAGCGGGCTGGCTCAGCGACCCCCGGAGGAGTACTGCGACTGCCCCCAAGGGGGACTGGCCACTACTCCAGCAGGCTGTGGGACAAGAAAGCAGCTCGTACTGCTAACTTATTCAACACTAAATGGCTCTCAAAGCTGTTGGAGACGTGAATGAATCATTCCAGCCACACATCCCAGAATGTGGCAGCTCTGGTCTTGCCAGTCCTTAGTGCCAGGTTCTCTAGGTATCGTGTGTGTCAATCAGAGCCCTTGGCTTCTCGACGTCTCTTGGCCCAGATTTTAATCACACCCATGACCTGAGACAGCAATCTGCTCTCATGCAGATCTTTCCTGAGACGCCCAGTAAGAATGTCCAATCGCCCGCTTGTCATCTCCTACTTATTCCAGCCACCTCAAATCCACACATCTGCCACCAAACTCATCAGCGTCCCCTAGCACACCTAACGTACAATGCTTCCCATGCTCCTTAGGGAAGAAACACTGTTGATCAGTTGAGGCCTGGAATGCCTGTGTCCTCTTTGAATCCCCTGTATCCAACCCCCACCTCCCCGCCCCCATGGCCTCTGCGGCGTCTGTCCTTACAGCGCTACTGCCTATCTCCTGATCCTAAGCGGCCTGAGCAGCTGGCCTTGTGCTGTCTGGACACTGTCTTCTGCTTCCAACACCTACCCTTCCCGTCCTTGTAGAACAAACAGTAGTCTACCACTGTCCGTCTCCTGCCTCATCTGTGCACCTCCTGCAGTGGCCCAGTCTCTCCAACACATGGTCCATTTCTCTATGCTTACAGGCCAGGGCATGTAACCTCCCACCTTAGAAGACCCTCCACAATCCCAAATTGTTTCCTTTTAGACCTGCCTCTGTTTTTCTGTTTCTCCGAACAGAAAATTGGTTACCTTCATTTATTGCTTCCAAGTTCTTCCCCATCTCCACGCTCCCAGTAACTTAAAAATTTCTCAAACTTTCCATTCAGACCTGATTCCCTCCAGCACGCTGGCATCACTCACCAGATGGCACTGGCTTCCATGTGGCAAATTCCAAGCCTTATTCTGCACCCCACCCTCGGCTCCTAACAGTGCAGCTCCCTCCGCACACACATGGTCTGTGGCCTGCTCTGCTCACGTGGGTTTGCTCCTGGGTTTCTCCTCAGCTGGGCCTGCTGAGTCACAGCTCACGCCAAAGCGTCCCGTCCCTAGGGATTCTATCCATCTGACTCCTTAGGTGACTATCCTTCACAGGCTTCCTGTCATGTCTCCACAGACAACTCCACATCTCTAGTCCCAGGACCTCCACTGCCTTCCTGATGCCTGGGCACCTCAATGTCTCCTCAGCCCTGTATTATCTTAGTGCTCGGGTCCAAGTCAGAGCCTCGGTGTGCAAGGCAAGGACAGCCCTGGCTGTCCTGAAACCTGATATGCAGACCAGGCTGGCCTCGAACTCACAGAGATCCAGCTGCCTCTGCCTCCTGAGCACTGGGACTAAGGGTGTTGTGCCACCACGGTGCCTGGCTTATCCTCGATCTTGACTCATTCAAAACACAACATCTTTCCCTAAGAAGTTCTTTGGGCCTCGTCCATTAACAATCATCTATCCACCTACCTACGCAAAAGCAATCCAGAAGCGGGCTCTTCTGGGCCCGCATGCAACACACCCAAGCCTGGCCTGCCTCACCGCCCACTCCTGCCCCACTTCACCACCCACTCCTGCCCCGGGCTTCCTGGCTTCCGCTCTGCTCTCACAGGAAGGCAGTGAGTTTCTTCCTCTTCTGAGAAGCGATCCCAACTCTCTTCAGACATCCTGCTCCAGTTGCCACACGGCTGGCTGCCATGTCCCGGTTTCCGAGTCGCCTTCCACTTCCTCAGCTCTGGCAGCAGCGGCCCTGTCCCCTCACCTCCACTCAACGCCATAGTCACCCCTTTTTGTTAGGCTGCTGCTCAGCTCCCAGCCCCCCTGCAGCAGCTTCCAGGCACCTTGTCTCCAGGTGACAGGTCTGCGATCTGGCGCACAGTGATGTCAATAAGTGCCATCATGTCTGTGTGGTAGAAGATGGCGGCTGTGGCAGAGCTGCTGAACACATCCTGCAGGAACTTGAGGACGGAGTGTGGTGGCTGGGGCTCATGTCTGAAGATACGCACTGGATCGTCTAGAAGACAAGGGTTCACAGGAGTCAAAGTAGGGGGTGACAGAGTCAAGTGTGCATCCAAGTGGCACCTGGGCAGCCCTCTGGGCTCTCACCCCCTCTGTTTAGGAGCAAAAGCAGCTTCTCAGAGAAGACCTTAACATTGGTGTGTTTGCTTAAGGCAGCCATGATGACATTCTGGTCAGGAGCTGAGGAAAGATGTGAATGGAGACCAGGTAAGGGTATAGGTACCGAAGCCTGCAACGCCCCACTTTGTCTGCCCCCTCCAGATGGGTCCCACCCCACCTGTCAGGTGCAGGTTGAGAGCCAGGAGCAGGTTCATGCAGAGATCCGGCAGCTGCTCTGTGGTGTCCATCGGAAGGCCGTCCTCAACGATGCTTAGCAGGAACTGGGCAAAGGGTGTGCCCAGGTGTTCTGAAATGGCACCAGGACATCTACAGATCTAACTTCTGCTCCCCACATGACCCAGCCTCCCTGGCGTTGACTCCTAAGAACACCCTTTCTAGTTTGTAGGTCTCTAGGCCCTTGAGACATGCATGGCTCCTACCTCTGGGACCTTGCATCTGCAGCTTGGGGGTCTGCATTCTTACCATAGTGTGCATAGGGCACCGCCTCCCCCATGGAGAAGACCATGGCCAGGACGAGGGCAGAGTAACAGAGCTTCTGGTGGTCTGGGGGAAGGAAGGCAGTCAGCAAGACCAGGGGTCCCCGTGGTGGTGGGAACAGCCTCCAAGGGGTAGGGAGGGCCCCACCCCCTCACCCTCACCCTGTGTGTCGGTCTGCATGTCCCGTGCCAGCTCCACAGGCAGCACGGACGACACCAGTGTGGAGATGATGGCTGCGTCGAGGCTGCACATGGCGCCGAAGCACTTGAGGAGCAGCAGCCGCAGTGACGCCCGGTGTTCCTGGGGGAGAACGGGTGTGCTCAGGGCCCTCGCTCCCGCCCACATGCTTCTGCGCCCTCCCTTGTCACACATACCATTTGGTAATAGGCCACCAAGGCCAGGACAGACTCAAAGTCACTCCTTTTGCACATTTTCTTGCAAACTTCAGGATCTGCATCCGTCTGGAGGGAAGAGAGTCATACAGTGTGAGGAGAGCATGTGTGAGCAGAAGGGACCTAGCTGTGGGAGCGGCAGGGCAGGCTCAGCGGCCCATACCAGGATGTGCAGCAGCTCTTCCAGATAGCAGCGGATGACGTCCTCGTCCTCATACAGCGCCCAGCTGCGCTGCTGCGCGTCGTCCTTCCGCCTAGCCAGGTCTGCAAAGATCACCTCCAGTCTCTCCTGGTCATGGCAGACCTGCCCTGAGGGGAGGGCTGTGCTCAGGTCCTGGGGACAGAAGGCAAAGTGTGACTCGAGGCTTCCTGGAGCTGGTGATCTGCTGACCCGGCCCCTGTAAGCTTAACATCCTTAGAACTGAGGCCCCACAAGATTCACTCCAGTCCCGACCTCCTGGCACAAGACTCTTCAAGGCTTGGCTGTGTGAACTTCCGAAATCCCACCTCTCACCCTAGAACTGCACGAGCAGCTCCCGTGGGGCAGGCATGAATTCTTTCACTCCCTGAATGGGACTCAGGATCCATTCTCATTCCCACGCCGCCCGTGACAGCAGGCCTGTTGTCCTAGACGCCAGCTGCCCTGCCTGGCACAGGCCTCACACCGCTGCCCTCTGCTCACTCCAACCAGAAGTCACAGGTGGAGCTTAAGAAGTACCTTTGGCCCACTCCAACCCACCATGCGGTCAGGACTTACTACCCCCCCCCCATTCCTTCTCCTGACCAGTAACCTCCTTTTTTTTTTTTTTCCAGAGATACAGTTTCTCTGGCTGTCCTAGAATTTGCACTGTAAACCAAGCTGGCCTCAAAGTCAGAGATCCACCTGCCTCTGCCTCTTGAGTGCTGAGATTAAAGGCGTGCAGCACCAGACCCAACACCAGTGCCCTAACCTTGACAAGGGACCGTAGCCATCTTGAAATGCCCACGTCATTCACTACCATCCAAGTTGGCACCCAAACCTCCACCACGGCTCCCCAAGCCGCCTTTTCTCTACACTGCCAGGGCTGGCGGGGAACTGGCCTCTCACCCACATGCTGTCTAGCTTCTTTCCCTGCATCCAGAATCACAACGACAGAAGGAGCACCAGCAGACGGTAGGAAAGCCCTCCAGGTGATGGGAGTCCCCCAGGCTCACCGGCTCCCATACTGCCTGTGACCCGGCCATGCCACCCACCTCTTCCTTCCTGTGAGCCATGCTTGGTCCTGTCTCTTGGTCCTTACAAGCTGAGCCTCTGTCTAGAACGTTCTTCCTCCCTTTCTCCTTCATGGGTCAACTCAAATGGCTCCAGTACCCGGCACAGTAAAAGCCAGGGTCCAGAGCTTGACAAACACCTGTCACACAGCCTGGACAAAGCGTGAGGGCAGGAGCGGGGTGGGACTAGCAGGCTGCTTGAGGGTGGGAAGGCTCCTGGCCGTGCTGCCATGCTGCCCACCCTCACCTTGCCCTCCACCAGCGAGAGGAGGACTTGCTCCATGACAGGCGAGCTGGCTGGCACGGAGGCCTGGATGTGACCCACCACCACACCAATGGCTACGCGACATAATTCATGGCTCAGACCGGTGTTTCTCCGCACAAGCTCCATCAGCTCCGCCCCAATGGTCCTTGGCACAGCTATGTCAGCAGCTGGCTTCTCCTCTGTGGTCTCCGGGCTCAGGGCACCAAGAGCTTCCAGGTCAGCAGGGGCTGGGTTTGTATCAGCAGCCACCTCCTCTGGAGGGGGGTCGGGGGATGGTGCCTTGGAGGGAGAGGGCTGGGCCTGGGACACAGTAGTGTGGGCACTTCGGCGGGGTACGGGCGGGGGTGTGGGTGAGCAGTTGGGACCTAGCTCTGAGGGGCTGGAGCCAGTGTAGAGGGTGTCCATGGAGGTGCTGCTGGCTGATGAGCCACTGGACACGGAACTACCTCCAGAGGGGATGGCTGTGCGGCCACCTGGGAGCAAAAAGGAAAAGCTATGCTGGGGCAACCTGTTGGGGAGCCCCATGCCTCTTGGCCTAGAGGACCTGACCGTCGTACAAGACCTAGTTTCTCTGTTAGGCCCTACCCCTCACCAAGCCCGGAGGCCCAAATGCCCAAACATGGGAACTCTATATCTACCCCAAGTTCAGAGCTCCCATTTGCCCAACATGGGCAGAGCAAGCATTCCAAGTGCAGGGTACCCACCCATCCCAATTACCCAAGTGCAGGCTACCCCCCCATCCCAATTACCCAAACCTGGCCCTCTCACCACTCCCTGAGATCACCAGGGCCTCACGGTCTCGGCGCTTCACCGGTGGGGGTGGGGTGGCTGGTGCTGCCCGTCGAGGCTGTGGTGGGACCTGAGAGGGCGGAATTGGGATCTAGGGGAGCGCAGGCCGCTAACTGCACCTGTGACCCAAGCAGAACCCTCCAGTCTCTGGATGAAGCCTCAGTCCCACACACCTCCTTCTAAAAGATACCCTCACTCCATACCTGGTAGAGGGCTCCATCTGTCCCAAGATGCTCAGAACTGGGCAGGCTATGCTGCCGTTCAAACCCAGTTCGACACACCCCATTGGGCTGCCTAGATACAGCAGCATCCAAATGGTGGTCACTGGTGGATGGGGTCATCATCGAAGCACTGGAAGCTGAGGTGCCCCTTCGAGACAAGGTCTCTTTCCGGTGATGGATAAGCTTCCTGATAGAGAGACAAGTAGACCATGATGGGAAGGCTTCTCCCTACTCCCAACGTACACACATGCACACACGCATGCTCTCATACATAGACTCTAAAATAAAATAAATATTTTGTAAAAACCCCTGGACCTCACAGTGCAGGCCCCTCCTACCTCTATCTTTCCCATCAACCATGCCACTCTGTGGAACCTCACGCTAGCCTCCACTGTACCTGTGGCCTCTCTCTGAAGGAGCCCCCTCCCCCCTCCCCCATGTTCAAGGGCAAGTACCACTCCCACTCCCAGACACTCACTGAAGGACTCCGCGCTGCTCCAGGCTGTACTTGCCGCCATCTCGCATGGCTGTGTTGTGCACAGCCTCAATGGCCCTGTCAATAGCTTGGAGGACATCTTGCTCCATGCCCTAAAGGTAGGTGGGTAGTTAGACCTGGGTGCCAAGTGGGGTTGATCAGCCCAGACCCAGCCCAATCTGGAACTAGCCTAGAATTCTGGACACTAGAAGACAGCCAACATGGAATATAGAATGCTCAATGACTGTGTCACTTGGGGAGCAGGGGCACGGGGTAGACTCTGTGATGGCATTTTATATTTAGAGGCTCCCATACACAGGCTCTTGGCAAAGACAATTCTAAAAAACTACAGGTCTAGAGAGAAACCATGACCAGACTGGGACCAGGAGTGTAAACCTAGCCTATCCTTGGACTTGGCTCAGAGCCCAGCGTGAGATACCAAAGGAAGACTCTTGTGTCTGGAATCCTTAATCAGTCACTCTGGATGCGGATCCTTCACAAAACCAAGGTCACACTCCAAAACAGCCTTGTCTCCACAGGGACCTTCCCAAGCACCAGGAGGCAAGAACAGGTCAAAAGGACCTCCCTTCCGTCCTCCCAAGCTGCCCTACCTCTTTTTCAGGCCACCTTTGGGAAGGCACTCTGCTTATGGTAAAGGAGGGACTTGGAAAACTGGCCTGATTCCTGGCCTATGCCGCCATCTTCAGTAACCCAGGAATCCGTTCTACTCCACTGTCTGGCATGGAGGGAGACGTGCATTACAGCTGTGGGGCTGGCCAGCTGTGGGACAGGAACTCTAGAGTACACTCTAGGGTACAGTTTCGTTGTTTGTTTTGGTTGGCTGGGTGGCTGGTCTTTTGAGATGAGAATCTCTACAACCCAAGCTGGTCTGGAAGTTGCTATGTGGCCCAGGCTGGCCTGGAACTCGTGGTAATCCTCCTGAAGTCTCAGACTATAGACAACATAAATCACCATGTTTAGTTCCAGAGTGAGTTTAAGAAGCTTCCCTGATAGGGTCAGATAAATATAGGGGTCAGCAAAGCCCTTCAGGTGGCTGAAGGTGTGAGGGGGTGGGGGTGGGGCAGGGAGAAAAGGGAAAGTTTAGAGAAAGAAGGGCAAACACCAGGTGAAGTAAAAATGAGACAGAAATTCGCAGAGTCGGGGGAACTGAGACTGGGGGTATGATGAAAGGGAAGTGATCAGAGAAAGAAGGGCCCTTTCTTTCCTTCCCAAACCCCCAACCCCACTGACCCTGGCTAAAGCGGAGGCTCCACAGGCCCTGACGAAGAGGCAGGGCTTCTCCAAAGAGACCCGGTGTTCAAACGGCTGAACTGGGCATGACACCATTTAGGTTTTGCAAACACCTCTAGAGGAGACTGAGGGTCAGTGAGGAGGACCCTAGGACCAAGGGTCCCTCCCCTTTGGCAAGACCAGATGATACTTCCAAATTTATCACAGTATTTCTGTCCTTAACTGGGCTGGGACGGGATGTTTCCACAGCTAGGGACTAGGGCAGGGCAGGAGTCTGGGACAGGCCAGACTGCCCTGGGTCCGCTTCCTCCTACAGTCAGAATAGGCTAACTGGAGACAGTGGCGCAAACAGGAACTGGAGCAGGCTCTCCTGGAAGGAGACCAGGCCATCTTCGGAACAGGGGAAGCCGTGGAGGAGGCTCACTTCCTCCCAGTGTGGACAGCTCCCATTCCAGGATGGAGCTCCCAGATTTCAGAGGGAAATGCGAGAAGTCAGGAGTGGGGGCTTGGGGGAAATGGAGGCCGTACCAGGGAACCTTGTGTCAGCAGAGGCCAGGGGCCTTGGTTCCTAAAGGGTTGGGGAGATTGTCCTTGGGGAGAGCTTGATAGGTGGGTGAGTTTACTACAGGAACTGGGGATGGCATAAGGGACGGGAATGCCTGCGGCTCTGGGTCCAAGTGGGTGGGTGGGGTGGGGACTAGGAACCTGGAGGGCTGTTGAAGAAACAGGTGGTGTATGAGGTGGCACAGTCAGCGGTGGGCACGGTCAGTGGGTCTTTACCGTAAAGGTGGAGGCTACCAATTGACGGGAGATGGGCATCGTATGGATGCCCATCCATGGAAGGGGAATAATACGGGTTTGGGGCTCTAAGGGACTTGGGCAATGAATGGACTGGAGTCTCTGGGTCCAGCTCGAGAATTCTATGAAGATGGAGGCTCTGATTATGGATGCGAGAGAGCCCAAGTCCCAGTTCCAGAATCAAGCTTTCCACAGGCCCGCGGTTAGATGTCAAAGGCCTAGTCTCTGGTGGGTGCTGATGGCCCCCGGAGGGGTCTCCGTTCTTGGGACGTAAGGTCAGGTTCTCCAACTCCTTGTCTGGCAGAAGTCCCAAAGAATCTGACTGAGCTTCCGGGACCGGGTCTGCGTGCTGGTGAAGGGGTTCGGTCGATGGGCCTGGGAGGGAGGGACACACTCACCTGCAGGCGATGCAGGTAGGCAGGCGGCACGTACCCGGTCTCGCCACTGCGCGCCCGTGCCGCTAACCACCAGTGAGTGCTGCTGCGCTCCAGCACCAAGAAGGTCTCGCCCGCAGCGAACGCCATGGCGTTGGGCTCCGCGGAGCGGAACGCATACAGCGCGCGGTACATGAGGCCGGGCCGGGCCGGGCCGCGCCGCGCCGGTGCTGGGTACGCGACGAAGGTTGCGGAGCCGGGAAGCCAAGCCAGGCCCTGAGTGCCTCGCCGCGCCGCGCCGCGCTCGCCCCGCCCCGCCCCGTGACACGGCACGCGTGCGCATGCGCGACCGCCGGAACCCCGCCCCAGGAGCCAGTCGGCTCCAGCATTGGAGCGCCGCGCCCCCTCGCGGCCCGGGAAGACTTGGCGGAGAGGGGTGGTGCCCCAGAGGTTCTAGTTCCTTCAAGCCTCACTGACTTAGGGTCCTAACTCCCCTCTTCCAGGCCTTCCTCCTTCTTTCCCAGCTCTGGTGCAAGCTCTGGTGGTCCTTCTCACCTCCTGATGAAGGATGCTTATAGCCACTGAGTTCCTGACTTTGCTTTGAGGAATGCTGATCAGACATTTGGAAGTTCTTCTTGGGGAGGGGTCTCCCCAGCGCATCTAGGCCCCACCAGTGCCTTAGTACAAAGTCCCTGCTCTGTCGCTGAGGTGGTAGATAAGTATAGAGGACAAGGGGACAAAACCAGGTCATACTGTCCAAAATGTATCTTTGCTATCCACCACATATACACTCCTCAGCCACTGGCTCCTTTCCTACCTTACGTCTTGCATCTGTTCTACTTGAGCACTCTTCTGAACCACGCCCCAACTTGTCAGTGACTATCCTTTTGCCATTTTGTTGTCACAAAGGATTTAAAACTCTATGACCTAAGGTCATATTCATTCATACCAAATCAATCTGTGTCTACATGCATCTCCCATTTTTAAAGGCAGTCTGTTACCTAACCCTGTCCTGCCTTAACGTCACAAATGGCACTTCTGGGAAAAGGGTTTAGGGCAGAAGGCTGATAGGGTAAGGATTGAATGTGTGAGGTTTAGAAAACATGTTCTGAGTCCCGAATGGTGGCATGATCCCAGCATCCAGGAGGCAGAGCTGGAGAAAGCCAAGATCAAGATCAGCCTGGGCTTCATAGTTAAGACTCCGTCTTAAAGAAAAAGCATCCTTGACCTTCAGTTTAATATTCAGCCTAGCCCTCCAAATCTTTGAAATCCTTGACATCCCTGGGTCCTAGTGAAGAGGGCCTAAAGGATCCTTGTATACTCTTCACCGAAAGCCTGAACCTAGCGAGCACAGGCTCCATACACACCACCAGACAATGTTGGTTTTGGTTTTTTTGTTTTGTTTTGGAGACAGGGTTTCTCTGTATAGCCCTGGCTGTCCTGGAACTCACTCTGTAGACCAGGCTGGCCTCGAACTCAGAAATCCGCCTGCCTCTGCCTCCCAAGTGCTGGGATTACAGGCGTGCACCACCACCGCCCGGCAGACAGTGTTTTTCAAGGCAAGTTCTCACTGTGTGGTTTTGGCTGTTTTGGAACTATGTAGACCAGGCTGACCTCAAATTCAATGATCCATCTGCCTTTGCCTCCCAAATGCTGGGAGTTAGGGTATGTGCCACCACACCTGGCTTTTTCCCCCAAAGACAAGGTCACACTAGCAGCCCTGACTGGCCTGAAACTAATAGCAATCCAACTGCCTCTGCCTAAGAGATGAGCCCGACTATACCTAGATTTCACTAATCTATTTTGAGGCATGGCAGAGATAGGCCTAGTAGGATGGGGGGAGCTGCCAGGAGTTCAGCCAAGACAAGGACTTGATATCCAGCTCCTGGCTTCTCCCTATCAAATGTTTCTGCCACACACACACTTACAGAAGCTTTCAGGCACACAGCAGTGGTAACTCTTTGGGGCTATGCTAGCTGGTCTTTGTGAAGGATGCTGGTGTGATTATGGTAGTGCTGAGTAGGAGTGGTAGCAGTTGTTGAAAACAAGACTGACCATGGCTACCAATAGACCAGAGACTTGTGGCTACTTGAGACCCCATCTGGATTACTAGGACTAGCCAATTACTTACTTGCTGCCAGTTACCTAGGAGAAATAAAAAGCTGGACCCAAGGGCTGGAGCACCCGTTGACCAACTTCTCCTCAAGCTGCACAGGGGCATGGGAAAACCTATATCAAGTGTGCTGCTGTGTAAGGGTGGTGGAGACCTAGCCACACAAACCACAGTGGCCTAAGTAGTGCTGGACTAGGACACTTTAGACAAAGCCAAGCCTCTGTAAACTGAGTGGGTACTAGGCCTGGGAGACCACAACACAAGGTAAGGCTTCTGCAGGCTTGAAGGGAGTCTGCATGCTCTTAGAAAGAAAGAACGACAGTATCACTGTATACAATAAACAAAGAGATCTGTATTAGAACATTTACACTCAGGGAAGAAAGAGGTATCTGCATCATCAAATGTGGAATGTTGAAGAAATAGTTAAAATAAATAAAAGGCTCTGAGCGCGTCTGGGGCCGGCTCAGGCTGGGGGGAGGGGGGTCACAGGGGCCACTGTCTATCAGCGCCAGGCTGCAGAGGCCAACACCTAGCCATACTGGCCTGCTTCCCGACAGCACAGCTGTGGGGGGACACAAAGTCTCTCAGGTACTGGCATAGCCAGCAAGCTCACTCCCCACTCTCCTCACTTATCTCTGTGACAATGTCTATCAGGCTCTGCAGCCCAAAGATATAGCCAGCATCCTGGCCCTCGTGCACCACACTGTCCTCGCCATACAGCCTGCAGGTGGTGTGTGCAAAGTCGATCATGCGCACGTCCACTGAGCTGGCACCGATGGGCTTGTAGGCATAGGCACCAGCAGACTCATCAGCCGACTCTTCAGAGAGGTCCTCCAAGTCCTCAGCATCTGAGTCCAGGGTCACTTCTGGCCACTCCTTGCCATCATAAATGACCAGTAGGGAACTTGAATAGAAGCGGTAGGATTCCTGTCGCTCCAACACGGCCTTGAGCTCAGTTAGCTTCTTGAGCACAGGGCCCAGGAGCTCACGGCGAAGGTACCGCCCATTGTGAAAGAACTGGAACAGTGCCTCCTTGAAGCCCTGCACCGAGAGCTTCCGCCCATGGTACTTGTTCATGAACATGAGCTGCCCAGTGCCCGCCTGGTACACCTGTGAGAAAGACCAGCAAGTCAGGGTCAAAGGGCCATTTCAAGACCTACCCATTGGGTGAGTGCAGGTGATGTGACAGGTGATGTAACTTGAGTGCATCAGTCACACAGGAGCCCACCAGGATAGGCCCCGTCACCTAGGTTAGTCACTGTACTCGAGCCCACTGTTTACAACTAGGTCAGCAGAGGTGGTTTAACTTTGTATCCTAGTACATGGACACTGTGGACTCAGCCAACCAGACCAGCCTCAGGGCACCCAAGTAGGCATACAGGCTTTCTTTTTCAACCAGAAAGCAACAAACTCAGGTAAGGCCAAAGCTAGGGTTTGGTTTTTTTTTCCTTTGTAATTTTTTTGAAGCTGGAGCTCAAATGCAGGCCCGTGTAGACAAGGCACACACTCTGCCTTTGAGCTTACCTGCGGCCAGCTGGAATGTTTAGTTGTGGGCTCTGGGCACTGATCCCACAGCATCATGCATGCTGGGTGCACTCTACTGAGATGTATCCCTACTAAGTCTGTTTGCTGTTTTAAATAAAGCATATTGAATGTATTAAGGGCAAGTGGAGGAGACTGAGTGGGAGGAGTCCCAAGGGGGAAGTATCCCAAATTTGGACTCTTCTGAGCATTTCAGAATACTATGCCCCAGTGGACCGCCGCGTAATTTTTAAGCACACTCACCTGCATGCCGCACACTCGAACACCGATGACCGCAGATGTGCTCTGCTGACATTTCCGGATCTGGTTAGCTGCTTTCTCCTCTGACGCATCATCGCCATGCTGGCGTGTGCCCATCTTCAGGTCCAGGACACAAGGCACCTCATAGCGGGAAGTCAGGTTCTCCAGTAAGATGAATTCTGAGTGGTTAAGGGCACACACAGCCAGAAGGAAGGATCTGCACATAATGACTCAAGCCTAGGCCCGCAGGACACGCCTCCGCTAGCTGCACTGTCTCCCATGGAGGAGTTCAGGCGGAGGGGAGGTCTGAGGGTCCCCTGCTTGGCTTGTCAGGAAACGAGGATAAATACATTAGCCAGTGTGTAGGCTCAACAGAGGCCTAGGCCCCCAGTCAGGGAGACACATACTATTTTCCTGAACTCAGCTTGTTAAAAGATCACAGTTTAACAGCACACTGTCTTCAATAATAAATGTTAACAGCAAATAAGATGGATAAATCCTGTACCCTGAAATATGAACTATGAATAGTACGAAAATATACTTTAATTGTAAAAATGTCTGTTTACTAGCCAAGTCAGAAGAAGGAAAAGCCCTAGACAGTTTGAGATAGGGTTTGACTGTGAAGCCCTGGCTGGTGTGGAATACACTTGGTAGACCAGGCTGGCCTTGAACATGTAGTGATCCTCATATGTCTGGGTTCCAGGCCGGTATGACCACGCTGACTATGGCACCCAGAGTGCTATTTCACCGTTCCCTATTTATAAGGAATCAGTGCTATCCAGAACAGAAATCAGTATACTATAGCCCATAGCTGTATACTTTATAACCTAGGAATGGGCTTTACATTTCTGGAGAGCAGAGGTTGGAACCAGGGCCTTGTGCCTGCTAGGTAAGTACTCTACTACTGAGCCACAACCTGTTTCCTTCCCTTTTCTTTCTTTTTTAATTAAATTGAGACAGAGCCTCGCTGTGTAGCCCCAGCTGGCCTGAAACTAAAAGATCCACCTGCATCTGTCTCCTTAGTGTTGGGATTAAAAGCACATGCTACCATACCCAATTATTATTGGGTTTTATTATTATTTTATTTAAAGACTTCTAGCCAGGATGGTGGTGTATACCTTTAATCTTAGTCTTCAGGAGGCAGAAGCAAGAGGATCTTGGTTCAAGGCCAGTCTGATCTACATAGTGAATTCCAGGACATCTAGGACATCTAGAGACCCAGTTTAAAAACAACAACAAACAAACAAAAAAGAAAAAAAGGAAAGGAAGGAAGGAAAGGAGGGAGGAAAGAAGGGTTGATTTCTAAAGCCTGTGTGTCTGTCTGTCTGTATGTACTGCTTTGTGCATGTCAGTAGCGATGACTCAGACTCTCTAAGCTGGAGTTATAGGTGGTTCTGAGCCACCTAGTCCGATGCCGGGAACTGATCTAGTAGTCTCCAATAGAGGTATGAACTCTTAAACACAGAGCTATCTTTCCAGCTCAAACTTTACTTTTTTTTTTTTTTTTTTTTGGTTTTTCGAGACAGGGTTTCTCCGGGTGGTGGTGGTGCACACCTGTAATCCCAGCACTCTGGGAGGCAGAGGCAGGCGGATTTCTGAGTTTGAGGCCAGCCTGGTTTACAGAGTGAGTTCCAGGACAGCCAGGGCTACACAGAGAAACCCTGTCTCGAAAAAAAAAAAAAAAAGAAAAGAAAAAAGAAAAAGAAAAAGTTTGGTTACAAGTAACTTTCAAGTTTTATTAGAACATAGCTATACTAAATAATTAAATTAATATCTATGGATGTTGCTGTAGTGGTGGAGTTGTGACAAAAGACTGTATGGCTTACAAAACATGGACTATTTACTGTTTAGTTCTTTACAGAAAAGGTTTACTGATTTCTGCCTTAGGTTTAAGTTAGCTTCTGGGACAGCAAATATTCATGGTCATCTCCTAGACTGTCTTTTTCAAAACAGAAATAAAGACAATTAAAGACTGTCGAACTTGGGACTTTTAGGTTATCAGTAAAGATGGCAGTTGGGGCTGGAGATGTGGCTTAGTGGGAGAGAGCTTGTCTAGCAGGCCCAAGGCCCTGGGTTTGATCCCAATACCACAAACACAGCCTGTACTTGATAAAAATATATCTAATATGTCTAACTCATGTATTCAAAATGATGCTAAAAATCTCACTGTGATGGACACCTCTGGAGGATTAGGACCCACTTATTCATTATTCCAAACATCTAGTAATCAAAGGAAGGCAAACAATCTCTCTTTCCAACTGTAACTCAAGGTTATTCCTTGTAGAATTCCAGCTAATGACTAACAAAATTAGAAAATCACCTGTTGAAAAAAGTGGATCTAAAACAACTGAAAAACAAAGCTAACACCATGCTTCCTAAGAAACAACTCGGGATTCTCAAGGATTCTTGCTTGTAGCCCCTGAAGAACTGCACCTGAACCTGATCAAGCCTTTGGATCTAAAGAGTAACTTCCTGTAAAGAGAGGAGAAGATCATCTGTAAGACACCCGACAGATGTGCTTGGTGAGATCCCGATCATGGGGCACTCCGCTCTAATGTGCACATGCATGCGCTGGTGCAGAAGAGCTCTAGGAGTCGGTGCCGTCTCCATTACTTCCCACCTTATACACGCGGTGAGATAGGTTTCCTCACCAAACCTGGAACTCACTAACTGACTAGACCAGCTGGCTGGGGAGCCCCGGGCGTCCTCCTGTCTCTGCCCCCCATCGATGGCTGCAGACCTGTGCTGTCATGCTGATTTTTTCTGTATTGGGGATCCAAGCCCAGGTCGTTGTGCTTATAGAGAAGCCTTAACTAACCAGAGACATTTCCTAGTCCTCACCCTTATTTACTCATCTGGCAAGAAATCTCTAAAAAGAAAAAAATGGAAATAATATTGTAAAAGTCTCAAACACTTCAAATCCAGTGCTATATTAAGAACTCTATATGGATCTGCCCCTTAAACTACCAACAATAAAAAGAAAAGACATTTACTGAGACAAGTAGAAAAAATATGAACATGAATTCTCATTCTGTCTCTTTCTCTCAGTCTTTCTTCACCCTCTCCTTCTGAGATGTTCTCTTGTGTATCCCTGACTGAGACTTACTTTACAGACCAGGCTGGCCTCTGCCTCCCAAGTCCTGGAACTCAAGGTGTGCATCATCATCACCCAGTGAAATAGGTATTTTATAGTAAAGAATTACTCTCTATGTTGATAAGTAAAATGGTATCAATGCTTTAAAATATTTTTGTGGCTATGTGCACATGTTCCCCTGTGTGTGCACGTGTGTGGAGAGCAGAGGCTGACACTGCTGTCCTTTTCCACCCGTCCCATCATTTGGAGACATAGTTTTACCTGGACCTGGCACTTACTGTCTTGACTACAGTGGCTAGCTAGCGAGCCCCAGCGACCCTCCTGTGTCTTCCTCCAATGCTGGGATTACAGGTGTGTCCAGTTGTTACATGGATGCTGGCAATCAAACTGGTCCTCATACTAAAATATTTTTACCTTTTGGGGATACATGATAAGGTATAAACAGAGAAAATGATACATCTCAGACTTGCTTCATAATCACATTTAGGAAAATAATTAAAAACTGAACAAGGGGAGCTTTACTAAGTAAGCCCAAAGGTTAAGAGGGTTTTTTTTTAGATTGATGAATCCCCAGTACCAAACAAACAAACAAACAAACAAAAAAAAAGCTGTTCTCTGTCTCCAAGATCTAACATGGTAACTGTAGCCCTCACTCCTCATCAAGGAAAACTTCTCTTCCCAGAAAACTACCACCAACCAAAATGCAGAGTTGTGGAGCCCAGTCCCAATGAATACATTTACAAGACAAGCCCTGCCCCTAAGTCTCAGGGAACATTGAAGAGGGGACAAAAAGGTTGTAAGAGCCAGAGGATCAGGAAGTTCTGAGTGAGACTGCCTCCCCAGAGGCTACACTCTCGCCAACATGACTGCCAAAACACAAGCTCAACAACAACAACAGATATGTTAAAGTGGACAAGGTAAAGTCCACAGGCCTCAATGTTATACAAAGGACTATGGGTAAGGAATGTTGGGAGTCGGAGAACTCCAATTGGTTATCAAATATCAAATGGTCAGCTGTGAAAATATACATGCAAGTTACATTATACAGACTAAGCTGGGTATATTAGGAATATGTATATATATATGCATATATATAGGATATATATTTATATTAGGAAATGTACACACACACACACACACATGCATGTAACAACAATCAGTGGAAAAAGAGGTCATGAATTTGAAGAGAGCAAGTAGTAGTATATGGGAGAATTCAGAGGGAAGAGGAGGAAGGTGGAAAAAATTGAGGATTTTAACTCATAACGATATAAAAATGGGAGGGAGGGAGGGAGGGAGGGAGGGAGAGAGGGAGGGAGGGAGGAGGGAGAAAGAAAGAGAGAGAGAGAGAGAGACAGACAGACAGACAGACAGACAAAGACACGGAGACCCCAGGGGAGAGGGGAGCAGTGCGTGGGTGGCTCAGGAGGTGGCCCACACCAGGGAATGAACAGACTCCTACAAGCCGGGTTCTCTCCCCTCCACACACACTTGGGAGCTTGTGACCCCAGCCAAATCCAAGCCTGGGTACAAAAAACAAACAAAAAATATGAGTCCAGTGAATGATAACAGAAAGGGAAAAAAGGATCCTGGTACTTTCTTTGCAGAGTTTGTGTGGTAGATTCCTTCCTTTCAACTGGGCAGACAAAAATCTGTGCTACATTCATTCTACAGTAGTCTGCAAACAGGGACCAGCAGCCTCTTGGCAACCTAGGTTAAATAAAGCCCATTCTGTATAAGGTGGCTTCTTCATGAGGTTCTCAGAGAACTTTTTCTCTCTTACCTGTACTCTGAAACCAGGTTCTATTCCTAAGAGAGGTAACAGCTGCCCAATTATCACACAGTTATCCTGGGCACAACTCCAATAGAGGAAATTAACAATAGCTAATACAAACAAAACCAAGGTCCATTAGATGGTTCAGGAGATAAAGGCACTAGTCACTCAGTCTGATGACCTCAGTTCAATCCTTGGAACCTGCTTGGTGGAAGGAGCTGCCCTCTGACCCTCTCATTCATGCTGTGGTACATACACCTGCGAGCACACATACCCACACCCCAGAACGGAACACTTGAGGCAGGAGCAGTGGCAGGCACCGACCTGTAAGCCTAGTAATTAGAAGGGTGTTCTAGTCCCGCTGGGCTGTACACAGACCCTGCTCTCACAAACCAACTCCCCAACCCGCTTCCCAAGGTCTCTCTCCCCGCTCCAGGGAGGAAGCGCTGTTCCAAGGATACTGTACTGGTCCCGGTGCTTTGCGTTCTCCTTCATTCTCTGTAACTGCTGCTGATGGCACTTCATGCTCCAAGGGTTATAGTGTTTAAGCTGGGAACTTACATTTCCCTTTTTTTCTACACTGTAGTATAAGACTTCAGATTTCTTTAGCCACTCAAATTCTTCTTCTAACTTATGGCTATAAAGAAATAAGGATTTGATAAGTCATAATATATTATCAAAATTAAATATGAAAGAATAATGAAGCAAGTTTCAAGAGTGATTGAAATTTATTTGATATGCAATGTACATATGTATGCTGCCCAAACTCATTACATATTTCAAATGGGTGCATTTTATCATGTGTATCTTTAGAAAGCTGATTAAAAAATTTTAAGGGGAACAGTCTACCACCAATTTCTATAGCAAGATGCAACAATGACCTTTACTTCCCAACTTATGAGGTAGGCAGCCTTCATTCCCTGTGTCCAGGTACTACAACTCCTGGTCTGGTCCCTAAGGTCCCCTGACTCTAGGGATTGGGGAAAAGTGAAGTGAAATTATATTAGAATTAGTCAGTCTGCTTAACCAGATTACATATTTTACACTTTTACTTTATATTCTCAAAATTTCTGCCAACCTGTGGGACTTCTATGGTCCTGCCCACAAGGGACCTCATTTTTGCAAAGGCTAACTGATGATTCTGTCTCCCACCATTAGCAAGCACCCTGAAGTAAAAGAATGGCTCCAGTCTGCTTGTGGCCTGGCAGGAAGCAATTGCCAATTGTGGAAGGAATGAGTCAATTTCTTTTATAGCTGCCACTTCGGCTATTTATGCTAAATGGCATGATCTAATCTGGAGCCAATTAGAGACAGCGGCGTGTGGACCCAGCCTCCCAGGCACCCACAGTCTACCCTGAGCGCCTGGCTGCAGGACCCAGGCTATAACCCAGCCCCCCACGCCCTCTGAGGCTGCACCTACCTCTTCATCTTCTCCTCCTTCCGGTGCTGGCGCACCCAGTCCTTGGGACTCTTCTCTGTCTCTAGGACATGCTGCTTTTTGCTTGTCCATCTTAGCAGCTTACTTTTTGGTTCACAGTCTGAATTGTCTACAATGTCCACAGTTCCATGGTCCCCCTTTAATGGATATGCTATTAAACACAAGTTCCTGTCTTCATCTTCTTCAAAGCGTACTGATACCACACCTGAAAGGGGGTGAGGAGCAGAAACGACTTTTAATTCCACAGAAAAATGCATTCTAGATAACATGATTGTAACATTTGTTTTGTTTCTTACCCTGTTCCTTAGTCTCTATGTTGCCAGAGGCCCCAAACTCATCTGCACACCTAACAAATATCAAAACAGCTAGAAAAAAGTGACACCAAACAAGACAAGCAATCAGGGAGCAAACATGGCCGAGAGACTTCCTCTCTGATGCACTCAACAAGGGAAAGCAAGGGCCAAAGAATTACAAGACACATTTTTCCATCATTGAAAATGTTTATTAATTTTATGTAACTCTTCTAATCCCAAGAAAGACACAAAAACATTGCTCTATGTAGCTTATGAAAATGTTTATGCCCTGAAACAGACACTCCGACGGCCTTGAGGCCTGCTTTAAAGCAGGACCTGACTGCGGGAACACGGCATGCCCTCAGGTGAAGGCACTGAGGGGAGGGGAGGGAAGACTGGGCAAGCAAAGCAAAATAAAGCAGCGAACAATCCACACAGCACAGACACCCTGCCAAAGGCTTCCAGAAGCCGGCATGGCGGGCGAGCCTTTGGTCCTTCTCAGTTATGCCTTTATTGGTTTTTGTAGTTTGTGTCACAAAAGAACAAAATGAACACCAGCAGATGAGGGGCAGGAACACAGACACATGGTAGCCTTGAAAGCAGCTCTCCCTTTTGAGTCTCTAGGACCTGCCATGTGTAACTGGACAGTCTTTGAGGAAGGGGCTGTCAGGTAGGAGCACTTCAGCGGTGCCGACGAGCGCCTTACAGCCGACTGGCTGAACACCTTTTCTCCTAGGCCTCTCTGCCCCACGGTCACTCAATCTGCTCAGTCCTTGCTGCCCGCCCGCTTGCTTGCTGCAGGGAAATGCGTGCTCAGAGAGAGACGACACTTCTGAGGCGGCCCCAGCTCTGGGCGCAGAGGATCGGGAAGGGGGAGTGTCAGGGGACCACACTTCCCTGTGGGTATAAGGAACGACCAAGGGGATAAAAACGGGGCAGGGGTGGCCAGCTAACAAGGGAACTTTGGCTTTGTCCTGGAAAAAATAACAGAAAGGACCAAGTGAGGGTCCCCAACGCCCCCAGTCCCACCACATGCATTTCCAAGTAGAGAGGTAACCCAGTCCACCCTATCTTCAAAGAACACGTGTGTCCCAGGAGAAGCTAAGCGGTCCTGGTCCTTTTTATTCCTGGTAATGCACATTTGAAATTAATGTGCTGGGTTCTCTTCTGGTTTACAAGGACTCCTCCCCTCCCCAGGAACAACCTCACCATGCTGCTGGCAGACGCTCCCACAAGCGTATCGTTAGAAAAAGAGAAAAGTCACTGCATGTGAATCAAAGAGTCGCCTTCACACAGCAATTCTGGGGACATTCCGTAACAGCGCAGGGCTGGGCTGATTGTCCAATCCTCCCACTCCTGCATTCCATCTGACTCACGCCTGCTCCCAGCCTACCTAATCACCAGGGCTTCTGCTGTCCTGGAGGACACAAAGCGGGCAGCAAGAATCCTGTGTATAGTCCTCCTAAAGTCCTCCCCAACTGTCCCCATCTGGGGACTACGGGTTACCTTGAGCAAGAGACACCTGAACATAAAAAAAAATAGCTATACTTCTACCAAAAACAAACTCAAAGCAAATCCAGAAAACAAAACAATTGAGCAATCTTACCAGGGCTTGAAAACTGAGAGTGAGTGCTGGGCTGAGGGCCAAGAGGAGAAGGAAAACAAAAGGGTAAACGGGAGGGGGAGGGCTCCCAGGATGCTGCCAAGGCCTTCCACTGGCAAAATCCCTTCCAGCTCACCAGCCTGGTGACCCCTCTAGCAGCTGGGGGCTCACCTTTGTACTGGGGAGTGAATTTGCGCATCTCAGCTGGGAGGGTCTCGTAGAACTGATGCTCCCTTGGAACCAGGGGCTTGCACAGAGTTGTCTCATTGAATCGGAGAACGCATGAGTGCCCCCCGACCTGGTGGACAAAGGGCTCCAGCAGGATGCCCTGGGTGCGGTGCTCCACGTCCATGGTCCTGAAGGCTGGGCTCATCCTCTGGACACAAGCAGCAGGAAGAAAGGGGAGACAGCGGGGTCCAGAGGCCAGCTCGTCCTCCGTTTACTGTCTGTCCTTACAGCCGCCTGTATGATCTCTTCTCCTCGGTTTGTGCTGGCAAGGCCACTCTGGCGGAAGCAAACACAATGATGACATGAGGCTTGGAGGTAGCCTGGGAACCGCCTTACAGTCAGTCAGTCACTGGTCTTCTCAGCAGGAAGACAAACGCCTGAGCTTACATAGGGCTCCGCCCACACTGCCTACCCCTGCCCCGCCTTCTTCCAGGAGAGACAAACATTGGGAGAGGGAGGGGGAAGTACGGGTGGGGCAAATACAGTTGGACAAAGACCGGGCTCCAGGGGCCCCTAAACTGCCAAACCCGGCCACCACAGCAGGCAAAACACAAAGCCACAATGGCGCAAAAGCACAATTTCCCACACAGTATTCAGATAAAACCTTACAATTTTATAATTAAGGTTGTAATGCTTAAAGATAAATGGTTCCTAAGTTACTCTGCTAATTATATTTTTATAAAGTGGATTTTAATACAGGGAAAACCAATTTACGTATTGTTTAATACGATTGACTCTCAAGGTGTCCACAAACACTGCCCCTTGCCCAAAGCCAAAGCCAAGCCCCATTAACCTTATTAGCAATGGAGCTCTGAACCCGCTTTAATGATTAACGTCTGTATCTAAAAACAACTGATTGAAGCTGGCTAACTCCATTTAAAAAGATACACAGTGTTCTAGGTCACCAACTATTTTTATCAGTTCTATCCTGATCGCCAAATGATGAGGCACACCTTTAAACCAAAGTTGTGAGGCAAAGTTTAGGCAATCCAACTATAAGAATGCATACATCCTCTGACACAATTTGAGCTGCTAAAGCAAGACAGTCTAACCTATTCCAGCATTCTCTTCCCCGGGAGACAAGCTGTCATATAGGCTCCAGAATAAAAAGAATGCAAACATTCTAGTATTCCAACCACCTCTCTTCAAAAGATGGGGCCCTGTTATGCCTCAGGACTTAACCTCTTTCTGTTTCTACAGACTTCCTGAGAAAGCGATACCAAAGGAAAGCTACTAACTCATGATCAGCTGTCAGAATCACACAGGTCAAGGACCATACTTATTAAACAGTCAGAGTGCGGCATGCTCCAGAATGCACAGGCTTTGGAAACATAATCCAAAGTCTTTGTCAAGATATAAATCTGATTTTGCTCCAAAAGTAATGCTAGGTACCAGGCAGGCCCACAGTTGGGAGGCTGGTACAAGGGGACTGCCACAGATTCAAGGCCAGTTTGAACTAAACAAGAGTTTTCCAAGTCTCTTGAAACCACCCCCCCCATGCCAAAAAAGAGATGGCTCAGTACTGTCCTTATAAGCCCAACAGACAAGCCGATGACCTGAGTTTGTCCCAACAAGCCATGTAAAGAAGAAGGAAGGAGAGAACAGAGTCCACAGAATTTTCTCTGAAATACGCATCCCAAACACACTAATAGTAGTTTTTAAATACCACCCCCAAAGGACTAGAGCAACAACTCAATCAAGCTGAGCACTTGAATAAAATCCCCAGAACCCACGCCCTACACAAACGCTGGCCTCGGCAAACCCTGCTGGTAACCCGGGGCTGGGAGGCTGGGCTGGGCTGACTCTTGGTGCTCACAGGCCAGATGCTTAACCTCAGCAGAGTCCTCTAGAGAGACCCTGCCTTGAAAAACGGAGGTGAACAATTCCTAGGAAAATACCAGGGACTGACCTATGGATTCTATACTAATGTGCACCATACACACATATGCACCCATATAAACATGCAAGCATACATGTATGGCACAAGTGCTCTGCACCACACAGGCACACATTGCATGCTACTCAAATGTATTCAACTAAGAAGAGTATCTTTCCATCTACCCCTCCAATGAACATTTTCAAATGGTTCCCTGGCACCCCTGTACAGTGTGGTGTACTGTACATGGTGTGGTCAGAGGCTGAAAGGCCCGGAAGCCTCTTCACTCCTCTCCTAGGCCTCTGAAATGGGTCAGTTAGTGGCGAGGCAGAAATGGCCGTGGCGCCACCTCCGCATCCTCCCCTTGCCTGAGCTAAGTCTCATGACAGAGAAAACTTCTGAATGTGAAGCGGAATTAGAAAACTGGTTAGCCTGTGGTGAAGTGGAGCCAGACTCTGTCACTCAGTTGATTGGGGAGCACCTCCACTTCTTAGTCCCCTTTTTCCTCTGGAGATCATTTTCTGGTCCATAAAACAGACGTCGAGTAGACCTCTGCTCCTCTGGTCGTAACCACCCAGAGCAATATCTGGGTTTTGATTTGCTTTTTGAATAAACATTCCTCATAAGGTAAGTTCTGTTCTGCTGTGCTTCAATCAGGTTTAACTTTGAGACATGAATTTAAGAATGACTCCACTGTGCAGAAGGCCTCCCATTTCGACGCAGTAAGGAAGGTGCTTCTGTTACGTATGTTGTACTTTCCTAAGCATGACAAAGCCCATCACCTTTCCCCCTTGAGATCTCAGAAGACAGAAAAGCCCAAGGGGCTGCTCTCCACTTCACTTGCTCTCCGTGCTCCACATGCAGTTTGAGTAGGTTACTAAATTTTTTTTCCAATAAAGCAGAATCTTGCTATATAGCCTAAAACGTTCAGCAACCTCCCGCCTCAGACTCTGACATGCTGTGCAGTTACAGGCACGTGCCCCTGAGCCTCGTCTGCCAGTGACTTACGTTTGTAAGTCAAAGACTAAGGCTCAGGGTTTCAGGGGCCCTGGATTAGCAATGCTTACTGTAGAGCTCTTGCAACCTAGAGAGACCAGGAAGACCTACAAAGCCCTGGCTTCTTTCCATACTGGCTCACAGTTCACGAACCACAAGTAAAAGCAGAAAATGGCTGATCCTAAAACAGGACAGTATGCCCACAGTGCACTCCAATTTAATTAACCATCAGTTTAAAGCTGCGTAAACAGTGCCTTAACTTTTTTTTTTTAGTACCGCTAAACACCTGAGATTGAAGCTCCTGGGCTCTCAGCTCACTCCTTCAGAATTTACTTAATGAGACAACAAATGGGATCCACTGGAGCCACTTACTCTGCCTCAAAAAAGCCCCAGGGCCAGGTCGTCATGGGGGACTGTGTGAGGTCACATAGCCTCAGGGTACAAAACAAGCCTTTCCATTCAAATCTCCACAAAGGGGGTGGGGTGGGGACTGATGACCAACACTAACGTCTGCTCAGCACACCTGACACAATCCACAGCTGCACAAGCAGGGACAGTCACCTACAGTCTCCTACACTGCTGCCAGGAGCACAAAGCCACAGAAAAACCACAACCACTGTGACAGAAAACAGGTAAACAGTTACTGACAGGCCAAAAGCAGAGGACAGGGTTGACTGAGGCCCCAGAAACTTTCAGGGGCTGGGGAGATGCCCTGAAGAGTATGTGCCTGGGATAAATCTGCCAGGAATTCGTCAAATCAGTTGCCTCTCTCTGCGAATCTTCAGATACACATGCCTAGGATAGCCTGATTACTATCCTGGTCAGAATTATATCATCTTCCTAGTTTTTACATACATACATATATACGTACATACATGTGTGTTTGTCTGTGTGTATTTTTGTTTGACATACGTTATCTACATAGTCCAGCCTGGTTTTGAACTCATATCCTTCCAGCCTTAGACTCCCAAATACTAGGATTACAGCATATGGATAATGCCTGGTTTAATCTCTTCTTCCTCAATTCTTACCTCTCTTTTTTCTCTTTTTCAGACAGGATTTTGCCTTGTAGTTCAGGCTGGACATATCTCTGAGCCTCAACTTTTTTCCCTGAAAAAATTTTAATTACATGAATTCATCTAGTCATTTACTATGTGCTTGTGGGCATAGTACAGTGTGTGTGGAGGTCAGGACACTTTTGGGAGTCAGTTTTCTCCCTCCACTAAGTGGTAAACTCTGGAGACTGAACTCAGGTGGTCAGGACTGGCATTGTGCCTTTACCACTGAACCATTTCACCTTCTCTCTCTCTCTCTCTCTCTCTCTCTCTCTCTCTCTCTCTCTCTCTCTGTGTGTGTGTGTGTGTGTGTGTGAGAGAGAGAGAGAGAGATGTTGCCCACTCTGAACTCACAATCCTCTAGACTAGCTAGCCAAGGCAGCCAGCAGAATCTATGCCACTGCACCCATCTCTCAACTCATTATACAAGGGCCACATGCTTGGCTTTTCCCAGGCTCTATTTCCAGTGAGAGAGGGGTTGGGGGAGGGGTGTCCTACTGTGTGGCCCATGCTGGCCTCAGTAGGCTCCAGTGATGCTCCCTTGAGCCTCCTGAATAGCTGAGATGAGTACAGATGTCACCTGAAATCTTCCTGAGCCACATTAACCCCGCACTGTTCCAGCCTCACGGGCCTACGACTTGTTTTATGTTCTCTTCCTTGCCTGTCTGTCACCTCAGCTTGAAAACAAGTTCTGTGGACTAAGGTTTTGTTTTGTTTTGTTTTTTGTTGTTGTTGTTGTTTCTGTTTTTTGAGACAGGGTCTCTTTATGTAGTCTTGGTTGGCCTAGAACTCGACATACAGAACAAGCTGGCCTCAAATTCAGATCTCTGTTC
This sequence comes from Apodemus agrarius, assembly GCA_964023405.1. NCBI lineage: Eukaryota > Metazoa > Chordata > Mammalia > Rodentia > Muridae > Apodemus > Apodemus agrarius. The sequence goes on along the minus strand of OZ030012.1, from coordinate 111,668,287 downwards.
ACCTCTGCCTCAAATGCTGGGATTAAATGTGTGCACCACCAAGCCAGCCCAGAATTTAAAGTTTTTACTCTTTATACATATGAATTGCTTGGGGGGGGGGCGCGCGCGCGCACCCACGTGTGCCACAAGAGTTGGATTTTCTGGGACTGGAGTTACAGAGAGTTGTTAAGTCATCATATGGGTATTGGGAAATTGAACCCTAATACTAGGGGAAAGCAGCTAGTGTTCTTAACTGCTGAGCCATCTCTCCAGCCCGATATAAGACACTTTGGCTCTTTGGTTTACTCCTGAATCTCCAAAATACAAAACAAACAACAAAACCACCAGAACAGGTATTACATAGAAGTGCCTCAAATCACCACTCCACCACCACAGGTCATCAGGATGCAAAGGGAACCCCACACCGGTGAGAAGGTGCGAACACTTGTTAAGGCATGCTGCACATTATACTCCAAGCACAGACCAGTACTTATTCTGCACTTATTACTGCCACCTTATCAAGTCTGCCCTAACAAGTATAAATGTAGATACTTGCACCTGAATACTCATCTAGGACCTGCTGGTATGGAAACATTCCATGGAACAAACCCCAAGCCTTGGTGTTTTGTTTTTAAGACAGGATCTCATTTGTAATCTGGCTGGCCTCAAACTCACAGGTCTCTATCTGCCTTCCTTCGTCCATTACCCAACCCTTACCCCAAGTGCTTGGATTAAAGTCATGCAACCACTCTACCTTGTGATTTGGTTTTTGAGATTTTATTTAGTTTAGTTTGGTTTTGTTTTTTGAGACAGCATTTCTCTGTGTAACTCACTCTGTAGACCAGACTGACCTCGAACTCAGAGATCTGTCTACCTCTGCTTCTCCAGTGCTGGGATCAAAGGTGTGCACCATTGCTGCCTTGCAACTTTTTTATTTTTTGAGACAGTCTCACTGTATAGCCTGGATGATCTTAAACTTGCAGTGATCCTCCTGCAGTTACAGGTATATCCTACCACACCTAGCCCAAACCCAAACTCTTAATGTTACAAACTAATCTTTCAGGAAATCCTTTCTTGTGGAAAAGCAAGCAAGGCAACGGTTCAATAGAATCACCTCAAAATGTAACTAAGATTTCCAATCAATTATAGGTTAGCACAAACAAACTAGCATTCAGAAATTATTAAATCATAAAGATTCAAGGAGGTCAGAGTGTTCTAATATCACTGAAGGAAAATCATATTTTGCAGGTAAAGCAAAACAATGCCATAAGTTGTTTTCAGTATATCCAGCAAGCCAATAAGTCTGCCAGGCAACCTAGGTATCTCAGAAAGCTGACGTGGGAGGAAACCTATCAGTTCATTGCCTGAGTTTCCATAGAGGCAACAAATGGAATACAATCCATGATAAAAATTAATCTAAAGAAGGAATTTTTTTTTTTTTTTTTTGGTTTTTTTTGAGACAGGGTTTCTCTGTGTAGCCCTGGCTGTCCTGGAACTCACTCTGTAGACCAGGCTGGCCTCGAACTCAGAAATCCACCTGCCTCTGCCTCCCAAGTGCTGGGATTAAAGGCGTGCGCCACCACGCCCGGCTTAAAGAAGGAATTTTTAACAACCAGGCATAGTGGCACACACCCGTGATCCCAGCATTTGGAAGGCAGAAACATGAGAACTCACACAAGTTTAAGAACAAGCAGAGCTTCAGAATGAGACATAATCTCAAAACAAAATACACACAAAAAAAGCTATGTAATCTCTATTGTTGGAACTATAAAGACTTACAAAAGTACTAGCTAGCAGGATTAGTGGCATGCTCAAATCCTGACTCTCAGAAGGTAAAGGTAGGACGATCTGGAGTCAGTGGCCAGCTTGGGAGTGAGTGGCCAGACTGGGCTACATACCAAGACCCAATCTCAAAAAACAAGGAAAAAAAAAAAAAAAAAAAAAAAAAGGAAAGAGAAAGGAGGGAGAAGAGCAGAGGAGCAAGATGGGAGAGAGGGAGAGGAGCAGAATAGGTAGGCATTGATTGTACCAGCTTATGTCACAAACTGTCCATTTAAAATGCTGAAATGGTGCTGGAGAGATGGCTCAGTCGTTAAAGAGCAGTGCTACTCTTCCAGAAGACCTGGCTCAATTCCCAGCACCCACATATCAGCTTACAGGTGTCTGTAACCTGTCTTGCGATGGATACCCTCTTCTGGTTTCCGCAGGTACCAGATATGTAAGTAGTGCATACACATGTAAGTAGGCAAAACACCCATGCATATAAATATTTAAAAATATATTTTTTTAAAACGTGGTTCAAGCCAGGCGTGGTGGCACATGCCTGTAATCCCAGTACTTGGGAGGCAGAGGCAGGCGGATTTCTGAGTTTGAGGCCAGCCTGGTCTACAGAGTGAGTTCCAGGACAGCCAGGACTACACAGAGAAACCCTGTCTCGAAAAACAAAACAAAAAAACAAAAACAAAAACAAAAACAAAAAAAACCCGTGGTTCAGTGGGTAAAGGTGTTTGCAGCTGAGTCTGACCACCGAGGTTTAATTCCTAGAGCCTAATGTAAAGAACTGACCCCATAAGTTGTCCTCTCACCTCTATATGCATGGAGTATTTGAAACTCCTTTAAATACTAATTCTGAGCATACATTTTATTACTTTTAACACCAGGAGAGAAAACAGAATGGTGGAATATTCCCAAAGCTGATATAAAAACCAAAAACGGCTTCCCAGCTCTTCAAGGTTTTTAAACTACCCACTAAGCAACACTGATATAGCACATACTCTGGGCTTAAGACATTGCTCCATATTGGAGCCTGTGAGGAATGGTTCTCCTTTTCACAATTGAAGAGCATATGACTCAGGTGTGTGTAAGGCACAGGGTAGTCAGAGGAGAAACCACCAGCTTCTCAGCTTTCAATAATGTGGTGCGATTTTAACAGAAATAAGAGGTGCTGGGTTTTGCTTTCTTTGAAACAGGGTCTCGTGTAGCCCAGGCTGGCCTTGAACTTGCTAAGTAGCTGAGGGTCACTTTGAACTTCTGATGCTCCTAAGTGCTGAACTATAGGCGAGCACGCCCACAGCTGATGTGTGATGGCGACTGGACCCAGGGCTCACACAACAGTAGGAGAGCTGCATTCCCAGCCTGGCTTTGTTTGGAAACGAGGCTACCTATGTCACTCAGGTTGGCTTTAAAATCACCATCCTCCTGCTCGCTGAGATTATAGGCCTGAACCACCATGAGCTCCTGTTTATTAAACACTTACTGTTTACATGGCTCCTCTGGGAGAGGTACTGATTACTATCCTCATAGGTGTGGATATGAGGTACTTATTATTCAGGTCTCGTCAGAGAAAAACAACAGGTACCTTAAATCAAAGACTCACTGCTAAGGGCAGCAGAATCATTCTAACCTCAAGGAGTTAGGGCTTCTTTGCTGGCTCTAAGGGTCTCCCCAGGCACAGCAGTCCATGAACCTCCAGTAGCAGCAGGAACAGAGACAAGGCACAAAAGCCCTGTGTGTACCAATGCATGGAAGCTAAGAGGACTGTGGGTGACATCCTAAGAAATGCTGTCAACTTCAGACAAGATTCTATGCTGTCCTCAGCGCTTCACCTAACCCCAAATCTAAAACAAAGGGTAGCCCAGTGATGTGGACTTCATGAAGAGTGAACCCTACCATGCCTGCTCCAGCCAGTGTCCAGTGAGCTGGAACAAGGGTGAGCCCTATGCAGCACCAGACCCTGTGCCTCAAACAACTCTGGTAACTTCCGGGGTCTTCTCAAGCCGTCCTCCAGGCAAATATTGTACCTCTAGGCTTTACAAAATATTACACGTTCACTGTCCAGTTTCTATTATCCATTCTGCCTGTGGCCAGTTTTCTTCCAAGAACAAACCAAAAAAAGAAAAAAGAAAAGAAAAAAAAGAAAAGAAAAGAAAGCCAGCCTTGTGAGAAGACTTCTGACTGTACCGTTCATAGCACTATGTCTTAAGCAAAACCACCCGCTAACTATCCTTCACAAATCCTGAGACTTCTAAACCATCCTTAAAGTCTACTGCAAGGAAAACAATCCAGCTATACTCATAGACTTGTGAGGGGAGCAGTAGGCTCCGGTCAAAGAAAACCAAACTGGGGAATGAGGACTGAATACCATTAGAGCACTTCCATTTGACGTCATCACTGTGTGCCCATGTACTTATGAATGCTCTCATTCATTCATTCATTCATTCATTCATTCATATTTTCTTTCTTATCACAAGGAAATTTCGTAACTTCTGAAGTAAAAACACTCTGAGAAACAAATATCATTCCTGTCCCTTCCTTTCCTAGTCCTTACTTGACCGGGTAACCATACCCATCAATATTTAGGCCACAGAGCCTATGAACTGGCCACCTGGCACCCCAATAAGGTCTATACTCCCAAATGTCCAAGGACCTTTCATCTTGGCTTGTTCTCAATGCAGATGGAACATCCCACTTAAGCAATGACGTCATCACACATAAGGCCTTGGGAAAATGCTCTTCCATCACTGAAGGCCCTACACAAATCCTACGAAGACCAGAAGAAGCAGGACCCACATCTGCACATTCAACTATGCATGGTTAAGATAGCTGCAAACAGCCAGGCATAGTGGCACATGAGTTTAGTTCCAACTCCCCAGCACTCTGGAGGCAGAGGCAGGCAGGTATCTGTGAGTTTTGTGTAAAGATGATTCAAGACTGGGGCAGGGAGTGGTAGGCAGTGCAGTGGTTCACACCCGTAGTCTCAACACTCAAAAGGTTGACATGTTCTCTTAAGTGAGACTCCATCTCAAGAAATAAAGTGCTGGTGCGCTGGCACACAGCAGACAGACCTCTCTAAGCTCACCCTGCCTGGTCTACACTGCCAAGTTTAGCCAGAATGACATGCTTAGACCCTGTCTCAAAAAACAAAACAGAAGCTCTTTGTACAGCTATGTTAAAACCTTTTGCTGGGCAGTGATGGCACATGCCTTTAAACCCAGCACTTGGGAGGCAGAGGCAGGCGGATTTCTGAGTTTGAGACCAGCCTGGTCTACAGAGTGAGTTGCAGACAGCCAGGGCTACACAGAGAAACCTTGTCTCGAAAAAAAAACAAAAACAAAAACAAAACAAAACAAAAACTTTATTGTTTCTAGCAACCTATTTCAAAAAATAGTATAAAAAAGTAAACATTAAAATGTGAGTAGGCAGATCAATAAAAAAAAAAAATGTGAGTAGGGAGAACAGTTAGAGAAAACATTATTACCCAATGTTCGTTTTATACTTGCAGAACAAAAACAGTCTTACTCTCCTAAAATAAGCAGTAAAGGGTGATGCAATAGCTTTGCATTCCCCAGTGGAGTGGAGACAAGTGCCTGCAGCCCATGGGACATCATCACACTTGTGTGTGCAGCTAGAGTTTGGACAGGCTGTTGGCCCTACAGCAGCCCCAGCTAGAAGAGAAACACAAAGCTCAAAACAAGGAATGGTGGGTACTGTGGGCTAGTGGGACAGAGTGATATGGCCATAGAGCTGGAACCATAAGCATCCTAGGGTCAGCAGAAAGGGCACATCCACTCCTAAGTCTAGCCTTGTGAGATCCCATCCTGAAGTCAACTGCTTACATTCATTCCTCTCCTCAAAACGAAGAAGCAATCACCAGACCAGGAGTTCTGCTTTTTGATCTTTAACACAGTTTATAACATTAAAACACAAACTTTATTCTTCCTCCTTTAGATCTGAACTTCACAACTTCTTTTTCTTCCTTTCTTCATCCCTTTACCTGAGGCAGTCTTGCTATAGCGCAGGTTGGCCTTGAAAACGGCAGTCCTGTCTCAGCCCCCAAAGGGCTCAGAGAATGGGGGTATTATTACCACACATGGCTTTAGACCATTTTAGTGAGTTACAGTAAGATTGATGGATACATAAACACTAATATTTTCTCCTTTTGATCAACTGTGAATTTCTGTTCTAAGTATTAAGTGCAATCCAAAGTGAGCAGAAAGTTCTATAAATCTTCCATGACAGAGCAGACAGAAAAAGCTGGCCTTGATGGCACAGCCATTCAATCCCAGCTCCTTGGGAGGCTGAGGCAGGAGGATATAAGCTCAAGGGCTGCCTCAGATACAGGGGAAGTTCAAGACACTTGAGGACGCTTCCAGAGTCTTTACTAAAAGAAGAAAGGAAGGAAGGAAGGGAGGGAGGGAGGGAGGGAGGGAGGGAGGGAGGGGGGAGGGAGGCTAGATTCATTTTGAAAGTGGGTGGTGGAAGGCAAGCATGTAGCTTGGGGTCAGAGCACTTGTCTGGCATGCACAGGCCCTGGATTCCATCCCTAGAACTGCAGAAGAAAGCAGGCAGAAGAGACCCTGGCTGATTTCAGCCATACTCAGAGGAGCTTAGAAAGCAGACACTGGAGTGCAATCTCCCAGACACAAGATACAAGAAACCTGAGGACTGAAATCCATCAGCTTAGAGCAAGGTGATTAGGACAAGACACTTGACAAGAACTGGATGGAAAACAGGAATGAAGTGTTGTGCACCACAGAGTTCCAGCACAGGAATGCTGGAACTGGAACCGTAGCTGTTAGCATTTTTATTCTTTGTGAAAAAAGTTTCTGTCGTTACTGATCATATCACTGGATTTTGGATATATAATCCTACTATTTTTGAGCCTGAACAAAATTTCATATTGGTGGAAACAAAACAAAACAACACCACCACCCTCAGGGGCTAGTGAGATGGCTGAATTTGATCCCTGAAATACACGTATACAGAGAGGAAGAGAACTGACTGATCCAGTATATTCCAGCTGTACTTATACTCCATAAGTACTCCATCTCTCTAACAAACTAAACACATACAGAATAAAAGTAGATTTTTTAAAATTTTAAAGATGGAGGTCTCCCTACACTGCCTAGGCTGTGCTTGAACTTAAAATTCTCTCTGGAGCTGGAGAGATGGCTCAGTGGTTAAGGGCACTGACTGCTCACCCGAAGGTCCTGAGTTCAGTTCCCAGCAACCACATGGTGGCTCACAACCACCTGTAATGGGATCCAATACCTTCTTCTGGTGTGTCTGAAGACAGCTTCAGTATACTCACATATAATAAATACATCTTTTTTTTTTTTTTTTTTTTTTTAAAGGATTCTCTCTGGAATTGCAGGTCTGCACCAGGGCTAGGCAGTTTCTGAATCTGCCTTGGTGGCTCTTGCTCAACTCCTTGACATGAAGGATTAATAAGAGTGAGGCTTCAAGTCCAGCTACTGGCCACAGCCAAAGGTCAACAGCAGCCAGGGGCTCTATCCTCTAGCTGCTTCAATAAACACAAGAAGGCAGAGGAACACAGGTAAATTGAAGAGACTAAAGAGGCGCTCAATCAGAATGCTATGAGCTGATCTGGACCCTTGATTAAACAAATCTGAAGTAAAAACCTCAGATGGGTCAATATATAGGAGACCTTTAAAAAATAAGGAATTACAAGGTCTTAAACAGATTAGCAGTACTGTAGATTGCATAGCTGGCTTTTTCTTTTTCCTCTTGAGACATGGTCTTGCTACAGAGCACAGGCTATCCTGGACTTTGTGATCCTGCTGCCTAGGTTTTGAATGTTGGGATTCACTCAACGCCACACTTCTTGTCTTCAGAGCTATATACTAAAATGTGTAAACAAAGTTACATTTCTGGGGCTAAGGGTGTATCACTCAAGTATGGTTTCAAAAGCCCTGGATCTGAGACGCAAAGCAAAACAACAAAAACATTTCTGGGATATTTACCCTTCAAAATTCAGCTTTCTTCTACTTATCCTTCTCTAAAGAGTGAGGCAAAGGACTGGAGAGGTTGTTTGGTGGTTAAGCACACTGCCTGCTCTTCCATAGGTCCTGAGTTCAATTCCCAGCACTCACATGGCAGCTCCCATCAGTCTACAGCTGTCGTCCTATGGGATCTCATGCTCTCTGGTGTACATACAAAAGGACAAATTACAAAAAAAAAAAAAAAAAAAAAGGCCAGGCCAGGTGTGGTGGCTCTGGACTATAACTAAGGAGGTAGAGGTAGGCAGATCTCTTGAGTTTGAGGCCAGCTGGACTACTAAGCAAGTGTCAGGATAGCCAGGATGACACAGAGAAACTCTGTCTCAAAAAAATTAAATAAAAATAAAAATCTGCTTTAAAATGTAGTCATACTAAAGTCATTTTCTGATTATTTTCTATCATTAAAAAAATGTGGTCTATTTGTAAGATAGTCATTCCACGATGTGAAATAATTTCCCTTGCCAGCATAGGGGCAAATAGCTCTAAGGGGGGGGGGGGGGAGGAGGCAGATCTATGAGCTCAAGGCCAGCCTGCTCTACACATAGTGAGTTCCAGGCCAGCCAAAGCTACAGAATGAGAGACCCTGTCTCAAACCTCTTCTCTTAAAAGGGAAACTGTTCCCCAGTGCATCCTCTTTATGAGCCAACAATGGAAATTTTTCACCTCACCAAGCTGGCCTTCGGAAGACTTAAACTCATCCTTGTTGCCTAGATACCAGTGACATCTCCTGGGCTTACAAAAAGGCCCTGACATCCTCTGCAAAGGAAACGAAGTTTCATCAGTCAGCAATTACTCCTGGCACATTCTATTGTTCATATACTTGGTTGAAAAGACCAAATTCTGTCTCCTAGGAAACTCCAAAGCACCAAAGAATCTATTACATATGATAAACTGGTTTCGACCACGGTCTAGTCCTGCTACTGATGCACTTGAATTCTACTCTTAACAGAAAATTAGAATACAGGTAAACCACTCTGAGTTACACTCAACAGTTCAACCAACTTGATCTCCAAAAAATAATTTTGCAGGATGTCAGATGGCCTGTTCACACCAAACATAAGTACTCATTTTGTATTTGTATCTGTGGTAGCTGCTAAAATTAAAACAACAAAACCCTACAATTACACACTCTCCACGGCAACAACTTGGTAAATAAGCATCTCCCATCTCTTAAAATGTTATCCCAGGGAAAAATGCAAACACAGCAAACATTTTAAATACTGAAAATCAACAACAATGCTGTAAACAAGGAAGACCCTTTACATTTTTAAAAATGTTTGTACCATATTTGCTGTTTCAAACTTTCAGGGCTTTCTTTTGGGTCTTTTTATTTTCATAAATATTTATTCGTTGACAATTCCAAACATGTATACAATATATTTTGACCATATCCACCCCCCTGATCCCTTATCGGCCTCCCACTGCCTCTGGATCCCTTCAGTACTTTTTCATACAAATATTCGAAATTATTTTGTTCTTGCTCTGTGTACATTTTGCTAATAAAATGTTTATTTACATTCCATGACTAGCTCTATTTCCTTTAGCATGTAAGAGCACTAGATTTCACCAGTTCCTACATTTTCCATTCATTTTTCTGCTAGTGTGGCTTTCTTGATATCTGAGAGAAATTAAAATTCTAAAACGAATCAAGTCATTAGAAAGGATGCAGTCTTGTTATCAAATGTGAACAAAATCCCACTCCTGGTAGGAGCATCAGCATAAGAAGAAGAAAAAAAAAAAAAAAAGACATCTTCTGATCCATTTTAAGGTCTTAAAGAAGAAGAAAAAAAGAAAAAAACCAATAAGGGTGGATGCGCAGATCACCACCCCGCCTCCCCGGATCAAATAGGAGCTGACTGGCACAACTGACGTTCAACACCCAAAATGGCTGCACATCTATCTGCGGGCCCAGGTAACAGTACCTGAGGATCCGGGCTGACCCCTTCATCCAAAGATAAAAACCTCATTTTCAAAGACCTGGGAGATCGTGGCCGGGGGACCTCTGTGAGATAAGAGATCCTGCCCACCGGAAGACCCAGGGAGACCGCGTCAAAAAGGGAGAAAGATGCTGTCGTCGTCCCCAGCCCCTCCCCCCAGGTCCAGGAGACCCTCTCCAATGCCGGGGGGCAGCAGGGGGGGATTCTGCCGCCACTCAGTGGGAAACGCTACTCTCCCCGGGGACTAGAAGATATAATGCCCCCCGTAAATAGAGAAAAAAATGACTCCACAGAAAAAAGGGGGAGACCGCTTCTCAATGACAGCGAGAGGACCCCTTTCCAAGATCATCTGGAAAGCCTCCCAGGGATCCGGGGGCCCGGCCGCTATCAACACCGAAAACCTCTTCCCTGGAGCCCCGGGGTGACAGGGCCACGGGCCGGGCGGGGCGGGCGTTACCTGCGGCCACAGCCTAGTCCCGCGACGCTTCCGTCCTATTGTTTCTCTTCCACCAAAATGGCTGCGGCCGCGCTTGGCCCCGCCCCCAGCCTCGCTCCCGGGGCCCCTCGCTATTGGCTCGCACCCGAAGCCGCGCAAGCGGACTGGGCAGCCTGGAAGACTGTTGCTAGGGTGCCGAGATTCGCTTCGGGCGGCTTCCTGAATGGGCGAGGGGCGGGGAAGAGGCGGGGCGATGTCCTGGGTGAGGAGGGTGGCCAGTCTGTTCTGTAGTTGAAGTAACTGATGGGCTGGGTGCCAATGGGTCGATTGCAGGATGCCTAGGATAAGGGTAGGTGGACATTCCTAAGATACTGGAATGTCAAGGCCAATATTCATTCTGTGACAAACTGCAAAGTTGGTCAACCTACAGACGAAAGACAAATCCATGGCTCTATAGGAGGTCAGTAAGATGGCTCGCGGGTTAATAGGAGTGCAGTCTTTGGGACTCACATGGTGGAAGGAGAGAACCGACTCCTGAAAGTTGTCTTCTACAAGAGTATTGTGACAGGCATGAATGCTCTTTCTCTCTCTCTCTCTCTCTCTCTCTCACACACACACACACACACACACACACACACACACTAATAATTTTTAAAAATGTTTAGACAGGTGAACTGATGAGTGGACAAATGGATAAGATAAAAGCCAATAGCGTGATGGTCAGGGTAATGGATAGAGTCCTCCGTAATGGATAGGTCTGGGGATAGGTTTACCAGCTCCAAGGCATAGAGCTCATCCAAGACTCCTTTGCCCTGTGTTTTTCAGAAGGGCTCCTGCCAGCGAGAGCAAGTGTCAATGTAGCCAGGAAAGGAAAGGAACGTGATGGGGACCATGGGCAGTGGGATGACCCTCCTTGGCTATTGGCCTTTCTGTAAAGGAGGCCAGAGTTATAACCCTGCATCCTGGGCAATCTCAAAGATGTGGCTCATAGGTTTTTAAAACTCAAGTATTTATTAAGCAAATGCAGTAAACAGATTTTTTTTTTTTAAATTCTGCTTTCTAAAGGTGGACAAGAGAAACTCCAATTACCAACAGGTTCCTCTTGAAATCACCTTCCCTTGAGGTTTTCATAGCTCTGTGTTCGCCAGTTTCTTCTAATTTTTCCTTTTCACATTTTCCCCTCTGTCTATACATACCTGCCCAGAATCATGGTTTTGTTTTTAAAATATTGATCAGTTGAGTCAGGATCCCACTCTGAAATCCAGGCTGGCCTCAAAATTAAAGCCATTCTCCTGCAACAACCTTCCTCTTACTGGGATTACAGGCATGAACCAAGAGGTCCAGGTTTGAATGCCAACTTCATGTTAACCCCAAAAGTGTTTGCCCAGTTCAGACTCTTCCTGATTCAGTGTTCAGCTGTTGATAGACAGCCTGCACTCTGGTTTTGTGAGCTGCTTGAAGGTTTCAGGTGGCTATTGTTGTATTATTTGTCTTGCATTCATCCGTTGTGCCAGGAACTTGTGCTGTCTCAGGAACAATGACACTTTTCGACACAACCATGACTTGAATATCTAAACCCCTACAAGCCTCTCTCCAGATCAGTGTCACAGCTCCCACCCAGCGCCCCCCCCCCACTCCTCTCACCCCCACCCCCACCCTGCAATGACCTTGCTTCCTTCAGCTCACTTTCCATCTATCAGCCTGTGGATTAGCAACCACTCCCCAGAGAGCCTCCAGAGGCAGCTAGACTCCCAGGATTGCCCACTCCCGCCTAACTGTGCCTCCTCTGCTGGCCTCTGGCTGAGTCTCAAAGTGCACTGCACACAGCCTGCCCAGCCAGGGCACCCTGTGACTCAGCGGCTGGCCTCCAGTTGTCCTCCATGCCTGAGAGAGCAGGCTTCCACGGGCTGTACCCCAGTGCACTCACACCCTCTCATTTTAGACTCTAATTTTTCTCTCTGTCCTTGGCACTGGGGACTACCTTTATCTTCTGCCCTGTTCTACTTACTTCCTCGCTCCCCCGGCAATTATGACCGTATGGAATAGTTTTACTTTTTTTTTTTAACACAAGAACTCATTCATTGCAGGCTGATTTCCTTGCTTCCAATGCTCAAGAGCTGGTATTACAGGTGTGCACTGGCTTTTTTTGTCTATTTCTTCAGTATTGGGAATTGGATCCAGGACTTCAATATACTAGGTAGACACTCTGTCCCTATATTTACTATATTCATAGCCCTTCATACTTTTTAAGGTAGGTGTTTATTATCCTTCTATTGTAGTGTGTGGTTGGGTGTATCTTTGTTTTGTCCATAGAAAACCAAATACCAACTAAACTCCAGAAATATTTGCAGATTGATTTGCCTTAAAGAAGATGCATAATGTTCAGTGGAATAATAATAATAATAATAATAATAATAATAAGCCAGGCAATGGTGGCTCATGTCTTTAATCCAGCACTTGGAGGGAGGCAGAAGTAGATGGATTTCTGAGTTCGAGGCCAGCCTGGTCTACAGAGTGAGTTCCAGGACAGCCAGGGCTACACAGAGAAACCTGTCTCAAAAAACCAATAATAATAATAATGATGATGATGATGACGATGATGATGATGATAATGATGATGATGATGATGATGATGGAAGGTTGGGGCAAGGAGGGAATGTGGCTGCCATTCCAGAATTGACAGCCTGCTGTGCTACTTTAAATTCAAGACTGCCTTTACTTCAGACTAGACTGGTCTCAGAGCAAGGCTCCTTCTCCCTCTGAGAAGGACCACCAGAAATGTAAGTTCATCCTCAAAGCCCTGGCTGCAGTCTCTTTTAGGTCAACCCCATGTAACTGTAGAGAATTCCGATCTCTAATGCAGACTCAAGCACTCAGAAGTTTGACCCGCATGCCTGCCTTGCATAGATAGACATTCTCCAGGAGAGACAATCCACATGGTATAAGGTGCCCCTCAGAAAAATGATGAGTGTGGAAAGCTTTGGGGACCACTTGGCAGGAATTTGACATTGGGCCAGGACAAGGAAATAAGTTCAGGCAGGAATCTGATTTGGGGATAGAACAAAGATTTAGTTTTAACTCATTTCAAAAAAATAAGTCTCCGTTGGCCTTTGGAGCCCTGCACCTGTAACTAGGAGTCTAGGACAGCTGGAGAAGCCCTGCAAGAGCTGACTGTCTGCACAAGCTGCTCTCAAAGAGGCCAGCAGCTTCTTGGCTTCTATGGTAAGAGAGCTGATGGCTGTTTTTCTTAGAAAAATCTCTGTGACTGTGATTATTGGGTTCAGCAGGTGACAAGGTGCTCCTTTCTTGAAATTACAGTTAGAAAAAGTAAGAAAATTTTGTCTGGTCTAAATAAGTAAATGTATAGCTACTTAGTTTTTGTTTCTGACTGGTTGAAAAGTATAAATATGTTCTGCATGTCTTGGTTATAGATTATTGGCTTATAAGTTATTGGGTGTGATTAAAAATTTGTAACATTTGTAACAGAAAGTTGCCTTAAAACTGGTAACTCAGAGTTGGAGTCATTCAGACAACAATGGGTGGCATGAGCCGACCCAGGGAAACAGGTCTCTAAAGCTACATCTAAATTGAGTAATAGTTTATGTAATTATTATCCTAGAAACCAACTTATAAAAGATAGGATTTAGGGCAGTATCTCTTTGAGGTATTGGAGGATGCACCATTGTGTGTTTATGTGCAAGAACTGGCAGCCAAATTTGTAGCATGGAGGTAATGCACTTGGTGTTGATTTTGGAAAGACTGGATTGTTTGTTGGAAGTTGAGTTTTGCTTTCCAAAATTGTAGTTATGCTCTGGTGTTGGAAGGGAAACGAAGATTGTGGTTAAACTGCCAGTGTTCCATTGGCTGCAGTTTGCAGTTTGATCACAGGCTCAGGATTCTAACTCACACATAATGTAATTAAGAAAAAAATCAAGCAGGTGGTGATTGTTGCAGGGTTTTTGAAGGGTTGGTGAGGTTATGGAACTTGTGGGGGCACTGCAGTCTTGCTTGTCTACTGCAGCTGCCATTTCAGAAATATGGATAGAATTATTATGAATTTGGAGGATTGTTTTTATACTGTTCCTTTTCATCCTGGTGACTGTGGGAAGTTTGCATTTAGTGACCTTGCTTGTAATTTTGGAGAGTCCATGAAGCGATATCATTGGAAAGTTTTGCCTCAAGGAATGGCCAATAGCCCTACATCATGTAAAAAATTTTTGTCTCTGCTTCAATACAAGAAGTCAGTCTTACAAGACTGACAAGAAGTCAGTCAATACAGAAGTTAATACAATAATATACACTGAAATCCTTCAGTGTATATTATTCATTATATGGAGAGTATCTTATTAGCTGATTCCTCTGATGGAGTTTTACTACAAGCCTTTGCTCTTATACAACAAACTTTAAAATTTTGGGGAATAATTGTTGCTCCAGAAAAGATTCAAAAACAATATCCTTTTCAATATTTGAGACATTAGTTATACCCTAAACAAATTGTGGCACAGAAAATTCAAGTAAGAAAAAATAATTTACTTAGTTTAAATGATTTTCAGAAGTTGTTAGGAAATGTTAATTGGCTAAGAACTCATCTTAAGCTTTCCACAGGAAAACTTAAACCTCTGTTGATATTTTCAAGAGAGATGCAAATCCTAATTCCCCTCAACAGTTAACTGATGAGGGACAAATAGCTTTGCAGAAAGTAGGGGAACCTATTAGCCAACAACAGATACATTACATAGACTATGATCAATTGTTGGATGTTTGTGTTCTTGCTACATTCTCATGTGCCCACATAAGTTCTTTGGCAAAAGAAACCACTAATGTGGATTCAGTTCATCTTTCTTCATCTACAAAGAAAGTTTTAACACCCTATTATAAAACTGTTGCTGTGCTAATACAGAATTGTAGGCTAGAATCACGAAAGTATTTTGGGAAAGAACCTAATGAAATATTTATTCCTTATTCCAAATAGCAATTTAATTGGTTATTACAAAATACTGATATTTGGGCTATTGCATGTGCAAAATTTTCAGGCAAAATTGATCGTCATTATCCAAAAGGCAAGTTTTCACAATTTGTCTCTATACATGCTTCTGTATTTCCTGTAAATTTACACATGCAGCCCATAGAAAATGAACATATGCTGGGCAGTGGTGGCACATGCCTTTACTCCCAGCACTTGGGAGGCAGACAGAGGATTTCTGAGTTCAAGGCCAGCCTGGTCTACAGAGTGAGTTCCAGGACAGGGCTACACAGAGAAACTTTGTCTCAAAAAACAAAAACAAAAACAAAACAACAACAACAACAACAAAGAAAATGCACTAACTGTATTGACAGACTGCTCATCTAATGGGAAGGCAGTATATATAATTGGATCACATGTTCATTCTCTTGCGTTTCCCCCACTTCAGCACAAATAATTGTATTCTGCACTGTAGCTGCTGTTTTTCAAATGCTGAAAAATCAATCTTTTAACTTGTATACTAGTAGCCAATAGCTCATGGTTTATAATTGCTTGAAACTGTCTCTTTTTTAGATACTGCTAATTCTCAAATTTTGCAATTATTTATGCAAATACAGCTTAATTTATGAGAATATACTGTTCCTTACTTTATAGGACATTTAAGAGCTGCTGCTGGGTTGCCTGGACGCCTTAGGGCAATGCCACAGCAGATTTGTATACCAGGCAGATTATAGGCCTTACACAGGAACAATCAGCCAAACAATCTTATTCTTTACATCATCAAAATAGTAATAGCTTGAGACAATAATTTGGTATTTCTAAAGAATGTGCAAATCAAATTGTAAAGACTTGTTCTCGATGTCCTTAATTTCTACCTGTACAGCATAACGGTATTAATCCTTGAGGACTTGTACCTAATCAATTATAGTAAATGAAGGTTACCCCATATTTTTTATTTTGGAAAATTAAAATATGTACATGTCACTATTGATACCTTTTCAGGCTTTCTAGTTGCAACTGCTTTAACAGGAAAAGCAACTAAAAATGTAATTAGTCATTGCCTACATTGTTTTTCTATGCTGGTTGTTCTAAATGAGATTAAAACGGATAATGGAACTGTCTGTTGCATCCAGCATTTGAGATATTTTGTCAACACTTTAATATTACCCACATTACTGGGATTCCTTATACTCCTTAAGGACAAGGTATTGAGACACAGGTATTATGGAACTTTAAAACATTATCTTCATAAAATAAAAAGGGGGGAGTTATATCTGCATACACCACACAATTATTTAAATCATGCTTTTTAATTTTAAAATTTGAATGCCAAGAAACTCTGCTGAGTGCCTATGCCCCCTACCACCAGGCACACTTTTTTTTTTTTTTTTTTTTTTTTTGGTTTTTCGAGACAGGGTTTCTCTGTATAGTTCCGGCTGTCCTGGAACTCACTCTGTACACCAGGCTGGCCTCGAACTCAGAAATCCACCTGCCTCTGCCTCCCAAGTGCTGGGATTAAAGGTGTGCGCCACCAACGCCCAGCCCAGGCACACTTTTGCCTAGGTGAAATGCAAGGACCCACATACTGGCACATGGCATGATCCTGATCAGGTATTTAATATGGGGAAGAGGGCATGTTTGTGGTTTTTCCTCAGGATGCTGCAGGAGCATGCTAACTGCTACAGTGACTGGTGTGGCATGCGGGCGCTGGGAAGAAGAATGATGGTGCCCCGTGAGCTTGCTGTGCCCTGACAACAGTGGCTGTATTGGACATGTGTTCCTGACACACCTTTGCTTGCCTATATCCCAGACTGGACACGCTGTGAAGCTTTTAGACCTTATGGGACAGAGAACATGGAGGCTGTGGAAACAGCCTTCAAAACATTAGTCAAATAAGAGACGTTGTTATAATGAATCTTCTCTTTCCTTTCATGTGACCAGTTATTCTGACTCAATCATGAACTCGTCTAGAAACCAATCTAATATTGGAAAAAGGGAAAAGCCAAGTCTTCATTTGGAAGGCTGGCTCTGGACATTTGCAGAGACACATTTGAAAATTGAGAGCTGCCTTGTATGAAATTAAATTTGCAGTGGATAAAATTGGGACAGGATCTGGACTTCTGAACAAGTGTTAGGGCATGTGTTAAGGCTCTTAATCTTTTATTGTCGTGTCAAAATTACTTTTGTTTTTTCCACAGTATTTAAAATAAGTTGTATTGATTGTACACTTATTAATTGTGTCAGTGTATTGAAAACTGGCATGCCTGTTATGGTGGTCTATCACCCAGCTTTTGTTTTATTGCCTGTGAGTATTACAGGACCTTGGTATTCTGAAAAGAGCTTGCAAGTACTGAAAGAAGTGAGTTGGGCTTTAAGCAGAAGCAAGGGGGTAGTGGGCTTGATTATTGCTGGTATAACAGTTTTAATTACATTAATAGCTAGTACCACTGCTTCTGCAATTGCTTTGACACAAGAAGTTAAGACAGTTACTTTGTTAATTAATTAGCAAAATAAATGTTACTAATGTCCTGAGTATTCAAGAGGATTTAAATAGGCATTTGGAACAATGAATTGATGTTCTTTATAATACTATTCAAATTAGAGAGGCAGTTCATAATTTAAGACTAAGAGACCATCTTGAATGCCATGCTAAAATACCCATGGATCTGTCTTCTAAAATTTACAATGATAGTCACTGTAATTGGGAAAAAGTTAACAGGGTTGCAGGGTATTTGGCATAATTCCAACAGCTCTCTGGATGTTTTAACTTTTGCATATTGAGATTATGGATTTAAAGAATGATGCTCTGCTGAGCTTTGATGCTGAAGATACTTCTGAAAAAATTATTCGTGGCCTGAGGTCAGTATTTCCATCTTGGTCAATCTTCAAGAATGGCTTATATGGCTTGTCCATGCTGGCCCTTCTTGTCCTGGGAATACTTTTGTTTTTTGTTTTTGTTTTTTGTTTTTCGAGACAGGGTTTCTCTGTGTAGTCCTGGCTGTCCTGGAACTCACTTTGTAGACCAATCTGGCCTGGAACTCAGAAGTATGCCTGCCTCTGCCTCCCAAGTGCTGGGATTAAAGGCATGTGCCACCACCACCTGGCTCCTGGGAATACTTTTATTACTGCTCATTGTGATAAAAATTGCCTTTAACAACATCAATATGTTGGTGGCCAAAATACTTGGCTTGAATCTAAAAATAGAACACACTCCCACCCCACACCCCACCACCCCACCACCCCCACCACAACACAGAGTTATTAATTTAACAGACTGGCAGTCAGTGATGGGTAAATTCTGCACAGGACCTTACCAACCTAAGACAGAAGTACATTGCTTTTGATAATAAATAGTCCATATTTACATGACAGGAAAGGAGGCATTCTTGTCAGAACAACCTAAGACAGGTGCAGACTTGTTTATGAAATAAAAAGGGGAGTTGTGGAGAACTTTGGAGGCTGCTTGGCAGGAATTTGACATTGGGCCAGGACAAGGAAGTAGGCTTCAGACAGGAATCTGATAATAGGCCAGCACAGGGAATCTGACTTTGGGCTAGAACAAAGAAGTAGACTTCAGACAAGAATATGGCTTAGAGCTAGGACAGGGAAGTAGGCTCAGATATCTTGGTCATCCTGATAAGCCCTTAGAAACAGTGATCATGACTTTGTTTATTGCCTTGCTCATTCCTTAACCTACAACTGACTTTATTACTTGCATGTAATTAAAATGGTATAAAAGCAGACTGGGAAAAAATAAACCTGCCTCAGCTTCAGCACTGGCTGGGGTCATGCTACAACGTTGCCTAACTGTCTTTTTTTCTTTTTAATCCTACCTCCTGCCCTGGAGAACCTGTTGACTGACTGAGCTGGCTTGGTCAGATGAGATATCTACCAAACTGCTCAGATATGAACCTTTCACAGTTGTCCTACCAGAAAAGACCTAAGCAACGAGGCTGTGTGAACATTAAAAGACTGTCTGAGCGGAGAGTCGGTAGACTGCTTGCCTCCTGTGCCTGGCTGAAGCCCCGGCATCTATGAACTGAATGTGGTGGCCCATACCTGTAGTGGAGGCAGGAAAATCAGAAGTTCAAGTTCATTCTTCTCTATAGGATGAGACCTAGGCTGTAGGAGGAGATTGTTTCAGAGAGCAAGCAAGCCTGCCTGATTGCCTACATGGTAGCCTCGCCACAAAAGCAGAGCCTTCGAACGTGTGTGCAGCTCTCCCTCCATCGCTGTGCTTGGGCACTGGCAGTGGAGCTGATAAATTTTATTTTCATCACTGCAGTTGCCTCCTGTTCCTCCCTCTCCTCCCCCTTCCTGTTCTTCAACGTCAGCAGAAATAAGATAATAGACTCAGTTTGACCTCAAGATGGCAAGAGCAGACAGACTTTCATTGGTCTAAGAGGTTGGTGCCCCCAAACCCTGAGGCTTAGTATCCAAGGGTACAGAATGAGCCAGCCTCAGAATCACTTTTTGTATTTCAGATCAGGGGGCAGGAGGGATGAGTAAATTCAGACTCAGACAGCATTTTTGGGGTAAACAGTTTCTTTGAGACTGCAGGGTGGGAGACAATCAGATTGCCTGCTTTTTCGACCTGCAGGCTCCAGAGTGTGTGATAGGGTTGGCTGCTTTGTGGAATTCTGTGGGCATCCAATTTCTTGAAGCCTTGGATCTGATTTATGACCCCCATTTTTGGAAGGGGTCTTTTATTTCTTTATTTCATTTTTGAGTCAGGGTCTTCCTCTGTAGCTCAGGCTAGCCTGGGACTCACTACATAGCCCATGCTGGTCTCAAACTGGAGGCTATCCTCTTGCCTTAGCCTTCTGACTGTTGGGATTATAAGCTTGAGCACCTGTCATGAATTCGTTCTCCTGTCTTCTTCTGTCTTTGGCAAATTCTTTCACAACCTACACTGCTGCCAACTGTCAATGCTGTCCCTAGCACAGCAAAGACTAGTCCTAGGGCTGTGCTCAGAAGTCTCCACCCCCACCTAGTCAGATTGCTAGAAAGCCTAGCCCAGTTCCTGCCTAGATACCAGGCAGTGGTATCAGCACATATGACTATTGGATAGAGAGGCCCAACAGGCACTTACGGCTGTGTTACAATGTTACAAGCCACTGTTAGACCTTCTCCTGGTCTGTGTTAGTCAGGGTTTCTATTCCTGCACAAAACATCACGACCAAGAAGCAAGTTGGGGGAGGAAAGGGTTTATTCATCTTACACTTTCCACATTGCTGTTCTTCATCAAAGGAAGTCAGGTCTGGAACTCAAGCAGGTCCGGAAGCAGGAGCTGATGCAGAGGCCATGGAGGGATGTTACTGGCTTGCTTCCCCTGGCTTGCTCAGCCTGCTCTCTCATAGAGCCCAAGACCACCAGCCCAGAGATGGCACCACCCACAATGGGCCCTCTTCCCCTTGATTACTAATTGAGAAAATGTCCCACAGGTGGATCTCATGGAGGCACTTCCCCAACTGAAGTTCCTTTCTCTGTGATAACTGCAGCCTGTGTCAAGTTGACACACAAAACCAGCCAGTACACCATCCAAGTTACCATTTCAGGGCTCTTGCAGTCGAAGTGGAAAACTAGACCAGGTAGCCCCAGCCTAACCAAGTCACTCTTGTTCATTTCTTTGGGCTGCACGGGCTAGACCCTGGGAATGTGGTAAGGATGGATTTAGCAAGGATGTTATTGAATGACTGGGCTTCTGTCCTGTGAGGTGATGGGCATGGAAGACAAGATGGATACAACAGACAGTAAAAGAACAGACTTTAATCCTCAGGCGAGGAAGCAGGAGGGGCCCCTAAATGGGTGATCTTGGAGCTGGTTAACTGGAGAGCATCTTGCTGCACAGGGAATGACCCAGGGAAACCCCACAGAAGATGCAAAGATGCTAAGGGAAGAACCGGTTTGGCGGGACGAAATCATGATAATTTGGAAAGAGGAACCACTAGACTCCAGGGTGGCTGCAGCCTCTCGCCAGCTGAGAGTTGCGAACCCACATTTGCCTCTCCCCCTTCCTGGGCTAAAAGCCTACAGATTTCTAGGAATCCCAAATTCCTTATATGGCAAAAGGAAATGTCCTAACTGGTTCGTGCTACTTTAGAGGCTACTGGTTTAATCTTACCCAACTATAATTGCATCTGTGGCTCATTCAGAGCCAGTCTATAATCTCAATTTTTGAAAAAGGAAATAGAAATAGAAGAAGAGAGAATCCCTTGGAAACCTATTAACAGTGGAATTCCAGGGCTGTAGGGATGGCTCAGCGGTTAAGAGCACTGACTGCTCTTCCAGAGGGAACATTCCACATTTTAAGTACAACCTGCTGCTTCTGCCCCACACCCTAGGCTCGTGGCCATCTCATGACACAAAGTACATTCGTTCTGATTTTAAAAGCCCCCATCATCTTTGACAGTTTAAACTTGTTTTAAAAAACCCAAATGCCTTCAGAGCTCGAGACAATATCTTCTTAACTGTGATCCCCCTCTGGAAAACAAAAATATAGATTACATACTTTCAACATGCAAGGCATGAAGGAAACCTTTCTACTCCAAAGGGAGGAATGAAGGTGTAGCAAGGGAAGCTTGGACTGCAGCTCACATCGGGTACCTGGAGCTTAGGATGGCCCCTTCTGGCCTCTGAGAGACGTCTAGGTACCCTGAACTCTCAGCTCTGCTGCCTATAGTACACACAGCTTCTCTCTTGAGATACTAAACTATAGGATTAGAGTCATACTCCTATAGCCCAACACAGGAAAAATAATTACGGAGCTCTCTCCCCATCCAAGACCAGTGTGGTCTATGTAGCGAATTCCTGGCCAGCTGGGCTCTCAAAAACAAAAGCAAACAATGCAAAGTTCGCTCAGTTGTGCCTTTCCTGAGCACCTCTATTTTCAGTTAGCATCAACTCTGCTTCATGCTGGCTTTTCTCGAAATTATTCTCTGTGACAAAACCAGCAATCTGGTTTGAGTTACTAACAGATTGACAGAGCTTTGTTTGTTTGTTTGTTTTTGTTTTGGTTTTTGGTTTTTGTTTTTTCGAGACAGGGTTTCTCTGTGTAGTCCTGGCTGTCCTGGAACTCACTCTGTAGACCAGGCTGGCCTTGAACTCAGAAATCCACCCGACTCTGCCTCCCAAGTGCCGGGATTACAGGCGTGTGCCACCACGCCCGGCTCTTAATGGAGCTTTTTAAACAACCTCAAGGATAAGGTAGAGTTGCACCTTTGCTGCGCCCCGGCAGCACAGCCTAATGCAGTGGAAGGAAGAATTGTAGACTCTTCAAGCTGATAACAAACAAACAAAAAAAATTAGACAAAGAAAATATTGACCTGACTGGATGACATTGTGAATATTTGACTATTTTGGTCTATAGAAATTTGCATTTTCACACAAGGACTTGAATGAAAAGATAAACCATGAAGTAAAGCACAGCAAAGGAAGAATAAATGTGAAATGACTGGAGTTAAACATCCCTCTCAGAAGCTAGGCATGGTGGCACACCTTTAATCCCAGCCCTTGGAGACAGAGGCAGGTGAATCTGTGAATTTGAGGGTAGCCTGGTCTAAAGTTAGGGTTTCATAAAGAGATCATATCTCAAAACAACCACAATGAAAATAAAAGAAAAAAAAAAGAGGATTGTGGTGAGAATTCTGAAATTTTGATTTCTTTTAAAACTCAGAAAAATAAGAATGTGTTTTTGTTTTAATCCCACGTGTGGGGATGCGGGCTGCTTTGGACGGCCCACAGCAGCTGACTGTGATTTGCCTCGTGCTCTAGCAGAGGCATGGTTTTGCCAGCTGCAGATAGTGTCTGCAATTTTGTGGTATTTGGAACTCTAGGAACTTTTCAGAGGGTATATAAATGCTAAGGAATGGATATCTTTTTTTTTTTTTTTTCCGAGACAAGGTTTCTCTGTATAGCCCTGGCTTCCTGGAACTCACTCTGTAGACCAGGCTGGCCTCGAACTCAGAAATCCGCCTGCCTCTGCCTCCCAAGTGCTGGGATTAAAGGCGTGCGCCACCACCACCTGGCTGGATATCTTTTTCAAGAGGCTAGCAAAAGCCCAGGGGTCTTTAGGTGATGTGGTAAGGGTTGCCATTGGACTAATGAATGTAGATCTAGAAAAGATATTAGAGGTAATTTCAAGCTATAGTTACAATCAGGAAACAGCCTTTGGAACCTAGTTCAAGGCCCTGAAGCAAAAATTATGAGCTGTTTCGGCCCAGGAGTAACATGCAGACTGAAAAGCGTCAATACTAGGCAAGAAGAGTCACCAAGTTATAGAAAAAAATGTGTGGAATTTAATCAGCCTGTGTATTCTATGGCTGTGTTAACATTAGAGAGAGTGGAAAACAGCAAAAGTTTTGCATTGGTTATGTGAATTTGTTTATATTTCCACAGAAAATGAAAAGCTGTGGACACCAACAAAACTTATAAAGATTAGAACTGAACAAGAAAGGTCTCTGGAAGACGTTGGCCAGTGACCTGAACAGTGTTTCTTTTATTAAAAATGTCTCTCTTTATAATTTCTCATTACACCCAACATAGTCAATGGCATAATACAGAAAGGGAGAAATGTAGTGAGAATTCTGGTTAACTATCCTCTGTCCTGAAGGTAGCCTCTAATCTCCCAGTCCTCTCTTTCCTGAAGTGGTCATTGTAATCCTAAACTCTCTTGTCCTAGATAAAGATCAACCATTTTAAAAGTTAATATGTGTGGAATCACACAGGATGCTGTTTTGAAATTATTCTTTGAAAGTCTCATATGTGTATACGACATATCTTGGTTATATCCATCTCCCCTCTCCCTAGCCACACCTCCCAACTCCATGTCTTTTAAAAAACATTTACTTTATTACTTGAAAAGGGTGGGCTGGAAACATAGCTCAGTGGTTAAGAGCACTGACTGCTCTTCCAGAGGTCCTGAGTTTGAATCCCAGCAACCACATGTTGCCTCACAACCATCTGTAATGAGATCTGATGCTCTCTTCTCTTCTGGTGTGTACTTACATAAATAAATCTTTATTTATATATATATATATATATATATATATATATATATATATATAAAGAACGGAGTGGGGGATGAGGGAGAGAGGGGGTGAGGGAGAGAGAGGCTTTGGTATCCGTGGAGGCATAAAATCCCCTAGGGCAGGAACTACAGACAGTTGTAAACACAGGGTGTGGTGATGGGAACTGATATTGCAGTGAATATTATTTGGGGTTTCTACCCCATCTTAGATCACTTGGCTCCCAAATAAAAGACACAAAACCTTTATATTTACACAAGACTCATTGCACTAGAGCTGGGTAGATAGCAAGCCTCTCTAGTTTGTCGGCTTCCCTGTCAGTAACTCTGAGATATCGCTCACTGTGTTCCGCCCAGGCTGCTCCTACTCCACCAGGCCAGCCCTCATGGCCACGTGCTCACACTCTACCTCCCCATAGCCTTTCTCTTTCTCCTCTCTCATGATCTCTTCCCAGACCCCTAAGCCCGGGTACCAGAGCCCCGTCTGCCTCTCTCCTGCCCAGCTACAGGCTGCTGGCATCCTTATTAACCAACAGTTTTAAATTAAGGAGCAAGGTTTGAACAACAAAAGCTGGCCTATTAGACCTTGGGGTACCGAAGTTAGCCTTACCGTTCATACACAGCGACGGACCAAAGCTCAACAAACTATGCTGGACCCCTCTGCAGGAGCAGTGCGAGCTGGTAGCTGCTTACAACATCTCTCCAGCTCGTAGTCTTCCTCGTGCTTCCAGCATGCACAAGAGTGTGAGGACGTCCAGGGAGCCATGGGCAGCCGACCAGCAGCCACACCCACAAAGAAAGGCGGCTTTTCCCTCTTCACCTCTTCCTTTTCTTAACGAGCTGGGGAGTGGTGTAGCCCAGGCTGCTCCCAAACTCGGACTCATGTGACCCTTCCCTCCCAAGTACCTGGGACCATGGGCGTGGACCACAATGCCCAGCACATCCAGGTTAAATTTTGTTTTCACATTCATGCATTTATTGTCAGTCCGTGTGTGGACACACAAATAGAGGTCAGAGGGCAAACTTTGGGAGTCAGCTCTGTCCTTCCACCACGTGGGCTTGGGGACCAAACTCAGGCCATCGGGCTTGTCCTCGAGCGACTCCACTTACAGAGCTGTCTTCCCGGCCCCACATCCAGCTTTTTAAATTCTACGTTCTATCTTCCAATCTTATTGCTATTTTTCTCTTTTGTACGTATAGGTTTTTCTTTTAGTTACTATGTATTCCATCACAGGACTATAACACAAACTGTTATATATAACTATTTGCCTGTTAGTGGGCATCGAGGTTGATTTTGACTTTTGGCTGTTGGTGAATACGGCCACCACAGATGTTCTCTTACGCGTCTTTGTTTACACATCACTTGTTGCCACGGAATAAGATCCGGTTCCTTAGCGCTTTTCCACCACCATCCCTAAGATTGCTTCTGAATCTGTGTTTGTGGTTTCAGTATCGCAAGGCGACGCCACCCTTTCCACATATTACATCAGTATCCGAATCCCAGCGTAGGTGGACACTGGCCACACCTGGCCCTTTCTTATCGGGTTGGAAACACCCTCCCAGCGCCTCCCAGAGATATGCACTTGATCTCACTGGCCAGACTCAGGTGACCATTGGCTGTGCTTCGATGCAGGGAGGCCAGCGAGTCAGGGAATGGCTTCAGGGTGGATCTGTGACTTGAGAGAGGATATTTTTGCTATTCTGTACTAATTCTGGGTTTGTTAATGTAAGAGAGAGAGAACCCACAGAACCTTTCTACAAGAAAAGGTGTTCAAAGTTAACAAAAGACCAGGAATGCAAACAAAGTACCAAATGACATAGCAAGGTTGCAGAGATAGCTTAGCAGATAAGGCGCTTGCCTTCAAAGCACAAGGGCCTGAGTTCAATTCCCAGAACACTTGTAAACTTCAGGGCAGGGTGGAACCCATGTAATCCCAGTGCTTGAGGCAGAGATGGGAAGATTTTGGGGGCTTTCTGATCAGCCAGTCTATCCTGATGGGTGAACTCTAGACCAACAGGAGGGCCTGCCTAAAAAAAACACAAAGTTAGCCGGGCGTGGTGGCGCACGCCTGTAATCCCAGCACTTGGGAGGCAGAGGCAGGCAGATTTCTGAGTTCGAGGCCAGCCTGGTCTACAGAGTGAGTTCTAGGACAGCCAGGACTACACAGAGAAACCCTGTCTCGAAAAACCAAAAAACAAACAAACAAACAAACAAAACAAAAAAAACCAAAAAAACAAAAACAAACAAAAAAAAAACCCCCACAAAGTTGGGGCTGGAGCAACAGCCCAGTGGTTAAGAACTGCCTGCCCCAGCAGACAAACCTGGGCTTTATGCCCAGCGCCCACTTAGTGTGCTTCTCTACTATCTAACTGCAGCTCTGGGGATCTGAAACCTCCTTGGGTATCTGAACACAGTTGCGTGTACAACACGGTAGATGGTCCCTGGAGACGAGCACTGGACACCGATCTCTGGCTTCCACACATGGAGGCACACTTGTACCTGCACATACACAAACATGCACACGCATACATGTATGCACAAGAGATTGATAAGCAACGAATAATAATTTTTTTAATGTGATAATGAGTGGCTATCAGCCTTTCGGCTAAGACCACGAGTAGAAATGTAACGAGCCAGGCCAAAGCTTGAGTCCAGCGGCTGCAGACATTACCTGAAACAAACAGAAAATGCAAACCAACGGAAAGGCTGCAGAGAGAGGTAAAAGATCATTTGCCGGCAGGCGTGAGGGAAGATGAGAATGTAGAACCCAGGAATGAGGGACAGTGAAATTGTCCCAGGTGACGCCGTCACAATCAATACCTGTCATTATACTAATCTGCCAAACGCATAGACTATGTAGCTGTGGCCTGAGTGTTTCTCCACACAAATTCCTATGTTGAAACCTAATTACCTGCGTGACAGTATTTGGAGGTAGGGACTTTGGAGGTAATTAGGTCATGAGAACTCCTCTTCATGCGCACGAGCGGTGCTTTTGTACATGAGGTCCAGTGGGCTGCTTCAAACAGCAGGGACGGAGCAAATCGTCATCTATGATGGGAAATGGGCCCTGCTTAGACCCCCTCCAGGACCTTAACTTCGGCCTTCTTGGCCTTCTGAACTGGGAGGAATCCTAATTTGTTTTACTTTTAAAGCTGCTCTGCCCACAAGCTTTAGCAGCCTGAATAGGCACAGTTAATGAACAACACGAAGTGAGTCCCATGAAAGCCACGGACCTGGTTGGTATTGTCAGGATTGCTTCATTCACTGTGTCTGGTATTGACGGTGGGTATGGGCGCGGGGGTGGGGGTTGGGCGGTGGAGGTGGGGGAGGCCGTATGGAAACTCTGTAATATTTGTTTTGTTTTTGAAAGAGTCTCAAACTCGCCACATCCCCAAGGCTGTCCTGGAATTCAAGCTCTTCCTCCTTCCCCTTCGCAAGCTGACTACCAGCATGCACTGCTGCACTGGCTGAGAACTCTTATGTCATCCATTTTGCTGTAGCCTTAAAGTTTCTTGGGGCTGGAGACATGGATCAGCAGCTAAGAGTGTGCAAGTGTCCCGTGCAAGCATAGGATTGGGGTTCCGATCCTGGTGCCCATGAAAGACTCCAATGCACACCTGTAACCAGAACATCGAGGGCAGCAGAGACAGGGGGATCTCGGGGGGCTTCTTGGCTACCAGTCTAGCCTAGCTGGTGAGCCACTGCACCTGCCCAACCCAAAAGAATATACATTTCACTTTGAGTTGAGTGTCGGGTATAAACCTGAAATCTCAGCAGGGCGGTGGTGGCGCACGCCTGTAATCCCAGCACTCTGGGAGGCAGAGGCAGGCGGATTTCTGAGTTCAAGGCCAGCCTGGTCTACAGAGTGAGTTCCAGGACAGCCAGGGCTATACAGAGAAACCCTGTCTCGAAAAACCAAATCAAAAAAAAAAAAAAAAACCTGAAATCTTAGCTAAAAAGGTGAGCTCCAGGTTCAGCGAGCCACCCTGCTTCACAGGAAGAAGGCTGAGAACTATGTAGACTCCTTTGGCCTTCCTGAGAGCGCAGGCGTGTGTGTGCTCTTAGACGTCATGAGCAGTTTCTTAGAACTAACAGTCGAGGCTATGCGGACAAACAAACAACAAGAACCCAACCAGCCAAGCCAGGCCTGGTGGCGCCTGCCTGTGATGTCAGCACTCAAGAGACAGACCGTGCAGATCTCTGTGAGTACCAGGACAGTCAGAGCTACATAGTGAGGTCATGGCTAAGGAAGGAACGTGCCCTGGCCTGCGCGGGTTTGAACAGGGCACCCTAGAGAGAAGGGCAGAGAAACAGGGACGGGAGACGTGAAGAAGAAGGCCAAGACCAACTTTGTTCAAGGCCCAAAACTGTATTTCCTCAGGGACCTTACACAGGCAGGGGAAGAAGCAGAGCGAGTGGGATTTTCCACGTAGCCCGGGCATTCTGCCAAGGTGAATCTCTGGCAGCTGTAAGATGTTTTCTTCTTCTGGGAGGGCACAGTGACCATTGACCAATCTCTCCAAGGTCTGTAGCTGAGGAGAAGTCAAAACCTAAATGAACTCTCAACATAAAGTAAGGTCAGTTTGGCTCCCGGCAGGAATGGAGGAAGGGAGGAAGGAAGGAAGGAAGGAAGGAAGGAAGGAAGGAAGGAAGGAAGGAAGGAAACAAGACCAAGAGTGTGGTGGGGAGCTGGAGGGATGGCACATGGTTGCAAGCCCTGGCTGTTCTCGCAGAACCTGGGTTTGGTTCCCAGCACCCACATGGCAGTTCACAGCCATGTGTAACTCCACTCCCAGGATATATATGTCCTCTTTGTGTCATGCGTAGACATACATGCAGGAAAAACACACATACGTATAAAATATAAAAGTAATAAAAATACACAGCAGATGGCTCCGGGGTAAAGAGCGCTGGCTGCTCTCCAGGAGAACGTGACTTTGGTTCTCATCACCCTGGCAGCCCTCGAACGCCAGGAACTCCAGCTCCAGAGGACCTCACCCCCTCTTTTGACCTCTGAGAGCACACACCGACACGGCTTATACTCACATAGTTACATATAAAGAAATAAAGATAAATCTTGCTGTCCTGGAACTCACTCTGTAGACCAGGTTGGCCTCGAACTCAGAAATCCGCCTGCCTCTGCCTCCCAAGTGCTGGGATTACAGGCGTGCGCCACCACCGCCCTGCTGATAAAGATAAATCTTAACAGCAAGAGTAATGATGAGAAGTCACTCAATAAGTCAACAGCCAACAAGCAAACATTTAGGAGTCACAGCAACATGGCAACAGTGGCTGGGCCTTTAATCCCAGAGCTGGCGGAGGCAGAGAGGCAGGAGGCAGAGGGATCTCTAGGAGTTTGAGGCCAGCCTGGTCTACATATTGTATTCCAGGACTACATAGAGAAACCCTGTCTAAGAAAGAAAGAAAAGAAAGAAAGGAAGGAAGGAAGGAAGGAAGGAAGGAAGGAAGGAAGGAAGGAAAAAAGAAAAGAAAAGAAAAACAAAAAGAAAAGAGAGATTCCTACTAACTCTTGTATTACAGGACGTGAGGAAGTGGATGCTGGACAGGGGTGAAATAGCCTACAGCAATTCCATGTATTCAAGTTAAAATTAATAAAGCCCTTGAGGCTGGGGAGATGTCTCCAAGGCTAAGAGCATATAGTGTTCTTGCAGAAGACTGGAGTTCTGTGTCCAGAACCAATGTCACACGGCCCTCACTGCCTGAAATAAGGATCTGAAACCTCTGACCTCCACAAGCATCACACATATGTGTACATACACGCACACACACACACACACACACACACACACACATACTCATAATAAAAAAAAAATCTCAGCACTTGGCAAGCAGAGGCAGGCAGACCTCTGTGAATTTAAGGCCAGCCAGAGCTTCATAGTGAGTTCCAGGCCAGCCCAGGCTACATACTGAGAGACTGTCTCAAAAATAAATAAGTATATAATCCATACAGCCCTGTGTGAAGAGGATTTTAAGTCTTCAGGCCAGCCTGGACTACTTAGCGAGAATTTATATCAGTAAACCAAAACAGAAAAATCAAATATGCATCGTTGGGCCTCATCTTGGGGTTCACATTTCCCAAAATGAAATCCCTGAAGGTGGTGGAGGCAGGAGAATGGGGAATTCAATGTCATCCTTGGGTACATAGTAAATCCAAGACTAGCCTGGGCTATGTGAGACCCTGACTCAGGAGAAACAAGATGGAGAAGAGCAGGAGGAAGAAGAAGAGGGAGAGGAGGAAGAAGAGGAGGAGAGGAAGGAGAGGGAGGAGGAGAGGGAGGAGAAGGAGGAGGACAGGGAGGAGGAAGAGAGAGGAGGAGGAAGGAGAGGAATTCATAAAAGCACCTAGAAGTGGATTACATGTCCAGAGCATTTACCCTTCTATAATGTATAGTGAGAGCTTCTGAAATGACAGGCATCCACAGGAACATTGCTGAAGACAACTTGAAACCTCCGTATTGTTGTAGTAACTGTGTCGTGATAAGTTATCCCGATACAGTTCTTCAAACAGCTTTTGCGGGTTTACTGCTTTGCTAATTTTATGTGCATGAGTGTTTTGTTCCCATGTATCTGTGAATCTCATATGGGCTGGCGGCTTCAGACTTTAAGACTAGGTGGGATCCCTTGAATGGGAGTCGCAGATGGTTGTGAGCCATCTTACAGGTGCTGGGAATTGAACCCAGGTCCTCCGAAAGATGAGCCAGTGCTCTTAAACACAGAGCTATCTTTCCAACATCAGTACTTAATTTTTTAAATTTGCTTTAAATTAGGCTTATTTCACATGTGCGTGTGCATACATGTGTATATATGTTGGCATGGCCAACATACATGTGGAGGCCAGTGTACAGCTCACCAGAGTTAGTTCTCTTTTCCACCAATCAGGACCTGGGAAGTGCACTCCGATTTTCAGACTTGGCAGCAAGCATGCCCGACAGCTGCACCGTCTCTCTGACCCGGGTATTTATTTGTTTGTTTATTTATTTATTTATTTAGAGACATGGTTTCATTTATGTTTGTGAGCCTCTCCTTTTGCAGCGAAGAATGAACTTAACCTCCCACCTCCCATCTCTACCTCTAGGGTGCTAGTATTAAAAGCATTTCTCAGCCTGGCGGTGGTGGCGCACACCTGTAATCCCAGCACTTGGGAGGCAGAGGCAGGCGGATCTCTGAGTTCGAGGCAGCCTGGTCTACAGAGTGAGTTCCAGGACAGCCAGAGCTACAAAGAGAAACCCTGACTCAAAAAATCAAAAAAAAAAAAAAAAACCCAACCAACCAAACAAAAAACAAACAAACAAACAAAAACATTTCTCAGCAACATAGTTTATGGGGTGCTGGAGATCAAACCTAGAGTTTTGTGAATGCTAGGCAAGCCCTTTGTCAAAGCAGCCCAAGACAAAGCTGCAATCTGAACTGGGTGTGGCCACAAATCTCAGCAGATGCAGAGACAGGAGAGCCAGAAGTTTGAATGCAACGTCAGTTACATACAGAGTTTGAGGCTAACAAGACACTTAGAAAAAAAACATGATAAGGTCACTGGTGGCATCATGGTAGGGGTGCAAGACATTACACGTGGCCTCCAGGCAGGGCAACGAATATCATCAGGGCCCTGGAGACGGACGGATAGCAGATACTGCAGAAGATGCTCCTTTAGAGTCTGGTGAGATCAAATCTGGTTTCTGGGCTTGTATGTTAAGCTGCTGCTTCTGCCCTCCTCTGGCAGCTGGGGACTTAGGAAGCCCCTCTCTTTGCTAGTATCTGAGCCAGGAAGCAGGTAATGTTAACTTGGGACCGGACATTTGTCAGAATCCCCTTCCCTCAGTCCCCAGGGTTTAAAGTCTGCCCTGGGACCCTGGGACCCTGGGACCCTGGGACCCTGGGACCCTGGGACCCTGGGATCCTGGGACCTGGTATTAAACAGATAACTCAAGGCTAGAAACATGATGTTCTCATTGAGATTGGAAGTGGTATTCACATCTCCTGTGACACCATCCCTACCCACAGCTACAGATCATGGGGCATTCAGGAAGGCAGCTAGCTCCTGCAAACCATTGCTAGGATATTCTCCCAGAACAAAATACAGGAAAATTACCAAGAAAACGCTTCCACAGGGCCAGTGTGGAGGCGGTTCCCAGCACATCCTGGACATGTACACTTTGTCCCCAGTGCTTCGAGGCAGCACACGGCCCTGAGGGGCCAGCTGAAAGATTCTCATTGTGCTGGATGGCTGCCCAGTCAGTGAGCCCCAGTGCCCCGGCCAATGCCCAGTCCCCCCCCACACACACACCCACTGCCCAGTGAGTCCCAGTCCCACCCACACACCCAATGCGCCCCTGCCTTCACACTGTGTGCCAAGGTCTTTGTGAGTTGTTTCTTTTTTTTTTTTAAATACATTTTAAGGTTTTAAATTTTGTATAGGGATGGGATGGATGGGAGAGGTACATGACCTAATGACAGCACACACACACACACACACACACACACACACACGGCGGGGTGGGGGAGTGAAGGTCCTACAATTTGCAGGAATAGATTCTTGCAGAGAACTGAATTCAGCTCACTAGGTTTGACAGCCTTTACTGCTTGAGCTGTCTTGCCGGCCCTGAGCCTGGCCTTCTATGTAAGGTTTAGCAAAACTAGCTTGTTTGGTTAGCTGTTAGAAGGCCCACTCTGGCCGGGCAGCGGTGGCAGCGCACGCCTTTAATCACAGCACTTGGGAGGCAGAGGCAGGCGGATTTCTGAGTTTGTGGCCAGCGTGGTCTACAGAGTGAGTTCCAGGGCTACACAGAGAAACCCTGTCTCAAAAAAAAAAAAAAAAAAAAAAAAAAAGCCCACTCTGTATCAGGGATTGGGGGATGGTTTTGCTATGATCCAGAACATTCCAGTCTTGAACAGAGCACAAGAGAGTAAACGTACCAGACCCTGGACCCTGATCTTTACTAAAGTCCCTAGCTGAGAAGGCGAGGGTCTTCAGGCAAAGCTAGAGCAGAATGGATGGATGACCTCCGGTAAATACGCTGTTTCCCCGAGGGACAATCTGAGGTCAGACCAGAATTCCCATTGGTCCTCTGGGCAGCCTCCACCAGGAGCTGTCACCGTCTTGAGTCCCAGTCTTGGGACGGTGACCTAAACAGCAACGTCTGAGGGACGCATTTTCCCACTGTGCCCTGCCTGAGGCTGTGGTTGCCCGGGAAACTGCCTCTCATTTGGGATTTGGGCTGAGATTCGGAGGTTGATGGGGACTGGGAGCTTGGATGAGGTTTACTTTCTCTCCTGGGATTGGCTGCAGTTCTAGGCCAGGAGCCGAGAGCCCAAGGGAGTCGGGGATAGCCTGCCCCCTGCTGACCGACGTGGAGAACTGCAGAGCTGCTGCTCAAGGTCACACAAAATGGATACCGGCAAGAAAACTTGATTCTTGGCCATCTGTCTCAACAGAACGCAACCTAAGCCAGAAGTGCATCTCCGGCCAACCTTTGTTGTGTTTCAAGTGACATGAAATGAGGACGAGAATTTCCGAGGAGTCTGTGTCTCTCACCAGTCCAGCCTTCTCTTTTGTGTCTCCTGGGAGGCATCAGGAGGGAGGAGGAGGAGGCGCTGTGTACCTAAGTGTTTAAACCACTTGTTTAAGAGGCAAGAGGCCTGCGATGGTGCCACGCCTCACAGCCCAGAGGCAGGGGCAGATCTCTGAGTTCCAGGCCAGCCTGCTCTACAGAGTAAATTTCAGAACAACCAGGGCTACACACACACACACACACACACACACACACACCGTCTTGAAAAAAAGCCAAAACCTTAAAAAAGAGAGAGAGAGAGAGAGAGAGAGAGAGAGTTTCATAGCCTAAAAAAGTAGACACCTTAAAGTGGAAGGCCATGGCTGCTGTCCTCAGGAGTCCAAAAATATAAGCACGGAACTTCATCAGCACTGGTGAAAAGATCTAGAACCCCCTGGTGGACCACAGTACTATGTTGTTGGAATCCCTTGGCTTAAAGGACATTCACAATTGGTCCTCAGGATTTGTCCAATAAGCAATGAACTACATCACATCTAATACATGACATTTCAATTCACAACTTGGGTGATTTTCATCCAAATTCATGATTAAATATTCCTTATGTTCCTAACACTCTTATCCAAATTTTCAAAACCAGTAAGGAAACAGTGTGTGCCATTTGCCTTTAGAGACAACAGATAAAGCAAAACTTAACATTTACTAATGCAGGAAATGGCTCATGCCTGGATCCCAGGAGGTTGAGGCAGGATTGCTACAAGTTTAGGCCCAGCACGAACTACAGCCTAAGGCCCCTTCTCAGAAAGCAAGCAAGCAAACAAACAAACCAAAAAAACCCAACTCCAAAGGCCCAAATTTACACTTTTCATGTTGCCCCTATTTCCTTCTAATTTTATTGGGTTTTTGTTTGTTTGTTTGGTTGGTTGGTTGGTTGGTTTTGGTTTTGGTTTTTCAAGAAAAAGTTTCTCTGTGTAGCCCTGGCTGTCCTGGAACTCATTGTAGACAAGGTTGACCTAGAACTCAGAAATCTGCCTGCCTCTGCCTCCCAAGTACTGTGATTAAAGGCGTGCGCCACCACCGCCTGGCACTAATTTTATTGTTATAAAACTAAGTAACTCATTAAAATCACTGAGATAGTCAAATTTAACAGGATAAATGTTTAGCCTCTCGGTTCGACATACCCCAAAAGCAGTCTTCATGCAATTTGCCCTCCTCAGGACTAAGACCTTGGACATGATACTGAGACACAGATACCACCACCCCAAACACAAAAAAGAAAACATTCAAATTTTAAAGCCTTGAGATATGGCCAGTTTGGCTTTTAGAGGATCAGCTATCAGTTTCTGGGGACTTGGTAGTGTCCCTGTCACTTGGCACATTTACGTAGCCAGGCAGCTTTACCTAGTGAAGGTAACCTCCAGTGAGCTTCCTTTGATCTCTGGGAAAGATAGCCAAGCACAGCAGGCTCGCCATGCTTACCAGTCTAGCTACAGCAATACAAAGAAGCGATATCCCGACAGAGAGGAAATGGTTTCTATCACTGGTATCCTCTGGGAAGGGGTACGATAGGTACCCTTAATCTTATCTACAGCAATCTACCATGTAGTTACAGTTTATTTGTGTCCACTTAGCTGGGTTATGGAATATTTGGTCAACCATTATCATGGGTGTTACGATTTGGATGAGAGTAGCATTTTACTTGTAAACTGAATAAGTCACTTTGGCCTGCCTAATGTGGTTAGGCTTTATCTGACCAGCTGTTTGAAGGCCAGTAAGACAGGGCCAGGCTAGGGACACAGCCCAAAGGTTTCTAACATGCGCAAGGCCCTGGCTTTGCTTCCTTAGGTGGGAGGGAATTTTCCTTCTGACCTTTGACCTGGCCCGTGCCCTGTCTCCTTCTGTCAGTCTCACACTGAGGCAATTGCATCCACAGCTCTTGGCCCGCTAACCTTTAAAGAGCAGCGGTACTGGCTGTCCTGGTTCTCAGGTCTCTGAACTGAGACCAGAACTAAACCACATGTCCCTCTGGGTCTCCAGCTTGCTGATTCAGCCTGCCTCAATCTTCAGGATTGCCTCACACCTCAGAACCCTTCTCTCCTTACCCGCCCACCCCACACTGACTGCTTCTCTGTGGAACCTAAGTACTACAAACGTCGAGGACCTCTCCCTGATTTTCAAGGGTCCTATCAATCCCAATAATGTATTTGCCAGGTAAGTGCTAAGATGGCCTGGGACTCTTACAAGAGACCACAAATATACAACACAAGACACACCAGGAAAGCCAGACATGATTTGTCAGCCTTTATTAGTCAAGAGTGAAGCCGGGCCCTAGAGTTTCCTTTAAAAAATAAACAAAAAAACAACCCAACCTTGTTTATAATAAACTATGATTAATTTTTAGTGACTTTTAATTATATGCTCAAGACTACAGATCAAGAATTGTTTGCTTTCCAATCATATATTCTTTTGAGATTAAAATACAAGTGTAAAACAGGTTAAAATAAGATTCACCCCAATGATGTAAAAAATAATTCCAATTGAGAGACATTTCAAACATCATGTATAGAACTCAGGACCAAAAGATGACTTAGAATCTTTTTACCTTTGAGGTAGCACAATAATGCTTAATTGGATTTTTTTAAAAAAATTATTATTACAATGAGTTAAAAACAAAACAACAAAAAAACCGAGGAATCTAATCTTTGCTCAAGGTGGGCTAAATGGTCTTCTGCAAATCCCCCATGAGGTGAGCGACAATTTTCATTTTTTTTTTTATAAAGATAGCCCTGCAGAGTGTAATAGGAAACCCAGGGGAGGCTGCCCCCCATAAATAGACATTAGAATCACGGAGGAACGTCAGCAGTCAAGACAGGAGAGACAAGAGGTAATTGTAGTGAAAGATCAAAAACTACCCAGATCTTGGTGAGATTGGTTTACAAGTGCATTATCAAAAACAAAAATTTCAATATCAACTGACTTGAGAAAGATAAAAGATGACATTCATGGGTCCTTTTCTTTCTCTGTGCAAAATGCTTTCAACTTTTTAAAATGAAGACTGTGACACTCCACAAAACGCTGAGTGCACAGGTGCCTGGGCACCAGCAGCCCCACCACCTCCACCTCGAGCGAGCAGAGAGCCTGGCTGGATGAGTGGAGCCTCTGGCCTGGAACCTTGGTTTTTCTTGTTTTGTTTTTGTTTTTGTTTTTGCCACTTTGCTGCTGAACTTGCTTACTAAACTGTTCAAAGAAAAGCTCAATGCTGACTTCTGAGACTCTACGCCAGGAACATCTAATTCTTTAAGACTATGAGCCCAGAGGATGGGAACAGAGCCTGCCCTGCAGAGAATTCAGTGGAGAGCAGAAGTGAGTGGGCTAAGGAAGGGCGGGAGGGAATACTGCGGTGGGAGCTCAAGGCTCCAAGGAACATTCTCTGTTATTCCAAGTCAACAGCAAAGCCAGGGACAAAGGAGGGGAGTCCGAACCCTCAGAAGAGAGGAGCGAGCTAAGGAATCTTTTTGATACTCCTCCCGGGGAGGCCCAGGGAAGCCCAGAGGCTGCTGTAGGAGCTGCCTGCCACCGTGGGAACACTGCAACCTTGAGAAGAACCTGGTCTGTCACCGCTGATTCTCTAAGCTGCAGAGAGACCTGGAACACTGTCAGGGCCTGGCGCTTGGTGACAGACAACTTTCATCACCACCCAAGCGCCCGCAGACTAGGGGTACCTCTCCCATGCCCCCGTCACACAGTAACCCGACACAGGGCCACACTGCAGTGAAGACTCAATCAGTAGCTACAGCAGAACTTGGACTTGATGCCTTCTCTGTAAAAGAACAGCCATCAGTGAGGCAGGAAGGGTGCCTAGCTGGGGAAGTGTGGGGCAGGCGAAGGCCTACCCAGCAGCCTGCAAGAGTAACTCTGGCATGAAATTCACAGCCAGCCCTAACCAACCCCAGCATGGCAGGTGGGGGAGGGATCAGTCTTTGTAAGGTCTGGGGTTGGACTTCTGGGCTGCTCCTGGAGCCCAGTGCACCTCTTATCTTTGCAAGAAATCAGGTATTATTCTGTCAAAGTATGAGGTCTAATTTATTGAATAAAGCAATACCATAGAGAAGGACCTTAGGAAAATTCAGGATCACTACGAGGGCTTTCCAGTGCTAGCTGCCTGCTTCAGAGTTACAACGGGCGCAGTTCCCAGGTCTGCGGCGCAGGCTCCTCAGGGGCCTGAAGAGCCCTGCTGTTACTTCACGGAACACGAGAAAAAGTGACTGCCAAAATTGTGGCAACTCACATACTTTGGACATTTCTTGGCTACAGTGACCATGGCAAAAGTCGAGACTGTTACTTAGAAAGGCCATCATAGTAATTCCTGGTTTATACATGATAACCTGTCTTCTTGTGGCTATTACAGTGCTGGAAGCAAAACCCAGAGCCTTGCACACACTACAGAAGTGCTTTGCCACTGAGCTGCACCCAGCCCCTACCCCAATGATACCAAGTTTAAAAACAAATATCGAGGGCAAATGCCTGAGTCAGGGGACAAACTCCGTGTATATGAATACATCCAAGGCAAATTCTCTAGAGACATAATTTCCTTTAAAAAAAAGAAAGCTTCTTTTTTAAGAGTTTAAAACTGATGATTACCAGCCCCGCTCGCAATACTGGAAGGAAGCGCGCTCTCTCTCTGTGCAGCACAGCTCCTGTTGGCCTCCTGCTATCAGCCAGTGGCAGGGACATGGCAGGGGTCACTCAGGGAAGCACTCAGGTCAGATGAGGTGATAACACCTCCAGACCCTGGCTCCTTGTATCAGCACCATGCTCTGACCGCCGAGCTAACCAGCCGCCCCTGGCTCCTTAGAAAGGGATAACAATTTGTTTATGTAAACAGCACAGAGGTTAAAAAAAACTTACTAAAAACAAACAAAACCCCTAACCCAGATAACCTTTCCTGGATACTACTGGCAAGAGTGCTGAATCCAAGTTCCCTGCTAACGTGAGTCTGAGAACTCAGTCTGCTCGAATGGACCTGCTGGGCCTTCGGGAGGGCCTCTTTCTGAGCCTGGACACAGCTATAGTGTGCAGCTGCCAGCCAATAGTACAGGGCCTCTGGGGCACAGAGCTCCAGTATGACTGCTACCACCTTCCACTGAGAGCAAAGCAGCAATTGTGAACACACTGTGGACTTTCTAAAAGACAAATGAGATGGAAGGCTGTACCATTTCCTCCCCCAGAAGGACCGTGGACAGTTGACTGAAGGGCAGGTACTCAACAGGTTTCTGCAGACCTTAGAACTTTCAGAAGCAACTTTAGCAGCAAGAGAGGAAGGAGGATGTTTACACTTTGGACTTTGTATCAGGCACTTAAATTGCTGGAGAGACAGGCCATTCTGAACCAAATGTGAAACCTGGGTTGGAGTAATCACGACATAAGTGGTCTAATGACGGCGTTCAGAAGCAGAGTGGAGGTGGGTGTGGGCGGAGCCTCCGTCCGTCCGTCTTTCAGTGCTGACTTTCAAGATTTCTAAATGCCCTTAACCACAGCAATGGCAGCGGCGGAGACAGCAGCAGGAACGTCTGTCGTGTCTGTTTTCTGTGTGTTCTTGTGGCTGACTGGAAGGTTTTGGTATCACACTGAGAAGACTCCCAGACTCGTCATGTCTACTGCCCGGGCTCCATCAGATCCAAGTTGGAGCCAAACATCTTCACCAGCTGTTCTTCATAATGCGAGATGTTCCTCTTCATGATGTCCATGCAGGGGCCCAGAAGCCTCTCGAACGCTTGAACATCCATGACTGCATTGTTAAGAGAAGAGGGGCGGGGGAGAATAACTTGTTTACATTAACAATTTAAGTAATCTCCTGCATGCAACCCTGCTCCTAAACACACTACTCACTCGCGTTACAGGGGTGAATTTTAGAATATTGAGCACATGCTTCTGCATAACATAGGAGCCCGGGGCGGGCACTGCCTGCCTTGTGTCTCCACAGGCCTGGCCACCTGCCTCATCACTGCTGCTTTCACGGGCCTGTGGGCCTGTTTTACTCACAGCCTGGATTCGCTGGTAGAGCTTCAGTGGCACAGCATGTGCTTAGAATGTGCAAAGTTTTAATACCCAACACCTCCCGGTGGGGGCGGGGGGGTGAGGCTGGGGCAGCGTTACCATAAGAATTCCCTTACACAAACTATCCAGACTAGATCTGAAGGAGAGTCGTTAGAATAAGTCAAGGTTGATAAGAGGAAAAACAAAATTAAAAAACCCTGTATATTAGTAATGCACAGAATTTTCTTTTGCATCTGTAAAATGTTTACTAGTGCATTTCGGCCATACATGATAATGGTTTTTATAATGGCGTCTTCATACAAGTATGATTTTTTTTCCTTTTTTTTTTTTTTTTTTTTTCGAGACAGAGTTTCTCTGTGTAGCTCCGGCTGTCCTGGAACTCACTCGGTAGACCAGGCTGGCCTCGAACTCAGAAATCCGCCTGCCTCTGCCTCCCAAGTGCTGGGATTAAAGGCGTGCGCCACCACCGCCCGGCCACAAGTATGATTTTGATCATGTTCATTCCACCCTAGCTGCTGCCCGCTCTCACTCCTACCCATCCCCCACCCCCACGCCCCCTCCTAGCTAGATCCCCGTCCTGCTCTGCTGACGGGAAGATAAGGTTTATTTAGGATTATGTCTCCTCCCCCAGCGGCCATTGGCTGCCTAAAGTTGGGGTGGGCCTTGTCAGCCCCATGCAGACTCACAGGCTCGTCCTTACCTAAGCATTTGACATCTCCAACTGCATACGCAGAAGCAGCTCTGGGTTTGTTGGTGACCAGGGCAAGCTCTCCGAAGTACTGCCCCTTATGGCAATGGGCGATCTCAACCTCCTGGTTCCCACCATTCTTGTTCGTTTTAGTCTGCAACAGATAAAGACGATGATCCTGGCTGGCTCTAAGATCACAGCCGGGACGTCCAGTTGGACACACTCAAATTCTTTTTAAAATTCAGAAAGTTCAACAAAATCACTGAGGAATTTACATTGCAGAAACTCTTAACTGTACCCTGTGAACTCAACAGATGAATCTTTGCGACCTGGTACAACAGAAGGATGGTTTTACCTAGGTCTCCACCTAGGCCCTAACACGTCAGGTAAAGGCTAAATACCCAGCGTCTTCTGTGGAGATGACATACTCCGGGAGATGTGACTCAGGCCCAGAGGAAGCCCAGCAAGGTCTTCTGCTAGTTCTTCCATTAGTCACAAGCCAAAGCACAAGCGCACAGCTTGGCTCGAGGAAGTCTTGGATGGTTCTTTGGTGACAACACTTCTTTTAAAGAACTTTGTGCACTTACACTAGAGCTGTCTCCATTCTTAGCAAGTTAACTACATCCTTCAAACTAACATGTGCGCTATGTTGTATTGCTACACTGGGTTTCTTCTTTCTTATGAATCCATCTGTTGAGTAAGGCAGTAACAACAAATTATAAGAATCAGCCTCTGTCTCTAAGAACCATGAATGTTATAAGCAGAGAGACACCCCCTGCCCCGATTGGTGAGTCTCACCTTCTGGCTCTGGCTAGCCTGGAACACACTCACATGCACATGGGTGCAGATGTCCATGAAATCCAGAAATGTGTTAGAGCCCTTGGAGCTGGAGGAGTTACAGGAATTTGTGAGCTGTCCCAGTGTGGGTGCTGGGAACCAAACCTGGGTCCCCTGGAAAGCAGAATGTGCTCCTTGACTGCTACCTTTCTAGCCTTTCAAAGGGTGTGCACTGTCTGTAGGCTTACTTACTGATTTTATGTCTGTGTGTGAGCCTGCTTGCTTGTGTGTATGCATGCGCAGGTCTCCATGGGATCCAGATGGAATGTTGGAGCCCCTGGAACTGGAGTTCAAGGTGACTGGGATCTACCTGATAGAAGTGTTGGGAACTGAACCTGGGGACTCTGTGCAAGAGGAGTGAGTGCTCTTAACCTCTGAACTATTATATCACTCCAGCCCCCCTTAGAGGATTTTATTTATTTGTTTGTTTGTTTGTTTGTTTGTTTGTTTCAAGACAGGGTTTCTCTGTATAGCCCTAGCTGTCCTGGAACTCACTCTGTAGACCAGGCTGGCCTCAAACTCAGAAATCCGCCTGCCTCTGCCTCCCAAGCACTGGGATTAAAGGCATATGCCACCACCGCCCGGCTTAGGATTTTTAAAAAAATGTTATTTTATGTATGTTTTGCCCACATGTATGTCTTTGCACCAAAAGGTGGAGGTTGGAAAAGAATGTCATGCCCCTAGAACTGGAGTCACAGACAGTTGTGAGGGGCCGCGTGCTGGGAATGAAGTCTACCCTCTGGACAGCAGCCACTGCTCTAACTGCTGATCCACCCCTCCAGCCCCTAAAGGGAATTAATTAATTAGTTAATTAGTTTATCTTTGGTTTTCCAAGACAGGGTTTCTCTGTAATCCTGGATGTCCTGGTACTTGCTATATAGATCTTGAACTCAGAGATCTGCCTTCCTCTACTTCCTGAGCTGGGACCAAAGGAGTACGCCACTACTAAAGGGAATGGGTGTTGTCGTGAAGGCGGGTATACCCGTGTGTGCCAGACCTGTTCCTGTGTGTGCAGCACATGAACACAGACATGGGTGACTGCTGTCCTCTTTATCTCTTTACCCTTTCTGAAGCAGAGCCTTTTCCTGAACCAGGGCATAAATATTACTCAGGTTGGTGGCTAACAAGCCTCAACGGTCCTTCTGTCTCTCTCTATCCATCATGGAGCTAGGACTACAGGCATTTTGGAGGTGTCTGGCTTGTTGTGTGGGTGCTAGGATCCCACAATCTGTCTTTATGCCTACAGAACTGCTCTTAACTCTTGAACATTTCTC
The DNA here is from genome assembly GCA_964023405.1 of Apodemus agrarius. NCBI lineage: Eukaryota > Metazoa > Chordata > Mammalia > Rodentia > Muridae > Apodemus > Apodemus agrarius. Next base: position 111,625,767 of record OZ030012.1, on the reverse strand, counting down.
TTGCCCCAATTCTTTCTTTAAAAACTTGTTTATGTTCTTATTTTTGTGTGTTTATGTGTTTAGGCACACACATACCACAGCACTGGTGTACTAGAGGACAATTTTTGAGAATGTTCTCTCTTTGTACTTTGTGGGTTCTGAGGATCAAACTCAGGTTGCCGGGCTTTGGAGCAATCACCTCTACCCACCAAGCCTTCTCGCTGGACTTTGTTGTTGGTGTTATTGTTCTTTAAGACACTATGTTTAAGTATGTGTATGTGGGCTTGTTCACATGGCTGCAAGTGCTCAGAGAGCCCAGAAAGGCGATCAGACTCCCTGGAGCTGCTATGTGGGTTCTGAGAAACAAAGTCCGAACCTCTGCAGGAACCCTATGCATCCCTAACTGTAGGGCCATCGCTCTAGCCCTGCCTTCTTTATTACCTTTAAATGTAAATTTAAACACTGGAGTTTACATCTTTTATCCCTTCACACTTCAGCCTTGACCTGTTAGCTCAGGAGCTGGTCTGCTGTTTCATGTGAACCAATGTACTTTCATACATGTGTATGTATGTATATATGTATGCATGTACAGGCAGGGTTTTATGGGGCAGGATCTTGCTATATCATCCAGACTATTCTTGATTTCATTGTCCTCCTGCCCCCACATCTTCTCTACCTATAGCTTAAACCTTTACTAAATAGTCCCTACTAGATTTAATAAATACATATATTTTACTATTTCAACAAATTTATATATTCAAAAAAGAAAAGGAGCCGGGTGGTGGTGGTGCACGCCTGTAATCCCAGCACTTGGGAGGCAGAGGCAGGTGGATTTCTGAGTTCAAGGCCAGCCTGGTCTACAGAGTGAGTTCCAGGACAGCCAGGGCTACACAGAGAAACCCTGTCTCGAAAACAAACAAACAAACAAAAAAACAAAAAACAAAAAAGAAAAGGAAATTTGGTTATGGTGGATTTATTGGTAAGACTAACTCCTTGAAGGCTGGGTGTGTAGCTCAGGTGCTACAATGCTTGCCTAGAAGTCAGAGCCCTCAGTTTGATCCCCAACACCAGATAAAATGGGATACAGTGGTACATGCCTATACTCATAAGCACTTGGGAAAAGAGAGAGAGAGAGAGACAGAGACAGAGACAGAGAGAGACAGAGAGACAGACAGAGAGACAGAGAGACACAGAGAAAAGACAGTATTCTTCCCAGCTACAGGTCATCAATTATAACATCTGTCTATCCATGAATACCATAGAGTACATAATGGAGACTTTCCCTCACAGTCTCAAACCACGGACCCAACCTTATATGCACCTATTACATAATGCTCCCTTATTTATTAGTATTTTCATGTTTTTCTTATTTATAGCCAAGAAACCCTCATTTCAGTAGTTATGAGAGATAAAATTGGAATAAGAGAACATGGCCTGGGTCTCCATCAGTGGCAGCTCCACACCTCACAGAGCGGCGGCTTGGTACTCTGAAGTCCAGGCCACAGCAGTGCCCAGGTAAGCCCTGGCGGGAGGACACATGCGCCTACTCACCTTGCTTCTGATCAGGATGCTCACTTCTCCAGACTCTATTATATAAAAGCTGTCGGCCTTCTCACCCTGAAAAAGAGGTCAGGTCAGAGTCACGCCCACACTGAGGACTGTGAGCGCTCGCTGTGTGGCCTCCGCTCAAGTGAGCCACACTTATGCTTCCTGAGCATAAGGACATCAACAGCATCAGGACTGACATTTCTCTTCCCCTTTACACACCCACACTCATCTCCAGGAATATGGCCAGGGCACCAGCCGCACAGCATCTCTGCTGACTGCCTGTGTTGGTGTGTGGAAACCCATTCTGGGGACCGGTAAATAAGAACACTGCAATAGTGTCAAGGCAAGGCCACAGCATGAGGTCTAGGGACAACTTTGGTCGACACACACAGTCCTCAAGGAGAGAGGGAGAGAGCCAAGCACAACGGCCTGAGGTCCAACCCTCAGAGCCTGCTCGGGGTGGAGGGGCGACTGGCGATGCACGGCTGCAATCAGCGCTGGGTGCTCGCCAGCCCGCCCGACCTCAGCAAGCTGCAGGCCGGTCAGACCCCTTGGCTGCTTTGGGTTTTGCACCCCTTCCCTACCCTCCCTCTCCCTGTAAGTTGCTCTGCATAGCCAAGGCTGGCCGTCCTGGAACTTGCTTGCAGAGCCCAGGCTAGCCTTGAATGCCTCTGTCCTCTGAGTGCTGGGATTAAAGTATGTGTCACCACACCCAGGGAGACTCTGGCTTTTTATTTATTTTTGTTCTGTGTTTTTTTTTTTTTTCTCTCTTTCTTCTTTCTTTTAAAGCATGAGCTATGAAAGTTGTCTTTGGCACCTCTCCCCCAACCCCCAGTAAGGTTGTCCTCGGCACCCCACACACACAGGAAGGCTGTCTCAGCACCCCACACACAGAGGGAGGTTGTCTCAGCACCCCCCCCACACACACACATGTACACAGGAAGGCTGTCTCAGCACACACACACCCCACACAGGAAGGTTGTCCTCTGTATCACCCCCCCCACACACAGGAAGATTGTCCTCTGCACCCCCCCCTCCATTACACAGGAAGGTTGTCCTTGGCGCGCGTGCACACACACACACACACACACACACACACACACAGGAAGGTGGTCCTCAGCACCCCCCCCCACACAAACAGAAAGGTTGTCCTTGATACCGGCCCCCACCAACACACACACACACACACACACACACACACAGGAAGGTGGTCCTCAGCACCACCCCCCACACAAACAGAAAGGTTGTCCTTGATACCCGCCCCCACCAACACACACACACACACACACACACACACACACACAGGAAGGTGGTCCTCAGCACCCCCCCCACACACAAACAGAAAGGTTGTCCTTGATACCCGCCCCCACCAACACACACACACACACACACACACACACACACACACAGGAAGGTGGTCCTCAGCACCACCCCACACACAAACAGAAAGGTTGTCCTTGATACCCGCCCCCACCAACACACACACACACACACACACACACACACACACAGGAAGGTGGTCCTCAGCACCCCCCCACACACAAACAGAAAGGTTGTCCTTGATACCCGCCCCCACCAACACACACACACACACACACACACACACACACACACACACACAGGAAGGTGGTCCTCAGCACCCCCAACACACACACAAACAGAAAGGTTGTCCTTGATACCGGCCCCCACCAACACACACACACACACACACACACACACACACACACACAGGAAGGTGGTCCTCAGCACCCCCCCACACACACAAACAGAAAGGTTGTCCTTGATACCCGCCCCCACCAACACACACACACACACACACACACACACACACACACAGGAAGGTGGTCCTCAGCACCCCCACACACACAAACAGAAAGGTTGTCCTTGATACCCGCCCCCACCAACACACACACACACACACACACACACACACACACACACAGGAAGACAGGAAGAGGCCAGCAGGATGCAGATGCCTGGCTGCAGCAGGTGCTGAACGCTGCCTTTCTAACTCTGGCTTCCGTCTTGCTTGTCTACTACTGAAGCACCTGGCTGCATAAGCCACCCAGGGATTGAAGGAATACTGCACTATGTACCCGCTCTGTGCAGGGCACTGTCCTGGGGACACAACGGGTGCTTGAGGACATAAACTACCGAGAAACGTGATGACCAGGAAACTATACAACTTTGTGGGAGGGTGGCCTGTGCTACAGGGCAAGAACAGGGACCACAGGCCCTAGACAGGCGGCAGGCAGACGGGCTACTGTGTACAACACCGCTTTGGGGAACGGTGAAACCTGAGCCACAGCTGGAAGGAAGGGAGACTCAGGTGAGCAGACTGAGGAGACGAAGCTTATGGCTTGTTCCACTTTGTCACCCTCACAGTTAACTTCTGGCTCAAACCATGAACAAGTCAATAGCAACCTTGTGCTGTCGGCTGGCTCTGCTCTGAGGCGGGCCTGGCATGCATCGTCTCTGCCAGGTTAGTCTCACGTTCATCAACCTTCCTCCCTCTGCCTCTCAAGTGCACTGCCATACACCCAGCTTGGTGTGGATTGTGTCTTCAGTGAGCATCTGCCCTGCCAAACATGAGATCTGTGTTTGACCCACCACTTCAAGCCCCAAACGAACACCATTTGAGGCTGACTTGCCTGAGTGAATCTAGTTCCAGCCTGGAATGATGGCTCATGCCTATAACAACAGCACTCAGTCAGCTGAGGCAGAAACACAGCTGTGAGGCTGAGGCTAGCCTGGGCTATGCAGCTAGATCCTGCCAAAAAACTGAAAGACTTCTGTGTTACGGTTTGGATGTAAAATGTTTCCCAAAGGCTCGTGTGTTTGAACACTTGCTCCCCATCTGGAGACACCTTCCTGGGAAGTTACTGAACCTTGGGAACATGGGGCCTAGCTCTGTCACCAGGATGGGCCTGAGAGATTTACACTTGCCCTGCTTTTCATCTGTTCCCTTTCTGATTACCAGGGACTGACTTGTTCCTGCCACCATGATGAACTGATATCCCTGTAACTGTGAGCAGAATAAGTGTTTCCTTCCTTCAGGAAGTGGCTTCAGTCAGAAAGTCACAGAGGTAAGGAAAAGAACTGACAAAACACTGCTAAGTCTGAGCAAGAAAAGAGGCACACGGGCGTGGTGGCGCACGCCTTTAATCCCAGCACTTGGGAGGCAGAGGCAGACGGATCTCTGAGTTGGAGGCCAGCCTGGTCTACAGAGTGAGTTCCAGGACAGCCAGGGCTACACAGAGAAACCCTGTCTCGAAAAACAAAAAACAAACAAACAAACAAACAAACAAACAAAATGGCACTGAAATGTCAAAGTCAGTGCAGGACCAACTCCAGGCCGATAACTTGAGATGAAACAGAGAATCTGCTAGGGACGGAGCTCACTGGCTAGCATGTCACGCAGACAGTATGTCACGCAGATAGTATGTCATGCAGACAGCATGTCATGCACTATGGTACAAATGTGTAGTAATGTGGAGAATGGGTTATACTATGCTTTAAGCAGAACAAATGTGGGTTTTTTTTTTCCATACAGTTCATTGCCTTAATAAGTTTATAATATAAATGTAAGCAAACCTTTGCTTCATAAAGTAAGCATGGGCATTTCATGGCATTGGTATTCTGTATATTCAAGGCAGAAATTGAGTTTTGCATAAACCTATAAAACAAGCACTTGCAGTTGCTCTGGAGGCCGAGCTGCAAGGTTTCCTTTACAAACAGCATGGATTCGTTGCCTCCTATTCCACATGCTCACTCTTCCTAGTGGGCACCACCACAGCGGGCACCACCACAGCGGGCACCACCACAGCGGGCACCACCACAGCGGGCACCACCACAGCGGGCACCACCACAGCGGGCACCACCACAGCGGGCACCACCACAGTGGGCACCACCACAGCGGGCACCACCACAGTGGGCACCACCACAGCGGGCACCACCACAGCGGGCACCACCACAGCGGGCACCACCACAGTGGGCATTACTTGAGTCTTATTTATCTCAGTCTTCAGCTATAAAGATGCACCTAGCAAGCAGAGCCATTCCGAGCTGGAACCTGGGGTGAACAGGATACTTCTGTCAGGGCCCTAGAGGGCTTTCTCCTCCTCTTTCACCATAAGTTTGACTAGTTCTCAAAGCGCTGATGGGGCCAGTTCTATGCATGGAACTCAAGCACACAGGCCTGGGATTTGCACAGATCTGAAACCATCCTCATCGCAGCTGGGTTCAAGGACAGACACTATACCCAACTCAACCAGACACCTTGCCCAGTGGTCTTGTCAGACCCATGGGCAGATAAGTTTATATCTTATATATAAGTTTAGTTCCTAAAACTACTTACATGTAATTAAAATACAAACACAATACACAGAGAAAATTTTATTTCTAAAAGGCATTACATGTAGCACAGGAGAGCTAAAAACTGTTATGCAGCTGAGGGTGGTCCTGGACTCCTGACCCGCTTGCCTCTACTTCCTAAGTGCTGGGATTCTAGGCATGCACACCATGCCCAGCGTGCAGTCTTCTTTAATTATAATGGTCCAGTTTACTGTGTGGTTATCTCACATTATCCAAAAATAACTTATGAAAAAGATACAAAGGATCTATATATCAAGGACATCTCGTAGATCTGATTTATCACTGGATGCTGAGGATTCCAGCACAGAGATAACAGAGAGCATCAGCCCCAGTCTTCTCTGGATTCTAGTACAGATTAATAAAGGTTACTTAGAGTCAAAAGAAAATAACGTCCAGCAGAACAAATGACAGATGCCCACCCCCAAATGAATGGAAGTCTGACCTAGCAGAACAATCATGGTGACTTTGAAGGCATCCAAGGTCAGGACAACTTGGTAATACTGTCTTGAAACACAAACACAAAGGGCTAAGGATGCAGCTCGGCGGCAGAAGACTCTGCTTAGCACGTGAGTTCGGTCCCCGGTACTTCAACTAAATAAGGCAGCACGACATCGCCGCGTCTCAGGGCGATGGGCACCAATGAACTTCATTCAGAGGTCTCTCTAAACAGCTCTGGCTGATCTCGAACTTGGTATATGGAGCAGGCTGGCTTCAAACTCCCAGAGCCCCTCCTATTTCTCCTTCCTGAGTGCTGGGATTCAAGGTATGTGCCATCATGCCCAGCTAAATCTTTGTTTTCTATTGGAATCAGAGTAACACAATGTATCTCATCTGGCCTTGAACTTGTGAACCTACTATCTTAGCCTCTCTTTTTGTTTGTTTGTTTGTTTGTTTGTTTTGGATTTTTTGTTTTGTTTTGTTTTTTGTTTTTTAAGACAGGATTTCCTCTCTGTAGCCCTGATGTCCTGGAACTTACTCTGCAGGCCAGGTTGGCCTTGAACTCAGAGACTGGCCTGCCTCTACCTTCTGAGTGCTTGGGTTAAGGGCATATGTCACCCCTGCCCAGTTAACTTCCTCCTAAATGCTGGCATTACAGACGTGCATTACCATACTTAGTTCACAAGCGGAACACTGTTCCTTGAGCTGGTGACTTCCCGAGAAGGAGTTGTGTGAGACCTGACTCACCTGAGTGATTATCCGTTCTCCATCCTTATAGATCTTCTCCCCGATCACGTCCACAATCTTCATTCGTTCTGACATCTAAATAACGGACACAGTTACACAGTAGAGGGTAAACCTCGACGGAATGCTATGGCTCCTACTAGATTAGAACAGCGTTATTTGAAAACCTAAGAGGAGTTTAAATAGCTTTCTGTAAACCACACAAATAGACTCTTATTCAAACTTTACCTCTAGTGATTTAAAGAGTGGAACAGACTCAATAAATGATTCAAACATCTTCCTCTTCTTTGCATTGTTTTTCACTATGATTCTTCTAAAAGTCACCCGGTCCTACAAGAAAAAATAGGAAACGTCTACTATTTTCTGTGTAAGAGACCAACTATGGTTTAAATAGCTAAACGACTGCTAGAGAGCTGAAAGTCACTGTATCCAGTTAATGATGGGGGCGGGAACCCTCTAACTTGGGCTCAGCAGAAGTTTCCAAATTGTAATCTACTGTGCTCATGAGTGCCACCAAGAGGCCATAGATAGAACACACAACGAAACTGCCATTCCAAAAGCTAACCTCCAGAACAGGCAGAAATGTCTGTCGAGAGGTTGTAACTACAATGAAAAGACAGCACACAGCCTTACTCAACACGTAGGAGGCTGAGCCAAAAAAACCCCAGACATCCAAGATCAGACTGGGCTACAAGGTGAGTTCTTGGCCAGCCTGGATGATAGTGGACCTATCTCTAATGAAAACAAAAAAAAACTAAGCATAAAATAGATTTTTTCCAATTGATATATGCTGGTGGAAAATATAAATGAATTTTAAAAGTAAGTTTAAGGGCTGGAGAGATGGCTCAGAGGTTAAGAGCACTGACTGCTCTTCCTGAGGTCCTGAGTTCAAATCCCAGCAACCACATGGTGGCTCACAACCATCCATAATGAGATCTGATGCCCTTCTCTGGACTGTCTGAAGACAGCCACAATGCACTTACATATAATAAATAAATAAATCTTTAAAAAAAAAAGTAAGTTCAAGATAGCAATTGAACTGAAATGTACGAGGTCAAAGTACAGAAGGCAAACACTACGGTCATTTCCAGGTGGACTCCAGGCATAGCAGTGTGAGCCTGTGATCTCAGACACTCATCAGCAGGAGGCCCAAATGAGCAGCTTAGTTCTGTCTCACAAGAAAATAAAATGGTTTTGGAATCGGAGCTAAGTTAGCAATATTTTTCTCCTGCCACTGGCTGCCAGAGATGAATGTTTTTACACACAGCAATGACATCCTAAACGTAAAGGCTGACGGACAAAGATCAGAGGCCACAGTTCAGAAAGCTGCAGCTGCTTAGCACCGCTGATAGGGCAGGCGCAGGGTGGAGACAATGCGGTGCTTATGGGCTCTATCCATGAGCCCCAGAATCCCAGGCCCTGTCTCATGCCATGATTCACTTCCGTGATCAGAGAAGACCCTTACAGTCCCAGTATGAGCCACTGTGGCCCCTCCCCTTCACTGCTCTAAACTACAGTGTGCTGGTTTACAGCTCTCTGGCACTGAGCTGGTCTCCGTCTTCTTCACCATCTGCCTGCTTGGTAGGAGCTCCCAGTCTTTACTGCTCTCATGGCATTGACTTCTGAATTCTAAGGTTAAGAATGTAGAGCCGGGCGTGGTGGCGCACACCTGTAATCCCAGAATTTGGGAGGCAGAGGCAGGCAGATTTCTGAGTTCGAGGCCAGCCTGGTCTACAGAGTGAGTTCCAGGACAGCCAGGACTACACAGAGAAACCCTGTCTCGAAAAAACAAAAACAAAACAACAAAAAAACAAAAAACAAAAAAACAAAAAAAAAAGCTTATGGCCTGGGGCTGACTCAGCAGCTGAGAGCACTGGCTGCTACTCCAGAGGTCCTGAGTTCAAATCCCAGCAACCACATGATGCTCATAACCACCTGTCTGGTGTGTCTGGAGACAGCTACAGTCTGAGAATGAGCTACATTAGACTCATATACATAAAATAAATAAATGTTTAAAAAGCTACTTTCATATTATGCCACTATCTTTAAAATTCAGTTTCTGTATATTTTCTGGGCTAATCTAAGCCAAAAATATTATAGAACTAGGGCAATTAAGATTGAAACACTGAGGCCAGGGAGTGGTGTGGTGGCGTACACCTTTAATCCCAGCACTTGGGAGGCATAGGCAGGTACATTTCTGAGTTTGAGGCCAGCCTGGTCAACAAGAGTGAGTTCCAGGGCTTTTCAGAGAAACCCTGTCTCAAAAATCAAAACAAAAACAAAAAAACCAAAAAAATTGAAACACTGTTGTTGGGACCAGTGAGTTTGAGGTCAGCCAAGGCTACACAGTAACCCCTGATCCTGATGCCTTCTTCTGGTCTGTCTGAAGAGAGCTACACTGTAATCATGTACATAAAATAAAATAAATAAGTACTTTTTTAAAAAAGGGCTGATGGGTAAGTAGGGAGGTCTTTTTGTTTTTTGTTTGTTCGTTTGTTTTGTTTTTTTGAGACAGGGTTTCTCTGTGTAGCCCTGGCTGTCCTGGAACTCACTCTGTAGACCAGGCTGGCCTCAAACTCAGAAATCCGCCTGCCTCTGCCTCCCAAGTGCTGGGATTACAGGCATGCGCCACCTCTGCCGGACTGGTCTTTTTGTTTTTTAAAGATTTATTTATTGTGATTATACCTAAGTACACTGTAGCTGTCTTTAGACACCAGAAGAGGGTGTTAGATCTCATTGCAGATGGTTGTGAGCCACCACGTGGTTGCTGGCATTTGAACTCAGGACTTTCGGAAGAGCAGAGAAAGGCAGAACCCCAGGGGCTTCTTCATGGGTCACTAGCCTCACTCAGGGACAAGAAAAGATAGAAGTAAGAGGGCAGGCCGGGATCCGAGAGGAGGACCCTTAACGACAGACAGTGGTGACCAGCACCACAGTCATAGAGAATTGGTGCTGCTATTCTCTGGGGATCTAACCTGTGCAGGTCCTGATGCAGTTGCCTCTCTCATGCCTGTAACCCTGTGTCAAGCCAGAAGGCTGGCTATTTTATAGTCCACTATCTTTTAAAATAATTTCCGAGCCGGGCGTGGTGGCGCACGCCTGTAATCCCAGCACTTGGGAGGCAGAGGCAGGCGGATTTCTGAGTTTGAGGACAGCCTGGTCTACAGAGTGAGTTCCAGGACAGCCAGGGCTACACAGAGAAACCCTGTCTCGAAAAAACCAAAAATAATAATAATAATAATAATAATAATAATAATAATAATTTCCATTTTATTTATATTATTTTTTTATATTATTTTTACTTTATTATTTACTTATATTACTTATATGAAGAGTGGGTTATGTAATTTTCAAGTGTTTGGAGATTTTTACTATTTCCATTATTATGGCTAAAGAATAAATACTACTTTCAATTTTTCAGACACACCAGAAGAGGGCATCAGATCCCATTACAGATGGTTGTGAGCCACCATGTGGTTGCTGGGAATTGAACTCAGGACCTTTGGAAGAGCAGTCAGTGCTCTTAACTGCTGAGCCATTTCTCTAACCCTAAATTTCAATTTTTGACTTGTTAAGATTAATTTTACATTCCAGAATAGGGTCTACTGTGGTGGCCATTTATGATCTTAATATATTCTGCTGTGTGCCTTGTATATATTTCAGTTAGATCCTGCTGGCTTACATGTCCCCAGTGACTTTCTGCTGAGCAGTCCTGTCAGCGCTGCGGGACACTGCCTCCATCCATAGCTTTCTCCCCTGGACTCTGCTGCTGCTCTGCGGACACGTTTTAAGGTTGCTGCGCCTTCCGGGGACCGCACTCACCTTTCATTACTATGCAGTGCTTGCTCTTCTTCGTGCCTGCCATTTCTGTGGTTCTGACGTCTGGTGTTAATGTGATTGTCCCTTTTTTGTTGACATTTGCACAGTGCATCTATTTCTATCCTTACTTTTGACTTAATCATTGCATTTGAGTGAGTTTGTTAGACAGCATATGGCTGGATCATTTTTGGGGGGAGAGGGCTTGGGGGGAAAGGTAGACAACAACTTGAGACAGGGTTTCTCTGTGTAGTCCTGGCTGTCCTGGAACTCACTCTGTAGACCAGGCTGGCCTCGAACTTAGAGATCTGCCTCCCTCGGCCTCCCCAGTGCTAGGATTAAAAGTGTGCCCCCAAGCCTGGCTGGATCATTTCTTAGATCCAATCTTATAGTCTTTCTAAATTGAATGCTTACCTTTTGTTCCTCTTTTTACTTTATCTGAGAAGGCTTGAAGTAAAACTTATCAAACTAGTCTAGCTTCTAATCTGGCCTCTCCCTCTTTATAAAATATAGTTGTTTCAAGCACTCTTTAATGTATAACAACTACCGTACAAAGTTTTAATTCAGTCTCATTAATTTAGAAAACTGAAGGCCGGGCGTGGTGGTGCACGCCTTTAATCCCAGCACTTGGGAGGCAGAGGCAGGTGGATTTCTGAGTTCGAGGCCAGCCTGGTCTACAGAGTGAGTTCCAGGACAGCCAGGACTACACAGAGAAACCCTGTCTCGAAAAACCAAAAAAAAACAAAAAAAAAAACTGAAATAAGGCTGCTCACTGTTTACATGCATGTCCTTCTCACTGTTCCTGGGGTTATAGTGTCTCTAACTAAGCTTCTTCTACTGTCCCCTCCTGAATTAGCTCTGGCCATTCCTGCAGGGTCAGTCTCCCTCCAGTGAGAATATCCTCCTGCTTGAAGGGTCTCTTCAGGGAGCAGACCACATGGCTGACAGGCTGCTGTTCTTCAGCACTGACTGGGTTCTCCCTTCATGATGCACCCCTCCTCTGCATTCAAGATCCTTCACGCTGTGTACTGGGCTACCAATTTCTTTATGCTTTTCTTGTTTGGGATTCACTATTTTTGTTTGCTTGTTTCTTTTGAGACAGTCTCATATGCAACCTTAACTGGCCTGGAATTCACAATGTAGACCAGGATGACTCTGAACTCATAGAGATCTACCTGCCTCTGCCTCCCAAGTACTGGGATTAAAGGCACATGCTACCGGTCCTGGCAGTATTCACTTATTTTTAATTAATATATATTATATATATGAAAGTGTGTGTGTGTGTGTGTGTGTGTGTGTGTGTCTGTGTGTATGTGTATCTTTTACCAAGTTTAAGAAATTTTGATTCATCTATTATTCTTTCATTAAACAGAAAGATATTAATTATATGACATAAATTAATTCTTATAAGAGAAATAACTACAGAGATTCTCATTTTTAAAGTAAAATAGGGCCAGGCAGTGGCGGTACATGCCTTTAATCCCAGCACTTCTTTGAGACAGGGTTTCTCTGTGTAGCCCTGGCTGTCCTGGAACTCTGTAGACCAGGCTGGCCTCGAACTCAGAAATCCGCCTGCCTCTGCCTCCCCCCCCCCCAAAAAAAAAAACCCAAAACTCTTTTGGGCTGGAGAGATGGCTCAGTGGTTAAGAGCACTGGCTGCTCTTCCAAAGATGCTGAGTTTAATTCCCAGCAACCACATGGTGGCTCACAACCATCTATAATAGGATCCCATGCCCTCTTCTGGTGTGTCTGAAGATAGCTACAGTGTACTCATATAAATAAAATAAATAAAGCTTTAAAAATATATTAAAAAAAAAAAGTAAAATAGGGCTGGAGAGATGGCTCAGGGGTTAAGAGCACTGACTGGTCTTCCAGAGGTCCTGAGTTCAATTCCCAGTAACTACATGGTGGCTCACAACCATCTGTAATGAGACCTGATGCCCTCTTCTGGTGCGTCTGAAGACAGCTACAGTGTATTTCATATAATAATAAATAAATCTTTTTTAAAAAAGTAAAATATGGAATTGTAGTATATTTTTGAAAGAAGAGTTACAGATTATGGATATGTAACATGATGCAAAAAGAAGTGAGGTAGCAAGGTGGCGCATGCCTTTAATCCTAGCACTTGGAGCACTTGGGAGGCAAATCTGTGAGTTTGAGGCCAGCCTGGTCTACAAAATGAGTTTCAGGACAGCCAAGGCTACCCTGTCTCAAAATACCACAAACAAACAAACAAACAAACAAACAAACAAACAGATAAAAATGAAGTAGACAGTAGATAATACACACAAAAACTACAGTGTTTTACCAAAGTCAAGTAAATTCCATTTGCCTGAGTATGGTCACTAGCATTCCTGATGCTCTGTCTGTTGGGTATGGCTGTAGACAGAAGGACAAGTGGTTGCTGGACGCAGAGTAAACTGCTCCTGGTACAACTAGAGATGGATGTGCCACTAGCCAAGGCTCCATGACAGCACCATCACTGCAGCTGCCCCTCTCCCTCCTCTTCTGTGTGTGACAGTGTCTCACTCTACAGCCCTCCTGGGTGACAACTTAGTACACAGAGAGTTTTCTCTTCCCTCTATAATTGCCTAATAACCAGTAAATGTAGCAAGAACCCTGCCACTACAAGGATATAGACCACTGACATTTCTCTCTCTCTCTCTCTCTTTTTTTAAGTATAGAATAGAGTTTATTCAGGGAATGGGGAGGGGAGTTAAGGGGGTAATAGAGGCAGAGAAAGAGAGAAGGAGAGAGTAGAGAAGTGGAGACCAGCCATGACCACGTGGAGAAAGCGGGGAAGGAAAGGGGGAAGGGAAGAACCCCAGAGGGCAAGAGAGAACAAGAGGATAAGAAACCACCGGCATTTCTATAACTCAGAATAAAGGCTGTGTTGCTACATCACTGAGGGACCGTCACATGCCTTGTTAACTGCCTATAGAAGACAGTCAACATGACCCATGCATTTCTCACTCACCAGTCCCCAAAGGGAGCCGTCTGAGGTGGCGACGATGGTAGCAGCTCTCGGGGTATTGTACATCAGAGCTAGTTCTCCAAAACTGCCACGGTTGTCATACTGACCAACAGAACGTGTTTGATTATCTTTCGTTACTAAAATGTCATAGGTTCCCCTAGAAGAATGACAAGAATAATTAATTATTTCTGATAAGCTTAAAAACTGACATACATATAAAACATAGAGAGGCAGAGGTGGGGACAGGGCTCAGGTGAGAGTATTTGTCTAGCATGCAGGAGGTCCTGGGTTTGAGCCCTAATCTAGATAAACCAGGCACCGTGTTCATCTCTGTAATTACAGCACTGGGGACTTAGAAGCAAGAGGACCAAAAGTTCAAGATCAGGCGGTGAGATGGCTCAGCGGCGGTGGTGGCGCACACCTTTAATCCCAGCACTTGGGAGGCAGAGGCAGGCGGATTTCTGAGTTCGAGGCCAGCCTGGTCTACAGAGTGAGTCTGTAGGAGCACAGCCGGAGCTACACAGAGAAACCCTGTCTCAAAAAAAGAAAAACAAAAACAAAACAAAACAAAACAAACAAACAAACAAAAAAAAGAGCACTGACTGCTCTTCCAAAGGTCCTGAGTTCAAATCCCAGAAACCACATGGTGACTCACAACCATCTGTAATGGGATCTGACGCCCTCTTCTGGTGTGTCTGAAGACAGTGACAGTGTACTTACATATAATAATAAATTTTAAAAAAAAGTTCACGATCATCCTCAGCTATAGGGGAGTTTATGCTAAGTCTAGGGTACATAACATCCTGTCTCAAATGGGAAGAGGGTAACCAACATAATTTTGCTAAAACATAAAATTATTTTTTCATGTAACGTGGTTATTATTTTTATTAAATTCTATGTGCATGGATGTTTTGCCCTCATGAATATTTATGTACCATGTATATGCAGTGCCCAAGGAGGCCAAAAGAGGGAGTGCAATTCTTTGCAGTTGGAGTTACATATGGTCATAAGCTGCCACATACACATTAGGAGTTGAACCTGGGTCCTCTGGAGCTGCAGCCAGTACACCTAACTGCTGAGCCGCACCTCCAGCCCTGCATTTGACGTTGCATTTCCAGCCTTGATGAGCTGACTCGCTCAGTTCACGCTCTTCTTTGTAGCATTCCTGAGGATTTTTCCTGCAAAGACTTTGGCTTCTTTTCTAGGCTGTACGAACTTTCTTTTACTTTTGCCTTATTACACTGGCTTGGCTTCAAGCACAATATGAATGGAAATGGAGAGCACAGGCGCCCTTTCTTATGCTCAATCTTTCCTGGGAAGATGGAGGGAGTACAGGGTCTTTCAGCTTAATCCAGGCTGGCCTTGAACTCCTGACCTTTGAACTTAGCTCCTTGGGTGTTTACAGAGATAAGCCACTATATCTTGCATGATGGTTTATTGTAAAAAGATGTTGAATTTTATCAAGTATTCTGTGGAAAGCATTGAGTTGACTGTAAAGTTTTTCCTTTATGGTTTGTTGAAAACAAGGAATGAACTGATTAAAATAAACAACTTTCTACCTATTATTGCAAATGATTGCTCAAAAAATACTCAGAACTACCCTTTAGAGAAATGGACATACGCACTATAAGAAGCAAACAAACTTCTCAGAATTTCTGTAAGACAACTAACAACTTATCAACACCTGACTCAAAGAGATCCTTTGAGGGCTAGGGTGATGGCTCAAATGGCAAAGCACCTGCATGTCTGACAGTGGTGGCACACAATTTTAATTCTGCACTCCAGGAGGCAGAGGCAGGTGACTCTCTTGAGTTCCAGGATGGCCAGGACTACACAGAAAAACCCTGTCTTGAAAGAGTCAATCAATCAAACAAAGCAAGCCAGTTGTGGTGGGCTGCACTTCTAATCCCAGCACTGAGAAGGCAGGCAGATGGATAACCGAGCTTGCCAGCTGGCCAGCTGATGCTAATCTGCGAGCCCCAGGCTGATGAGACCCTGCCTCAAATAAGGTGGACAGTACCTGAGCAATAGCACCTGAGGTGTCCTCTGGCCTCTCAACACTGGCACAACAACACTAACATGTGTAGTCACAAACACACATCGACACATATGCACACATAAGTCCTGGTGAAATCATTCAAAAGAGATAAAGATACTGAAAAGATTTATTGCAGGGTTACTCACCAGACAATATAACAGTTAAACAAACAAACGACTGTTCTGGGGCTGGAGAGATGGCTCAGAGGTTAAAAGCACTGGCTGCTCTTCCACGAAATACAGTTTACTTGCCACAGCACACAAGGTAACTCATAACTATCTGTAACTCCAGTCCCAGGGTATCCAATGCCCTTCTTGCTTTAGTGGGCACCAGGTACACATGTAGTGCACAGACACACATACATGCAGTAAAAAGACCCATACACATAAAAAAATTTTAAGGAAAAATAATACTCTCAATTATAGTAATGTAATTATAACTATAATTTAATATATAATATAAATAATTAAATAATAAAATATAAATATAATTTAATTATAATAATTAATTAGCCAGTAGTACAGAGGACACAAAAGTTAACCAGGAAGTAGTAAAATTTTTCATTCAAAATTTTGAGCAGGGGTCAGAGCGATGACTTAGTGGTTATAAGCACTGGCTGCTCTTCCAGAGGACCCAGGTTCAATCCCGAGCACCTGCATGGCAGATCATGCTTGTCCGTAATTCTAGCCCCAAGGGATACAATGCTGTCTTCTGGTCTCTTTGGGCAGCAAGCATCCCTGCGATGCACAGACAGGCATGCAGACAAAACATCCATACACATCAAGTTTTAAAATTTAAAAAGCCAGGAATGGTGGCACACATCTTCAATCCTAGGAGGCAGAGATAAACTCTGTACGTTTGATGCCAGCTTGACCTAGAGAGTCAAGGGACAGGCAGGGCTACAAAGAAAAGCCCTGTCTCAAAACAAAGAAGATGTGAACGGGGCTGGAGAAACGACCCAGCGTTCACGCCAGGCAGCTCACAGTCACCCTAACTCCAGGCCTAAGACGGCCACTGCCTTCTGACCCTGACCAGCACCTGCACACATGTGCCATGCGTGCACCAGACATGCACATAAGCTCAAACTCCCTTTGAACAGGGGCCAGTGAGATGCCTCTCTGGTAAGGGTTTGCTGTCAAGTCTCCGTCTCTGAGACGCACATGGCAGGAGGACAGGCTCGACTGCAGTAAGTTGTCCTCATGTCTGTACATGCACACACCTGTGTGTGTATGGGTGTACAAAACACAAATGAATAAATGCAAAAACCGAAATAGTTACAAATTTTTAACAAGCAAAGGTTTGATAAGCTAAATTTACCACAGTTACTTGATGACAGCCAATAAAGAATCCCAAAACTCAGGGAGCAATCAGAAATTCTAAATAAGCCTATGTGGCAGCAATTGTATAAAAATGTTTATTTCTCATTTAAAATTTGTTATGTGTCTAAGAGAATGCCCTGGTTTTTAGAAAACACAGGTGGAGGTAAAGAAACATTGTATCTGAAACTTACTGAGTGTTGTTCTGAGACAGGGTCTCAGATGGCTCAGGCTGGCTCTGAAACTGCTGTGTATCTGAGGATGACCTCGAACTCCTGACCCTCCTGCTCCCACATCCCTATTGCTGTGATTACAGGTATAGACACCCATGCCTAGCTTTCTGGAACTTATTCTGAACAAACTGATGTACTAAATATGGCTACCTGGAGGGCTGGGCTTAGAAGAATTTTCTATACTATTTGTACTAAGTTTTGTTTCGTTCTAAACTTTGAAGTTACTTTGAAAGGAAAAAGGGGGTTGGAGAGCTGGCTCAAGGGTTAGAAGCACATACTGCTTTTCTGGAGTTCAGATCCAGCACCTGATGGGCAGTGCCCAAGTCCGGCTTCACGGGATCTGATGCCCTCTGCTGGCTTCTGTGGACGCTCAGTGAGCCACCCTCATCCCCCACTCCCACCCCATCACACAGAAGTAAAAATAATAACCTCTTTTTAATACATACATACAAATTAATTAATGTAATTATGCATACACATAAAGATAAGTCTTTTTAACATGAAGGAATGGAGGTAATGGGGGTAATGAATACATGGTAACATTTTATTACTTTAGACTCCGATGGTACTCCTTTTTTAGGACTGAGAAGGATTTAGACAGAAGCCCTATTCTTCCTCAGGACAGTACTTTCAGCTCGAGACACTAAGGTACATTAGGGAGATAAACCCCAGGGCTTCACTTCCTCCAATGTGGTTTTCGGTTGGTGCAGAGTCAGAGGTATTGGGGGTATGGGGGTTAGGGGAGTACATTCATTTTAAAAGCAAGCTGGAAACTAAAGCTTCCCATGACAATACAGAGTCACAGATATGCTTCAGGGAATCAATGCAATTGAACATTGGAAATGGCATGTTTACAAAACATACCCTCCCATCTTTGTCCAACTCTAGATTTTCACTGTAAGTGGTGTGTCCCCCAACAGGGGTTTTCTCAGGACCCTCAGGACAGCAGTCGATAGAGAGGCAGCTATGGTCCCTCAAAAGACTTTGGGAAACTGATTCACCTGGCTCTAGCGCTCTCTGGGCTGAAAGTAGTATAGGATAAGGCTTCTGTCCAAAATCAAGACTCCAAGGAGTTGTGGCCAAGCATTTACAAAGCATCCCCGACCTACCGTTCTATGACATAAAAGTTGTCTCCATCATCTCCTTGGTCGATGACATGTTCATCAGTTTTGACTATCTTTTCAAACATGGCATCCAGAACTTGGGAAAGCTGCTCCTAAGGTACACACAAAGAGGACAGGCCGCTTTTACATTTGCTGAGAAAACACGATGGTCAGTCTGTGTGGTGGTGCACACCCTTAATCCCAACAAAAACCACAAAGGTCGTATTCATCCCAATGTATGTGATTATACAAGAAGGTTCTATACCAGACTACCACCAAGATTAAAGCAGAAACCTGAGAGCTAAGGGAAATGCATTTTTATACTATTTGGTTTAGGCTCATTAGAAGACAGCACAGTGGCCAAGCCATCTCCCTTTCCCTATCTGTGGGTTGGGGAGCTTTTATGACAGGGCTTCTGTGTAGCTCTGGCTGTCCTGGAACTTGCTCTGTTGACTAGGCTGGCTCTAAACTCAGAGATCCGCCAGCCTCTGCCTCCTGAGTGCTGGAATTAAAGGCGTGAGCCACCACCCCCAGTGGGCTTGGAATTTTTGATAGTCCTGTCGTCAGTCCCTTGAGTCTGGCCAGCCAATTCTTTTAATGTACCATTGTCTTGGAAAGCTTTCTAATTCACTTGACAGAGTATCAATTCCAAAATAAATCCCAGACAAATGAGCATCAGGGCTGAGGTGGCCCTCAGGCACAGGGCATTTGCACCCGGGGTTCAATTCCCCATCGTGTCAAAAAAAAAAAAAAAAAAAAAAAAACAACTTTTTTAAAGTTCCTAGAAGCCAAAACTGTTAAAAAAATGAAGAAAGGGTAGTCGGGTTAAAAATAAATGGGTTAATGATCCAAAGAGACATTTATTAAAGGAAAGACCAGGCTAGCAATCACTTTTAATCCCAGCCCTCAGGAGGCAGAGGCCTGAGGCTGAGACTGAGGCTCTGGCTGGGTGTGGCCCAGCTGGTACAGCTTTTCCTCACTTTCCAGAAGCCCTGGGCTGGACTCCAAGTGCAGCACTAAATAAACAAACATTTTAATTCCAGCACGAGGGAAATACAAGCAGAAGGATCAGAAGTTCAAGGTTATCTTAGGCAGAATTCAAGGCCAAACTAAGATATAAGTACAGGATTCTCCTCAAAAAAAAAAAAAAAAAAAGAAAGAAAGAAAGAAAAGAAAGAAATGGGGGAGAGGGCTCAGTATCAACATCCTTAGTCATCAGGGAAATGCAAATGGAACTATACTGAGACTTCATGCCACCCTAAATCAAATGTGTATTGTAAGAAACGGTAGCAAAGGCTGGTGAGGAAGTGAAGAAAAGGGAACTTGTGTCCTGGAGGCAGATGTAAATTAGTTAGAACCACAGGGGGAGCAGAATGCAAGCTCCTGGAAAGACTAAGAATAGAGCTGTGTATGATGCAGCTATACCACCGTGGGGTACTCATCAGAAGGAAATGAAGTCAGCAGACAAAATACATATTCATATTTGTTACTATTCATAAGAGCCAAATATGAAATCAGCCCATATGCCCATCACCATGCGAGCGAGGGGGTGGAGAAAGTACAGTGTCCGCACGGCAAGGTGAAAAGTCAGGGAATGTTGTAGGAAATGGACGGAACCGTGCAGCGTCATGCTACATGGAGTTAAACAAACAGAAGGACAAACGTGCATGTTTTCTCTTCCAAGTGAAAACTGCACAACAGAAAGAAAACCTGGAAATGAAGGACTGTGGACTATTAGGAAAGGAAGGAGAATAGGAGAACAGTTGGAAGAAACATTTACATATATGGGAGTGTCGCAATGAAACCCACTAATTTTCATAATTAACATGTGATAATAACCACTATTTTAAAAATAAAAAGCTTTCCAACAATTTAAACAAAAATTGATTATCTAAATCATAGTTCCAATTTCCCTAGTTGCACCTACACAAGTATCTTCTACCTGGATGGCTCCAGTATATTGTATGTAAAACTATGTGCTGTCACTTTCCTAAATGTGTGGACATGAATATGAATAGCCTTAGCAAATCTAGAGAGCAGATTGTTGGGGATTGGTTCCAATGCTTTGAACTAACCCGGCCCCCAAAATCAGGTATCTGTGTGTCCAAATGCTGAAGGTCCTTGTCTCCAACTGGGTTTTGATGAATCAATAAAGAGCAATGGCCAATGGCTGTGGGTCAGACTGAGGCAGGATCTTTAGATCTGCAAGGGCTACGAACTGGGAGGAAGAGAGAGGAATTGCCATGACTCAGGGGAGGAGGGTGGTCTATAAGAGCTGCAGGAGAGAAAACCAACCAGCCATGTGAGAAGTCAGGTAAGTGGCCACTGTCGTGATTGGGCCTGGGGTCGCAGGGGAAGGTTTAGGAGTCTCAGGAGTAGAGGAGAGCATTTGCTAGCAGGGGGGAGTCTAGGAGTGCCCAGTCTTTGCGCCCAGTCATAACATATCAAAAATTAGCTGGGGTGTGTGTGTGTGCATATATACGTGTGTGGTGTATTATGTGTGTGTCTTTCAGTCGTGAACCCAGATTGTTCCTGGGCGGGTGCATGCTTGTGACCTGCTGGGAGCCAAAGTGCTGTAGACAACTACCACTGCAGCAGACGGCCTCGGAGGTTAGCCTATAGATAACTACCGCTACAGCAGACAGCCTCAGAGGTTAGCCTATAGAGTGGTACCTTACCTGAGTAGGCCAGCATAGCTAACTTCTAAAAAAACTTTAATTTCTACCTCAGCAAGTGTAAGGAGACCATTTTGCTACACAGTGTTGCTTAGTAAGTGGTATCTAATGAACAGGAAATATATACATATTTCAATTATGCATAACATATATAATTACATACTTACCAACATTACGTGTCATAACCAGAAAGCAACTATATGAATAAATATAATAAAAAGGAAACAATACTACTAAATTCTGATCAAACATTGGTCTCAGCCTCCAGTTGGAGTCATTCCATTAGACGAGAAGATTAACGAGTTGCAGGGAGCACAGAAAACATCAGCTTTACACTGAGGTTAAAAACAGGGACCACAGACATTAAAGGTCGGGCTGGAGAGATGACTCAGTGGTTGTTAAAAGCACTGGCTACTCTTTTGAAGGAACTGAGTTCAACTCCCAGCAACCACATGGCATCTCACAACTGTCTGGTGCTGTCTACTGGTGTGCAGATGTACATGTAGACAATGTGCCCATATATATCTATATATGATACATAAATAAATCTGGCAAAAAAAAAAGTTCAAGGTCATCCTTGGCTATTGAGTGAGTTCAAAAGCAGCCTGGGCTACATGACACCATATCCAAAAAAAAAAAAAAAAAAAAAAAAAAAAAAGCCGGATGGTGGTGGCGCACGCCTGTAATCCCAGCACTATGGAAGGCAGAGGCAGGCGGATTTCTGAGTCCAAGGCTAGCCTAGTCTGCAGAGTGAGTTCCAGGACAGCCAGGGCTATACAGAGAAACCTTGTCTGGAAAAAACCACATCCAAAAAAAACAAAAAAACAAAGGGGTTGGGGGTCTAAGGGTGGGAGAAATGGCTCAATCAACCTGAGTTTGATTCCCCAAAATCCTTGCTTAAAAAAAGCACACAGCATCTAAAGAATGATACCCAAGGCTGACCTCTAGCTTGTACAAGCACATGCACCCCTCCAACAACACACATACACACACAGAGCAGTTCAGTCACAGAATGCATATCTCCAGGATGTGAGGTCCTGGGTTCAATTCTCAGGACCAGAGTGCAAAAGAGAGAAGAATACTAGCTGTAACTTAAGAGAAAAATGATGTCATTGCTGTGACATTCCATGTAGTTTCTGCCAGAGTGACTGTGTTTCCTAAAATAAAATGCCAAAAGCATCTTTAATTCCAAAGCCCATGGGCATTGACTACCGCACAAGCTAACACACTAAAAATGAACGCTTACTACTGTGTGCCACCCACGCTCTGTGAAACGGGGACCGACATTCCCTGAAATCCTCTACTTAAATGCTGCCAAGAAGAAAGAAAAAGAAAAAAGACAAAAATACTGGCAATACATTCAAATTTTCTCATATAATCCACAGACTAAGCAACGACTCAGGCCAGATCTGAGGAACTCTTGTTCTGAGCACCTTCTCTTGTAATTCTCTAGAAACTCCAAGGTGTCAGGGAAAGGGATCACACTACACTAGAGGAAACAAAAACTAAACAATCACAATCAAATACAATATGTGCCTTGACTGAGAACAAAGAGCCTCATATTAAGGACACATGGTGCGGGGCTACAGAGGGTCCAGCCATTAACGGCTGCTCTTCCCGAGGTCCTGAGTTCAATTCCCAGCAACCACATGATGGCCCACAACCATCTGTAATGGGATCTGATGCCCTCCACTAGTGTGTCTGAAGACAGTGACAGTTGATATAATGTATGTACTCACATACATTAAATAAATAAATCTTTAAAAAAAAAAAGAATACGAACAGGTTCAACTTAACAAAACAAAAACCAAAAACCAAAAACACCCCACATGTTATGCCAAGCAATGGTGGTGCATGTCTTTCATCCCAGCACGTGGGCTTTAGTTTCAGGCTCATAAGAGACCCTATCCTCAAGTTCTAAGGCAAACACATGGGCATGCATACCTAGATACACAATACATATACTGCATTCATACATTTCTCTCTCTCTCTCTCTCTCTCTCTCTCTCTCTCTCTCTCTCTCTCTCACACACACACACACACACACACACACACACACAAATGTTTCAAAGGCACTTAAAGGTATTCATGGTACTATTCTTTTGACTTCACTGTAAATTTGAAATTTAAAATCCTGTGTGTCCATTTGCACTTGTATTGCATTGTATGTGTGTGTACATGTATGCGGAGGCCAGGGGTGGATACAAGGGCCTTCCCTTGATTGTTCCTTACTTTCTCTTTTGGGTCAGGGTCTCTCACTGAGCCTAGAGCTCATTGACAGGCTAGCCTGGGAAGCCAGTGAGCTTTGAGAACCTGCAGGCCTCCACTTCCACTGTGCTACAGTCATAAAGGTAGGGGACCATATGGGGGTTTTTATCTGGGTGCTGGAGGTCCTCGTATTTGTATAGCTACTAAGTTACAGACAGTTATGAGTCACCATATAGTTGCTGAGACTTGAACTCAGGACCTCTGGAAGAGCAGTCGGTGCTTTTAACCTCTGAGCCGTCTCTTCAGTCCCACAACTCAGCAATTTTGCTGAGTTTAGAAACATTACTGAATAAAAAATGAAAAAATAAACACAACAAAAACCTGTTGAAAGGGCACTATCTTCTCAGTGTGGTGGTACATTTCTCTAATCCCAATATTCAGGAGATTGAGGCAGGAAGACTATGAGTTCAAGGCCAGCCTAAGCTACATAGTAAGTAATAAATTCTAGGTTGGGATTACATAGTGAGACACAGACAAAGAAAGAAAAGAAGAAAAAGGAGGAGCAGGAAAGGAAATGGAGAGGAAAGAGAAGGATGTGGTGGAAATGATCACTGTTCTACTCTTTAGGAAGAAGTATGGTGGCCCCTTTGGCAAGGGATGGGTAGCTATCTGGCAGATCGAGCACAGCTAGATATAATTCTGTTGTAAAGCCGGAGAAAACAGGGCTGAGGGGACAGTTCTGGGTGCTACTTGGCATGCAAGTGTAGAGACCTGGGTTGGGCTTACGGCACCCAGGCAGGAGTGTGGAGTGAAAGGCAGGACAGGCAGGATTAGGGGACCCCTGGGGAAAGCTAGGTAGCTAGACCTGGTGAACTAGCAAACTCTGCTCTCAATGGGAGACTGGGCCTCAGTACACAAAGTGGAGACTGATGAGGACGATATCCAGCATCAGCCTCTAGTCCACATCCAAACACACCAGAACATGCACATATAACATGCTCAAAAATTCAACAGAAGAAAACTAATAACAATATAAAATATGATTCCTTCTTTTCTTCTCCTCTCCCTCCCTGTTCCCTTTCTTTGATTCTTCCAACAGGCTCTTGATTTGCAGCCCAGATCAGCCTCAAACTTGAGATCCCCCTGTCTCAGCCTCCTGCTAATTTATGTTTCACCATGCTCAGATCAGTTATTTTTCAGTAAGTAAAATGGTAAAAGTGTATCTGATACTGGGAAATAAAACTTTCCTACAACTCTGACAGTACAAAATTGACAAATGGCTTTATTAACACTAAGTACAAAAGAAAGCCCCTGTCCATGTATTTATATGGAGGGCAAAGAAGCCATCACAAGACTGTACTCCAGATAAACAGGACACTCCGTCAGCTCTTGTTCTTTTCGGTCTCAGATTAACAGGACCACATGAAGTTCTGGGTTCCTCTAAGCCATATGGCTACTATCACAGGTTGACAAACAGCAGAAATGCCTGGCTTCCTGAGTCAGGAGTAAAGCAGTCAGATTCCTAGAGAGCTGCAGTGACACTCAGTCTTCCTTAAGAGCTCAGTAGTAAGGGAATTCTGACCCCGATCTTCCTGCCGCTGCAATCTGGGACTCCCAGAAATGGGTCTAGTGCCTCAGCCATACCTGTGGCTTTAGTACATGGCCTTCAAAGCAGAGAATTGCCACACGCAGGATGTTAAACATTGGGACTGTGCAGGTGGCTGATAAGTAAAGCACTTGTCACAAAAGGACCTGGGTTTGAATCTCCAGAACCTGCATAAAAGCCAGGCACAGCTGTGCATCAATAACCCAGCAATGGATGGGCAGAGACGGCAGACCTCAGAGCTCACTGGGAGCCAGGCTGGCCGACCGGTAATCAGTGAGGCCCGTGAGAAACCTTGTTCCAAAAGTAAAAGGCCGGGCGGTGGTGGCGCACGCCTGTAATCCCAGCACTTAGGAGGCAGAGGCAGGCGGATCTCTGAGTTTGAGGCCAGCCTGGTCTACAGAGTGAATTCCAGGACAGCCAGGGCTATACAGAGAAACCCTGTCTAGAAACACCACAAAACAAAACAAAACAAAACAAAACAAAACAAAACAAAACAAAACAAAAAAAACCAAACCAAAACAAAACAAAAAAACAAAAAAGCAAAGGGTCAGTGATATGGCTCAGAAATAAGAACATTTTCCAACAATCCTGATGTCTTGAATTTGATCTCTAGGATCCCACACAAAAGAAGACTGATTTATATAAGTTGTCCTTTGAGCTCCACATGTGTACTAAGGTATAGATGTACACACACACACACACACACACACACACACACCCTATTTGAAACCCTGCAGATACGCAGAACTTGAAGCCGTCACAAGAGAAGTCCTCCATGTGAAGCACAGGAAACAACCACACACTTGGAGTGGATTAGCTGCTATGGTGATGAGAAACACATAGCAGCATCTCTAGGGAAATCAATTCCTTTGCCAAACAAATTTAGACCCTCCAAACAAAGTGAGGATCATGTTACCTTGGCATTTCATGGTAGCATAAATTAGATACATCTAAATCACTAGTATAACTAAAGGTATTTAAAAACCTGGTCTCCAGCTCTTCAGCAGGTGTTGTAACGTACAACTCTTTTTTTTTTTTTCTTCTGACACAGGGTTCCAGGACAGTCAGGGCTATACAGAGAAACCATGTCTCAAAAAAAACCAAATCCAAAAAAAAAAAAAAAAACCAAAACAAAACAATAAAACCATAGCTTTATTATAGTGATCAACAGAATAAAACATGTTTTTGGTAAGTAAACAAATCTGAGAATATGTGCTTAATTCAACTGCAGCTAACACACTGAAAATTGATTAAATGCCAAATAGGAAAAAAGCTAAAATATCATTATAATGAAATTATTTTTTACAAATCAATGTTACCTGATCAAGGTTTTTGAAAAGAAGAATATCTTTACAAGCTTCCTGCAGCCTGCACCTCTGCTCATCAGTCTTGGGATGAACCACCTGTCAATTTAAATAAAGCCAAGACAATTATTTTATTGCATTTAGAAATCACTTTTTACAAATTAATTGTTTTTTTCTAAAAAGTGAGAAAAAACAAAGAGTATGTATGTATGTATGTATGTATGTATGTATGAATGACAACCCTAATTCTATAAAACCAGCATGCTGCTACAAAAGGCGATGTCATACAGGAGTAACAAGTGCGACTCTGAAGGGAGCATCTGCTGTCCACGCGGCTGCAATCGTCATCTGTCCCCTGGGAGCCTCCAGCTTCTCATCTGGACAGCAGAGAGTCATAACTGTTCCTTCAGTAAATAATGAGCATCTACCCAGTTGCAGGCAGTCTCCTAGCTCTGGAGACAACAGTGAGCACAGAGATAAAACCTTTGCCCTCACAGTCTACAAACGTAAAACACGTTGGAGACTGACAAGATTAAGGAGAGTCAGCAGGCCCGGGAGGGAGCATGAGGGCGTGCTCACGTCTGGGTGGGTGAGGCCCACTGAGAAGGTGACAACTGTGCTGGGATCTCAGGCAGTGTCACCTGAGAGAGAAAGTGGCAAGACTGCTATGGGAAGAACAAGTCATTGTGTGGTGCAAGAATGGATAGCGGATCTGACAAGTACCAGAGACGAGGCTGCCGCAGCCAGAGAAAGCAGATCCGGCTGTTCGGGGAGGAATATCCAAATTCGGAGGGCACTATACATAGGTCTTAGGATAAATGGATTTTCTCTAACAACTCAGGGGTGGTTTGAGGTTATCAGTTCAGGAACAGATTTACTATCTGAAGGATCATACTGGCTGTTAAGTTAAGGTTAGGCCTACAGTTAGGCCTACAGAAGGCAGGAACAGAGCAGAAGCCGGGAGCTTACACTACGGCAGTCACAGCAGTGGTTGTTTCTACCTGGGTGGTAACCATGCAGGTACCAAGAAGCAGAGAAGTTTGGATATATTTTGAACACAGAGACCACTAAACTTTTATTTTTAATTATGTGTGTGTGTGTGTGTCAGTGTGTGATAGGTGCATATGAGTGCAGGTGTCTACAGAGACCAGAGATGTCCAATCCCCCAGAGCAGCTGGAATTACAAGGTGGTTGAGAAACCCCTGGTGTGGGTGCTGGAGACTGGATGTGGGTTCTCGGCAAGAGCAGCAGGTGCTCCTGACCACCAAGCCATCTCTCCAACCTAGAACGAGTACCTTTAAAGGAAGTAATCAGTCCACAGCGTCTGCTGACATCTACATGGAGATGGTGGTGGGACCATGAAAGGCAGTCATGGATGGTAATTAACAATGGCTATGTAAGCTACAGGTAACACACCGACAATAACACTATTAACAGGAAGAGTAGTATTTACAAACTAGTCATAAGAATTAAATAATAGCCAGGTGGTGGTGGCACATGCCTTTAATCCCAGCACTTGGGAGGCAGAGGCAGGCGGATTTCTGAGTTCGAGGCCAGCCTGGTCTACAAAGTGAGTTCCAGGACAGCCAGGGCTACACAGAGAAACCCTGTCTCGAAAAACCAAAATAAATAAATAAATAAATAATATATGTAGGGCCTCTAAAACAATACCTTAAATTCATTTATAGACAAAAATGTTTGCTGAACTAAAAAGAAACATTACAACTTAATAATGATATAATTAAGAGACATATTAAGTTACTTTCTAAACATGGTTTTTACCAGAAATAAATAGGTTAAACTTGCAATATGAGGGGATGGCTCAACAGGTAAAAGTGTTTTCTGTGGTAACCTGGCAACCTGAGTCCGATTGTCAGAACCTGTATAAATGTGGGAAGAGGGAATCAATTCCATACATTGCAATAGGAAATTGTATTCCTTTATTAAGACTCCATTTTAGTTTTTTTCCCCCCTTTTCACTGTTACAACAATGCAATGATTTCCATTTGTACAACGTTAGGAAGAACTTTCCCTATAACTACTGAGTCTGCCCATGTCTACTGACTAAAGCTTAGGCTTCTGCAAAGCCAGGCAGGTGCTCCTCACCTCAACCAGAGCTGGTTTTAATCTACTGTACAGAAAATGGTACCCATAGATACTTTTAAATTTTACTATTAGCCACAAACATTAAGTTTCCTTTGGTATTTTTCATGCAAAATTTTTGTTCTTACTCTTACTTCTGTTCTCCAACCCTTTTTTTCCTCTCCCCCACTTGACCTTTGAACCCTCAGTACCCTCCTTTTCACTTCGTCTCTTGGGGATGCAGAAGTCCTCCTGCCCCTCCTCAGCTTCCCTCTACAGCGCATGCTCCTCTCTCGAGGCTGTTGTTTAGTTTTACGGTCTGTCCCACTCTCACACAGGTGTGCCAACATGAGAAGCGAGGGTCTGCGTGTGAGAGCCTGACTCACACGGGGATTTTAATTCACACTTACCTCCACTATCAGTGGTTTATATGAGGCATGCAGTGGAAGAGAATTAATGGAAGATACAATTCTATGTAATACTTTAGCTTTAGTTCTTACCCTTGGATCATTATCTTCCTCTTCTTCATCAGGGTTAAACGTTTCTGCACAGACTAAAAATTGGAAAGATAAAAAAACAATGGAAGTTATAAAATGTGTGATTTTAGAAAAAAAAAGAGAGAAAGTATGGTGTCTCGTGTATGCACACATTCATATGTGTGCCACGGGGCGCCTTTTTGATTACTCTACATCCCATCCATCCGTGTGTCTATCCATCTACCCATCCATCTATATCAAGTATCTATTAAGTATCTATGTATGTATTTCAGACAGGGTCTCACTATGCAGCTCTGGCTGGCCTCAAGGATCCATCTACCTCTGCCTCCTGAGTGCCAGGACTAAGGGCGAGTTCCACTAGCCCCGCCTCCCTTACTCTTTGAGACAGTCTGTAACTGACCCTGGAGCTCACCGCTTCAGTGAGGCTGACTGGCCAGTGAGCTGCAGGAACCCACTTGTCTTCCCCCTTCCCAGCACTGAGGTTCCAGATGCGTGCTGCCACACTTTAAACTTCTATGTGGGTGCTAGGGATCCAACTCAGTTCCTCAAACTCTTATTACAAGCATGTCCCAGGCTTCCCAGCTCCCCAGCTCCCTTCCTCTTTTTATAAGGACAAAAGTCCTTTTTTTTTTTTTCACTTTCATAACCCCTTTAAAGGCTGCATTTTCATTTACGAGCCCATTGGTATGGTTTTAAGGTCTAGATTTGGTGGGAAGGCATAATCCAGTTTATCTAAATTATATGGAGCAACTGTTTGGATTTCTAAATTATATTAAGCAACTGTTGTGATATTTCAGTTTAAAATAACTATAATAGGAAAAATATAACATACTATTTAATACATTGTAAGCATGTCAGGCTTACATGGCAGTGCTATTTAGTAAAGAGTATACTTAGAAATAAATAACTGGGGCAGGAGGGATGGCTCAGTGGTTAAGAGGTTAAGAGCTGCTTTTCCAGAGGACCTGCATTCAATTCCCCAGCAACCACTGGGTGGCTTCACAACCCTCTGTAATGGGGTCTGATACCCTCTTCTGACATGCAGATAGAGCACCCATATATACAAGTAAATGAATAATCTTTAAAAATACATAAATAGGCCGGGCGGTGGTGGCGCACGCCTGTAATCCCAGCACTTGGGAGGCAGAGGCAGAGGCAGGCGGATTTCTGAGTTGAGGCCAGCCTGGTCTTCAGAGTGAGTTCCAGGACAGCCAGGGCTACACAGAGAAACCCTGTCTCGAAAAACCAAAAACAAACAAACAAACAAACAAACAAACATAAATAGCCAGGCGGTGGTGGCACACGCCTTTAATCCCAGCACTTGGGAGGCAGAGGCAGGCAGATTTCTGAGCTCAAGGCCAGCCTGGTCTATAGAGTGAGTTCCAGGACAGCCAGGGCTACACAGAGAAACTCTGTCTTGGGGAGAGGGGGGGAACTAAAAATACATAAATACTTAACTGACACAGTACCAGATTCCCAATGAACTAGCCTGTCAGTCATCAGCAGTTAGAAACTCACTGCACAGACACACCAATGTTAACACACAGTTCTCTGCTTAATGTGTTTTAAAGCTTCAAAGTATGTAAGAAGTCTGTTTTCTTTCCCTTTTATTTTTGATGAATGAAAATTTGAAATCGATAGACATATTTCAAAGACAGTTAACAATAATTAGAGACCGTATCAAGAAAGATGCAGTTAGAACATGTATGGTAGTGTGTGCTTGCGTTCTAGAACCTAGAAGGCTGAGGGCAGGAAGCTGCCATGAGTTCAAGACCAGCCTAGGCTACCCAGCAAGATCCTGTCCCAAAAATAAAGCAAAAGAAAGCAGTACTTTAAATATTTGTGAATCCAAACGGGAGGGTGGTGGCATATGCTTTGTATCCCAGCACTTCATCCCAGCAAAGGCAGGTGGATTTCTGAGTTTGAGGCCAGCCTGGTCTACAGAGTTAGTTCTAGGACAGCCAGGGCTACATAGAGAAACCCTATCTCAAAATCAATCAATCAATCAATAAAACAAAAAAAATCATAAATCCTTCCCTGGGTTATACACAATCAGTTCTTGTCTAAAATAAATAAAACCAAAGAGAAAGACCACCACCACCAACAACAACAACAAAAAACTTATTTAAAAAAGTAAATAAATGTGGAGAGCTGGGAGAGCTAGAGAGCTCAATGCTTAAAAATACTGGCTGTTCTTCTAGAGGAACCAGGTTCAGTTCCAAGCACCAGCATGGCACTCACTCACAATGGTCTCTACTACAGTTTCTAAGGATCTAACACCCTCTTCTGGCCATCTTGGCACCAGGCATCATGTAATCCACAGACTAGCATGTGGACAAAACACACATTAACACATGAAATAAAAATAAATAATAAATATTTTTAACATAATACTATTTTGGGACTTTTATTTCTAGAGTCCACCTCTCTGCTTTGCAGGGGTCTTTCTGTGTGCCTTTAATAAAAGTATTTTTCATCTGTTGGAAAAAAATAACACTAACTTGGACTAAAATACATAAAAACAAAAAGTCTTATCAAGCCTATCCCATAAAGAAAACAAAAACTAGACGCTGGGAGTTAGTGAAGTTGGTAGAGTCTCAAGTTCCATCTGCAACACTGAATACATGTGTGTGTGTGTGGGGGGGGTCAGAAGCTCAAGGCCATCTTTAAACACACAAGGCATCCTGGAGTAATAGACCCTGACTCAGAAAGGGGGAATACAAATACAAATAGACTTTCTAAATTCTGAAAGCATTAATTTTTGTCAACTAGAGGACCATCAAATGAGCTAAAGCTCTGTTTGCAGCTAAATTGCTTATTCTTGAAACAGTAGTGGAAAAAAAGACATATTGGGATGCCTTTCCCCTGCAGCCTTCTCTACACACTGCCTCCAAAAAGAGCAAAGGTCAAGACAATGTCAGGCTCTCACCAGAGAACACCACTCTCCATGCTAGAACTAAAGACATAAATCAAGTGACTTTAAAACTCATGAGAAATTTTAATGGTATCATAATCTAGGATGCTAAAAATAATAACATTAAAAATCACTTTTGGAAATATTTTTCTATTTGTAAATATAGAAAAATCTTATGAGACAGATGCAAAGAGAGCAATTGTAATAATGTATGTACACATTTACTCAGAATGAAGGAGTCACAGATAGTTTTACTTTTAGTATAATATATATTATGTATATATTATATATATAATACTGTTAGTTTATCTTTTCAGGTTAGAGATGAATTATGGTCACTTAAGGTATTCATATCTTAAAATAAGATTTTAGCAGTATATCACTAAAGAGAGCACATACCTGATACTCGTCTAGTAAATTTGCTAGGAATCGGAACTGTAAAAAGAAAAAAATATATTAGACATCAATACATCACATGCCTCTATTCCTACCCCCACTTCTTGCAAAGACCTCTGATACAGAACTAAGTACCCAAAAATCAATGGCGGGTCAGTCCACACTCTACATTTGACCACAAATTATTGTTACTCAACATGATGATATAAAGAAAAGCCACTGATAACTCCAGTGTGCTAGAGGACCACACTGGGCACCTACCACTCCTGCCCTCCTCAGGTTTCCATGGACACCTGAGTGTGTGTGAATTTTATGTTTTATGTGTATAGGTGTGGAGCACATACTTATAATCCTACTACTCAGGAGCATGAGAAGTTCTAGGTTATCCTTAGCTACACTGAGTTCCAGGCCAACTTGAGCTTATTGAGAAACTGTCTAAAAAATAAGCAAAAATTAGAGGAGGGGAGAGAGAAATTTAAGAATTAGTAGGAAACAAACAAACAGAAGAAAACTGAGGGAGATCTGAGCCTAACCAAGTTACTTGAGGGATGCTGCCCCAGCTCCACCATCTAGCCCTGTGGCTTTGGTTGCTAAACTCAATTCGTGGAGGCACCTCTTCAAGCAGACAACAACTGCTCTCTTCTCAGCAGCCTGACAGGCTCCCGACTCTACATGCCACCATTATGATCATCTGCAATCCTAAATGCTAGAACACAGGGCCTGGTGAACATGAATGCTACAAACTCATCTGCCTTCCTAGGAAACACTGTATCTATCGTGGATTTATATCTGCTATACTGATGAAGATGAGACTAGAAAGATTGTGGTCCATGTCCTGGCTGTTTCCTCATCAACACATTTCCCAATTGATCAAGAAGCACTCAGGTACCTTGGCCTGACCCAGAAGCTGATGGACCAGAACTTACAATCTACAACTAAACACTGGTGTTAGACAAAGGGTGGTGGCACATACATTCAGCCTCCACACTAGGGAGTCTGCAAAGGCACATAGATGCCTATAAATTCTAGACCAGTGCGGTCTGCATAGCAAGTTCCATGCCATCGAGGGCTGCGTACTGAATGTACCTCCCTGTTAGAAATAGCAAATACAGCCGGGCGGTGGTGGCGCACGCCTGTAATCCCAGCACTTGGGAGGCAGAGGCAGAGGCAGGCGGATTTCTGAGTTCGAGGCCAGCCTGGTCTACAGAGTGAGTTCCAGAACAGCCAGGGCTACGCAGAGAAACCCTGTCTCAAAAAAAAAAAAAAAAAAAAAAAAAAAAAGGAAGGAAGGAAGGAACAAAGAGTTGTCCTGCACTGTAGTGGTTTCTTTTCTGTTGCTGTGACAAAAGCAACTTTACCAGAGAATGGTTCAGTTGGCTACGGTTCTAGGCTACAGTCCACTGTAGTAGAAGTCAAGGGAGGAACTTGAAACAGCCAGTCAGATCCAGTCAAGACTGAGGAGAAGGAAACCAGGTGTGCTTGTATTCTGCTTGCAGTCTTCTTTTATACAGTCCAAGATCCACACCCAGGAAACACTGGAGCTGGATTTTAGGCTGGGTCTTCCTACATCAATTAAAGCATTCCAGAGAGTTCTCCGCAGGCCAATACGACCAGAAAATCCCCCATTTAGACTCTTCCTAGGTGAATATATGTTGCCAAGTTGACAATCAAAACTAACCATCATATTCTAATGCCCTCAACTGTGAGATGACAAGAGCTGAAGAGGGCAGACATGTGGAGCTGGGCTCCAGGCAGTCAGGCAGCCCAAGGCAGCCAGCGCACTTCTTGTCAGAAGAGCCTGTCCACAAGAATGTGCTGGTCCAAGACTGGATATTAATATGACTCCTACTGGAAGCCACTTCTCAGACAGGCAGTATTATCTGTTTCCCAGATGAGAAAACTCATGCAAATGAGCTCAAAGCCAATGCTCCTTGCATTCTCTTAATGCTCTACAGTGCACTTCATTTGCAAAACAAAACAAGCTTAAACTTTCAACAAAAAGGAGAAGCAGAAATTTTAGAATTTTCTGGGTTGACTTGATATATGAAAAGTATTTGTCAGTTGTAAATATTTATGTAAATCTTCAATTTTAATCACCTTTTAGTCTTCCTCCTTCATGAAAACAAGTGAAGAAATGCTTGAACCTCTGTAGAAAAAGTCACAGATAAATCCAGAGCTATGGTTACTTCGTTTTTTGTCATTGTCTTTTGAATCGGGGTCTCATGTAAACAAAGCTGCCTTGAACTCCTGGTTTTCCTGCCTCCCCTCCCAAGCAATGGTAGTATATGTAACCACCTCTTCTCTCCTCTCCTCTTTCTTCTTTCCTTTCTTCCCTTTTTAATTTTTATTTTTCAAGACAGAGTTTTTCTGTGTAGTCCTGGCTGTACTGGAACTAGCTCTGTAGACCATGCTGGTCTTGAAGTCACCAAGATCCACCTGCCTCTGGCCCCAAGTACTAGGATTAAAGGTATGTGCCAACATTACTCAGCTCTAAAGAGCTCCTAATGTTTGTATATTCACTGAATGTAAACTACAAAAGCACATAACATTTTCACATTTACTTTTTATGAAAACAAGTTATATATGGATTTAACTCTAGTCATCTAACATTAACTGAGGACAAGAAGTAACGTACTCTGTAATCAAAACTTGCCCCGCTAACTACTTAGAAATCTACCCTACCACAGCAGAGGGCCTGGAGAGACGGCTCAGGGTTAAGAGGTCTTGCTTCTCTTCCGGAGAACCTAGGTTTGATTCCCAGCACCTGGTAGCTCATAACTGTCTGTAACTCCAGTTTCAGATGTTCTAACACCCTCTTCTGGCTTCCAGAGGTACTGTACATTCATGAAGCAGGCAAAATGCTCATACACATAAAATAAATAATCTTTAAAAAAATAATTTAGAGCTGGAGAGATTTACTCAGCAGTTTAAAAGCACTGATTGGGGCTGGAGAGGTGGCTCAGCGGTTAAGAGCACTGACTTCTCTTCCGAAGGTCCTGAGTTCAAATCCCAGCAACCACATGGTGGCTCACAACCATCCATAATGGGATCTGACACCCTCTTCGTGTGTCTGAAGATAGCTACAGTGTACTTACATATAATAAAATCTTAAAAAAAAAAAAAAAAAAAAAGCACTGATTGACTGCTGTTCCAGAGGTCCTGAATTCAATTCCCAGCAACAACATGGTGGCTAATAACCATCTGTAATGGGAATCGATACCCTCTTCAGGCGTCTTTGATAGGAGCCAGAGATGGCTCTGAGGATAAAACATAAAATACAAAACAAACAAACAAAAATCTACTGGAGCACATCTGAAGAATGCCCCTCTACTGATACAGCTGATTATAGGTTTTTCCCTCCATGAGAAGGATGTCCTTTTTAACCAATGCAAACCACTCAACTATCCGTTTTCAACATCCCTTACTCTGAAACTGTTTTACTCTGTCCCATCAAGAATATGTTTATCTCTATTTTAAAATACTATAGCTTTCTGGCCGGGCGGTGGTGGCACTCGCCTGTAATCCCAGCACTCTGGGAGGCAGAGGCAGGTGGATTTCTGAGTTCGAGGCCAGCCTGGTCTACAGAGTGAGTTCCAGGACAGCCAGGACTACGCAGAGAAACCCTGTCTTGAAAAACCAAAAAAAAAAAAAGAAAAGAAAAGAAAAGAAAAAAGAAAAAAGAAAAACCACCACCACAACAAAAAACCTATAGCTTTCTAACATTTGCACCTTAGGCAGTATAACCTTACTGATGAAGAACAGCTCATGCCTTCCTTGGGCCCTGTCTTCATGTTAACAGCTCAGCAGAGAGAAGCGGAAGCAGCCTTAGCCTACCAGAGCATTTCTCTCCAGCATTAGACAGATTGTCTCTAGCAGTTGACAATAGGCTTAGAGTGGTAGGAAAACAGAAATGACACTTCAGGTTGGTAGTGCTACTTTATAAAACTACTGGATGCTTTTCTTGTTACTAGGAGACAATAAAATTATAGCAACCTAATCTCGGCTATGCCTTTTGAGACAATGAAACAATAGATCATTGTCAGAAAAAAAGGAACTCTCAAGTGCAAGCTCCTTAATGGTTGCTAGGAAACAAAGTTTAAATGCTATTTTCATGTTTTCATGCAGTCGCACCACATGCCTGGGTCTTCTCCCACATTTGCAGGTTCATTCTCCTCTGCTGAGCCAGTGGTGCTGGGTGTTCTAGGATCTCGCCTGTCAGTCAGAGGCCCTCTTCTTCTCACTTTATCACTTTTGTCCTGAAGGATCTCAATAATGCTCACAATTTCAAACACAAGCTCACTCTTATACCTCTCATATCTGTCCTGTGAGATCCAGATAGGTTGCAAGAAAGAGAAGTTGGTCTAGCATGGGCTTTTTCCCCCCCCCCCCCCGAGACAGGGTTTCTCTGTATAGCCCTGGCTGTCCTGGAACTCACTCTGTAGACCAGGCTGGCCTCCACCTGCCTCTACCTCCCAAGTGCTGGGATTAAAGGTGAGCACCACCACCGCCACCACCCCCACCCCCACCCTGCCTAGCATGGGCTTTTGAAACCCCAAAGCCCAAACCCATTGAGACACTTCCTCCAACAGAGCCATACCTCCTAGTCCTTCTCAAGCAGGGCTACTCTCTGGGGACTAAGCATGCAGATATATGAGCCCAGGGAGACTGTTCTTAGTCAGACCACCACATTCAGTGAACACCTACTGGAGCCTTTGAAACTAAGACTTTTCTCTTTAAGTCATTGAAAAAGAAGCTTTAACTGACTTTCTAGATAAGGCCATATTCCTGCCACAGGACCTGTAAAAGAATCAAGTTCCTTCCCTTCAGAGAAGCATGCCACAGCATAATGCTAAAATGTGCTCTCCCTTCTTCTCATTACCCCAAATTAGGTCTATCTTTGCTTGCCCATGTAGCCTCAAAGCCTGACATACTATAGAGTCTCTTCTTTTTCTAAGAGAGAAAGAGAACAGAGAGAGAGAGAGAGAGAGAGAGAGAGAGAGAGAGAGAGAGAGAATATGAATGTGTGAGTATGTGTGTGTGTCCATGATTGTATGTAAGGGGACAGAAAACTAAAGCAAACTTCACAGTGTGTGTCTAAAGGTCAAAGGTCAACCCTTTGGAATTGGCTCTCTCACCTTTAGAAGATCAAACTGAGGTCATCAGGCTTGTTGGCCAGCACATTGACACTCCCCCTCTAGCCATTGTTACTACAGATCTTTTGTATATATTTGTTAAATTCACTTTAAATCACAGTATCACAAATATGCACCAAAATATTCATCTTTGGGGTAAGACATGACTCAATATATTCAACCAAAAGTTAGCTGAATCCATGGATACCGAGGATTAGCTTTAAGGAGAAGCTGATTTTGCTGGGTGTGGTCATTCATGACTTTAATCCCGGGAGGGATTAAATCTCAGGAGGCAGAGACTGGAGGAGCTCTGTGAGTTTGAGGCCAACTTGGACTCCCAGAGTTACCAGTGAGACCCTGTCTCAAAAGACTAAATAAATAAATAAATAAATAAATAACAACAAAGAGAACCATGACTTTTTGTTCAGTCAGTATTTATTGAGCCCTGCTGTCATCAGGCACTTGAGTTTGGGCAGAGGACAAAGCCACCTGTTCTTTTGAGCTCACAATCTCACTGTGGGCACTAAACGAGCACAGCGGTCACGCTTAGCAACCAAGGTGCAGAAGCAGGAGGAGGACAGCTCGCCATTTCCTTTATTCATCTGCCATTACAAGCATTACAGGCAGCCAAGGGCAGAAACAGTTTTTAGTATTTTATTTAATGATTATGTTCTACTTAAACTTTTTTTTAGTATTAAAAACGATTTTAAATAAAGTTATCACATTTACAGTAAGACTTACTTGTCCTGCCTCAAAACAGAAACACCTAAAATTAAAACATAATTTTAAAAAAAACCATGAGCCCAGAAGGGGCAGGCTGGAAGCTGATTTCATCCTCTGGAGGCCCCAGGAGCTTCAGGTCCATGTTGCATCTGTGGTCCCTACAGCATGGCCACCTGCAGAAACCATCCCTGGTGAGATGCCCGCTGACCTCAGCAGGAAGTGTCCAAGCCTCTTCTGGGGAGAGGAGCGCCTGGCAGCCGGGCTCAGAGGAACGGACCTACAGGCACCGGCAGCCGGGCTCAGTCGTCCAGGTAGTAGTCGAGCTTGGTGAACACCGTCTTGCAGCCCTTGTCAGAGAAGACCTTCTCCTCCTTGGGGAAGAGCGTTATTTCTTCAGCTACCTTGCTGATAATGTCCTCATCTTCATAGCCACGGGACTGCATCTCAACTCACGTTTTCAGGTGCTTGTACTCCAGGGGCAGGAAGGGGACAAAATAATCTACAAAGTTCCGGTCAATGAGTCTGCTGTGCCAGAAGCCACTGTTCTTGTTGTTGAAGACAGACACAGCCAGGGCATGTTCCATGTCTCTGAGCTTGATTTCTTCCCTCTGCTTCCCACTCCTCCAGAAATCCAGAGCCACGTCCGTGATCCTCTCTGGCCCTGCATTGCTGAGGAAGATGAAGATGGCCTTCTGATAGGAGACCTCATCTATCCCATCGTAACAGTCTAGGAAAGGCTTGATGGCATCAATGAGGCCGGCGTGCATCTTGTCCATCTCGTCAAAGATGAAGATGGGGCGAGCACAGGTGCTCACATTGCCTCGGATCCACACTGTAACTGGTCCTTACAGGGTGATGTTAGAGGTGTGGGGGAAGTGCAACGTGGCCACAAACAGGTGGACATAGTCACTGTTCAGTCCACCCTTGTAAATATTCTCTGCGATGATCTTGCTGGCGAAGTTTTTACTGGTGCCTGTCCACCCGTGCAGGGCTTTGGATTGCTTAGGAAACCAGACACAGCATTTAAGATGACTTTTTTTTTTTTTTTCAAGATGCTGTCCAAAGAGCTTGTTATCCAGATCCTTCTGCAGTGCCTCTCGGCTGAGGCTCCGTATCTGCCCGTAGCACTTGGAGAAGAGGCAGTAGAGGCCAGGATAGGAAAAAGCCAGTGAGTATGCTGGCCAGGGCCAAGCCCAGGCTGATGTGCTCCACCGCACGAACCACAGCAGCAGGGCCAGAGCGGCCCCGCCCAGCTGCATGCCCCGACCCGCACACCTTGCACGTCCCAGCACCCACCATGCTCAGTGTTCCACACACCGCCCCCTACTTAAACTTTTTTAAAAATGTAACTCTGAGCTGGAGAGATCTCAGCAGATAAGAGTACTGGCTGCTCTTCCTTCCAGAGGGCCCGAGTCTGATTCCCAACACCTACACAGCAGCTCTAGCTGCCTGTAACTCCAGTTTCCAAGGGAGGCAGCACCTTTGTGGTCTCCTTGGGCGCTCAGAATGCACAGGATGCATGGACATTCATGCAGGCAAAACAAACATATGAAAACATGTTTATGAAAAATGTAGTTATGGGCTAGAGAGATGGCTCAGTGGTTAAGAACACTGACTGCTCTTCCAGAGGTCCTGAGTTCAATTCCCAGCAACCACATGGTGGCTCACAACCATCTGAAATGGGATCTGATGCCCTCTTCTGGTGTGCCTGAAAGACAGCAACAGTGTACTCACGTACATGAAATAAATAACTAAATCTTAAAACAAAACAAAACAAAAATCCTGACTCTATTGTGTAGTATGAATTGTCAAACACTGATTTAAAAAATTAAAAAAGAAAAAGAAAAATGTAGTTGTGTGACAAGAGCAGCTAGTGTCTAATCCCAGTGCTCAGAGGCTGTGTGTGACAAGGGGTCATGAGTTCCAGACCACCTTGGCTTCATGGCAAGACCTCATATCAAAAAGCAACCACCACCCACCAGCTGAAGGCCTCTGCGGTTGAGGATGCGCCTCAGTGTGGAGCTCTTGCATACACTCATCTCCAGAGCTGACCCAGCAGCAGCACCACTCCCAGCAAAGCCTCCATGGCTGCCTGGTTTGCAGAGTTGCTCTCTCTAGTAACCGGGTCTGCGGCTGCCACTCTACTATACGGAGACACTGCTCATAGTATTTCTGCTTATAATGTGCTTATAATACAGAAATCCTCTTTGCTGTTCTCAAAAAATTTTAGTTCTGAAATAGGCATGAATATTTTAAACTCAGAACATGTAAACACAGCTGTCTACTCTAAAAAGCAAAAACTTGTCTAATCTTATGCTACCCACAGTGGGCGAACTGGACAAAACTCTCCACATACTTAAACAAACACAAAAACTAAAGATAAGAGACAAAACCTAGGAAACTGGCGCTTGGTATAAGACTGCAATTTTGTGCAGTCTGGACTCTGAGGATTAGACGTTCAAAGCCTATTAGGCTACCAACAAAATTCAAGGTCAGCCTGGGCAACTTAACCAGACACTATCTCAATAGGAAAACTAAGAGCCACGTCAGATAGCTCAAGGAATATAGGTAGCTCCCATCATGCCTGAGAACCTGAATTTGATCCTGATAGGAGAGAACTGAAGCTCATGGGTTAGCCTCTGACCTCCTTGTATAAGCCCTGGTATGCCTCTTTATACTAAATGAACAAATGTAATTTAAAAAATGTAAATAAGAAATTCTCAGAGCTATTATCCTGTATAGCTCGCTCAAATACAGTTAAATGTCTTTTATGTATTCTGTGTGTGTTGAGTGAATGCTACATGTGTGCTGCTACATGCAGATGCAAAAGATCTGGAGGTGTAGTTACATGTGGTTTCGAGCCACCAATGTGGGAGCTAGAAAACAAATCTGAGTCCTTTGGAAGAACAGCAAGAACTCTGAGCCATCTCTACAGCCCTGCTCAAATGCCTTTTGTTAGTTACAAGTTTTCATATCACTTATCTGTTGCTTGTATGTGTATACATGTCTGGAGGTAAAAGGAATTTGTAGGATTGAGTTCTTTCCTTGTACCATGAGGGTCCTTGGGGCTGAACTCGAGCTGAGTCTTCAGGCTTGGCAGCAAGCCTCATGAACCAAGCCATCTCTCGGGTCTTACCATGTGCAAATATTATGCCAGCCTTTTTCTGTTTTGTTTTTTGAGACAATTCTCTCTCTGTAGCCCTGGCTGTCCTAGAACTCCCTATATAGACCAGGCTGCCTAGGACTCATAGAGATCTGCCTGCCTCTGCTTCCCTAACCCTGGAATTAAAGGTACATGCACCATCATGCCTGGCCTGCCAAACATTTAAAAGGCATCACACAGACTCCTCACAACTCTTTTTTTCACCACACTATGAAGCAAAGGAGACAGAAACTCAGACAACTTCCCTTTAAGACAGGATTTATCTGACTCATCTGACAACTGAGAGTTGCTCATGTGAACATGTGTGCTCTGGGTTTTTGTTCAGGACATTTGATCACGCTGTAAACCTTTAATCCCAAACAATGAAGGTAAAGTTAGTTTATAGAAAGAAGCATCCATGTTTGAGAGTGGCGTCTGAGTGGCAGACAAAGTGATGAATCAGAGAGACTTGACAGAATAGGCTGTGCCCAAGTCTCGGGAGAGGGGAGGAAAGGGGCAGTGCAGACAGAAGGAAGGAGGGAGGGAGGGAGGCAGCTTTACCAGAAGAGCTTCACAAAGACAGGCCGCAGAGAGAGAACAAGCTGAGCAGCTGAACACAGAACAAGAAGCCAGAGAATGAGAAGGAGCCAGAAGAGCAGAACAGACTGTTAGCATTAGTGTGAGGCCAAGCAGAGCAATTCAATCAAAAGGCTAGAAAGAAGCCAGTTTGACAAAGTCAGTCATCTTGGAGAGGAGTTTTGAGCCAGAAGAGCTGAGTTGAACCAGCCAGCCAGAGCTCAGAAACAACTGGAAAGGATGAACTTATTCATCAGCAAGTCTCAGAGGCTGAAAACATTCTTGGCC
The DNA here is from genome assembly GCA_964023405.1 of Apodemus agrarius. Taxonomy (NCBI): domain Eukaryota; kingdom Metazoa; phylum Chordata; class Mammalia; order Rodentia; family Muridae; genus Apodemus; species Apodemus agrarius. Next base: position 111,583,661 of record OZ030012.1, on the reverse strand, counting down.
TAGATTAGATTGTACAGAGGGTAGAAGCGTCCAGGACTAAGCCTAGGTTAGCAGAAGGAGGCAGTAAGCCTTTGAGACAATAATTACATCAGGCAAATAAAAGATGCTTTCACTTGGTTTGTTTGTTTTTGTTTTTGAGACAGGGTTTCTCTATGTAGCTCTGGCTATCCTAGAACTCTCTGTGTAGACAAGTCTGGCCTAAAACTCAGATACACCTGCCTTTGCCCCAATTGCTGGAATTAAAAGTTGCAAGCCACCATGCCTATCTCTGAGAGAGAGAGAGAGAGAGAGAGAGAGAGAGAGAGAGAGAGAGAGAGAGAGAGATTGAGAGAGATTTTATATATGTGAGTACACTGTTGCTGTCTTCAGTCACATCAGAAGAGGGCATTGAGTCCCACTGCAGATGGTTGTGAGCTACCATGTGGTTGCCGGGAATTGAACTCAGGACCTCTGAAAGAGCAGTCAGTGCTCTTAACTGCTGAGCCATCTCTACAGTCCTTCATTTTATATTTTTGAATAAAAATAAATTCTAACATGCTAGTTATAGATCCAAAGCAAATTTAAATGTCCCCAACTTGTGCTGCTCTGGAAGGATTAGAAGCTCCTACAGACAGGAAGGTTCTTGTTCTCTACTCTTCCAGCCCAAGCAGAGCGAGATCTGTCCCACTACAGCAGCTTGTCTAACAAGACGTCCGCACACTGCTCTTCCCCTCCAACTGAGCACTGCGGTCGTGCTGCACAAGTGGCCTCTCGGTGTTTCGCAACGCCGCCGCCCACTTCTGGCTTAGCGAGAGGACAGCACACATGGCACATGCTGGGAAGATCACACTGCCACGGTAAGGTAACACTGCCGAGTGGGAACTTGACCGAGCCAGGCCTGTCACAGTGCTTCCCTGGAATATACCAAGCAGGGGACAGAAAAGCTTCCACTCCAACTTGGATTTAAAACTACAAAAAGCACTGAGGAGTGAGTGGAAATCTTCCACAAGGGAGTGAAAGGTCATAACTGTTTATCACAGAAAAAAAAAAACAAACCTCAGTTATAGCATCACCAAGGGAGTACAGCACCAGAAGAAAGACCAGCAATGTGCCTAATGCAATAGTTCTAACGAGACCAGAAAAAAGAGCATGTATTAGTAATCGTTTGAAGTTCCCCTTTTCAGACCCTGTCCCAAAAAAGAAAGCCTTTGTCACCATATCCCTTGTTGTTTGTTTAAAAAAAAAAAAAAAATCCAAAGGGCCTTGAGTACTTGCCTAGTATCCACAAGGCCCTGGGTTCAACTCACAGAACTATGAAATCTGAGCCCTCAACTTGGGTTCAAATCCCAGAGCTACCTCAATTACTTATAGACCTTGGGGAGTAGGCGAAGCCTCAAATGAATGTGTATTGTGGACACGGACAAGGTCTCAGAACCATGGGAAATTGACAAAACCTTTCCCAGCCATGCAGGCTCGGAACTGGCAAAGCCTTCCTCTGGTCCAAGTGTGTACAAATACAACAGATCAGTGTGTGTAAAACTAGTAAGAGCAGCTTCTTTGTCTTGGACATTTGCAGCCTGACTGCTCAGGGGCAGACACCAGCTAGCCCCTCCCACTGTGCTGACATCCCGGCTGACAGCACACCAGCCCCGCCGCTTGCTGGTCCCTGTCCTTCCTCTATTCCCTCCCCTCACAGCCCCTAGCCAGGTCAGGTGCCAAGCTGTGCAGTTGCAGAAACAGACCTTGAACAAGTTATTTAACCTCTAAGTCTCAGTTTCCTCATTATAAAAACAGGGTAATAATAGCACCTGCCTTATAGGGTTGTTGCTTGGCAGAAAATGAACCTTTGAACTGGTTTATTTATTTAAAAGGAAAAAAAGCAATTCACTGTCAAGTAAGAGGGAAATAGGAGGGAGAAGGCAAATTTCAGGCAAAGAGAAGGCAAATACAGAGGAGAAAAGAAATCATAAAAAAATAAGCCTCACTCGTGGCTCATATCCTCTTCAGACTCACATTCCCACTGCTGGCTGGATGTCAGCTGGAATCTGACATTCTAGCCCTGAGACTGGCCCTGCACTCGACAAGTCCACAACAGAACTCATCAGTGTTACAACTCCTGATTCTTCTGGGTTGACACATCTGGGGCAGTGCTAGCAAAGTCTCCTACCACTCCTCAGTGGGTCAGGGTGAAGGCAGGACCTTTTCAGGATCTAAATACAGAACTTGACTGGTCAAGGCAGAAGCAAGATGTAGTGTGGGCTAGAAATCAAGTCAGCAGTGGCAAACAAACAAACAAGCCCCTTCAAATCTAGAAACAAACTTAGTGGGCTCCAAATAAACACTTTCCGTCGTCTGGTAAAGACCAACTCTCCACGGAGGATCTCCCTTCTTAGCCACTTCCATTCCCTCTGGTTATTGGTATTTTGCTGAACCCAACCCTGCTTTATTCGCTTTGATTTTTATCCATTTTATGTGTTTAGGTGTTGTGTCTGAACGTATATCCGTGTACTATGAATGTGCCTGGAATTCCAGAACCTAAAAGGGTGGAGGCAAGAGGATCAGGAAGTAATTTAAGGCCAGCCTGGGCTATCTGAAAGAGAATTGAAAGAAGAGAAAGAAGGGAGTAGAGAAGAGAAGGTGAGAGGAGGGAGAGGGGAGGGAGAGGGGAGAGAGGGAGAGGGGGGGGGGGAAGGAGAGGGAGAGAGGAGAGGGGAGAGGGAGAGGAGGGAGAGGAGGGAGAGAGAGGAGAGAGGGGAGAGGGGAGAGGAGGGAGAGGAGGGAGGGGAGAGAGGAGAGAGGGGAGGGGAGAGGGGAGAGGAGGGAGAGGAGGGAGAGGGGAGAGGAGAGAGGAGAGAGGAGAGAGGAGAGAGGGGAGAGGAGAGAGGAGAGGAGAGGAGAGGAGAGGGAGAAAACAGAGCTGGGAATTGTAGCACAGGCCTATGATCATAACACTTAAAAGGCAAGACAAGCAAATCCCTTACAAGTTCAAAGCCAACCTGTTTCCATAACAAGTTCCAGGCTAAGCCTGCCAGGGCCTAGTTAGAAAACAAAAACAGAACATCTAGTTGGGAGTGTAGTTGAGTGGAGGTGCATGCTTAGTATGTGTCAGACTTGGAATTCAATTCCCAACATAGGAACAAAGCCAAAGGAGAACAAAAGCCTGACCCTGTGGCTATGGGGCCAGGGCAGAGCCAGCAGTGTCTGTCTTTTAGCTAAGTTGATATCCAGTGAATTAGAACAAGTCAGTTATCAAGGAAAAAACATATGTGCACCTACTAAGTGTTTATTTTCTAAGTCAGACTTGGTGGCCTATAATCCCAACACTAAAGAGGACTAAGAGTAGCATGAGTGGCAGAGTAAATCTGTCGTAGAAACATTTTAAAGCACATATGTTTGACTGACTCGACCTTCTTGCCCACACTCATCTCATTAGAAAAAATAAAACATTTTCACTTTCTTAAGAATAAATTTTCATCTCGGTAGTGGTGTCACACACCTTTAAACCCAGCACTCAGAAGGCAGAGACAGGAGGATCTATCTCTGAGTTCAAAGCCAACCTGGTTTACAGAGTTCCAGAACAGTCAGGGCTACACAGAGAAACCCTGTCTCAAAAACAACGAAGTGCCAGGGGTGGTGGCGCATGCCTTTAATCCCAGCACTTGGGAGGCAGAGGCAGGCAGATTTCTGAGTTCGAGGCCAGCCTGGTCTACAGAGTTCCAGGACAGCCAGGGCTACACAGAGAAACCCTGTCTCGGAAAAATACCAAAAACAAAACAAAACAAAACAAAAAAAACCCAAAAAACAAAAACAACAACAACAACAACAACAAAAACAGCCGGGTGGTGGTGGCACACGCCTGTAATCCCAGCACTTGGGAGGCAGAGGCAGGCGGATTTCTGAGTTCGAGGCCAGCCTGGTCTACAGAGTGAGTTCCAGGACAGCCAGGGCTATACAGAGAAACTGTCCCGAAAAAAACCAAATCCAAAAAACAAACAAAACAAAACAAACAAACAAAAAAAACCAACAAAGTATGTGTGTGTGGGGGGGGAATAGATTTTCATTTGGCTGAAGAGAGAGCTCAGCAGTCAAAAAGCACTTGTTACTCTTACAGAAGGCCCCATGTTCAATTCTCAACACTCTCACAACCGTCTATAAATTCAGTTTCAGGGAATCTCATGCCTTCTTCTAGCCTCCACATGCTTGCATGCATGAAACATATGGTATGCATACATACATACAGGCAAAACACACACATACATAAAATAAAAATACTTTTTTTTCTTTTTTCTTTCTTTTTTTTTATTTTATTTTTCAAGACAAGGTTTCTGGCTGGCCTCAAACTCAGAAATCCCCCTGTTTCTGCCTCCCCGGTGCTGGGATTAAAGGTGTACACCACCACTTCCAGCTTATAAAAATAAATCTTAAGAAAATAAAATTTTAAGAAATAAAATCTTAAGAAAATAAAATTTATGATGAAAGTTGTGGTGGCACGTACCTTTCACCCTAGCACTCTGGAGGAAGAGGCTGGTGGATCTCTGGTTTGAGGACAGCCTGGTCTACAGAGTGAGTTCTATACCAGTCAGGGCTACACAGTGATATGCCATCTCAAGAATTAAAATAAGTGAAAATAAAATTTTACAAATTTTGTAATTAAAGCTTGAGACACATCATGCACTAGTAATTCAGAGGAAATGACACATCAAGCTCATTAGTAAATCTGAATCATTCAATTAGACGCAGGTCCCTCAGCATACATGGATTTATGATGTGTCACTCAGTACTCGTTAACTTTAGAATGGTATAAATATGTAGAATGACTTCATGTGATTGCTCAATCATAGCTTTAAAAAACTCATAACTCCTATCACACACTGGCACTCTCTAGTTCCAGTGCTGGAAGTATAACCTGGGAACTTTTTAAATGCATATTGCATTTAAATGCTCTTCATACAAGGCTGTTTAGAGAAGAGCTCTGTATTATATTGCCTGGCATTTATAAAAACCAGAACAATTTTATATCATCTTTTTTGCTTCTTAAGGGAAAAGATAGCTGGGCGTGGTGGCGCACGCCTGTAATCCCAGCACTTGGGAGGCAGAGACAGGCAGATTTCTGAGTTCGAGGCCAGCCTGGTCTACAGAGTGAGTTCCAGGACAGCCAGGGCTACACAGAGAAACCCTGTCTCAAAAAACCAAAAAAAAAAAAAAAAAAGGGGGGGGGCGGGGGAAGAGAAATTGTTAAGACCACCACAACAAGTTTCATGTCAGGAGTTCTTAACTTTCTCTGCCCATGACAAACATAATTATCTAGGAAACTGTAAAGCACACTGATACATGAGTTTATCTTTTTTTCCAGGTTCCCCTTTAAAACATGAATTAATTGCTTAGCTGTTATTTTAGATTTTTGAGGCAGGTCTTTCTATGTAGCCCTAGCTGTCCTGGAACTCCTTATGTAGACCAGGCTGACTTCAAACTCATTGAGATCCACCGGCTAAAATTAAAGGGGATGCACCATCATGTCTGACATTTTTCTTTTTTAAGCTCCCAAAACTGAAAACCACTGTTATCAATCAGAAAGGGGAGGAATAAGTGAAAGCTGTAACGCCAGTCTTATGTGAATATATCTTGTTCTATAGATTTGACTTCAGATCCATTTAAACATATTATACAATTTTAACATTAAATAGAAAAATAATCCTTGGCTTTTTGATATAGAGTATCTATAATGCCAGCACATAAGAGGTAGAGGCAAGAGGAGCTTGAAACTGGACTAGTCTGTATAGCCAGCTCCAGACCAGCAAAAACAAAACAAAACACCTGAAAGGAGCCGGGTGGTGGTACATACATCTTTATTCCCAGCACTCCAGAGACAGAGGCAGGAGGATCTCTGTTAATTCTAGGCCAGCCTGGTCTGTAGAGCTAGTTCCAAGCCAGTCAGGGCTATACAGAGAAACCTGTTTCAAACAAACAAAGCAAACAGACAAAACCGAGAAAACAAGGTGGACTGGGGAATCACTCAGTAAAACACTGCCGCTTGAGCTCCTATGCTTTATCCACCCCACCACACACAGTCAGGTATGGCTGCCTGTGCTTCAGGCTCCCCAGCTAGGCAAGTCAGGGAGCCCCAAGGCCCAGTAAGAAACTATCTCAAAGAACAAGGTGAAGAGCTCCTCAGGAATCCCAAGGTTGACTTCCGGCTTCCAAATGTGCATACATATGAGTGTGTATGTACAATGTGCACATACACATACTCTGACACATCTACATAAAGACAATAACAAACCTGTGAGTGGTGGTGCACGCCTTTAATCCCAGCACTTGGGAGGCAGAGGCAGGTGAATTTCTGAGTTCAAGCCCAGCCTGGTCTACAGAGTGAGCTTCAGGACAGCCAGGGCTACACACAGAAATCCTTTCTTGAAAAACAAAAACAAAAACAAAAACAAACAAAAAAAGACATAAACCAAAAGAAATTAAGAAAAAAAATGAAAGCCATCCCTAAAACATAAAGTAAAACTCTTTGGGGGCTGGAGAGAAGCAGCTAGAGACACTGTCTGCTCCTCTAGAGGGCTGGGGCTTGTCTCCTAGCACCCTCAGGGAGGCTCTCTCATAAGCAGTGTACTGTAACTTCAGTTCCAGGGGACCTAGAAGCTGTGTCACTACACAGCCATGCACATACATGTACAGAGACACACCTGCAGGTAAAACATACACATAAAACAAAATTTTAAATGAACTTTTTTTAACCAGTTATCCTAGAAGTATATCCTTGGGAAAAATATAAATATATATTTGATAACAAGGTCTCACTATATATCCCTGGCTGGCCTGGAACTCTGCTGACCTAAGGAAAAAAAAGTCAGGTTTTTTTGTTTTGGGGTTTTGAGGTTTGTTTGTTTGTTTGTTTGTTTGTTTTGAGACTGAATCTATTATGTAATGCTGGCTTTCCTGGAACTGTGTAGACCAGTCTGGCCTCCAACTCAGAGAGATCTATCTGCCTCTGCCTCTTGAGTGCTGAGAAAAAATAAAGAAAGAAAGAAAAACTAAACTCTTTTCTAATCCCACTGTTAAAATTATGATTCTGAGATTGTTATCATGTGATGTAGAGATAAGAGTCACTGCCTCTCCTCCCCTGCCCTCCTTAACAGGTCTCTTATTGATTCTTTCTCAAGCAAGCACACTCAGAGAAATGAGGATGGTAATAACCAGGGCTTTGTGCTGCTAAAAAATTTAAAAGCAAGCACTTCTGGATGCAGAAGTTTTTCGGACACTTTGGTGAGAAGGAATGCCAAGCATGAAATCCCTAAATTTAGGTGAACGAGCTAATCCCTAGTCTATAAAACTTTATATTCTTAATGGTCACCCTTGGTTTCTCAGCAAGTTCTTAACTATGATTTTTTTTGGAAGTACACCAGTCCATCTCAAAACAAAAACAAACAAAAAAACCAAAAACAATCACAAAGGCCTAGGCCCAAGATGGAGGTGGCAGTATCTGCACCCCAGGCTTCTGATTTCTGGGCCCGTTAGGTTGGGCCAGCTCAGGCTCATGATGGAGTCGGCTGCAATGGTGTCTACAGCCAGGAGAGGGGGCCTGAGCTTGCCTGTTCAAAGTCCTCACCTATGTCATGGTAGGTTGGAAGTGAGTGTGCCATGGAGGGTTTGAAAACACAATTCCTTCAGTAACACCCATCTCTACAACAGGACTATCACCTAGGCAACAGGGCCACAGTCCTGGTCTGGACCATTTACTCCACCTGCACGTGGGCCAGAAAAGTGTGTGGAACATTAAGCTCATGGTTTTTGTTTGCTTTGGTTTTGTTCTGTTTTGTATCATATGAAGACTATCTCAGACTATCTTCCATCCTTTTACTGTGGGAGGAAATAGCTTTAACAAGAAACTTAAAGTAAAAACAAACAAAAAAAAACAAAAACAAAAAAAACCAAACGAACAAAACTATACTTTCTTTTTTTATTTTAAACAAGTTTATATAAAAAGCTTTAACTGGAAGAGAAAAACCAGGACTCATTTTTATAATAATTTACTCCAACTCAGGGATAAATTGTCCTGCATGTACCAGCTAGGTACCAAAACAGTCACAAAACTGTCCTTGCTTTTATGGTGATAAATGACAAGTGATCACGGTAGGTAAGGATCTTTTGGTTGAACAAAATAATTTACTGAATATAAAAAGAGCTGACTGAAGCACTCCATTAATGGGAAAGGGAAATATTTCAGAGAACTGGTATTTTTTTCCCCATATTTCCATTTGATGTCAACTAGAAACAGCATTACCCATTTAAAAAGAAAAAAAAATGTAGAGACCCAATAAGATAGCTCAGCAGGGATATTAAAAATAAATACAGATGCTTACAAAAAAAGAAAAAGAAAACCATCAGCTCTCTCTAATCATAGGATTGGTCTTCCTGGAGACAAGCCCTTGACCTGAGTAATCTTTATAGCATAAGCTCAAATAGGCTCAGAAAAATTGAACATATAGCCCTAATCATCAAGAAAGTTCAGAATTTCAAAAGCTTTAAAAATTCTCTTTGAAAGAAAAACTAAGAAAAATAATGTGTGCACACCTCATGAGAGAGAAAGAAAAAGTGTACAAAACCTCTTAAGAAGGGATAAGATGGTCTGGAGAGATGGCTCAGCGGTTAAGAGCACCAACTGCTCTTCCAGAGGTCCTGAGTTCAATTCCCAACAACCACATGGTGGCTCACAAGCATCTGTAGTGGGATCTGACGCCCTCTTCTGGAGTGTCTGAAGACAGGGACAGTGTATGTATATATAATAATAAATAAATCTAAAGAGAAAAGGGTGAAGGAGGTAGCTGAGTTGGTAGGGCGCCTGCCTAACGTGAGTGAGGCCTTCCATCGGATGCAGACCCCAGGAAACAGAGTCTAGGTTTTTGGGAGGTGAAGGCAGGAGAGAGTTCAAGGTCCTCCTCACCTAGCTGCTAAATTTGAGGACTACATGAGTCTTTGTTTAAAAAAAAAAAAAAAAGCCGGGCGGTGGTAGCGCACGCCTGTAATCCCAGCACTGGGGAGGCAGAGGCAGGCGGATTTCTGAGTTCGAGGCCAGCCTGGTCTACAGAATGCGTTCCAGGACAGCCAGGGCTACACAGAGAAACCCTGTCTCGGAAAAAACAAACAAAAAAACACTATATATATATATATATATATATATATATATATATATATAGGCTGGTGGGCAGAGAGCTCAGCTGTGCACATACAGACCTGTAATTCTACACCAGAATACACAGAAAAGCCAGGCCTGGTGGTAGGCACTTGTCACTGTAGCACTGAGAAGGCAGAGACAGATGGGTCTTTGGAGCTTGCTGGCCTCACAAACCAGCCTATGTGAGCTCTAGGCTAATAAGACTTGTCTCAGAAAGAAAAAGAAAGAAAAGAAAGGAAAGGAAAAGAAAAGAAAAACCAACTCCTGAAGAGCGACAAGAGCTTAACCTCTATCGAGTGTGTGTGTGTGTGTGTGTCTGTCTGTCTGTCTGTCTGTCTGTCTATCTGTCTCAGGGGCTCAACTAAGGAGACTGAGGCAGGAAGATCCATTTAAGTCCAGGAGCTTTCAACCAGCCTGGGCAACATAATGATGTCTCAGAGATAGCTAAGATAGCTAAGACCAAGCTGGAGAGATACTCAGTGGTTAAGAGCATACGCTGTTTTTATAAAGAACCCAAGTTCAGTTCCCAGTACCCACATCAGGAGACTCAAAAACTACTGCAACTCCAGCTCCAGGGAGATCCACAGCCTCTGGCTTCTGTAGGAACCAGCACTCATGTGCATATCATAATTTAAAATAATAAAAATATTTTTTAAAGAAGGTATGCAAGACTAGTAATGTTCAATCATTTTATTAAATTTATTCCACCTCTCCTCTTTTGGGACAGGGTCTTGTTATGTAGCCTCAGATGGCCTGAACTTGCTATGTAGACCTAAGTGGCCTCAGATTTATGAACCCTTTACCTCTGCCTCCCAAGCGCTAGGATTACAAGTGTGCATCACCACACCCAGTCTGCAAGTGGTTTTTAAAATCTGGTGTGCACTGAAACGAACCAAACTCAGAATCCTCTGAAGATCTAAACAAAACAACTCTGGAGCATCACCAAGCAGGTACTGTCTGCTCTGCAAGCAGAGACACCGAGCACTGGACACTTGGACTGGAAACAAAAACGACAAATCACTTACTTATCATGGTCACGGGAGCCAACAGACAAGAAGCCTCAATAATCTGCCCCCAAAGAACAGAACTCAGAAGACCAACAAAAGAGGAAAAGCAGATCTGATGCCTCACACCTGTACCCCAAGCACTCAGGAAGTAGTGAGTTCCAGGACAGCCAGTGCTACACAGAGAAGCCTTGTCACAAAAAAAAAAAAAAGGCTCAGCGGTTAAGAGCACTGACTGCTCTTCCAGAGGTATTGAGTTCAATTCCCAGCAAGTGTACTCACATACAAAAAATAAACAAACACATCTTTAAAAAGAAGAAAAAGAAAGAAAAAGACAGAGGATTCTGGGCCTAGAGTGGTGATGCACATCTTCAGTCTCAGCACCGGGCGAGTTGAGGCAGAAGAATTCAAAGTTCAGGCCTGAGTTCAGTTCTCAAACCGTATCTATAAGGAAAAAGCCAGGGAGGGCTTGGTATTTCTGGGTACATATCGGAGAATAATGAAAACATACACCCACAAAGGAAGCCTGTGCCGGAGTCTAGAGCAGCAGGCTCCCTCTGCTCACCAAGTGCAAACACCCAAATGACCACTAACCGCTGATACAATGTAGCATAGCCAAATAAGGAACAGTTGCAAGAATAAAATCCAACCAAAAGCAGAAAGTCAAGCACTCTGACAACCAAAGGAAGCTAAAGAGGAAGGAACGCTGGCAGGCAGGAGCCAGGAGTCTGCAAACAACCTAACAACACAGCAAAGCTGACAAAAAAGATAGCCATCACTGTCATCCAACTCAGAGGTTCATTATTCCAAGCAGAAGTCCTGCGCTCATTAATACCCTGAAGGGAGGCTCAGTGCTGGAACAGAAAATAAAAGGGGCTAGTGAGATGGCTCAGTGCTTAGAGCCGCTGGCTGCTCCTCCAGGAGACCCCGTTTTAATTCCCAGCACCTACATGGTGGCTCACAACCATCTGTATCCCCTTCTGGCCTCAGAGCTGCCTAATATAGCACGCATACACATGTGGCATACATACAAACACATAACCAAAAATAAGCCTGCCGGTGTTAGGTGCCCATTTTTAACCCAACCAGCACTCAGGAGGTAGAGGCAGGCAGATCTCATGAGGTCAAAGCCAACCTGGTCTAGGTCATCCAAGGCTACACAGTGAGACCGTGTCTCAAAAAAAGAAAGAAAGAAAGAAAGAGAGAGAGAAAAGGAAAGAAAAAAGAAAAAAGAAAAAGGAATTAATTAAAATTAAAGCAGGCTAACTCTATTAAGTTAATAAAGCATAAGTGGAAGCAACCAAGGAAATAAAATTGCTGCTTGACATCCTTACTTAAATCAAATGAGTAGAATGTTACTTATATACTTCCCTGCAATCAACACACTAATCGAGGTATTGATTATGCTCTGTAATCAAAAAAAAAAAGGGGGGGCTGGAGAGATGGCTCAGTGATTATGCTCGGCAATTTGATTCAATTGTTTTAACCATATCGAAACTTTAAATTTCTAAACTTTAAGCGATTATATTAAGAAGGAGAAAGGGGAAGAGGAGAAGGAGGAGGAGAAGCAGAAACGCATAATTAACCAAACACGAATAAAATGACATAACTGAAATCTCCTTTAAATACTTAAGCAAAGGGAGAGGGGAAATATATATAGGTGAAACAATGGTAAAAAATATTGATAACTGTTGAATGTGAGCGGCAGTATTGGGGAAGGAGATTTAGCTATTGAATGTGAGTGACAGCATTAGGGAGGGGTTCAGCTCATCGTTCCTCTTATGTGTATGCTATAAGGTATTTCGTTGAGGTAGAGGCAGATAGATCGCGTTCGAGGACAGCCGTCAACTACCTGCAGAGTTCCTGCTTAATCTAGGCGATCGACCTCATCTCCAAAAAAATAGATTCCAGCAATAAGTCTCCCAAAACGGAATTCTTTGCAAATGAAATTATCATCCTGTTTATTTAGGACAAGCTGCCCGGTGCTGGTGCTCTTGCCTTCGGTCAGCAAGCAGGCTATGGGTTCTAAGGCAGAGAGAGGCGAAGCAGCTTCTGGCGGGATCGACTTAAGCTCCGCGCCACCACGCGGACCAAAGAACGCGCACGCTTCATTCAAGGCAGAATCTGACAAATCACTCTCCGTGAACGCTCGGGCTCAGAGAACCGCGGAGCTCAATTTGGAATGCTCGCACGCCGCGGAACCCAAGCAGCTGGGCTGGAGAGCTCTCGGGTCCCGGCCCGGGGCAAGGCCGGGCGCCGGGCCGAGGGCACCCCTGGTCGGCCCTCGGGTCCCTCCCTGAACCCTCCGCTCGGTGCCCACATCGCACCTCGGCCTTGCCCCGCCCGCCTACCTTCCAGATCCGCATCGTCCGAGTCCGAGTCGCTCTCCCCGTCCTCCTCGGGGACGGGGATCACGCTGGGCTCCTGCGTGTGAAAGGTCGTCGGGGAGACGATGAACGTGTCTGATTCCTGGCGGCGGGCCTCGCGCAGGCGTGTGAAGTACTCCACCGCGAAGTCGACGAGGTCGGGCGGCTGCTGCCGAAGCACCTCCACGGTGTAGCCCTGCAGCAGCTCCGTGAGCCCCGGCGGGATCTGGATGTGGCTCATGCCTGCGACGGCCGAGGGGACCGGCGGGTCGGCGCCGCCGGCGGCTGCAACCTGCGCGCTCCCTCCCTCACGCCGGCCTGTCACTCGGCGCCCGCGGTCTCCCGCGCGGCCCGCCTCGGCCTTGCTCGCGTCGCGCCTTGGCCCGGCCGGGTCTGAGTTTGTTGTGCGGGCCGCGCGACCCTTCCGCTAGCAAGCCAGCCTGGCGCCGCTGCTGTTGTCACCCGGCCGCAGCCGCCGCCGCCGCGCCGCCGCCGCCGCCGCCGCCGCCGCGGGGACCGCCGGGCAGGCGAGCTGGACGGGCGCGGCAGGCGCCCGGGTTGTGACGCACGCGGCCGCGGGCGTGCGCGTCCCCGGCCAAGAGATGGCCCGGAGTGCGCGTGCGCCGCCGAGCCTCCCGCTCTCCGAGCTGCCCATGGTCAAGGTGCGGGAGGCCCCGGAGATGAGGAAAGAGTGGCCCAGCGGCGAGGCAGGCTGGTCAGCGCGTCTCGCCTGGTCACAAAGCCCTTCCACTTAAGCTTTGGGAGCATGCCGAGAGCCTCTTAAGGAAGCGCCAGGGACACCGAGGTGACACAGGACCACCTCACCTTGACCCCTGCTCTAGTGGAGGACCAGAGCGCTCACTCTAGGAAATGACATTAATGCTAACCCCAAAGCAGGACTTGGCTGGCGGAAGATCTGGAGGAAAGTCCTGTACAGCAGGAACAAAGACCTAGACAAGTCAGAACCACCTTGACTGACAGGTAGAACGATTCGTGCGCTGAACTGCCTGAAGTCGTAAGGAGTCTACTATGAGGTCGTGAGATGTCAAAGCCAAGGGCTGTCAAAGCATTTGTAGGAAGTAAAAGTTTCAGTCACTCGGGAGCCTCAGGCAGAGAAATAACCCCGAAAGAGCTCTCTCAGCCAATTGTGGACAGTAGGAAAGCAGAGTAAAGCCTTTGGACAGCCCTTGGGCTTGTTCCTCCTCGTTTTGGACACTTTCATCCTGGTCCTCAGTCCTCCTTCCTCCCTACTCTCAACCCTGGGCCCTGGGCCACATTATCTGGTGAAGTGGAGCAGACCACAGGCTGTGTTATTGTCTTTTGCCTTTTGGAAGAGGGCAGATTAGAGAGGCACCCACTGTTACCCAACTTGTTCCCTCCTGTCACCAAACTTGAATAGAACAAAAGAAGTTACAGACCTTTCTGGAATATCCAGCCTAGGTGCTGGCCAAAGACTCAGTGAGAATACTGTTCTCCCTCTCCCTGCCGGAACCAGCCAGCAACTCATGAGCGGTAGACTTGGGACCTGAAGGGTATTGGGATTGTTAAGCACCACCTGGTAATTAACCAGTATTAATTAAGACCTCCACGAGCACCGCCCATACGGGTCTGGCACAAACCCAAAACAGTGCTGCTGGGAACTGAGCTGTGCATGGTGACAGGGGAATACCTTACTTACTGAGGTACTCAGTGGAGAGGCCAGCCCAGGCTGTAGGCTAGGTAGTCCTGAGACTACAAACAGCTCTGCGTCCCTGAATGTAGGTTGAGTGGTGGGGAAGCAGTGTCCAGCAGGTTGCCTGGGCACCAACGGCATACTTGTGAAGACTGGCTGAATGAATGAATGAATGAATGAATGAACAAATGATACATTTTATCAACTGCAACAAAAGAAGCAGAAACTGCTCTCCTGATTTCAGTCTTATAATATGTATCATTTCCTTCAAAGCTGCTACATAGTTCAAGTCTAGCCTGGGTCACATGAGACCATCTCAAATCGAAAACCAAAAAGCAAAGCAAAGCAAAGCAGTGGAGATAGGTCTTTTCTTCTCTTGAACAGAGTGGTTCTTTTAAGGGGAGAAGAAAGGGGGGAGAGGTTTGTTTGGTTTGTTTTTTCCAGACAGGATTTCTCTGTGAGGCCCTGGCTGTCCTGGAACTCACTTTTTTGAGCAGGTTGACCTTGAACTGAGAGATCTGTCTCCTGAGTGCTGGAATTAAAGCTGTGCACCACCACTGCCCAGCCGAGCCAACTCTTACGGGTTTTCCAGGATTCAAATCTTGCCACTACAACCCAGAAAACCTAGGTGTGACTCCCACTGCCTCTCTGAGAGCAACCCTACAGCCAAGCTTTTGGAAAGGTAAATTCACAACTCCAAGTCCTAGTCTTCCCGCATTATCAGGTTTTACACGTTTAAAATGGGGCACGGGCATATGAAGAGTTAGGACTCTGACCTCAATTACCAAATAGAAGAGAGAAGGCTTGTTGACAGAGCTGGGTGTGGACAGGGTCTCCTGGTACACTGAACCCTAATGGCCTTTGCCAGAAGCAGTCTGGTTCTCCTGGCTTGTTCACAGATCCTAACCATCCATCTGTCCAGCAGACAGCATTCAGAGGACACCCCAGCCTCGCATAGCAACACATCATTTGTACACCCTATTACTCAGGAGAATGAGGCAGGAAAAAAATATCACTCTTGCGTACAGGAGTTTGAGACAAGCCTAGGACACAGAGGGATCCCTATCTTAAAATATATAAATAGGAGCAGGCTGGAGCTGAAGAGATGGCTCAGGGGTAAAGAACAGTTCTCATAGATCTGGGTTGGGTTCCCAGAGCCCACATACTGTCCTAACTACCCATAAGCCCAGTTCCGGTGGATCCACAGAGGATACAAACCTCAGCAGATTCGCACAGTGAAGATACACGTGAGGCAAAACACTCATCCATACAAGTACATCTCAAAGCAATTGTTTTAAAGGGGGAGTAGGCTGTAACTCAGCGACGGAGGTTGTACTCAGTGCCAGGCCTAAATGGGGTTAACACTGAACGCCACAACAAAATCCTCGAGGGGCTGACGTGAACAGAAATCAGACACCCTACAGCTGCTCCTTACCTGCCTCCATATATCAGACCCACGGTGAAGTTAGATAGCTTGTAAGTCCAATCTGATTACTTCCCTCACTCTAGGTCTCCAAAGGGAGGGTCTCTCTCTTCCCTAGCCTTCAATAATCACAGTAGCAAGGGCTGTCATGAATGCCCATGTATGCTAAGCAAAAGGCCTTGTAACAAAAGAGACCATCAGGGACCTGAGCCCTGCATCTTCAACCTCTGTCCTGAATCTCATTCTGCCTGGATTCAAGCCTGTCCAGCTACACCACTGGCTGGTTACCATGGCAACCAAACCCACCACAGCTAGTACTGACAAACAGCTGCTAAGAGCAAGTGACAATGGTGGGTGGAAAAGCCTAGAGCAAAGGCCTCCAGAAGCAAGAGCCACCGGTGGACGAGGCCCCTCAGGCCAGGTTGGCTTTCTCACAACCCACAGGTAATGAACATCATGCACAGACCACCACACCACCAGCCAGACACAGATAGGAATACAGCGAGGCTAGTTCTCAGAGGCTTTTACCATTGCCGTGCACAGTTTGCAGGGGAGGAGGAGCACAGGCTGTTTAGCACCAACAGCAGGGAGGGTTGTGATGAAAACAGACTTAGGCATGGTACCAACTGCTGTTTCCAGTAAAATAGTGAATTTCCTATACTCTTAAGAGGCTTATTACTTAAAACCATCCCCCTTCCCAAGGGAGGGAGAAGCTAATACTTCTTGAAGTCTTGCCCTTGGTTCAAGTCTCAGCTTACTTATCTCATCCCCTTTATCTATTAAGGGAGCTCAGCGGAGACAACCCACTCACCAGACCAAGAGGCCATGTGACAACCTTAAACTCCCGTTTTTCCCATGCCCACCTCTGGAGAGTTAGGATTGCAGGCATGTTTACTCTGTTCAGTTTAATCCATGTTGAGGATTGAACCAAGGGCCTTAGGTGTGCTTGACAACACTCTAACTGTGACACATCCCCAGCTCAGCTTCAGATCCTCCAGTCCCCACCTGCTCACTGGAACCTGCTGGCTACCTGAGCACCCCTGCACGGCACGGCAGTCCCTCACTGAGTCTTCCAGTTCACTTACTACCTCTGTTGCTTGGTTTTGTTCAACCTTAGAAGCATCCAGGAGCCTCTGATTAGCTGGAGAGAGAGGGAAATTTTCTCTGTCCTCACCCATCTGTCCTTTGGCCTACATAATGCCTCCCCTATGAGGTGCAGTCTTTGATCTAGGTGATCTATTTTAACAAACAGCCCTGCTCCGGGGGAGCAGTTAATTCCCAAGCCACCTGTTTCCGTACCTGTGAGCCAGCCCCTTCTTACCCAGGACACTGTGCCCCAAGAAAGCGTCAGCATCTGCAGCGGGCCTGTTGTCTGCTTTTGAGACACCTCGGGGCAAGGAAAGAAACTGGGAAGCTCAAGAAACAACGCTGAAGGACCAGAGTCTTTGTGTGTTGACCACAGCAGAGAAAGGAGAAAAGGGAGCCCTCAGGGAGCAGCGCCACAGGCCTTTTCAGTGACAATCAGGACTCTACTTGACTCACCCACCAGGTACTTGGGCCTTGACCCAGAAAACACAGGCAAGTCTCTCACAGCCTAGGTCAAGTTAGCCTCAAGATAACATCACAAGAGTTTCTTCAGGTCACTTAGACACACCTGGACACAGGTCCCTCCGTTACCATGGGACCTGTGTCTTTATAGATCTCTTTATCATAGCTGGGCTTTCTACATTTGAAAGTGAAGGTTAAAAAGAAAGAAGGAAAGAAAGAAAGGAAGGAAGGAAGGAAGGAAGGAAGGAAGGAAGGGAAAGAAAGAAAGAAAGAAAGAAAGAAAGAAAGAAAGAAAGAAAAAGAAAAGTATCTAATTATTGAGTTCTATGAGAATAGAACTGGGAGAATTGGGGAGAGATAAGCAAACACTACTAGTCAGCCATGTACAGCTCCAGACCTCTCCGGTTTTATTTTGAGATAGCCTCTCAAAGTTACCCAGGTTGGTCTTGAATTCATTGTGTATCACCGCTGCCCTTTGATCCTTCTGCCTCAGCCTCCTAAAGAGCTGAAATTATAAGCCTGTACAACCTATAATGAATAAAAGAGGAAGAGAAGGCAGGAGAGGTGGAAATAAGAGAAGATGAAGAAGACAGAAAAGGTATAGGAGAATTTTATACAGTGGGACGTGCCTGTAATCCCAGCCCTCGGGAGGCCAACGCGTGAGGATCACAAGCCCAAAGCTGGTCGAGCTACATAGCAAGTTTGAGGCCAGCCTGCATTACACAATGGGATGGATTCAATGAAAGAAACAAGTGTAGGTGTGTGTGTGTGTGTGTGTGTGTGTGTGTGTGTGTAGGCTGAGGTGATTGGATTGTGCTTCTAGCTTCAAAAGACTATAGTGAACAAAATACAGGGTAGATATATCTCTTATATCCGAAATAGTGCTACTGTAGTTCTGAACAGCCACAGTTAAAACAACCTGCCCTGTCTCTCACCCTTAGCCAGGTTATATATAACTTCTTAAAAAAAATTGTGACCAGGTCACTATCCCTGATCAATCACTGCCTGGCTTCCATTTGACTATGACAGAGAAATCTTTGGGGAGGTCCCAAAATCCCCACCCCCACCCCATACTCCTGTCAGGAAAAGATCTATAAGGAACAGGTGGCCTTTCAAAGTACACCATAAAAGCAGGCCCTGGCTGGGAAGGAGTCACTTGCCAGCTGCTGGGCTCCTGTCGCAAGCGTGCCTCCAGGGGCTTCCCGGCTTGACTCCACATCCTCTCAAAGAGCAGAGGGATGAAATAATCCCCCCAGCATGACTGTCACGGAAGCAAAACACTCCACTTTCAAATGTGAAGTATCTACAAGGGAAAATGATCCTACCCCATGAGAATGGTTGGCATTTGGCTGAAATGCAAATATTCCAATGCGAGCTTTCAGTCTAGGGCTGAGGATTGCAGACAGTCTCCTTTCCTGGGGAGTATTAAGAAGTGCCTGGGCAGCTCTCAGAGAGACCTACACTCCAGTCCTGGGTGTTGGGCTCTCCTTTGGACTCTCCTATTCCGAAGTCTCTCCTCTCAAGTCTGCACTTAAAATCTAAAGTCTGTACTCTCCCTCATCATAATAACTTCATGTTAACTTTCCTTAATTGGGGGGGGGGGGTAGAAGAAGAATAAGGAGGGAGGAGGGGAAAGGGAGGAGGGTGGGCTTCAGGGAAGCATGTATGTACCTATCTTCTGGTCACTGAGATACTGAAGATCCTCCAAGATGAGAGAGGTAGATTGGCTTAAAGTGGAGTTAACCTAGGGGCTGGAGAGATGGCTCAGTGGTTAAGGGCATTGACTGCTCTACCAGAGGTCCTGAGTTCAATTCCCAGCAGCCACATGGTGGCTCACAACCATCTGTAATGGGATCCGATACCCTCTTCTGGTGTGTCTGAAGACAGCTACAGTGTACTCATATACATAAAGTTGGATTAACCTTCCCAGGCAAAGGACCCTTGCTCTTTGTCTCCCTTTTTTAAAAAAGTTACTTAGTTAGGGCTCTAGCGGTATCTCAGCAAATAATAGCATTTGTTACATAAGCATGAGTATCTGAATTCAAATCTTGAGAACCCATGCAAAAACCTGGGCATGATCACGTATGTGTGTGTGTAACATGAGGGGCAGAGAGACCCTCAGCCTAGCTCTAGTTCAGTGGGAGGAGCAAAGTGGAGAGTGACCGGGCAGAACAGCCAACGTCCTCCTTTGGCCCCCGCATCTGTGTACAAGTGCCTGTGCTTGTATACACACACTCTCTCAAACACACCACACACACACAAATTCTACTTATACACATTCATTTATACACACACACAGACAAGATGCTGCTTTCACGCACGTGTGGAGATACAGACTCCTCATCCCAGCACTTAGGAGGACCAGGAGTTCAAGGTTATCCTCAGCTGTATAATGAATTTGATGTCAGCCTGGGCTGACATCAGTCACCCTGTCTGAAATAAACAAAAGGGGGGCTGTGGAGTGGGCTAGAGAGATGGCTTATCAGTTAAGAGCACTTGCTGCTCAGGAGAACCTGAGTTTGATTCCCAGCACCTCCCAGGCAGCATTAACTCCATCCAGCCTCTGGCCTCCTCAAATACCTGCACATGTGCACATACTGATATGCAGACACACACACACACACACACACACACACACACACACACACACACTAAAAGCCAAGAAGATTTCTTTTAACAAATGAAAATTTTATTTTGTGGCTGAGGATATAACAAAGTTGGTATTGCCCCAGTGCTTGGCTAGAACCCTGGGTTCAGTTCCCAGCACCCCATAAACTGATCTTGGTGATGCACACTGATAATCTCAGTTCTTGAGGGAGGGACTAGAAGGCTCAGAAGTTCAAAATCGCAGGGCGGTGGTGGTGCATGCCTGTAAACCCAGCACTTGGGAGGCAGAGGCAGGCAGATTTCTGAGTTCGAGGCCAGCCTGGTCTACAGAGTGAGTTCCAGGACAGCCAGGGCTACACAGAGAAACCCTGTCTCGAAAAATCAAAAAAAAAAAAAAAAAGTTCAAAATCATCCACTTCAACCACACACACTCCAAGGCCAGATATGGATAGATACATAAGACCCTGCCTGCCTCAAACAAAAGTTATTTTCGACTTAGCCATAGTCCTTTTTGGTTTGCTTGTTTTCAAGACAGGGTTTCTCTGTGTAGCCTTGGCTGTCCTGGAACTCGCTTCAGTCATAATTCTTAAGATTTTCTTACTGGGCTGGAGAGATGGCTCAGCAGTTAGGAGCACCGACTGCTCTTCTGAAGGTCCTGAGTTCAAATCCCAGCGACCACATGGTGGCTCACAACCATCTCGTAATGAGATATGACTCCCTCTTCTGGAGTGTCTGAAGATAGCTACACTGTACTTACATATAAAAAATAAATAATAGCCGGGCAGTGGTGGCGCACGCCTTTAATCCCAGCACTTGGGAGGCAGAGGCAGGTGGATTTCTGAGTTCGAGGCCAGCCTGGTCTACAGAGTGAGTTCCAGGACAGCCAGGGCTATACAGAGAAACCCTGTCTCGAAAAACATAATAATAATAATAATAATAATAATAATAATAATAATAATAAATGTTAAAAAAAGATTTTCTTACTATATTTTATTGTTGTGGGGGTGGGTGTGCACGTGCCACGTGTGGAGGTCGGAGGACACCACCCTCCACTCATTCTCTCCTTCCACCCCGTGAGACCCAGGGATCAGACTCAGGTGGTCAGTTTGGGGACACACACCTTTACCCTCGGAGACGTCATACTTAAGCCACATTTCCTATTTGGTCATTCAGAAACACACTGCTTTGAGCAAAGTGTCCTTCTTTGAACTCTCTAAGCTTCAGCTTCCTACAAGGTCAGCGACACACCCCAGGTGACTCCCAGGTGAGAGGACTCTGTCCCTCATGCTCAGGGTCACGGTTCTAAAGCCAAGTCCCAAGGATCTCTGAGAGGCTGCTATTGAGTCAGGAAGTGACACTGGAACTAAGTTTCCAGGCCAGGGAGGACAGTGCCAGAAAAGCCAAACTCCCTTTAGCAAGCTCTCTCAGCCACCAAGCCGCTTAGGACTCCCCATCCAAGCTCTTCCAACCTCTTCTTGCCATACCTGCATATTGTCATGGTATAATGAGTCAAACCAGGATGGGTACATCAGCTCACACGGCAAGTATCAGACCCACAGCCACCCCGCTCAGGACTGCTTGTGTCCTCTCAGATAGCCATGTGACACACTAGGACAGGAAGGAGAATGAAGGATGGGTTACAAGCCAGGTCTTGTGGCCAGCCTGCCAGGCAGACCCCAATCAATCTCCCAGCCCCACCCATCCTCCCTTGAATATCGAGAGCCAGAGAAATCCAGGCCAGCCAAAACGTCCTCCTTCCCTGCTAGAGGCCCAGCCTCTGGCCCCCAGGAATAGACACGATTCCTGACAGCCTCCAAGGGTACAGCCCCCTACACCCCGCTGAAGTGTCCCTGAATCACAAGAGAAAATATCACACAATGGAAAAATTAGAAACAATATTTATTGTTTCCTGTTTGAGTGCTCTCATGGGGAAAGAATGTGCAAAAAGAACCTTCCTAGTTATGGCTTTCACACTTATCCCAGGAGGCTGGGGATGTCTTCACTGTGTAGGAGGGAAAATTCTCTACCTTCTCCTGGGGATTTAGGCAATTGTAGTTTTTTATTATTATTTCTTGTGTAAAAATATGAAAAGACAATGGTTAATAGGTGGGCTGTCCGGGGTAGACAGATGTGCGCTTCCCATTCACACCCCCATGTACAGGCACAAGTGGATGGTACCATAGACAGCTCTTAGGTTTTTCTGGCTAGCAGTTAAAGATCCCAGCTCCTGGTTAGCTGGTTGAAAATAGGCAAGGGGCCTCCAGAGAGTCAGCCATCAACTCTTTGGTAAGGAGTATTTTGAGTGTAGCAGGGCCTTCAGTCAACCAGCAGGTGGCAATTTGGCCAAAGATGGCAGAGTCTATACACTCTTTATTCCATCTCCAATTCTCTGGAAATCTTCTAAATTCAAGTTTCAAAATGGCACCAAGTTATACACGGTAGAGGATGTCATTAAGGCAACAGTTTCACCATCATAGCCATGCCCAGAGCTCTGATCCCACCACGTCCCTCCCCTCACCCTCAGGACCTCCTAGTCCTGCCCCTGCCTCTCTGCTGCAGCTGTCCTGCATCCACAGGTCTTCCACAGTCTTCAGCCTCACAAGTTGGGGACAATCCAATTAAGGATCTTCATGGCAACTTCAAAGCCAAGGAAACAAGCCTAAGAAGAGGTTGGGTGGAAAAGAGAAACCAGAACGAGAGGGTGAGTATTTGTAGATTCCATCCGCAGGACCATGCTTGGTTAGCCCTTTCTGAATCCCATCCCAGCCAGCTAAGGGAGCAAATTCAACTGGCTGTGATAATAAACACCCGTGCACCCAATACTCCACCCAATACTCCAGAAGCTGAGTCAGGGAGAGCTGGAGTTTGAAACCAATGTAACCAACTTGGACTACACAGTAGGACTCTGTTAAAAGAAGAAAGAAGAGAGAGGACAGGAGTGGGGGGTGGGGGGTGCAGAAGGAAGTTACAGCTACTTACTCCCAAGAAGAGTAGGGTGTGCATGGCCTACGCTGGGTGTGCTGAAAAGTCTTAGAATCCTAACACTTTTACTGGGAGTTAGACTACGTTCAGAGGGGTGTGTGGTGTGTGTGTGTGTGTGTGTGTGTGTGTGTGAGAGAGAGAGAGAGAGAGAGAGAGACAGAGAGAGAGACAGAGACAGAGACAGAGACAGAAACAGAGATGGGGGGCAGAGAGATGGGGAAAAGGGAAGAGGGAGGTGAGGAAAGAAGGAAGAAATAAAAAAAAAAAGAAAGAAAGAAAAAGAGAATATATGTCCTGCAACTGCTACTTCTGAAAACCAGGTGAAGAAATTCAAGTCCCTGACCTTGAAGAGCTCCACAGGCAGCTACAGGAAAGCAAGCATTAGAATCTCGGGCTGAGCCTTGGTGCTGAGTTTCCATGTAATCCCAAGAGCAAGCAGAGCCCACTTCCCACAGCAGTCAGCAGGGAACCTCCCAGCTCCCCCCCCCCCCCCCCGTCAGACACTCAGACACTCACGGCATTGGCTGGGAAGGCCCGGATCATGACCGCATTGAACCCTTTGTACAGGGAGGTGACTCCTTCGTCTCGGATCAGCTCTCTCAGCACATCTCTGAAACCATTAGGATATTTTCCAGGAGGTGCTGCAGGGCAGAACCCAATTTTTTAAAGCTCTAAGAAGCTTTGTGACTTGACCATGGTAACCCACATGAGGACGATCTAATAATTACATCAGGGCAAGGATATCTTGAAGGCTACAACTTAGCAGTATGCTACACTCAGCTCACACTGAGGCAAAGACATGAATGTCTAGATTACTAGTGCCAAAGGAGTTAAAAATTGAATTCAACACCTTTGGCGATGTTGAGGAAAAATAGGACTTTTTCAGTTCGTGTTTAGGCTGACATGAAGCAAAGTGAAGGAGAAGATTGGCCAGGCAGACACTGGGAAAGAGAGTATATCCTCAGAATCTTAAGACCTTAAGACCTGGTGGTGTACTCTTGCTTATGAGCAGCACTTGAGAGAGAGAGGCAGGGAACAAGAATTCAAGATCATTCTTGGTTAGATAGCAAGTTAGAGGCCAGCCTGGGCTACACGAGACCCCTTCTCAAACAACAAAAACAAAACCTCGGCACCCCAGGGTAGTCAATGCTAGACCTATTCCATCCACATCTACACTACTCACCAGTCTGGAATCGAGACTTGAGCACATCTGGGGGGATTGCCACAACCCAGTTGAAGATCCCTGCAAAGCCGCCAGCCACCAGGACCCGAGGCACACTAAGGTCATGGACACTGCACAACACCACAACCCAGTCAGACGAAAGCCTGGCAGCGGGATTCACACCAGTTCCTCCTCCTACTCAGGGAGGGAGTTGCTGGGGAAGCGGCTCAAGGCCTGAGGCCTGGCAGCGGCCACTGCTGGAGGAGGTCCCATGGAGGAGGTCCCATGGGGGAGGTCCCATGGGGGAGGTCCCATGGGTGATCCACCCCCCCCCCAGTAAGGTACAGAGTAGAGGGGTTAGCTGTGCCCCAGCAGCTAGTACTGAAGGAACCAATGCGGGGGCGAAGAACAAGCATGTCCGCTTCAGACCTAGAGGACAGCCTGCCCCACAGTGGGAAACGGTCCTACATTCTAAGGTTCTTTTCACCTCTTTCCCTCTGGAGTGAAGAGATTTTTAAGCCATTCGTATGTCATGAAATACATCCCACTCGCTGGAACGTCTGTTGGTGGGAAGAAAAGTGAATTAAAAATTCATAAAAAATCCCCAGATAGGCACTAGACTATTCAAAGATTCCTAAGGTGTTTTTTTTTTTTCAGGTTGTAATTACATCATTCCCCCTCTCTTTCTTCCAAGTGCTCGATGCGCTACCACCTTGCTCTTTCAAATTCATGAGTTTGTCATATATATATTTATAAAATAAATATACTACAAATATAAATATATAATATATACATACAATACAAATACATATCATATTAAATATATGTTAAATATATAGATTTATATTAAATATATTTATATTAAGCACAATATAAATATATTTCTACTAAATATATATTGATATTACCTTATACTAAAGTATATTCAATATATATCACACTGTACACACACACACATATATAGTATAAATACATAACTAGAGCCTGCTTGGTCTGAATGATGTCCCTCTGCATGTACATCATCAGTGCACCAGTCCGCGTGCTCTTCCCTGGGGAAGATTCTCAGAGGTTCTAGCAGCTACATCCTTTCTTGTTTTAAATTTTTAGCCTTTTAAAACACATGTATGAGTATTTTACCTGCATCTGTCTGTGCACCACACATGTGCAATGCCCATACAAGCCAGAAGACAGCATCAGACCCTCCAGAACTGGGGCCACAGATTGCTTGTGAGCTATGATGTGGGCTGGGAACTTAGCCTGAGTTCTCTAGAAAGGTAGCCGGGCTCCTAGTCACTAAGCCATCTCTCCAGCCCCTACATATTTTTTAATTTGTTTATTTGTTTGATTGTTTGGTTTTGTTTTTTTGAGACAGGGTTTCTCTGTGTAGCCCTCAACTCACTTTATAGACCAGGATGGTCTCAAACTCAGAGTTTCATCTGCCTCTAACTACTGCTTCTACCTACCAATTGCTGGGTTAAAGGTGTTTACCACCACCACCCAGTTAACTTTTTTTTTTTTTTTTTTTTTTTTTTTTGGTTTTTTTTTGGTTTTTTGAGACAGGGTTTCTCTGTGTAGTCCTGGCTGTCCTGGAACTCACTCTGTAGACCAGGCTGGCCTCGAACTCAGAAATCCGCCTGCCTCTGCCTCCCAAGTGCTGGGATTACAGGCATGCGCCACCACGCCCGGCTTCCAGTTAACATTTTTAAAAATCGGTCTGCAGCTATCAGCCGCTGTGGAGAGCCAAGCACTGGTATGAGTGTAACCTTGAATGATGTAATTATCTTTCAGGGCTCCTGCAGGTGGTCACCACTAATACACCCGCTCCAAATCACAGCTAATTGTCTGGCCTTCCTCCAAGATGCCATCTCAAGATGAGACTGTCTGCTGTAGGGATCCTGCCTGTCAAACCAAGAGGAGGTCTGGCAGTGTAGCTCAGTGGTGGAGCACTGCCTAGCACGCATAGGAGCTGAAGAATTTCCCACTATTCCTGTCTTTATTTCCCCCTCTCATCCCTTCAGCCATGACTTCTGTCTAGAAGCCTCTACTTTCCCATATCGTCACTCCACCCCTGAAGACATTAAAGAAGGATGAACTTTCTCCCCGTCCTTCTGTGGTCCACATGGGTGAGACTGCATATAATCGGGACACATGCTACTGGTTTGTAAGGCATATAGCATGGTTGAGCCGTCCAGGGAAGTGTCTCAGGGGCAGGTTCATCAGCTGACCTTCCCAGGTGAGCTAAGTGCAGAGCTTCAGAGTTTACCTCGCATGAGCGTGAGCACAGTCCCTTTGTAGAAGCCACGAATCCCAAACTCCTGATACAGCTTCTTTGCACAGTCCAAGGTACCACTGTATTTGTTTTCCCCTGAAGAAGCCTGAATCTGGGAAGGATGGAAGATCAAGTCAAAAACAGCAGTGTTGCCAGCCTGGTCTACAGAGTGAGTTCCAGGACAGCCAGAGAAACCCTGTCTCGAAAAACCAAAAAACCAAAAACAAAAACAACAACAACAACAAAAAAAACAGCAGTGTTGGAATTGACAGACCCAGCAGGTTTGGGGCTCCGACTAGTTAACCTAGTTTGTCACTGAGCCTCAGGCTAGTGAGAAATTTGTCTCAAAGACAAGGTGGGGGAGGGACGATGAGGCTGCCCCCGGCCTCCACATGCACGTGTACATATTTGTTCAAAAATATGTGTGTGGGCCGGGCGGTGGTGGCGCACGCCTGTAATCCCAGCACTCTGGGAGAAAGAGGCAGGCGGATTTCTGAGTTCGAGGCCAGCCTGGTCTACAGAGTAAGTTCCAGGACAGACGGGGCTACACAGAGAAACCCTGTCTCGGAAAAACCCAAATCCAAAAAACCAAAAATTATAAATATGCTTGAAACATGAAAATAGCCACAGCATAGAAATGGATAGTTTCAGCAGAGAAACTAGAATATACAAAGAAGAACCAAACAAAACTTGTCCTGAAGTCACTGATGATGCACTGGGTGGCATATGTTCCCCACCCCAGTAATACATTAATTTTAAAATGTTCTTTAAAAATTACAATTGTTTTCAAACCGGGCCCGCTGGGTGCATGCCTGTAACCCAGCAGCTGAGAGGAAGGGACCGGAGGACTCGGAGCTCAAGGCTACCATTCCCTATACAGTAAGTGTATGGACATGTAGCTTGTAAGTACATGTAGCCTGGGCTACACAGACTGTCTCAAAAGCAAACAAAATTTCAATAAAACCCAAAACAAAACAAGACCTAAGGCAGTAGAGTAAGTGAATAAAATGTCACACGATGCATCTGTCCAAACTCGTCTGCCCTTGTCTTCAGTCAGAAACTGAAGGCAATGGTCATCCTCAGGGGCTGAACCTAGGACCGTGCACATGCTGAACAGTCATCTACTACTGAGCTGTATCCGCTCTCATCAAAGGCAGAAGGGAGGCTGCTCCTGCCCAAGATGTTGTGTGTCTCCATTTACTGCCCAAAAGGTACTAAATGCCACTCTATAATTTTGGTTTTATATTTTGGCTTGTTTGTTTTGAGACAGGGTCTCTTTATGTAGTCCAGATAACCCCAGGCTGTGGCCAGCCCCACCCCCCTGCAGTGCTGGGATTGTAGTTGTGTGGATTGTAGTTGTGTGCCACAACAAATGAACCTGTGCCCTCCTGCCTCACTGCAGGCATTTGCCTACTGGGAAGGCATCACATCAACTGGTGTATAGTTCTTGCTTCTTTCATGTTTCTGAAAACATGTTTCGAATAACTGGACTAAACACTTCATAGAGGGAAAAAGGACATAAATATAAATCCAGGCGTGGGAGCACTTGCCTGTAAGCCATACATGAGAAGACTAAGGCAGGAAGATCATGAGTTTGAGGCTAGCCTGTGACACTTGGCAAAACTGTGACTCAGAACAACAAACCCCACAATACTACTAACCTGCATGCGAGTTGTGCGCCTCTTTTCTGCTCCCAGCCTATAAGCTTACCTGCAGTAAACATTTGATCCGTTCTCCAGGGGTCATGATTCCTGTGGTGAACACACCAGACAACATCCCAGCTGTAAACAGCTGCGGGTAGCTGCATTGAGAACAAGACCAGAAGCAACCGTCTGTGGTTATCACCAAGGACTGAGTCAGTCCCAGCAGAGAGAGCAGGCTTTGTCAGGAAAAGTTAGTACGTAGTCTGGGAGAAGCACGGCCACCAGTGAATCAGATTTTATAGATTCTGGGCAATTCTTTTTTTTTTTAAAAGATTTATTTATTTTATGTATATGAGTATAGTCACTATCTTCAGACACACCAGAAGAGGGCATCAGACATCATTACAGACGGTTGTGGGCCACCGTGTTGTTGCTGGGAATTGAACTCAGGACCTCTGGAAGGGCAGTCAGTGCTCTTAACCACTGAGCCTTCTCTCCAGTCCAATTCTGGGCAATTTTGATGTCAAATTTACTAGAGCAAGAGTCTCAATATCAAGAACAAGACACCTATTGAAGCCCACACACAGTAGGTACATACTTGAAGCCCCCCCCCCCATCCTGAGAAAAGCTTTATAGTGAAATACAGTTTTCACCCATGAGCCTGCTACCTTCAGTAATTCTGGACAATTTGCCAGGTCTCAGAGCCTTCTTCTCCACGTTGTAAAACACTGGGTTGTTGTGGAGCAGGGAGAGCCTCTAACCTGAGATCTAAACCTCAGCAGATCCTGGTCCCCCTCCAATATCACATCTCCTGAGCCATCAAGGAACTAGAACATTAAGCCAAGACTCAAGCAGAAAACTTCAAGGTCAGGAAGGAGGGCTTTGGCCAGCCCACAGGCTGAGAGGTGGCCAGGGGTTCTAGTTTCATTTCTATTGCTGTGATAAAATACCTTGACCGAAGCAACCAATGGGAAAATGGGGTTTGTCTGTCTTATATTTCCAGGGTACAGCCCATCATTTGGGAGAAGTAAGGCAGGAAGTCAAGCAGCTAGTTAGATCACATTTACAGGCAAAAGCACAGAGGAACAAACACACCCATGCTGCCTGCTTTTAGCTTCTCTGGTTTTCTGTCCTTTATAGCTCAGGGGCGCTGTCTAGGGAATGGTGCTGCTCATGGTAGGCTCAGGGGCGCTGTCTAGGGAATGGTGCTGCTCATGGTAGGCTCAGGGGCGCTGTCTAGGGAATGGTGCTGCTCACGGTAGGCTCAGGGGCGCTGTCTAGGGAATGGTGCTGCTCATGGTAGGCTCAGGGGCGCTGTCTAGGGAATGGTGCTGCTCATGGTAGGCTCAGGGGCGCTGCCTAGGGAATGGTGCTGCTCATGGTAGGCTCAGGGGCGCTGTCTAGGGAATGGTGCTGCTCACGGTAGGCTCAGGGGCGCTGCAATGGTGCTGCTCACGGTAGGCTCAGGGGCGCTGTCTAGGGAATGGTGCTGCTCATGGTAGGCTCAGGGGCGCTGTCTAGGGAAAGGTGCTGCTCATGGTAGGCTCAGGGTCACTGCCTAGGGAAAGGTGCCTCTCACGACAGGCTAGGCTAGGTCTTCCTACATCAGTAAACCATGGAGACATGCCCACAACAACCAGATAAAGGCGATTACTACAGTTGGAACTCTCTTTCCAGGTGACTCTAGGCTGTAGCAAGATGACATTTAAAGCTAACCTCAGACCCAGCCAGGAATGAGGATTGCAAATGTGATGCTGGGAAAAGCGAAGTCAATGATGCCCACAGGAATGAGGGTCCTGTGGGCACTGTGATGTAAAGCCCCAGGTTCTCATCCTAGGGTCTCATCCTACCCCCAAGGATGAAGCAGCCTGAGTATGAGGAGGCATCTGAGACTCCTAGTATCTGTCACTAAAGCCGTCTATGTCGCCTCTAGCAAGACCTTATCCTTCTGGGATTTGTAATACCATCATGGGCAGACAATAGAACACAAAGTCACATTCAGTGCACAGAGTCCCTGCAATTTGTCAAATGTTGCTGAAAATTGAACACGCTGCCCCTTGCATCAGGCCTCACTAGTCTAAAGCTCTAACAATTGAGCCTCAGGCCAGACTCTCCCCAAAGAGTCCAAGACAAGGGAGACAAATGCTGAACGGCAGTGGGGGACAGCCTATCGAGGCTCCTTCCCAGTAGGAAGGACAACAGTGTGACACCCCAGTTCTTGCATGCACTTGTCCCCCAAAGGCTCACACATCTACTCAGACAACAAACCAAGCACACAGGCGGATGGTTGAACCATCATGAGTCTGGTTTTTGTTTCTTTCATTTCAAAAGGGGCCCCATATTGCCCAGAATGTCCTGGAACTCTAAACAGAGGCCACAAGGCCAATTACAGGGTATTTGTTTTATGTTTGAAACAGGAATATTATATAGCCCATGCTGCTGCTGCCTGATCTCACAATATAACTGAGGATGACTTTGAAGTCTTTCTTCCCTCCACTCCCCAAGCATTAGGCGTATAGGGGTGCCACCAAGCCTCGTCCAAGGAATGTTTAAATGTGACCAGTGACGTGAATAGTCTTCAAAGTGGCCACACCAGTTTGTATCAATGTATAAAACTTTGGGCTGTGTGGTGACAACACTAGCTACTTGGGATGCTGAGACAGGAAGATCTTGTAGGTTCAAGGCTTGCCTGAGCTATGGAATAAATTGAAGGCCAGCCTCACAACACAGTGAGAGGTTGTCTCAGAAATAGAGTAAAAGCAGGTGAGGTGGCACCTGCCTTTGATCCCAGCCCTTCAGAGGCAAGCAAAGCTATGTGAGTTCGAGGCCAGCCTGGTCTACAGAGGGAGTTTCAGGACAGCCAAGGCTACACAGAGAAACCCTGTCTTGAAAAACCAAACCAAACAAAAAACAAAGCCCACCCTCCCAAAAAAGATAAATGAATAAATACATAAAGAAAGGAGGACTAGGGTCAGTGCACACCTTTAATCCCAGCACTCAGGAAGCAGAGACTGGTGGATCTCTGTAGAGAGCCTTATTGAGGTGCCATGCCACCTGGCAGGAACTTGTTATCAACCATATGTGAAGTTCCTCTCCCAGCCTTTGAGTGGGAACTCCTGTGTCAGCCATAATCTCCTCCACCTAGGGTGGAGTGCTCAGACCAAAGTAAAGCCTATTCTTCAAGGACCTGCAGTTTCCTGAAAAACACTAGCCACCTGTGGAGCAACTGAACTGATTCTATTGAGAAGCTTCCAGACTTTCCCCCCTGCCCATATATATTAGGAGTTCTTCATTAAACTTTGAGTCCTTGAATAGCAAGTGTTATCTTGGTCTCCATCTCTTTTTGCCACCTTCCCATACATCCCCAGCTTCCCTTCCAGGTAACCCGTTCGATGTAACTGCGGGCAGTTACAGATCTCTGTGAGTCTGAGGCTTTCCTGGTTCACACAGCCAGGTCCCAGGCCAGTCAAGGCCGTATGGTAAGACCCTGTCTCAAAGAAGTAAATAAAATAAAAGGCAGGATATACAACGCAGTGCTGCCTACTTGCCCAGCATGTGTGAGGTCCCAGTTTCCAAAGAACTGCCATTTGTTAAAAGTACGAGCCTATTCAGAAGAGCTGTAATTACTGGTTTCTTTTAAGATTTTATATATATAAACATATATATATATATGTCTAACAACATATATATATATACTGTTATATATATACTGTCACTGTCTTCAGACACACCAGAAGAAGACATTAGATTCCATTACAGACGGTTGCTAGCCAGCATATGGTTGCTGGAAATTGAACACATGACCTTCAGAAGAGCCACCAGTGCTTTTAAACGCTGAGCCATCTCTCCAGCCCTGTAATCACTGTTTAACTGACAGTTTTCTGCAAAAGCAAATACCCACTCTCTGCCTGTAGGCCTGACCCAGATGGCACAAGAGACTTGCTTGCATATATATCCAATGTCACAGTCCCCGTTTACACTACTGTCCCTAAAAGGAGTCATCTCAGTAACTAAATCGCCCCCCCCCACAGTGCCACCAACACCATTCTTCCCAGGATCCCCAACCTTAGGGACTGTTCTCTAGATAGGACCTGTGTATTCACAGGTCACAGCAGATACCGGGAGCACCTGGCCTGCTCCTTCACTCCCCGTCCCCATTTCAAGGAGTTGTTTGTGAGCCCTGGGTCTTCCTGAGTTTCCATTTCAAAGCTTTGTAAAACTCTTTTCCATGCTACATGGCACTGTAGAGAGGCAACTGCAGCAAGGCAGACAGGAAGATGGGGACGGGACGGGGTCTGAAGTGTCCCACGCTGCTCCCAAAGAAAGACTGTTTCTCTCCTGCTGATGTTACTCTATGGGAACACAGCCCACAAACGTGGTGCAACTGTGAGTTGTCACACTGCAGGAGCAGGTGTTCAGAGTGAAAGACCTGGAAAAACGAGGGTGCCCCAGCACCCCATGCCTTGGGAGGTGACACCCCAATCACTCATGAGAAACAGTCTTGATGCAACAGCAAGAGGATTTTTATTCCAGAGGCTCTGGGGTTCACAGTCTTACACGACACAGGGGTAGAGGACTGTAGACCCCGAGTGCAGAATTGGGACAGCTTTTTATAAGTTCATAACAAGTCCTGCACATCACCAGCCAATCAGTTTAAATTATCCCAGCCTGTGCTCCAAGGACCAATCAGCTTTCTACAGAAGCCAGATAGCAACTAGTTAGCTCATTTTTTTCTTATGGGGCCAGGATCACATACTCAAGGCTTTTTTATCTAGTTTCTAACAAAGAGCAGGGTCCGGAATTTGAGTTGTTTAGGGCTTCTTAGGAGGCTGGAGTTAGAGCTGGATTTTTTATCCTTTCAAGAGATGATACGTATCCCTAGGTCCTTGGTCTGCCAACAGCTCAGCAGCTTAAACAAAACAAAATAAAACAAAACCCAAACAAAACCACTCACACCTGGAGGCCCTTAATATATCTAGACACATTGAGAACACCACGACTCCAGAAACAGACCTTCCCACTGCAAATGCCTCTATCTGTAGCTGAGGCTTTCATGAAATCGGTTATGGGCTGATGGGTGAGAATACAGGCGTGGGACACATCATGTCCTCCCTTGAGCTCCCAGATGCCAGCCTGGCCAGCCCTGGTGGCTCTTGTGCCTTTCCAGGAGCTGTAACCTGTATGGTTCAAGACTGAGGACACCTTGTCAAATCAAGAGTTTAACTCAAAACTCCCTGCATCCTTGTCTCTTTAAACCTAAACTAACTCTAAAAATTTACTGAAAGAACAGACAAGGGGCTGGAGATATGCTCAGCAGTTAAGAACATTGGGATGCTCCTCCAGAGGACTCAGGTTCAATTCCAAGCACTCGCAAAGCACTCATTAACTGTCTGAGCCATCAATACTAGGAGATCTGACACCCTCTTCTGGCCTTCTCAGATACTGCACCCGTGTGGTACACAGACGTGCAGGTCAAACACCCATACACATAAAACAACAAAATAAAATTTTAAAAAATATAAAGAATTTGCATCAAGGGCCGGATCTCATTTGGGAGACTGTATGTACAAGACCCTGAATTCGTTCCCCTGCCCTGCATAAAACCAGGGGTGGTGGTTCACAACTGTCATTTCAAGACACAATAGGTAGAGGCAAGAGATCAGAAGTTCAAAGTCATCTTTGGTTACACAGGGAGCCCTTCTTAAAATTTATTTTTTTAAATGTATTTATTATTATATTTATATGTACACTGTAGCTGTCTTTAGACACACCAGAAGACGGTGTCAGATTTCATTACAGATGGTTGTGAGCTACCATGTGGTTACTGGGATTTGAACTCAGGACCTTCGGGAGAGCAGTCAGTGCTCTTAATCACTGAGCCATCTCACCAGCCCCTTAAAATTTATTTTAAGCACATGAGTGCTTCGGCAGCCAGTATGCATGTGCA
Source organism: Apodemus agrarius (assembly GCA_964023405.1). Taxonomy (NCBI): domain Eukaryota; kingdom Metazoa; phylum Chordata; class Mammalia; order Rodentia; family Muridae; genus Apodemus; species Apodemus agrarius. The sequence goes on along the minus strand of OZ030012.1, from coordinate 111,549,881 downwards.
TCATGACTGTGCCTAGTGCCTAAGTTAGTCAGAAGACATCTGATCTGCTGGACCTGGAGCTGCAGACAGTTGTGAGCCACGTGGGGGTTGTTGCTGTGAAGCAACAAGTGCACTTAACCACTGGGCCATCTCTCCAGCCACTGGAACCTTCTAACCAGTTAACAGGAAACAAATTTACTTCTGTCCTTAAAGTGGCAGTGAGACTCACCACTGAATCTGTCTCCAGTGTGTGCAGTGGGCAGTAGGCAGTGGGCAGTGGGCAGAAGGGATTTACAGTGAATAAGAACTTAGTGACAGGACTGGAGAGATGGCTCAGCGGCTAAGAGCACTGACTGTTCTTCTGAAGGTCCTGAGTTCAAATCCCACAACCACATGGTGTCTCACAACCATCCGTAAAGAGATCTGATGCCCTCTTCTGATGTGTCTGAAGACATCTACGGTGTACTTAGATATAATAATAAATAAATCTTAAAAAAAAAAAAAAAGAAATTAGTGACAACCTGGCAAAGAGGCAGGGAGGGCTCTTTTCTTCTTTTACCCTTTCACTTCACAGAACACAGGAAACAGCTTCTCCCTTCCCTCAGAGTGCCCACAAGTCAGTCCTGGAACCCAAGGGACAGCCTGGGGTCAAGACTTCCCTACACACATATCACAGCACAGCACATATCACATATCACAGCACCAAGAACAGCACTCAGTGCTGCCTGATAATACTCACGTAAGTTCATCCTCTGGAGATTTCTGCTGTAGTCTCTTCCCCAAACCAAACCCAAAGAAGCACACAGCGAACATAGGGGTGACTCCAATTATGGGGGCACCCATGCCCCGATACAGCCCTGTGATGCCCTGCATGGAATGGCAGAAACAGAATCTGATTTCAGATATCACCGCTGTCTTTCAGTGCGGGGGGGGGGGGGGGGGTGGGGGGGGGGGGGGGGGGGGGGGGGGGGGGGGGGGGGGGGGGGGGGGGGGGGGGGGGGGGGGGGGGGGGGGGGGGGGGGGGGGGGGGGGGGGGGGGGGGGGGGGGGGGGGGGGGGGGGGGGGGGGGGGGGGGGGGGGGGGGGGGGGGGGGGGGGGGGGGGGGGGGGGGGGGGGGGGGGGGGGGGGGGGGGGGGGTGGGGGGGGGGTGGGTGGGGGGGTGGGGTGGGGGTGGGTGGGGGGGTGGGGGGGTGGGGGTGGGGGGGTGGGGGGTGGGGTGGGGGGTGGGGTGGGGGGGTGGGGAGGGGTGGGGTATCAAACCAAGGGCCAAACAAAAGCTTACCTCCGAGCTGTGCTCCTGGCCTCCGAGCTGTGCCCCAGACCCCACCACTAACAAAGGGGAGCCTCCCTGTCGCTAACCACTGGCTTCCTTCTCCACCTTTTCAAGTACAGATTTATTCTCTCCACCCACATTTGTGTGTGTGTATGCGTGTGTATGTATGTATGCATGTGTGTATGTATGTGTATGTGTGTATGCATGTGTGTATGTATGTATGCATGTGCATCTGTGTGTGTTGTGTGTGTGTGTATGTGTATGTATGTGTGTGTATCATGTATCAGGTATATGCCTGTATACCAGTGCACATATGAACATGCTAGGATTAAAGATGTGCCTGAGCCGGGTGGTAATCCCAGCACTCGGGAGGCAGGCGGATTTCTGAGTTTGAGGCCAGCCTAGTCTACAGAGTGAGTTCCAGGACAGACAGGGCTACACAGAGAAACCCTGTCTCGAAAAAAACAAACAAACAAAAAAAAGATGTGCCTGAGATAAAATGTAAATTTGAGACACCAGCCTGGGCAATTTAGTGAAATCTTGTCTTAAAATGCTTTTTTTTTTTTTTTTTTTTTTTTTGAGAGAGGGTCTCACTTTGTATCCTGGCTGGTCTGGGGACCAAGACGACTTTGAATTCGAAGAGATTATTATACCTCTGCCTCTCCCAATGCTGAGATTAAAGCCTCGTACTACCACACTGGCCAATAGTAAATATTTTTAAAGGAATTAGGGGTAGAGTAGGGTAGGCCTGGAACTACATAGCATCAGTTAAAAGAGTCTTTTCTGAATTCTGTGGGCACCAGGAAAACACGTGCAAACACATACACGCAGGTAAAACACTCCTGCACAGGAAATAAACACTTTTTTTTTTTTTTTTTTTTTGGTTTTACGAGACAGGGTTTCTCTGCGTAGTCCTGGCTGTCCTGGAACTCACTCTGTAGACCAGGCTGGCCTCGAACTCAGAAATCTGCCTGCCTCTGCCTCCCAAGTGCTGGGATTACAGGCGTGCGCCACCACGCCCGGCTAAACACATTTTTTTAAGAAAAAGGAAGAGCTGGGCATGGAGGCACAGGCCTGAGATGCCAGCTCTCAGGAGCAGAGGCATGAGGACTCAGTTTGAAGTCATCTGGCCTTCAAAATAAGATTAGATCTCCCAAAAAAAGGGGGTGGGACAAAACATACAGTTGTAATCACAAAAATAATAAACTGGGGGATTGAGGTGCAGCTCAGAGTACTTAGCACATACAAGACCTGGATTCAATCCCTGGCCCCCCAAAATGATTTAGAGGCAAAATGGATTAAGTCACAAAATGTGATAAAAATTATATGGTTATGCAAGAAGGGGAACTGTCAAACAGTGTGCCACAACGAGGCGGCTGGAGCAGGAGAGGCATGCTCAGATGCATAAACGTATAAAGCACAGCAGCAAATGCACCTGGAAGTCAGGCCGAAGCAGCGCGAACAACTCAAGGAGTGAGAGCCTCCCCTCTGGAGCAGGAGGCAGGAGTGAGGATCACAGGGCTACTCGCTTTTCAGGGAAAATTTACGTGCCTGTATGACCTTAATGAAAAAAAATTTTTTTAAACAAATATCAAAAACATGAGTTAAGACTGCTCCTGACAGCTAGGCGTGGTGGCACAAGCCTGTAATCCCAGCACTTGGGAGGCAGAGGCAGGCAGATTTCTGAGTTCGAGGCCAGCCTGGTCTACAGAGTGAGTTCCAGGACAGCCAGGACTACAGAGAAACCTGTCTCAAAAAAAAAGAAAAGAAAAGAAAAGAAAAAAAGAAAAAAAAAAAGAAAAAAAGAAAAGAAAAGAAAAGAAAGAAAGAAAGAAAAAAAGAAAAAAAAAGACTGCTCCTGACACAGGGCAGGCTGCACAGTGGGAAAGACCACAGTTCCAGGTAAGAACCGTTCTCAATGCAGACCCTCACACATCTACATCTTTCAGGAACAAAGGGCACACGTGTACCTGTTAGCACCCCTCTGGGTAGCCAGGCAGTGGTGGCACACGCCTTTAACCCCAGCACTCTGGGGGCAGATCTCTGGGTGAGGCCAGCCTGGTCTACAGAGTGAGTTCCAGGACAGCCAGGGCTACGCAGAGAAACCCTGTGTGGAAAAGCCAAAAACTGAGGGGAGAAAAAGACTCCAGGATACCACGAAAGCCTGGCACTGCCACAGGCTGCTATACAGAGGCAATGAACAGACACAGGACAGAGACGGAGGAGGGAAGGACAGAGCACAAGGTGACAAAATCCCACAAAGCCTCTCCCACAGGCTCTACACTGGGATGAGGGGGATGCCCAGGTCCTCAGGGGCCACCCAGCCTCCTGATAATGCATCTAGTCCTCCTTCAATGACCTGCCAGCTACAGCAAGCACAGCTCACACCTGGCAGCTCCAGCAGACAGAGTTAAGTCTGGAACATCAGAAAAATCAGGGAGGTGTGCGAATTTGGACTAACAAAGCCTGCTGAAGTCTGCAGAGTTAGGTGTATATTATTTTCTTCCTGATTTTTGTTTTCCCAATATATTCCCCAAGCTGTATTCCGACTCAACTGTGGTCATCCTCCTGTCTCACCCTCCCGGGAAATCTATAAACGTGTTTCTCAGGCCTGATTTAGGTGTTGGATTTATATAAGCCCTTCCCCTCATACCTAAGATACAGCTCAAAATGTGTTTACCAAGAGACTGTAGACTTGGTTCTCTTGCAGAGAACTCTGGATAGAACTGGCGTGTGGAGCCCCCATGAGACCCTGACCAGACTCCATCCTGGCTCCAGATAAAAGGAAGAAGGCCCTAACGAAGAAAGGCAGAGCCGCCTTGCGGGGGAGAGCTACACAGGCAGGCTCTGCCTCCAGGCCTTCCTCCTGCCCCGAGACTTGCAGGAGCTCTGGAAACATCCACACCGAGGATGAGTCTATCCCTTCTCAACACCTTTATACTTCTAGGTGACACTCGCCCTTCAGCATCTACACGTTTAATAGTGTGCTGAGAGATAACCGTATGCAAGTTGTATTTTAGTGCAATTGTAATCTTTGCACTTGGGACAGTGAGGTGGGATTAGTGGAGCTCAAGTGCAGCAGGGGGTACAGTATGAGACACCAAGTCAAAACAGGCCCAGCAGAAGGGGACTAGGGAGATGGCTCAGTGTTAGAGTGTGGCTTTTGCTAAGGAACTGGGTTCAATCCCCAACAGGGACATGGTGGTTGACAACAACCATAACTCCATTCCCACAGGATCTGGCTCCATTTTCTGACCTCCACAGGCATCAGGCACACATGTGGACATTCATACACATAATTTTTTTGTGTGTGGTTTTTTTGAGACAGGGTTTCTCTGTATAGCCCTGGTAGTCCTGGAACTCACTCTAGAAGAGGCTGGCGTCGAACTCAGAAATCCGCCTGCCTCTGCCTCCCAAGTGCTGGGATTACAGGCGTGCACCACCACGCCCGGCTACAAGACTTGAATTTTTATGTAATTCGTGGCTTCAATTACGCCTTGCTAATGCCTCCATCTCCCGGAAGAGCAAAGCATCTTATGGGCTTCATTCATCTGTATACCCAGTAGCTGTAATTATCAGGTTCCAAAGCAGATGCGGAGGGCATGGCGAAGGACCTACAGCTGTGGCCAGTAGGCTCACAGCTAGCTACCTTCTTCACTCCTGAAAGTAGTGCCAACCCCTGAACACAGTCCTCTGAGTAAGGGAGGCCCAGCTCCAGAAGCATACCTCCCTAAAAAGAGTCTTCCGGAAGCAGTCGAAGGTCCCAGAGTACATAGGTGGCTGTCCAGGCAAACTTGGTGGTTGTGTCTGCAGTCGGACCTGAAACCAAAAACTAAAACAATCACCTTCTAGAATTACCATCAACGATCCAACTCCTCTCTCTCCCCTCCTCCTCCTAGTCCTTAGATCCAGGGCTGGAGACTGAACCTAGAGCCCTGTAGGAGCGCCTTTCCCATGGAGCTGTATCTTCAGCCCCTCAACTTCATTTCAACGGGGAAATGCGCACCAGCTTAAGTGTCTTCAGCATCTTCTTCTGATAGATTCAGACTTCACTTTTACCCCATTAGCATTCATTCAATTTAGTTATTTACTTTTGGTTTTTGAGACCAGGTTTTTTGTTTTGTTTTGTTTTTGTTTTTGTTTTTGTTTTGTTGTTGTTGTTTTGGTTTTTCGAGACAGGGTTTCTCTGTGTAGCTCTGGCTGTCCTGGAACTCACTCTGTAGACCAGGCTGGCCTCGAACTCAGAAATCCGCCTGCCTCTGCCTCCCAAGTGCTGGGATTACAGGCGTGCGCCACCACTCCCGGCTTGAGAGCAGGTTTTTCTGTGTAACAGTACTCATCCTTTTTTTTTTTTTTTTCTTTAAAAAAAAAAAAAAAAAAGCCAGGCAGTAGACACAGAGAAACTGTCAAAAGAAAAAGAAAGAAAGAAAGAAAGAAAGAAAGAAAGAAAGAAAGAGAAAGAGGAAATAGACCTAATGTAGACCACCCACCCAAAGTGCTCCCCAAAATATGGCTCACAAAGATTACGAACATTAATGAGTCTTTATTTTAGCCCCTAAGGCTCGGGGTCCAGGTTTATACTGCAATAGAAGCCGGAACGGCCAGGATTTCTGTAGTCTGTTTTCCAAATGCTCCTCACGGCTGTCTCACACCAACCTTCCCAGAACCTCACTTTCCACATATTCTTTCCCACGTCTGTATAGATCTTTCTTTCTTTCTTTCTTTCTTTTTTCTTTTTTTCTTTTTTTCTTTTTTTTGGTTTTTCAAGACAGGGTTTCTCTGTGTAGCCCTGGCTGTCCTGGAACTCACTCTGTAGACCAGGCTGGCATCGACCTCAGAAATCTGCCTGCCTCTGCCTCCCAAGTGCTGGGATTACAGGCATGCGCCAGCCCGGCTAGAGCTTTCTTGTTGCCCGAGTTAGACCCTTACATGCCCCAGCGGGGAGGCTGTTCCCTAGGCAGTAGGGCTGACGTGCAAATCTTAGCGTTTATTGGACCCGAAGGTCATACTGTCTGGTGGCTGCCACTGCTTTTCATCACACAACACTTGTGTGCACCTCCAGATCCTCCATGGGAGGCATAGCTTCCCACCAAAGGGGGAAGGGGAGCTTTATTTTGCTGGTCATGGTGGCACTTGCCTTTAGTCCTAGCACTCAGGGGCCAGCCTGATCTCTGAGGCTAGCCTGATTTACAATGACAGTTCCAAGACATACAGGGCTACACAGAGAGAAATCCTGACTCAGGAAAACAAAACAAAACAAAAAACTCTTTGGGCTGGAAGGATGATGAGATGACTCGGTGGTTAAGAGCAGTGGATTCAGCTGAGTTGAATTCCTATGTTGGGTGGCTACAGCTACCTATAGCATCAAAGAATCTGATGCCTCTGGTCTCCATGAGCAGCTGCATTCACGTGAACACACACACACACACACACACACACACACACACACAAATATAACATATTTTGTTTGGGTGGTCTTTTAGTTTGTTTTGCTTTTCAGACAGGGTTTTCCTGGCTGTCCTGGAACTCACTCTGTATACCAGGCTGGCCTTGAACTCAGAAATCCACCTGCCTCTGCCTCCCAAGTGCTGGAATTAAAGGTATATGCCACCACACAATTAATGCTTTTTTAGATCGGGTCTTACTAGGTAGCCCAGGTTTGCCTCAGGTTCATCCTGTGCTCCTGGGCAGCCTGAACTCATGCTGATGCTCTCCCACAGCCACATTATGTGCTTGGATTACTGTTAGCTAGCACACCCAGTGCACACATTCTGACTGCCATCTTTTTGTGGATTTTCTTTTGTTTTGTTTTTAAAGATTTACTTATTTATTTTATGTAAGTACACTGTAGCTGTCTTCAGACACTCCAGAAGAGGGCGTCAGATCCCATTACAGATGGTTGTGAGCCACCATGTGGTTGCTGGGAATTGAACTCAGGACCTCTGGAAGAGCAGTCAGTGCTCTTAACCACTGAGCCATCTCTCCAGCCCAGTTTTGTTGTTTTTAAACAGTGTTATGCAGCCCAGGCTGGCTCAAACTCCATATGTAGCCAAGGATGGTGAAGCTGAGCTTCTGACCCCTCCTGCCTCCGCTTCTCAAGTGCTGGGATTATTTTTCTTGATTTTTGCTTGTTTTGAAACGAGGTCTCACTATGTAACACCAGCTGGCTTGAACTCACTATGTAGGCCAGCATTTTTATTTCATTTGTTTATTTCTCTGAGGTAAAGTTTCATGTATCCCAAGCTGGCCTCGAACTCAGTTTGTATCAGAAGGTGACCCTGACTTTCTTAGCTCCCCACTCCTCCATCCCAAGTGATATTAGAGGCACCCCGCTCAGGTTCTACATAGTGCTGGGTATCAAAACTAAGGGTGGGACTGGAGAGATGGCTCAATGGTTAAGAGCACTGACTGTTCTTCCAGAGGTCCTGAGTTCAATTCCCAACAAACACATGGTGGCTGACGGCCATCTGTAATGGGACCCCATGGCCTCTTCTGGTATGTGAAGACAGCTACAGAGTACTCATATAAATGAAATAAATAAATCTTAAAAAAAAAAAAAAAAAAGGCCAGGCGGTGGTGGCACACGCCTGTAATCCCAGCACTCTGGGAGGCAGAGGCAGGTGGATTTCTGAGTTCGAGACCAGCCTGGTCTACAGAGTGAGTTCCAGGACAGCCAGGGCTATACAGAGAAACCCTGTCATGAAAAAACCAAATCCAAAAAACAAACAAACAAAAAAAACCAAACCAAACAAAACAAAACAAAACTAGAAGAAGAAGAAGGAGAAGGAGAAGGAGGAGAAGGAGAAGGAGAAGGAGAAGGAGAAGGAGAAGGAGAAGAAGAAGAAGAAAAACAACTAAGGGTTTCCCGAATGCTAATCAAGTGCTCTGTCAACTGAACTATATCTCCACCCCAGTGACTTTTTTAAATGTTCCTTCTGTTTATCTCATCCTAACTGCAGCCACCCTAACCAGTGAGGGCCTAGAGCCCTCCTCAGCTGATATTACAGCCTAACCCCATATCCAAGCTCATGTCTGACTTGCCTTTACTCCTGTCCCAAACTACGTGTTGGAAGTTAACCCCAAAATGCAGTAACAGTGTTGTGAGCTAAGACCTGATAGACAGTGTTTGTTCATGAATGGAGGAATGCCAGCCGAGGAGTGACTTAAGACTTGAGTCTCATCTCTTGCTCTCTTGCCCTTCCATCTTCCACCACGGGATGACACAGCACGGCCAGGCAGATGGTACACCTGTGAGTCCTGGCACCCCCAGCCTCCAGAACTGTAGGAAATACATCTTTCTTTCTTTCTTTCTTTTCTTCTTCTTCTTCTTTCTTTTCTTTTTTTTTTTTTTTTTTTTTTTTTGAGACAGGGTTTCTCTGTGTAGTTCCGGCTGTCCTGGAACTCACTCTGTAGACCAGGATGGCCTCCAACTCAAAAATCCGTCTGCCTCTGCCTCTCAGAGTGTTGGGATTAAAGGCGTGCGCCACCAACGCCTGGCACATCTTTGTTTCTTATAAACTGCAAGTCCCCAGTGCTCTGAGAACCAAGGCACTTACTTCCCCACGGCACTGCTTGTACAGCTCTCCCTGGCCTTCCAGTCGGGAAGCAGCCATTTTTCTTTTTTTCTTTCTTTTTCTTTTTCTTCTTCTTTTCCCTTATTGGTTTTAGGAGACAGGGTTTCTCCGGAACTCACAGAGATCTGCCTGCCTCTGCCTCCAGTACTGGCATGAACCACTGCACCCAGCCTTTCAATGCTTGCTCCAACATTACTTTCCAAAAACTTTTTCCACACCCCAGTTCTGAAGTGTGGCAATTCTTACTGAATAGGACACATAGGCCAAGGCTTAGTTTCTTCGAGACTTTGAAAGAACCTTCAAGTACTTGAGAGGCAGAAGAAGGTCAGAAGTACAAGGTCATCTGCTACATAATGAGTTTTAGGCCAACACAGGATACATGAGACTATGTCGAGAGAGAGAGAGAGAGAGAGAGAGAGAGAGAGAGAGAGACAGACAGACACAAATAAAAACAAAAACAAACACCAAATCACAAAAGCATCAGCTTTTAGTTGATCTAGCTTTGTGAGGTCAAAAGGACAGCAATCAGCTGTGGGTTTGTGTTACACTACAAGGGAAAGTCCTCTGGTGTCAACACACCAGTGAGAATTTTCAGTCATTTATAATCCAGTACAGAGGTCACTAGGTCCTTGCTGGGAGTAACATCAAGAACAAGCGGAGACAAAATAGAGGAGTAACAGTTGTATAAGGAGTCAGGATATTATTTTTTAAAAGTCTCAGATGTACAGGACAAGATTTCTGCCTCTGTCGAATAAGATTAGAAAGGCCAAACTTGCCCTCGCTAGATACAGCTACTTGAACAGGCCACGGCCTTAGAAGCACAAAGCACAGTCTTTGCTGCTGCTGGGATCTGATTTCTCACTGCTTAATCCTACAGAATCTCCTCAGAACGAGCTGGCTTTGGTGAACTTCACTTAGCACACAGGCCATCACACAGCCTGCTGTCAAGCCTGCCAAGAAGAAGAGCCCTTGAATACTATTCTCTTTCAGAGGAAACTGGATCTGACATCCAATCAAGACCCCAACTGAGGTTACCACCCTTATGAGATTCACATCTTCTCTGGGTTCCATGCCCCAGCAAAACACACACACACCCCTCATGTCTTCTTCCTACAGGCTCATCCTAGCTGTGACCTGTCATCTCCCTTCAGGTCTATGTCCAGGAAAAAAAAAAAACAAACAAACCTATAAGCTATGAGCTTATATGAGCTCATATATGAGCTGTCATCAAATAAAGACTTTGATCTCCACAAGACCTTGCTGAGAGTGCAGCAAGAAAAAGAATGGAAGACTGAGGAGAGCCAGGGTCAGGAAAAAGCTCTAAGTTTCCTGTGTGACCTCGATTCCCACACCTGAGCCTGGCTGCTCATTGCTTCCTGCGGGGGTGACTATGCAGCTCCTCCTGCGGTGGGTGAGTGACTGGCCGAAAATGGCCAGGTGCCTTGTCAGGCAAAGAAAAGTGCACCAGAGAAAGGCTAGGTGGCACACTGGCTTCACCAGACTGTGTCAAAGGACATCTCTGCCACCTTTGTCCTTTGTTGGGAAGGCCGAGGCTACAGATAACTTGTTTCAATGTTTGTAAAACTATTAGGGTTAACAGGACACAGACGGCAGCTTTTTCTTTCTCATCTCCAAATAAGTGCTGTGGGGTCAAAAAAAAAAAAAAAAAAAAAAAAAAACTGTCATGCAAAGACCTTGAAATTGGAGCTGTTAGGCTCTTAGGGCGCGAGGTACAGCCTCTGCCCACTTCGTAGTGATTCTCGAGAGAGAGAAAAAAGATTGTTTTGAGGTGCTAGGGAGTTGACTGCAGAGCCTCTAGCCCGGTTAGGCAAAGCAGCGCTTACTAGAAAAGTACGTACCAACCCTCTGTAAACTTCCCACGAAAGCATCCATCGGCCCGGCCCCACTTCTGTCCAGAGGCAACACCTCGCGGGGTTCCCTACTTTCCACGTCCCCCGCGCCCAGCCCCCGCCTCGGGGCCTTCCTCCACCAGCCCCCCAATCCACACTCCGCGCACCTTGACCGTGTCCAGGGGGTGCCCCACAAACACCAGGCACACGCCGCCGAAGCCGCCGGCCAGGAGGTTCTTAAGCGGACTGATGGGTTTCGGCTCGTCTGCCATGGTCGGTCTTCTGTCAGTCTCCCTGGCAGCCCTGACCAGTCTGGGTCTTACTCCGCTGCCCAAGCGGCTCCACCGACCTTTCACCTACATTAAGGTGGGCGGGGCCGTAGGCAGGTCGGAAAGAGGGCCCAGCCGCACTGGCCTGGCTTCCGCCCGAAGTCTACTTCCGGCTGCCGCTCCTCCTTAGTGGGCGGGGCTTTCCCTAATGCTGTATGGGAGGGACTTGGGAATGATTATCATGGACTTACTCCTCCGGGAAGTCTTCTTGGACTTGAGTTTTTTTTTCTTTCTCTGGTGCTCTGAGATCCAATGTCTGTGCACTCCACAGAGGTCGCATAGACTCTTTTGCGTGACAGCCACTCTTTTTTAGGTGCTGAAGAGGAGAGGCACCCCATACAGCTCCCTGTCTTTGATAAGCCTTGACAAAGTGAAAAATGCATATGTCCTATGGTAAAAATGGGTCTGCAGGAAAGTAAATCCGGGAAGAAATAAAGTGTGGGAGACAAATAATTTGTGACTCTAATTAGTTAAACAAGAGATCTCATTAGGAAGGTAAAGGAATAAGATCTAGTGCATGGGCCGGGCGGTGGTGGCCCACGCCTTTAATCCCAGCATTTGGGAGGCAGAGGCAGGCGGACTTCTGAGTTCGAGGCCAGTCTGGTCTACAGAGTGAGTTCCAGGACAGCCAGGACTACACAGAGAAACCCTGTCTCGAAAAACAACAACAAACAAACAAACAAACAAACAAAGGAAAAAAACAAAAAACAAAACAAAACAAAAAAGACCTAGTGCATGGAAATGAGTCCTGTCCACGGATACTGGGTAAAATATGGAAAACCTTTCTGGCAGAAGATAAAGAAAACTGGAAAACTCTGAGATGTCTGTGTTGTCAGATCACAGGGGCGGGAGTGGGTGGGGTGGGGTGGTGGAGTGGCTGATGAGGACAGAGGAGAAATGGAGACTCATCAGTAGGAACTTTCTGCCCCACTGTGAGGACATCAGTCTCATGTATGGCAGGTTTGGGATGGAGAATAACAATCTGAGATGAGATTTTAAAATAAACAAACAAAAATCAGGGTCCCTGTTAACCACCGGTGAAAACAGCCAGGAGGAAATCAAGAGGCTGGACAAACTTAAAGGTCATGAGCAGAAGCAGTGGCTTGGACTGGCACATAGCAGAGTTGTTAAGGAGGAGTGGTCTGAGTGTGAATACTTTCTAAAGGAAAACCCAAAGGACCTGTTAGTGAACAGAAACCCATTCTTTATTCCTCATGTACAGAAACTGGAGAGATGGCTCAGCAGTTCAGAGAACTAGCTGCTTCTGTTCCCTGCACCCTCCTGGCAGCTCAGAACCGTCTGAAACTACAGTTCCTTGAGATCTAATGCCCTCTTTTGGCCTCTTTGGGCACCAAGGACACATAAATTCATGGAAGCAAAGACTCAGAGACTCGAAATAAAAATGAATAATTTTTTTTTTCTAGAAAAAGGTTTGTGAGAGAGGCTAATGTTTTTGGCCTTAGCAACTAGAGAAGACATCATCTTTAATTGAGATTGGGGAAGAGACAGGGGTCAAGCAGATTAGAGGATGGTAGAGGACATTTTAGACATAATTAGTTTGAGATTTCTATTAATAGATCTGTCTCTTGATCCAGGATTCTGAAAAGAGGCTCAGGCTAGTGGCTAAATTCGGTATTAACCGGTGAAATTAGATCACCAAGGGAGTGGAGACCCTCAGAACCCCTGGAGGCCTTTGCCTTCCAGTGTTTGGAGATCAAATACATGAGGAAGGACCTGAAAAATAAGCAAAGAAGTAACCAAGAAGTAGGAGACCAAAGAATCAGCGACCACTATGAGCGAGGGCTTCAAAGGGCATGGGAGGGGTCACTCGAACCCGGAAGTGATGAGGGTTGACTGGTCCCAAGACCTACGGGAGGGAGAATGGAGGGCAAGGGGGTTGGAACCGGTATTAACTGGTGAAATTAGATCAGATATATTATATATAGATATATATAATTTATTTAATTTTATGTTTTATGCGCATTGGTGAGAGGGTTTCACATGCCCTGGAACTCGAGTTACAGACCCTTGTAGACGCCATGTAGTGCCGGGAATTGAACCCAGATTCTCCGGAAGAGCAGCTAGTGCCGTCTTTCCAGCCCACCTCTCTCTTTTCTTAGGCAGTAATGAGGCACCGTGGAAGAATTTCAGACACAACTGTGACACAATCGGATTTCTTTTGGAAAATCTATCTTCATTGAATCAATTTATGTGGGGAAGAGACTGGGGCAGCAAAGCCAGCTGAAATCATGATAGCAGCCCAGGTTAGAGACGGTGAAGGCAAGGGGCGAACAGGTCGGGAAAAGAAATCGAAAGCTCTGCACTCAGGAAAGGAGAGCAGCTAGTGGTCTCCTTGCACCTTGGTGCTCGGAGAATGTCTGAGAACATGGCGGGTTGGCAGCTGGTAAGAGGGACACAGGAAAAAGGCAGTCCTCACACATGCTTGTGTGCACTTCGAAAACGCTGGCGGATGGGCCCCTGAAAGCCGGAGTGGGCAGCCCCGTGAGCCCCTACCGAATGGAAGGTGGAGGAGGGAGACCGGAGGTTTGGAAGTGTGGTTAAGAGAACGTGTTGCACAACCTTCAGGACCTGACTGCAGCACAGACAGAACAAGCTGAGCCATGATTCTGTGATTGCCTGTAACCCCAGCATTAGTGGGTGTGTGGGAGGGAGGGAGCAGAGACAGAGATCACTGGGAGCTGATGGCTGCCTGCCCAGCCCCCAAACTCATGTTCTAAATTCAGGAAGAGACTCTGTCTCAAAGGAATGAGGCAGAGAGTAATAAGGGACTCTGATGACTCTTCTGAGGTCCATGCCTATACACAGGCTATGCAGCCTACCCTGCCTCTGCCAACCCACCCCCCCAACACAAACACACACACACACACACACACACACACACACACCATACCCGGCATAGCAGAGCAAGTCTATTTGCAATAGGACATAGAGGGAGAGGCCAAGGCTAGCCCTGGCTACACAGGTATTTGTGTTTTTGAGACAGGTACCTTGGCATATAGCCCTGGCTGACTTAGAACTGTCTATTTAGACCATGTCAGACTTAAGCTTCTGCTGATCCTTCTGCCTCTGCCTCCCTAGTGCTGGGATTGCAGGTGTGTGGTGGTTTGAACATGCTTGGCCCCTGGGAAGTGGCACTCCTAGGAGGCTTGTTGGAGACAGGCTTTGAGGTCTCCACCCAGTTAGTGTAAGCCAGTCTCCTTTGGATGGAGAAGTGGAACTTTTGGCTCCTCTAGCCCCACTTCTGCCTGCACACTGCCATGCTCCCGCCATGATGATAATGGACCAAACCTCTGAAAATGTAAGCCAGTTCCAATGAAATGTTTACCTTTATAAGACTTGCCTTGGTAAGGCTGTCTCTTCCCAGCAGTAAAACTCTAAGACAAGGTGTGTGCCACAATTCCCGTCAATGTATCGAGTTTTTGGACACCAGTCTGAGCTGCAGGAGAGCCTAACTAAAGTAATAAGCAAATGAATAATAAGGCAAAAAAAGAGGGAGAGAGAAGAAAAGGGAGGGGGTGCTGGCTAGTCTCATGTCAACTTGATGCAAAATATAGTCACCTAAGAGGAGAGACCCTCTGTTAAGAAAAGACCTCTAGCCGGGCGTGGTAGCGCATGCCTGTAATCCCAGCACTCGGGAGGCAGAAGCAGGCAGATTTCTGAGTTCAAGGCCAGCCTGGTCTACAGAGTGAGTTCCAGGACAGCCAGGACCACACAGAGAAACCCTGTCTCGAAAAACCAAAAAAAAAAAAAAAAAAAAAAAAAAAAAAAAGAAAGAAAGAAAAAAAAGAAAAGACCTCTAGCCGGGTGTGGTAGCGCATGCCTGTAATCCCAGCACTCGGGAGGCAGAGGCAGGCAGATTTCTGAGTTCGAGGCCAGCCTGGTCTACAGAGTGAGTTCCAGGACAGCCAGGACCACACAGAGAAACCCTGTCTCGAAAAACCAAAAAAAAAAAAAAAAAAGAAAGAAAGAAAGAAAAGAAAAGAAAAAAGAAAAGACCTCTAGCCGGGTGTGGTAGTGCATGCCTGTAATCCCAGCACTCGGGAGGTAGAGGCAGGCAGATTTCTGAGTTTGAGGCCAGCCTGGTCTACAGAGTGAGTTCCAGGACACCCAGGACTACACAGAGAAATCCTGTCTCAAAAAAAAAAAACAAACAAACCAAAACAAAACAACAAAAAAAAGAAAGAAAGAAAGAAAGAAAGAAAGAAAGACCTCTAATTTTCTTACTTTAGTAATTGATGGGGGAGGGCCCAGCGCAGTATTGGTGGTGCTACCCTGGGCTGGTGGACATGGGTTCTATGAAAGAGCAGGCTGAGCAAGCCCCAGGGATCAAGCAGCCCACTCAGGGCCTCTCCATTAGCTCCTGCCTCCAAGTTCCTGACCTGTTTGAGTTCCTGGCCTGGCTTCCTTCAATGATAGACTATGGTGTAGAAGTGTAAGCCAAATAATAAACCCTTTCCCCTCTGCTTGTTTTTGGTCATGGTGTTTCTTCAAAGCAATCGAAACCCTAAGACAAAGGATAATTATTGTTGGTACTGTCTGGATTCCACCCCCACAGCTACGTGGCAACAGCTGGGTAGTAGGTCTGGCCCACTGTAAAAGGGGCTTCTTGCCCTCCTCTCTTGTCTCTTATCCTCTTTTTTTTTTTGTTTTGTTTTGTTTTGTTTTTTGTTTTTTGTTTTTTCGAGACAGGGTTTCTCTGTGTGGTCCTGGCTGTCCTGGAACTCACTCTGTAGACCAGGCTAGCCTCAAAATCAGAAATCTGCCTGCCTCTGCCTCCCAAGTGCTGGGATTACAGGTGTGTGCCACCACGCCCAGCTGTCTCTTATCCTCTTGTTCTCTCTTGCCCTCTTGGGCTCTTGCCTTCCCTCCTCTCCACATGGTCATGGAGAGACCATGGAGAAGTAGAGCCTGGCCTCTACTTCTCTACTCTCCTCTCTCTGCCTTTCTCTGCCTCTACTGCCCCCTTAACTCCCCTTCCCATGCCCTAAATAAACTCTATTCTATACTATTCCGGTGTGTGTGTGTGTGTGTGTGGTCCCTCAGGAGAAGGGGATGCCAATCTCTTCCCACACACACCCATAGAAATATTCTCACGCTGTCTTTTCTTTTTATGATCACAGCAATTATTATATATTATTACTAATGTAACGATGAAGGAAAGAAAGGCAAAAAAGGATGGTACTTTGGAATCCAAGAGCCAAAAGGCCAAATGGGTGGGTGAAGAGAAGAGATGTAAAGTCTTATTAGATGTAACTTTAGTTACTGGTGACACATGATGCTCTCCGGAAGGACTACCAGTGGTAGATGAAAAACTGAACTGCCAGGCTGGAGAGATGACTCAGCAATTGAGAGTATTGGCTGCTCTTCCGGAAGACCTGAGTTTAGTTCCAACTTCCAGCATGCACAACTCAGCTCACAGCCATCTGTAACTCCAGTTCCGGTGGATCCAAAACCTTCTGGCCTCCCTGGGCACCAAGCACACACTTAGTGCACATAAGTACATGCAGGTAAAACACCCATGTACATGGGTGCTAGGGATCATAATCAAACATGAGTCCTCTGCACTCTTAACGGAGTCCGTTCCAGGCCCATAACAATCAAATGAATCTTAAAAACAACAAGAAAAAAACTGAACAGGCCAGGTGTGTTAGGGACTGTCTTTAATTCCAGCAATCAGGAGCCGGAGAAGACAACAACTGTGAGTTTGAGGACTACAGAGATCTTTTCTCAAGCAAAAAAGTGAACAGCCAGCTAGAGATAAGAGTCAGTTGCTGTTTTGTTTGGAAGGAAGGAAGAAACGGAAGAGTCAGAGTCGGGTTTATTTGCTTAGTTAGTTTTTAAGAGGGGAGGGAGATCGTGCATACAGAGGCAGGTCCACCTGATCGTAAACCCGCGGCTTAGATGGAGGCTCCTCCCACATGCTGAATCTCCCTCTGCTGCTCCTAATCCTAGCTCAGCTGTGAGCATCAGGAAACATCAGCTGCTTCCGCTAATGCCCTGGCTGTCCTTGAACTCACTCTGTAGACCAAGCTGCCCTCGAACTCAGAAATCCGCCTGCCTCTGCCTCCCAAGTGCTGGGATTACAGGCGTACACCACCACGCCCGGCTTCAGCTTCCTTTCTTATACTACCAGAACTACCCACACAGGGATGGCACTGGTAAGAGTTGGCTGGACCCTCTCACATCAATCATTAATCAAGAAAATAGCTTGCTTATAGGCCAACTTAATGGAGACATTTTATCAATTGAAGTGAATATTCTTTGTAAAAGCAAGAAGCACACTGTTTTGTTTTGTTTTTTAACTTTACTTTTTATTTTAATTAAAGATAATTACCTCTGGCTGTCTTGCTGGGCAGCCTGAAACTTATTTAGACCAAGCTGGCCTGGAACTTGCAGTGATTTCCCTAGCCTTCCTGCCCCTCCCCACCAAGTGCTATTAATTCTTACTCTAGATTAGAGACTTTCAACATTTGATTACCCCTGATTCCCTGATTTTGGTACACGACCCAAATTCATATATATTCTTTTTTTTTTTTTTTTTTTTTGAGACAGAGTTTCTCTGTGTAGCCCTGGCTGTCCTGGAACTCACTCTGTAATCCAGGCTGGCTTCGAACTCAGAAATCCGCCTGCCTCTGCCTCCTGAGTGCTGGGATTACAGGCGTGCGCCACCACCGCCCGGCTATATATATTCTTTTTTTTTTTTTTTTTTGTTTTGTTTTTCGAGACAGGGTTTCTCTGTGTAGTCCTGGCTGTCCTGGAGCTCACTCTGAAGACCAGGCTGGCCTCGAACTCAGAAATCCGCCTGCCTCTGCCTCCCAAGTGCTGGGATTAAAGGCGTGCGCCACCACCGCCCGGCTCACCGGCTATATATATTCTTAAGTAGAGAGTGTGGCTACACACATGTGAGTTTGTGAGTTTTAGGTCTGTAGAGAGCTTCAGGATATCCAGGGATAGTGAGACCTTTTCTCAAAAAAAAAAATTTTTTTTTTTGTTTATTTACATGTATATGTGTGCCGGAAGAGGTCTTAAAAGGGTTTCAGATCCCGTGGAGCTGGAGTTACAGGACATTATCAACAGTGGGATGGGAATGGAACTCATATTTCCGGAAAAGAACAGTAAAAGTTCTTAATGGTCCAGCCAATTCCCAAGTCTAAGTTATATTTTTTCTGAGAATTACATAAAAGAGGCTATTATACCGTCCTTTTTTTTTCTTTCTGCCTCATTTTTCCAGGTGTCCTGAGTACCAATACATACACTCCAGAAAAGGTAGAAATAGGTTATCTACAGGTGTGCACGAACCTTTACCTCACAGCACATCTGGCTTCACTCCAGTATTAACATCTGGATGGAGCTGCTACTTGAGCCAGCCTCCTATCAGTCCCCAAGCCTTGGACACCAGTACTAGAAAGGGACTGGAGTCCTAATGCAGTCTATATTGTGGGTAGAAACTGTTCAGCGAAACACGATTGTATGAATATCTGGGTCTGGTAATCTAGCAAGGCAAACTAGCCTTGGCTATATAGTGAGTTGCTTCTAAATACAACCAAACAAAACGAAGATATCGGTCGTTTAAGGTGAGTGGAAATCGGAGAAGTGGGTGGCTAGTGAGGCAGTGTCATGAGAAACTGAAGTCTGACGCTCACGGTCCACAACTTCCTCCTAACGTACGGAGAAATTCCGAGTATCGCTCATGCCAAACCATAGTTGCCCGGAAACTATGATCCTCCAGTGCTGCCAGAATGACTTCTCATGCTGTATGTCAGAGTATAAACAGTGAAGTGAGGAGACGTCTGGTCAGAAAAAAAAAGTTAAAAATATCTCAACTAGGGGCCTGATAGATGGCTCAGTGGGTAAAAAGTGCTCACTACCAGGCCTGACAAGTGTTTGATCTTCCGAAACCCGCATGGTGGAAGGAGAAAACTGATCCCGGAGAACTGTCCTCTGACCTCTACACGCGAGCCATGGAACACACACACACACAAAATACACGTAAGAAAATCTAAAAATATATATCGAGTAAAGACGCTGGTAGGCTAACGCAGGGAACAAATGTCTACATCCGTCCTTCAAAAGCGAACGCTCAGTCGTTCCTCCCAGCGGGTCTCGACACAGGACTCTGAGGAAGGTAATTCCTACGACTACGAATTTGTCAGAAGCCTGTTAGCGGTGCGGACGACCGCAGGCCGACCCCTACCGGAAGTGACGCGCTGCGCAGAACACTTCCGGAGCTGCGGGGGACGGCTCTGCCGGAGGAAGCAGCGCGGGCCTGACCCGCGTCCGCCGGCCGCCTCCGCTGCCGCTACGCCTCAGTCAGACTCTTTTGGTCCGGCTTGACCTGGTCTGGCCGGCCTGAGTTCTGCGGCCGCGAGGTCGCGGCTCCCGGTAAGTGCGCGGCGGGAGTCGAGGCCTTGTTTACTCTTGACTGGCCGCCGGGGCGGGCGGGGGGGGGTCCCCGCGCGCCTCTCCGGCGCGGTCGGGGCTCCGCCTTCGCCGCCGCCTGCGAGGCCGGGGCGTCCCAGGTCCCGATGTTCCCCGCCGACCGATAGACACTCCCGGAGGCAACAGCCGGCGCCGGTGGGCGCCCGGGGTCTCTCCTGGGTTTCTCTTCCTCGTTGCCTCTAGCTCACCGAGAGGTCGGAGGCCGGCGCCTCTGGCCCGCAGGCGCCGGTGCATTTGGGCCTGCCCTTCTGGGCGCTCCGGGAAAACGCAGCACCTCGGAGACTCCAGATTTATGTCGTGTTTGGGAGCTCTTGCAGCGCCCGACTGCACTGTTTGTTAACGCCCGTCCTGTGAAAGGTCCTCCCCGCGCGTGGGTTCCGCGTCCGCGCGGATCTCCTGAAGACCAGGGCGCATCGGAGAGACGTGCGGTCACGCCCGACGCCACTGGTCTAGCCTCCAGAGAGGCGGTAGCGTTCTCGGACGAGCTCGCCTTAGTTCTGTTTGTTACTCTGTCTCATAGAACTTTAGGTCGCGACGGACACGTTCTAGACTTTTGCTGTTCCGTATGGTAGCCATTAAGCCACACATTGGCTGCTTACTGTTGACATGTAGTTATATCTGAGAAACTAAACTTTACTTTCTAAAGTAAACTAACTTTAAATAACTCGGAGTAATTGGTGGCTACGTGTCGTTATTAGGACAGATACAGTGTCGAGTTTGTCGTTTTTAGACACTGTCTCTACGTAGTCATGGCTGTCAAGGAACTCACTATGTAGACTAGGCTGACCTCGAACTCACCCACTTCTGCCTTTCAAGTGCTGGGATTAAAGGCGTGCACCACCACTCCCGGGACGCTGTTAAGTTTTTAAACAAGTTGCTGATTCATATTTTTCAGCCAAGAAGTTTTCTTTGAAAATGTAGTTAATAAATGACCACTCAGGGCCAAGTGTTACAGCTGGAGTTAAACATCTGTTAGACTAGCCAAATTTTTGTGTTCTTGTCAACTTCAAACTAAGAGATCTTTATCCTTTTGTATGTGTTGATGTCTTGGAAGCCAGCTAAAAATGAGTGGCAGGTTTTTTGAAGATGACTTTGACTCTTGAAAAAAGTACTAATTTTGTACCATTCCTCTGTGAGATAGTTATATTTAACATCTTGAATACTTTCTGACATTAAGAAAATAAAAATAACACATTGGTCCTTTGAACAAAGTTGGGACTCAGTTTTCTTGTGTGCTTGTATTTTAAGACAGTGTTATGCTGTGTAGCCCAGGCTAGTTTCCCACTTTGATCCTCCTGCTAAAATTCCTAAATTGGGGATCCCAGAATGTGCCACCAAGCTCAGCAAGGCTAGCATTCCTTCAGGAATCTAATAGAGCCTAATTTCACACCTTTAGTCTCAGTATGAGATTTGTGAGTTTGAGGACGGACAGCCTGGTCTTCATAGTCAGACCTTGTATCAAAAATATGTGTGTGTTTTTAAATTTTTAATTTTAAAAAAGCTTTATTGAGATCTGAATCTAGAACACCAGGAAGACTATGAAAGAGTCAATTCTTTTAGAGAACCTGGATTCCCATCTACTTGAGTATTCGGTTGGTGAAAAAGCTGTGAGCCATATTCTAGACAGATCCTAAGGAGAAATCAGAATTTGAAAAGGTATGCTCTCTTGTTAGTCAGATTTCTGTAGCTTTAAATCAGGCTCCCTGAGAGTGCTGGCTAGAACCTCCTTAGAGTTCTGATGCTGCCTCTCCCAGTTGGCTTTGTATGATTCTAGGCAAGATACTTCTGTTATAAATTTCAGCTTCATTTGTAAGTCTCTGTGTGAGACAGCATCTCATCATTCAACTCACTGAATTTACCAGTCTTTGGCTTCCCAATTTCTGGAATTAAAAGGTGTAAGTTTGCACCACCTCACCTGGCCATTGTAAGCCCAACCTCCCTCCCCCATTTTTTTTTTTTTTTTTCTTTTCCCTCTGTATCCCTGGCTGCCCTGTACATCAGACTGGCTTCAAACTCAGATCCACTTGCTTCTGCTTCCCTAGTACACCACCATGTCTGGCTATTCCATTATTTGGGAAATAACTTTCTATGGTATTTGTTTGGACTTTTGTTTTTGTTTTGGATTTGGTTTTTTCGAGACAGTGTAGTAGTCTTGGCTGTCCTAGAACTCACTCTGTAGACCAGGCTGGCCTCAAACTCAGGAATCCGCCGGCCTCTGCCTCCCAGAGTGTTGGGATTACAGGCGTGCGCCACCTCCGCCCGGCTTGGACTTTGATTTTTAATTAATTTGTATTTTCTTATCTATAGTTGAAGTATTTTTTGGCAGTTATAAGCTCTGGTTGCCCAAGAAATCCTAAAGAAAAGAGCAATAGACAAGAAAAAATGTAATATTTTACAAGTTTTATATAGTAGGATCCAAGTGTCTAGAAAAACCAGGTGGCTTTTGTAATATGAGGTGACTGGGCATGGTAGCATGTTTGCCACTCTAGAGTCAGTGGGACCTGATAAATGAGAGACAAAAGTCTCACTAAATAGCCAGCTTTATTCAGAGCATTTGCACTCTGAATAATTTATACTTTGAGGGTTAAGAGAAATCATATGAGTAAAGTTCTCATGAGTTCAAAATGTATAAGATCACAGGGACCAGACAAATGTGGATAGTTTACACATTTAATTGAATAACAACAAACAATAGTGAATAAACTGTTAAGCTAAACCTGGGAGGAGCAGGAGTACACATTCCAAGAACAATTCCGTGTTGCAAAGAAACTGAGGTCATAAGAATCTATTTTCTGCCGGGCGGTGGTGGCGCACGCCTGTAATCCCAGCACTTGGGAGGCAGAGGCAGGCGGATTTCTGAGTTCGAGGGCAGCCTGGTCTACAGAGTGAGTTCAAGGACAGCCAGGGCTACACAGAGAAACCCTGTCTCGAAAAACCAAAAAAAAAAAAAAAAGAAAAAGAAAAAAAAAAAACAACACAATCTATTTTCTAGGAGATTTTTCACAAGCACTCAGAATTTTCACAGAGTTCCATTCATGGACTGTGTTCCAGGAGTAGCTTAGTTTATGGTCACAGAGTAAAGTTGGAGATGGATATTACTATTGCCTAATTAGGTGCATTTTTATTGTAAAGTTGAGGCATTTTGATGACCTTGATCTTTTTTCTACCTCATGAGTTCCTGGATAATAGGCATGTGCCGCCATGTAAACCTAGGCACTGAAGTGTGTAATTCCAGTAGTCCTCCTCACCTGTGGAAGGTGCAGACAGGAGACTCTTTGGCAGGTCTTAGGCCAGCTAGTCTGTTTTATGCATTGGTAAAACAAATCCTACCTCAAACAAGGTGGAAACGAAGCACTAATACATTGGAGTGAGTTTTGGACTTGCTTAGTCAACTTAATAAGACCTTGTCCCAAAAGGAAACACAGGGTTGGGCATGTGGTCCATATTTTTAATCCCTGAACTCAAGAGGCAGAGGCAGTGTAATTTTTGTGAGTTCAAGGCCAGTTTTGTCTACACAGTTCCAGGTCAGCCAGAGCTACTTAGAGAGTATGGGTCTGGATTGTGGGGAGAGAGGGCTTGAGGGGGTAAAGTGCTTACCTAGTTAGCTCTGTGTGAAATGCTGCATTCAGTCCTCCTACTGCTAAGTTAAGTAATCCTAGTTTGCGAACCGGGTATAGTGACACATACCTGTAGATCTAGGATACATATCAAGATCCGATCACAAAAAGAGTGGGTTTGTGGGACAGCGCAGCAGGTAAAAGCATTTGCTGCCAACATCAAAGACCTTCTCTATTATTTACTTATTATTTGTTTGTTTATTTTAGATTTGTTTACTTAATGTGAGTCCACTGTCTCTTCAGACACACCAGAAAAGGACATCGATCCCATTACAGACGGTTGTGAGCCCCCATGTGGTTGCTGGGAATGGAACTGGGACCTCTGGAAGAGCAAGCAGTCAGTGCTCTTAATCGCTGAGCCATCTCTCCAGCCTGAAGACTTTCTTTAAATTCCTTGGAGCTCAAACAGTTGAAGGAGAGAACAACCTTAAACCAACTGTTCTCTGACTTACCCACACCCACTTAAACTGCATAAATGAAAGAAACAAAACAGCTAGGCATGGCAGCACACATTTATTAATCTCACTACTTGAGAAGCAGAGGCAGGTGTTTCTCTGTGAGTTCAAGGTCAGCTTGGTCTATCTATAGAAGTTCCAAGACATTATGTAGTGAAACCCTGTCTTTTTATCTTTTTTTGCTTTTAAATACTCATTTGTTTATTTAATGTGTGTGAGTACATGGTTGCTGTCTTTAGACACACCAGAAGAGGGTATCTGATCCCATTACAGATGGTTGTGAGTCACCACGTGGTTGCTGGGAATTGAGCTCGGGACCTCTGGAAGAGCAGGCAGTGCTCTTAACCCCTGAGCCATCTCTCCAGCCCCAAGACCCTGTCTTAAAAGAAGCAAAAACAATAAACTTGAGAAAGCAGGGTATCAGTTCTAAAAATATGAATATTGTCTTTTTTTCATTTCAGATGGAAATCTTATGACACAGACAGTTTGGGTGATATCTGCAGGAAAGATCTTTAAACATTACAGGTGATTTAAACTTTTCCTTAATTTTGTAATGTTGGTACCAGGTTTGAATTAATTTCAGGCTTGGAGGCAAGAAGTGCCTTTACCTGTGGGTTTCTATCTCTTGGTGGAAGGATTTCCCTTGATAAGCATAGTCTGGGTAGAGAAAGGGGTTCTAAATGAAACTAGAATTGAAATAAGCAGCTGGGTGGGTGGGGCCTGTCTAATTTCAGGGTGAAGAGGCAGGAGAGTTTTAGGACAGCCAGAGCTGCACGGAGAAACCCTGTCTTGGGGAAAAAATAATTGCGATAGGGCTTTGTTATTTTGATTGTTAAATGATTTCTACTTTAATTGTTCATATAGAGATATAGTAATACTTTTTTTCCTTTTTCTTAGAAGACAAAAAAACGCTAATGAATTTGAGAAAACGATAAAAGCTGGGGGTAGGGGAAAGAGCAACTGCTTTCCTGATCTGCAACTTGGCTGGATGTTAAGATGTCTGTGGACATGAACAGCCAAGGGTCTGACAGCAATGAAGAGGACTATGACCCAAACTGTGAGGAAGAGGAAGAAGAGGAAGAGGACCCTGGGGACATAGAGGACTACTATGTGGGAGTAGCCAGTGATGTGGAGCAGCAGGGGGCTGATGCTTTTGATCCTGAAGAGTATCAGTTCACTTGCTTGACCTATAAGGAGTCTGAGGGCGCCCTCCATGAGCACATGACCAGCTTAGCCTCTGTCTTAAAGGTGAGTAGTGCTGCCAGTTCAAATGTAATTTCTTGGGTGAAACTGAAGGACGGTCTGTTGTTAACCGATCACTCTTACATACTGAGTGAATGGTCTTGTAGCTTGTAGCTTGAAACCCAAACCTATGCACGTATCACATCATTTGGATATTTTGTCACATTTACTCATTTTAAAATATAAATGTGTTCAGGGAAAGAGGTATAATAAATTTTAGATCAGAAGTATATGACAGAATAGCTCAGTTTCAGAAGCAAGGTCTATGAGTTTTGATGAGATGATGTGTATCTGATCTTCTCTCTTCTACAACTGTTTGATAAAACCTTGTTAAAAGTATCCAGATCCCCTGTTTTGCTGTGATCAGTGCCTTCCGGCTGAGAACTCAACTGATTTCAGGTATACTGGTGGTTATCTGTTTAGAGAGTTTTCATTAAAAACAGTTCTCAGAGCTTATAATTGGGGATATCAGTATAAAAATTTTTAAAAGTGACTGTACTCAGTTATTCCAAAAGAGTTTCTGGGTGCTTTGTTTTGTTTACCACCTACACCAGCATCCTTTTTGAATCTTATATCTCTGGTCGATTTATTGCCTTTTGGATACTGTTATGGTTTGTATATGCTTTTCCCAGGGAGTGGCACTATTAGGAGGTGTGGCCTTGTTGGAGTAGGTGTGTCACTGTGGGTGTGGGCTTAAGACCTTCACCCTAGTTACCTGGAAGTCAGTCTTCTACTAGCAGCATTCAGATGCTTCTCCAATACCATGCCTGCCTGGATGCTGCCATGTTTCTGCCTTGATGACAATGGACTGAACCTCTGAGCCTGTACGCCAACCTCAATTAAATGTTGTCTTTTATAAAACTTGCATTGGTCATGGTGTCTGTTCACAGCAGTAAAACCCTAACTAAGACAGAAGTTGGTACCAGGGACTGGGGTATTGCTGTGATAGGCCGGACCATGCTTTTGTTCGGAAGGATGTGGATTTTGGGACTTTGGATTTGGAAAGCCACGGAATGCTTTAAGTGGGGCTTAATGGGCCAGCCTAGTAGGAATATGGAAGACAGTGGTGTTGAGGGTCATTTGAACTGTGTAGGCCTGACGGCCCAAGAGGTTTCAGTGGAGAAGAACTTTAATATATGGCTGAGAGATGTTTTGGTGAAGAACATGGCTGCTTTTTGCCATTGTCTGAAGAGACTGACCAAGGCTAAGGTAAAGAGATTTATATTAATTACATCTGCAAAGGAAGTCTCAAAAAAGCCCAACAAAGACTTTGTTCTCTGGTTAAGTCTGATGAAGAGAATTTTGAACAAACATAGCAAGATGAGAAAGGAAAAGTACAAAATATATAGTTTGAGTATTAAAGGAACTCCAGGAAGGGAAATGGAGCTGAATTCAAGGATATTGAATTAAAGGAGTGGCGACCTTGGGGCAAGATTCCACCCAGGTAACTTTAGGTCCAGGCATGGTAGTACAAGCCTTTAATCCCAGGAGGCAAAGATAAGCAGATCTCTGAGTTCAAGGCCAGCCTAGAACAGAGTAAATTCTAGGTGAAGAAAAACTTTAATCCAGGCTTGGTGGACCACACCTTTAATCCCAGTGCTAAGGAGACAGGTATGCAGATCTCTTGAGTTCAAGGTCAGTCTAAGGAGCAAGATTCAGGACAGCCAACTTAGACTGTGAAGGAGCTGGGAAAAAGGAAGCTAGTGGTAATCTAATAGAACAAGGGGGCCAATGTTCCAGCTCCTGAAAGCAGCAGAACTCAGCAGCTTCAGCCATGTGTCTCTGGCTTTATATTCAAGAGGAGACTACTGAAACAATTGATGCTGGTTAGCTGGAGCTAAGAACTTAGTGGTGATTAAGAAAAGACCAGCATCACTGAGGTGAAATATAGGAAGTGTTTTCTGAGAGCACAAAGAAGCTGTATTCCAGAGATAGCCAAGTGTTCCTCATGCTGCAGCTGTACTTGGTAACATGTAAGAATCATCCAGGTGGTACTGGTTTTGAAGGCATGAAGGCATCGTGAAGAACAGCTGAGGCTTGGTACTGTGAGAGGCCATGGAAGGCCATTGGTGAAAGTGTACCCTCAGCTGTAATTGACAGCCCAGGACTGAAGGGGTCATGCAAAGGAGTTGAGGCTTGGTACCATGAAGAGAGCCTATGAGAGGCTTTGGTGAAGTATAGTTGCAGTGGAAGACCCTAGCATATTGGAGATGCCAGTACCATGGGATGACCACCAAGAACAGCAGTGGCAGTGAGTGGATCAATCTGAACTTAGAGTGCTACAAAGGGCAGAGCAGGAGAAGTGACACCAGCTCTTTGGAGATACACAGAAGATCATATGTGGATCTCAGACTTTGGAACAAGAAGCTGTGATGCTGAAATTCACTTAGGGTACCCAAGATGTTAAAGATGCCAGGGACACAGGATGCCTGCCAAGGAAAGCTGCTAACAGGGAGTGGAACAAGCCCAGGAGAAAGAAACTAGTTGCAGTCAACAAGGATGAAAAAGGAGTTGGATATCTGAAGACTGCTTTGCCATCAGACATGGAGATGCAGAGTTTGGACTTTGCCCAGCTGGTTTCCTGTCTGGCTTGGGGGATTACAGTTAAGTGATTGGATGAATCTCAAAAGGGACCTTGAACTTTGGACTTTTTACACTGTTGAGACTGCTATAGACTACAGGGGCTTTTGAAGTTGGACTAAATGTATTTTGCATTATGCTATGTTTAAGTATGGCCCCCATAGGCTCATGTTTGAAGAAGCCTATGGGGGCCAGGGAGTGGAATGTTATGGTTTGTATATGCTTTTCCCAGGGAGTGGCACTATTAGGAGGTGTGGCCTTGTTGGAGTAGGTGTGTCACTGTGGGTGTGGGCTTAAGACCTTCACCCTAGTTACCTGGAAGTCAGTCTTCTACTAGCAGCATTCAGATGCTTCTCCAATACCATGCCTGCCTGGATGCTGCCATGTTTCTGCCTTGATGACAATGGACTGAACCTCTGAGCCTGTACGCCAACCTCAATTAAATGTTGTCTTTTATAAAACTTGCATTGGTCATGGTGTCTGTTCACAGCAGTAAAACCCTAACTAAGACAGATACCTAAATGCTTTTAAATGCTTAGACATTTTTCCAGTTTGTTTTCTTTGCAAGAGGTTCACCAAAATGTGAAAATGAGAACATTTATCTTCTTTACTGTTTTATTGGCGTTGCTTCATGAATTAATTACCTCAGTGGGGCTCAGCAGGCCTTGTACACAGCCTGCCCACCTCAGGTCCCTCTGTGCAGCACAGAGAAAGGTGGAAGGAGAGCTGTCCTCTGATTCCGAGTGTATTGTGTTGTACATGCTCCTCTACCCCCAAATAATGCCAAATTGACAGTCGGAAGAAACAATAGACTAGGCATTATGATACATCTGTAATCCCAGCACTGGGGAGGTGGCAGTGGAAAGGTCACAAAGTTCAGGGCCCCAGGCTTACAGTGAGTTCTAGGCTGGCTGATGCTATACAAGACTGTCTCAAAAAATAACCAACTAACCAAAGAAAACGACATGCTAACCAGATTTTCTTATAGTTATTTAAATGGAAATACTAATTTGTATCATGTACGAGTTTCTAGAAAAGATTATTGTATATAATGTCTAGTATCCAGCATGAAAATCCTATGGGTCTCTGCATGGTCCTGCAGGCCTTTAATCCCAGCACTTGGGAGGTAGAGGCAAAATCAGTTAAGTATCACCCTAAACTACATAATTTGTTTGAAGCCAGCATGGGATACATACAGTCCTAACCAACATTTTCCTGTTCTTCCTCAAAAGTCCTGCAAAGCTGGGTGTGGTGGTACACACCCCCAGGCCCCTCCAAGCAGTCAGATCTCTGAGTTCAAGGCCAACCAAGGTTACAAAGTTGAGACCCTGTCTCAAAAAAATCCTGTCAAACCCCACATGACTGTATATTGTTTGGCTACAAGTGTGGTCTCAACCAGTGTCCTAGGTGCTCTCGAGAGTCACCCATTGAAAAACACAGGCAATAATCCAGGATAATAAAGTGCCCTGAGAACAGAAAAGGGGAATAACGGCAAGGGAAGGCTTTACAGGGATCATATGTCACTTTCATAAGGAAAATAGCAAAATGGTAAGTTATATATAACAAAATTGTGTTATTGTTTACATATATGTATGTTTTGTGTGTGTGTGTGTGTGTGTGTGTTTTGTTTTGTTTTGTTTTGTTTTGTTTTGTTTTTTTTCGAGACAGAGTTTCTCTGTATAGCCCTGGCAGTCCTGGAACTCACTCTGTAAACCAGGCTGGCCTCGAACTCAGAAATCTGCCTGCCTCTGCCTCCCAGAGTGCTGGGATTACAGGTGTGCGCCACCACCGCCCGGCTGTGTATGTGTGTTTTATAAAATGTTAAAAACAGGACTGAAGAGATGGCTAAGAGATTAAGAGCACTGACTGCTCTTCCAGAGGGTCATAAGCTCAATTCCCAGTAACCACATTGTGGCTCACAATTATCTGTAATGAGATGCGCTCTTCTTGTGTGTCTGAAGACAGCTACAGTGGACTCACATAAATAAATAAGTTTTAAAAAATAAAAATAAGCCAGGCAGTGGAAAGAAAGTAAAAAAAAGAAAACACAGATTAATATTCCTCAGATCTCAGAAACAAATCATAAAATAAAGAATGCTTCTAAGAGAAATATTAAAAGGTCTTATCAAGAACAGTCACAGACTGTCCAGGTTATACATAAGCAAGACACAACAACTGCAGACAAACTGGATAGCAGAAAAAAAGACTGCTAAAAAAAAAAAAAGAGGCCGGGCGGGGTGGCACACGCCTGTAATCCCAGCACTTGGGAGGCAGAGGCAGACCGATTTCTGAGTTCGAGGCCAGCCTGGTCTACAGAGTGAGTTCCAGGACAGCCGGAACTACACAGAGAAACCCAGGGATCTGGGTTCTGACCCTTGTGCTGCAAAAAATAAGATGCCATGAAAACCTGATCAAGAGCTGAGGATAGAGAGAACAAAAAAAATGTCTGTTACTAAATGACAACTATAGACAGACACTAGGCAGGTTATTGTGGGGGATGAGACTACTTGAACTCTTCATTGTAAAAATGGAAGGGAGAACATCTTGTATGCATGGATGATCATGTAATATTTAAAGAAAGATTGCTCTGGGCATGGTGGCAAGCTGATCTCAGTTTGAAGTCAGCCTGGCCTATAAGATTTCTAGAATAGTTAGAACTAAATAATAGAGAGACCTTGTCTTAAAAAAAAAAAAGTCGCCAGGTAGTGGTGGCACACGCCTTTAATCCCAGCACTTGCGAGGCAGAGACAGGCAGGTTGCTGAGTTCGAGGCCAGCCAGGACTACACAGAGAAACCCTGTCACAGAAAAAAAAAAAGTTTCTTTTGTTACTATATTTTCTTCCTGTGAATGTGAGCTCTAATAGCTCCCCCCCCCATCTTTTGTGAATGTAGTGATGGATGCACACATGGAAGTGCATGTGTGCACATGGAGATGTCTGTGCACGTGTTTGGAGGCTATAGGTTGTTAGTGCCATCCACAGTCACCCTCCTTGTTTTGCAGTTATTTACCTGGGGGAGGTTTGTAGGTACCGTGTTGTGCAAGTGGAGGTCAGATAATTAGTTCTGGGAACTGAACTTAAGGTGTCAGTCTCAGTGGCAAGAGTGTTTACCCATTGAACCTTCTTACAGACCCTCAACTTTATTTATTTTAAACTTTTTAATTTTTTTCAGCCATGTGGTGGTCCATGCCTTTAATTCTAGCACTCAGGAGGCAGAGGCAGGTGGATCTCTGAGAGTTCTAGGCCAACCTGGTCTACAGAATGAATTCCAGAACAGCCAGGAGTATACATAGAGAAACCCTGTCTAGAAAAAAAAATTGTATATGGATGTTTTGCCAGCATGTATGTCTGTGTACTACTTGTAAGGTACCAGGTGTTCACGGCAGCCAGAAGAAGGTCTTCTATCACCTGGAACTAGAGTTAGAGATGACTGTCTACACATTAGTGCTGAGAGTCACTGAAAAACAGCTAGTACTCTTGATTGAGGAGCCATCTTTCTAGCTGCTTATTTTTAATTTTTAAAAATTACATTTATTTATTTGTATGTGAGCATATATATGTGCACACACCACAGCACACATATGGAAGTCACAAGACATTATGGGAGTTCTTCTTTTCTTTTTTTTTAATTTTTTTTTCCGAGACAGGGTTTCTCTGTGTAGTCCTGGCAGCAATGATTTTAAGTATGCAACTTTACTTGGCTCTTTTTTTTTTTTTTTTTGGTTTTTCGAGACAGGGTTTCTCTGTATAGCCCTGGCTGTCCTGGAACTCACTCTTGTATACCAGGCTGGCCTTGAACTCAGAAATCCGCCTGCTTCTACCTCCCAAGTGCTGGGATTAAAGGCGTGCGCCACCACTGCCCGGCTATCTAAGGATCAAATTTAAGTCCTTATGCTTGCAAGGTAATCACTTCATAGAGCTCTCTCTAGCTGAATTCTTGTTTCCTGTGTGTGTGTGTGTGTACACATACACAAGTATGCATGTAGAGACCAGAAGCCAACCTTAGGTGTTCCTCAGGTGCTAAACACTGTATTTATTGAAACAGTGTCTCAAATTGGTATGGGGTTCACCAAGTAGGCTAGACTGGGTGACCAATGAGCCCCAGGATCTACCTGTTTCTGCCTTCCCAGTGCTAGGATTTCAAGTCTCTCTACTATGCCCAGCTTTTATTTTATTTTATTTTTTTAAAGATTTATTTATTTGGGGCTGGAGAGATGGCTAAGTGGTTAAAAGCACTGATGGCTCTTTAAGGGGTCCTGAGTTCATTTCCCAGCAATTACATGGTGGTTCACAACCATCTGTAATGGGATCCAGTTTCCTCCTTTTTAAAGATTTATTTTATCTGAGTACACTGTTGCTGTCTTCAGACGCACCAGAAGAGGACATCGAATCCCATTACAGATGGTTGTGAGCCACATATGTTTATAATATAAAATACCTGATATTCTTCCAGAGAATCATAGTTTGGCTCCCAGAACCATATTAGGTTTTAGATAGATAGATAGATAGATAGATAGATAGATACATACATACATACATACATACATACATACAGTGGTAAATGTCTGCACTAGGTACTTTTCTGGTACCCTCCAAGGCCAGAAGACAGCATTGGATACCCTGAAATTAGAGTTATGGTTGTGACTTGACATGGGTACTAGAAATTTAACCCAGGTCCTGGAAGAGCGAATAATGCTCTTAACTGTTGAGCCATGTCTCTAGCCCCATGATAACTTTTTATTATAAAATACAAATTAGTCAAGAATTTTGACATTTAGTACTTACTGTTCTATGAGACTCTTTAAAAGCTTTTCATTTATGTCTGTGTTCATGTCGTGTATGTTAGTATTTTGTACATGTGTGTGCAGGTACTCAGGGTAGAGGGATTGTCAGTGAGCTGCCTGTCAGATGTGCTGGGATCTGAACTCTGGTGTTCATGATCTATCACTAAGTACTTTCCAGAACTAAGCCATTTTCACAGCAACCCTACCTTCCTTTGAGACAGTATCTCATATAGTACAGACTGTTCTCAGATTTGCTATGTATCAGATTTTCTGATCCTCTTGCCTCTTTCCTGAGTGCTGAAAATAAAGGTATATAATACCATACTGGCTGTTCATGATACTCTTGAAGCATTTGCTAAGTTTGTTCAGGAAAAGATGCTCAGCCTTGGCCTAGCCAGAAACAGGCTGAGTCAGGGCTATGAAGGATGATGATGGGTGAATGGCAAAATATCTCTTCCCCTCTGTGTTCTCTTAGCATCGTGTTCTAGGTGTGATCAGAGATGCAGATATTCAGGGCCCCATCCACCCGCCGCAGGAGGAAAGAGAAATGGTCACTCTGAATTCAATCTAGGCCAGGAACCATAGTGCACTAGGTGAATTTATTACTGAGGCAGGAGAGCCTTAAAAGTGAGGTAGAAAGGGATTAGTAAGATGGCTCAGTAGGTAAAGATGCTTACTACCAAGTCAGATGGTCTGAGGTTTATTTCCCCAGGACCTGCCCGGAAGAACTGTATGCACACAAATGAACACATATGTACAAACAAAATGTTTAAGCGAATGTAATAATTTTTATTTTATTTTATTTTATTTTTTTGGTTTTTCGAGACAGGGTTTCTCTGTGTAGCCCTGGCTGTCCTGGAACTAGCTCTGTAGTCCAGGCTGGCCTCGAACTCAGAAATCCACCTGCCTCTGCCTCCCAAGTGCTGGGATTAAAGGCGTGCGCCACCACCGCCCGGCCAATAATTTTTTTTAAAATGAGGTAGAAGACATTCAGACCCCACTATGGTGAGTGTGGAAGGAAGATTGCCTTCTGCGCAAGCTTGAGAATATGTGATGTGTAGGGAAAAGGAAGTGACATTTGGACTATTGTGAAGTGTTCTTGTTACTGGGGGAAAGGAATAAACTTTGGCAACCTCAGGCTTGAATGTCAGGAGTGGAGAGCTCACTTGTCAAGCCGTGGGAGGAGGCTGAGCGAGTTACCATGAGTATTTACAGTCCTCACGCTTTGTTAAATGCAGTAGAGCTGGCAGGGTGTGCCCTAGATTCTTTACCCTCTTGCTTGAATTTATTTAATTAAATTAATTAATTAATTAATTTGGTTTTTGTTTGTTTGTTTGTCTTTATTTTTGTTATTTTTTTTTTTCTTTTGGGTTTTCGAGACAGGGTTTCTCTGTATAGTTCTGGCTGTCCTGGAACTCACTCTGTAGACCAGGCAGGCCTCAAATTCAAAAATCCGCCTGCCTCTGCCTCCCAAGTGCTGGGATTAGCTATTTTTAAATTATCCTAATTTTCATACCAGTCTCAGGCATCATTGAAAACAAAATACTAAAATGAAACAGGCGTGTGCCACCAACGCCCGGCTAATTTGGTTTTTCGAGACAGGGTTTTTCTGTATAGCCCTGGCTGTCCTGGAACTCTCTCTAGACCAGGCTGACCTTGAACTCAGAAATCCACCTGCCTCTGCCTCCCTTGAATTTATTTTAAAGTGACCAAGCCCGCTCAGTCAGTCAACAGGTTTTCCAGCACAGGAATGAGGATTGAAAAGAAAGAAACAATTAGACAAAGCTGCAATATGACCCCAGTTCATTCTGAGACTGAAGGGCGGGTTTAATAAATTTCAACCCCTTTTTATACCAGTTTAATAACATGCAGGAATTAAGGTTAAAAGCAGTACAAAGAGGAACAAACAAGTCAATAAACATAAAATTGTCCAAGGTTGTGTAAGGATTACCAAAATACCTGAGCCTACTTCCTTGGCCAAGCCCAGGATCTTGCCCGAGGCTGTTCCTCTCTAAGATAAAAATTCCTGCCTTAATCTACTTCTCTATTATGCCTCAATGTCAGATTCCTGCTTGAGCCCTTGTCCTTGGTCAATGTCAAGTTCCTGTCAGGCAGCATGGCACCCAAATAAGGCTCTCCACATTAAAGTCTAGTTTTTGTTCAAGAGGATGTAGGCAAATACCATGTTAACACTTTTCCTCTGGATCACCCCGGCGGGCTCCCCCCCATTTGTGGGTAAATGATAAGTTTTCAGTGCATTTGACTTTATTATATGCAGAAGTATTTATAGTGTTGTGTTTAAAACAGCCTGCTGTTTCTATACTTTTGTCAACTCTATTGGTTGATATTCTTTTTTTTGTTTTGTTTTGTTTTTTTGTTTTGTTTTTTGTTTTTCGAGACAGGGTTTCTCTGTGTAGCCCTGGCTGTCCTGGAACTCACTCTGTAGACCAGGCTGGCCTCGAATTCAGAAACGCGCCTGTCTCTGCCTCCCAAGTGCTGGGATTGCAGGCATGCGCCACCACGCCCGGCATGGTTGATATTCTTTAACACAAAATAATTTGTGTTTAGTTTTTCTTAGGTGGCATCAGATACATGTATAATATCTGAAGGCTTAATTACTAAATTGACCATTTTAAAATATTTATTTATGTATATGAGTACACTGTAGCTATATTCAGACACACCAGAAGAGGCCATTATAGATGGTTGTGAGCCAACATGTGGTTGCTGGAAATTGAACTCAGGACCTCTAGAAGAGCAGCCAGTGCTTAACCGCTGAGCCATCTCTCCAGCCCTTAAATTAACCTTCTTTTATTCTATAATAGTTGAATTTTAAGACCATTATATTTCTATTATCTACACACTCATTTCTTCCTTTTTTCTTGTTGCTGCTCATGGTGACTGTTGTCAGGTTGAGCCTGGTAACACTGCAGAGAGCCTTCTGATTTCTTCCGTCATTTGATACCAGGTTTCTTTTTTTGTTTTGTTTTGTTTCTGAGACAGGGTTTCTCTGTATAGTCCTGGCTGTCCTGGAACTCACTCTGTAGACCAGGCTGGCCTCGAACTAAGAAATCCGCCTGCCTCCCAAGTGCTGGGATTAAAGGTGTGCGCCACCAATGCCCGGCCCCAGGTTTCTTTGAATGCTTGCATTTAAGTACAGTCTGAAAATCCGTGTTTCAATAGACGGCCAGAATGTTGATGTATTTTGTTATTCTAAGTTGGAAATCTTGTGTTTTACTAATATATTGTTTTTAAAGGGAGATTAAAAATGTATAAAACGATATTGGGATTTGCCTAAATGCAACTAGTTGAAAATTGTCACCGTCTTGACAGCTTAGAAAGGTTATTGTAATTGCTGTGTACCTTGCATCACAGGCCACTGTGTTCATCACCCTTCAGAAAAGAAGCTCTCCATCCTCATCCCATTGTGAGGTAGATTCCTGTGTTAGAAACTCTAAACTATGTGAACAAGGATGAAATTTCATGTTCTGATCTTGAATTTGTTTATATACAAAATTTTACTTTTAGGGTGTTACCTACGGTATTAAAGAACATTTGTAATTTCATTAACAAATAAGTTTCCTAACTTGTCGTTCTCCCCAGCTCTTGTTTACTTATATTACTTTACTCAAATTCATTTATTCAGCCATTATGTATTTAGTATCTGCTGTGTCAGGGACACTACCAAAATAGCTCTGAACAAAGAAGATAAAAATTTCTTGTGGACATTTCATTCTAGAAGTGATTGTCCACACACATGCAGTGTGTGTAAAGGTGTGCTTTGCCTTCTTAGCACACATATTTTAAATGTTTCCGTGCTTTTAACTTTACCCTTATAGTTACTCTAAATTCCCATGAAGCCTACTGTCTTGTTCTTGAACCATAGTTCACTTTGTTTCCCCACCAGACCTTTGAGTGAGCACCAATGTGTCAGTTTAAGAGACTGACTGTATTGTTTGAATGTCTTTATGGACATAGTCTCATGTCTCTTAGGCTTTGTCCACAGATGGATGACTAGTCATATGATTGGGTTCTTTTTGCCATTTAATTTAATGTGACCCTCGGCAAGTCCCTCAAAATTGCTAAGCTTCAGTATGTAATACCTCATTCACACCATTAAATGTGGTTGTGCGCATAGAATGCTTGGTATGTAAGGATTCTAATTGTTTTATCATCAGTGCCATGTGAATGGAGCAATGCACAGGTTTTCACGGTGACTGTGGTTCCTTAAAAATGCATTCTCGGTGGGCGGTGGTAGCACACGCCTTTAATCACAGTACTTGGGAGGCAGAGGCAGGCAGATTTCTGAGTTCGAGGCCAGCCTGGTCTATAGAGTGCGTTCCAGGACAGCCAGAGCTACACAGAGAAACCCTGTGTCAAAAACAAAAAACAAAAACAAACAAACAAAAAAGCATTCTCCTAGCTGGGCTCGGGTGGCACAAGCCTTTAATTCCTGCACGGGGAGGCAGAGACAGGCAGATCTCTGCCTGGTCTACAAAGTTCCAGGGCAGTAAGGACTATGCAGAGAAACCCTTGTCCCAAAACAAAAAAGCATTCTCAGGATGCTTGGGGTTGTATGTCGGGATCTCACTGAGGAAGTTTCCTGGCATTCATATGGTGTTAGGTTGTATCCTTTGGTTTCTTTTACTTTGATCCAGAACCCATCCTACCTTCTCCTTCAGCTCATTAAAATGAAAGTGAAAAAGAAGTGAATTTTCAGCGGGGCCTGGAGAGGACAGAGGGAAAGGTTGCTGGTCCCTCAGTGTGTCTGTGCTATGTGCGCGCTGCTTTGGTTAACACCATTAACTCACAAAATACTTAGTGGATTTGGAGATTCATGTTACCAAAGACACTTACTTAGCTTTCTTCTGTCTTTTGTTATGTTTCTCATTAGCTCTTTGTTTGTCAGTGGACACCTTTCAGGAATCAGCTCTCTCCTGTGAACTCATATCATCAGACTTAGCAGCAGGGCCTTTGCCAGGGGAACTGTCTTGTCAGCCTTTTTTTTTGAGTTTAGGTCTCATGTAGTTCAAGGTGGCCTCAAACTTGCTTTGCAGCTGACGGTCTTGATTTTTTTTTTTCTTTTTTGTTTTTGTTTTTGTTTTCCGAGACAGGGTTTCTCTGTATAGCCCTGGCTGTCCTGGAACTCACTCTGTAGACCAGGCTGGCCTTGAACTCAGAAATCCGCCTGCCTCTGCCTCCCAAGTGCTGGAATTACAGGCTTGCGCCACCACCGCCCGGCTTCCACCTACCTTCTTAGAGAAGGACTATCTGCCCAGGGATGGTACCACCTACAATGGGGCTGGGCCCTACCCATCAGTCACAAATTAACAAAATACTTTATAGCCCTATCTTAGGGAGAGATTTTCTTTTGTTGTTGTTGGTTTTTTTTTTTTTTTTTTTTTTTTTGGATTTGGTTTTTTTTTTTTTTTTGAGACAGGGTTTCTCTGTAGCCCTGGCTGTCCTGGAACTCACTCTGTAGACCAGGCTGGCCTCGAACTCAGAAATCCGCCTGCCTCTGCCTCCCAAGTGCTGGGATTAAAGGCATGCGCCACCACCGCCCGGCCTGGGAGAGATTTTCTTAATTGAGGTTCCCTCCTTTTAGGTGACTTTAGCTTGTTTCAAGTTGACCCAAAACTATCCAGTGCAGTCTCACTATGTGGGTGGTCCTAGCTGACTTAGAATTCATGGCCTTAAACTGCTGACCTGCATCTCCCAAATTCACTGCAGTTTTCCAGCTCTCTGTTACCACTGCACTGGTGAGCAAGTACTCCGGTGTGCTTGCTTGTCTCCCTTACCCTCTGTCCTCCAGCACTGGGGTTACAAATAAGGTGCCCCTACTCCTGTCCTTCAAAGGGTGCTGAGGAATATAAATCCATGGCCTTTGCACAGTAAGACCTTTACCCAGCATCTTCCGCAGTCCCTTCTCACTGTGTATCCTCTTCTGCCCCACACTGTTTCTTCTTTACTGTGAGCCTCCATCTGGATGCTAGAAATTGAACTTAGGTCCTCTGGAAGAACAGCCAGTGTTGTTAACTACTAAAGCCATCTCTCAAGCACTAAGATTTTGTTTGGTTTTGGGACAATTTCTCAGTGTAGCCCCAGCTCACCTGGAGCTCAGAGATCTGCCTACCTCTGCCTTCTGAGTGCTGGGATTAAAGGAATGCATCACCACTGCTGGGCATGAGATCTAGTTTTTCTTTACACTTAAATTTCTAATAAAAATGCCTTTAATCCCAAGACTCCTGAAGCAGGAACAGTTGGATCTCTGAGTTCCAGGACAGCCAAAGTTACATAGTGAGACTTAAAAAACAAATTTGAGGTGCAAATCTAGTTTTGCCTTAAAAATAAATAAGAAGCATGGTTGGTTATTTTATATTCTAAGACTGGGGTTGATAAGCGTACAAATTGAAAACTTGAGCCTGGTGTGGTGGTATATGTCTTTAACCTCACTTAGCACTAGGAAGGCTGGTCTCTACAAGATTGAGGCCAGCATGGTCCACATAGTTCAGTACATCAAGGACTATGTAGAAAAACCCGGTCAAAAAAAGAAAGAAACGAGAACACTAAATGCTAGAAGTTCTATTTTTGTTTGTTCCTATTTGTAAACAGATATTATACTTGTCAAAGGTTTGTTTTCCATAAAGCTACTTGGTATGTCAAACAGAGATGATAAGACTGTGGGTTCCAGCTTATGGTATATACTAGAGGTAGTTTGGACAATAGGAACTTAAAACTTCATCCAGCCATAATTTATTGGAATCTTCAGGAGGGAGACCTAGGCCTTTATATTATAGTCAGTGATTAAAGTTACTGAAGTGAGACTGGAGTACTTGCATGCATTGAAAGCTAAATATGGTGTTGTCAGCATTCGGAACGAACTGATTTTGTAGTCTGTGGGAGTTTGCTGTGAACTGCACAATTATGCTTATAAGTTAGATTTCCTATAATCCTTTTTTAATACTTGTTTGTGTATATATACATGACACAGGTATTGAGGTCAGAGGACAAAGAATGACTTCTTTCCTTCTGTTATATGAGGCCCAGGGATAAAATCCAGCAAGAAAGCACTCTTCAGCCACTGAAACACCTTGCTGGCTCCTTTTGTAATATTTTTGATGTCTAAATGTAACTTCTATTACTTTGTTAAGATACAAGTACGTTCTTATGCCCTTTTTTTTCTTTTTTTTTTTTTTAAAGATTTATTTATTGTTATATGTGAGTACACTGTAGCTGTCTTCAGACACACCGGAAGAGGGTGTCAGATCTCATTACAGATGGTTGTGAGCCACCATGTGGTTGCTGGGATTTGAACTCAGGACCTTCGGAAGAGCAGTCAGTGTTCTTAATCACTGAGCCATCTCACCAGCCCTTATGCCCTTTTTAATAGTAACAGGAAAGATGATAAATGATACCTAGAGTCATAATAACAGTGTGTTTTAAACATTTTGAAATTGGGGCCTGGAAAAACAGTTCAGAAGTTAAAAACTCTCTGGTACTGATCTAGTTTCAGAACACCTAGTTTCAGAGCCCTACCTAGTTCAGTTTTTAGCATCCTCATTGGACAGCTCACAACTTCCTATAGCTAAGGTCCAAAAGATCTGGAAATATGCATGCACATGCACCTATTCATACATACATACCATATACACATAATGAAAAATGAGACTCTTCAAAGTGATCCTCTTGCCTCCATTTTCTAAATGCTAAGATTATAGACACGTGCCATCTAGCTTTCAAATCTTTCCAATAACTGTTGACAGTGTGAGGCGGAAGATATTCTGTACATAACTCAGTTGGGAGAATGTTTGCCTTTGCATGCACAAAGCTCTGGGTTCAGTCCTCACATCACATAAAACTAGGGGTTGTGCAGAGGTTTGTGCCACACTTGGGAATATTGGCAAGATCCAGTAGAAACTTTTAAAAAATATATTTTAATTTTATGGGTATAGGTGTTTGGTCTGTGTGTTAAGTCTATCCACCATGTTGTATCTGATGACCACAGAGGCCAGAAGAGAGCATTGGATCCCCTGACATTGAAGTTAGAGGTGTTGTGAACTATGCAGTGGGGGTGCTGGCAAAGCCGGTCTTCTGGAAGAGTAGCTAGTGGGCTTAACTGCTGGCCCACTTAAGCAGCTCTCAGTAGAAACTTCTTTAAGGGTAGGAGCAAGGTGAATACCCCATTAAATGAAGAACTTGGCAAACAGGATATGGCAAAGGAATCTTATGGAACTATTTATAAGGGGGATAGGGAGCAGTTAGACTTGTGTAAAGCAGAAAAACTACATAATTCAGGTGGCCATAGTGGCACACATCTCTTTATAGCATTTGGCAGGCTGTGCCTGTTTGAATGAAAATGGCTCTCATAGGCTAATAGGGAGTGGCATTATTTGAAGGATTAGGACATGTTGCAGTAGATCCGGCCTTTTTGAAAGAAGTGTCACTGGCGGGAGGGGAGTTTTGAGGTTTCAGAAACTGAAACCAGATTCCTGAGTGGCCCACTCTTCTTCCTGCTGCCTTTGGATCCAGATAATGGCTCCTGCAGCACCATCTCTGCCTGCCTGCCTGTCGGCATGCTTCCCATCTGATGACAGTGAAGCCAGCCCCAATTAAATGAATACATGGTCTGGCATCTCTTCACAGCAATAAAACCCTAAGGTAGAAGTTGGTACTGGGAGCTGAGGTATTGCTGTGATAGGCCTGATCATGTTTTGCCTAGATGAACATGGAACACTTTAGGACTTTGGACTGGAAATCTATTAGAAAATTTAAGCTGTATTAATGGGCCATACTAGCATGGAAAACAGTGGTGCTGAGGGTGATTGAACTGTGGGGGCCTGGTTCAAAAGGTTTCAGAAGAGAATATTAGTGTGTGGTCTAGAGACTGTTCTTGTGATACCTCAGAGAGAGCAGGAAATCCATGCTGCTTGAGTTAAGGCATCCCAGAGGTGAGCCACATGTCAGAGTGGGTGAGGCTTTAGAGCAGAATAAGGAAACTTGGTGTATCTTCCTTAGGTTTTGGCCAGCCTTTTTGAAAGGGAAAAAAAGAAAAATAATACCTTTTTGAGTTAAAGGAGGCAGATTCAGGTTGATAGTGACTGCCTAAGCGAGAGGTTTTCCATAGACACTTCCTGAATGGCTTTTGTGGCTTTTGTCTGTTTTAGGCAGAACTGCTTGTACACTTAAACTGATGCAACCAAGGGTTGCTGAATTTCTTATCCTTCTGCCTCTATTTCCTGAGAGCTAGGATTGTGACCTGTGTGCTGCCTTCTGAGCCTGGTGTTACATTCCTGAGAAATGGAACCTAAGGTTTCTAGCAACTAAACAAGCACTGCCAACGGAGCTACATTCTTAGCCCCCTTCCATTGCTTTTAACATGGAAACGGGTGCTAGAAGGAAAGGGGATGGAAGAAGTTTGGTTCTATCTTAACAAAATGTAAAGGACTTGGCTTTAATTGCCCCCCCTTTTTTAAAGAATAGTGAAAAAGAAGTCTTTCTATTTCTGCTTCATATTCTACTCAAAATTTTTCATACACTATATATTTTGATCGTATTCTTTTCCATATTTTTACTTCTGCAGTGGTAAATCCACGGCAGATAATTCTGAGTAACCCACCTACGCACTCACCTCTATCACCACCGTCACCCCTTAGCTGATTCCGCCTGACTCCTGTCTCTGTAGTACCCTTGTTTCCTCTCTTACCCCTTTATTTCCTCATCTCCCTACTGCTTTTCTACTCACATGAGAGCCGCATCATTCATCTTGATCTTTTTTAGTTTTCCTTTTCTATGCCAGGCCCAGAAGCTGGCTTACCTTTTCTTCATCTGGTCTGTTTAGTGAGTGACTATTACTTTGTTAACAAATATGATTGGACCACAAAGTGGTTTAACTGGATGAGGCATGAAGACCTACTGGTGTAGCCTTGAAAGATTTCAGGCAGTTGGCAAGTAAGAATTCTAAATAAAAATTGAAACTCCCACCTGTATTTTTTCAGGCCGTTGACGCTCACTGCCATCGGCTGCATCCTCCCCATGGCACTGGTAAGTGTGGGAAGGGCTGCGGCCGCTATGGTGGGTTGCTGGCTTATCCTTTCTGGGGGAAGATTTTTAATTGCAAGTTTTGTTAACTACTTGATTTTGAGGATAGATAGTTTGAACGGCTGTAGGTAACTGAAAGGAAGAAGTAGATGATCCTGGTCATGGGTTTTCTTGAAAGGTTATCTGGAGTAGACATTACTATGTATGTGCCTTGATTCCTGCATACAACTAGTGTGTTCTAGACATTAATGCTTTGAACACTAAACATCCTATTCAAGTGTTCTAGGATGTCAGGTAATTTGTTCCAAAGATACATACTTGGCTCTTACAAGAGAGGTCCTGAATGTCGCTTGTGCTTTGCGTTTTCTTAAGGAGCAAGGTTTATCTTCCTTGGTATTTTTAGTTCTTTGTAGGCAAGAGATGCAAATGTTTACTCAAGTAATTAAAATTTTAAGAATGGCTTGCTTGAATTTTTGTGAGGAGGTTGCAATTTGGTGGGAACTAGGGAAGAAATTTGTGATGTTATTTACTAACAGCCTTGAGGTGAACTTGGAACTTGTGGTTGAAAAATAATTTTAATAAAGTATTAAAGTTCTCTTTATAAAGTATAAAGTTCTCTTTTTGAGAACCTAGTGGTGCTAGTACTCAGGAGGCAGGTCTCTGAGTTCAAGACCAGCCTGATCTACAGAGTGAGTTCTAGGACAGCCAGAGCCACACCAAGAAACCCTGTACTGAGTCTCCCCCCTCTGCTGCCCCCCCCACACACAAAGAACCTAGTAGTGAAAAGTCATGCCAGTTGTGGTGGCGCACGCCGGTAGGATTTGCGGAAGGGGGCAGAGGCAGGAGGATCATGAGTTCAAGACCAGCCTGGGCTACACATTTTTTAAAGCCGGGCAGTGGTGGCACATGCCTTTAATCCCAGCACTTGGGAGGCAGGCGGATTTCTGAGTTCGAGGTCAGCCTGGTCTACAGAGTGAGTTCCAGGACAACTGAGGCTACATAGAGAAACCCTGTCTCGAAAAACCAAACCAAACCAACAAAAAAAAAAAAAAAAAAAAAAAAAAAAAAAAGAAAAGAAAAGAAAGAAAAGTCACACTGAATAAAATTGAAAACTAGACTAGGGCAGCAAGTCACAGAGTTGTTTCTATGCCCAGAACCAAATTGCTATTGAATATGCCTTATCTATAAGACAAATGTTACTGTCGTGGTTACTGTTCTGTTCCTATAAAGAGACCTCATGACTATGCCACCTTTTATAAAAGAAAACATTTAATTGGAGCTTAGAGTTTCAGAAGTTTAGAAGGTTCTCATCATGGCAGGAAACACGATGGCATGCAGGCAGACACAGGGCTGGAGAATTAGCTGAGAGTTGTGCCTCCGTTGGAAGAGAGAGTCTGCTTGGAATAGGCTTTTTGAAAACTCAGAGCCCACCCTCAGTGATACACTTTCTCCAACAAGGCCACACCTCCTAATCCTTTCAAATTGTGCTACTTCCTGGTATATTCAACTCTGAGATTGTGGGGCCATTCTTATTCTACCACCATAGTTCCAAGATAGTTTCCATCCTGAGCTGGCTGGCTGACTTCTCTAACATTGTGAGCTTATGAGGGAATGTGTCTCTAGAACAGTAGTTCTTAATCTGTGGGTCATGACAGGTTTAGCAAACCTCTATTTCCAAAAATAACTTTCATTATGATTCATAACTGTCGCAAAACTACAGTTATGAAGTAGCAATGAAAATAATTTTATGGTTGGAGATCACCACAGCATGCAGAACTGTATTAAAGCATCGCAGCATTAGGAAGGCTGAAAACTCCTGGTCTAGAACAGCTTATGAAGTAATGAGGCTGTAGGCTTTTGTGCTGTTAGCCTTGTTTGGAACCACTTGCTGATTGATTGATAATAGCAACTAAGGTATTTGTATAGATGTCATTACATCTCAGTGAGGAATTTTTTGTTGTTGTTGTTTGTTGTGTTTTTTTTTTGAGACAGGGTTTCTTTGTGTAGCCCTGGCTATCCTGGAACTCACTCTGTAGACCAGCCTGGACTCGAACTCAGAAATCTGCCTGCCTCTGCCTCCCAAGTGCTGGGATTACAGGTGTGCGCCACCACCACCCGGCATTTATTTATTTATTTATTTATTTATTTATTTATTTATTTTTTGAGACAGGGTTTCTCTGTGTAGCCCTGGCTGTCCTGGAACTCACTCTGTAGACCAACCTGGACTCGAACTCAGAAATCTGCCTGCCTCTGCCTCCCAAGTGCTGGGATTAAAGGTGTGCGCCACCACCGCCTTCTTAGTGAGGAAATCTTAACGATACGATACTTACCTAAATCCTCAATTTCCCTGTGGTCTCTGCTCTTTGTCCAGAACTCTTGCCTTTGAAGTATTAATAAAATTGGGTGGCACAGTCACTAATTCTTTAAAATCAGAAAGGAGAACGTGACTCCCATACTGCTGCCTACTTCTTTAGGTCTCTGTGACACATTGTCACCACGTGGTAATTGCTGAACATATTTGAAAATCTGTGGTAGCAGGGCGGGGGTTGCGCACGCCTGTAATCCCAGCATTCTGGGAGGCAG
Organism: Apodemus agrarius; assembly: GCA_964023405.1. NCBI lineage: Eukaryota > Metazoa > Chordata > Mammalia > Rodentia > Muridae > Apodemus > Apodemus agrarius. The sequence goes on along the minus strand of OZ030012.1, from coordinate 111,505,118 downwards.
AGGCAGGAGGATTTCTGAGTTCGTGGCCAGCCTGGTCTACAGAATAAGTTCCAGGACAGCCAGGGCTATACAGTGAAACCCTGTCTAAAGAAAGAAAGAAAGAGAGACAGACAGACAGACAGACTGACTGTGGTAGAGATAACTTTTCGATTTTCTTTACCAACAGAGAGAGTATTGGATGTTTGTTACCTTTGGGGAGTACTGATGATCAGGAACAGCCATTGTGACGTGTAAAGTAAATGTTTCTTTTTTTTTTTTTTTTTTTTTTTTTTTGGTTTTTCGAGACAGGGTTTCTCTGTGTAGTCCTGGCTGTCCTGGAACTCACTCTGTAGACCAGGCTGGCCTCGAACTCAGAGATCCACCTGCCTCTGCCTCCCAAGTGCTGGGATTACAGGCGTGCGCCACCATGCCCGGCTAAAGTAAATGTTTCTTGCAATGCAGAGTATTATGTAGGTAAAGGACAGCAAGGAGTGTCCTTCAAGTTGGAAGGAAAGGTTCCCATTTGCATCTGGTCCATCTTGTTATAGGTATTGGGGGTTCAGGAGAAAAGGGAAGAAAAGCAGGAAAGATGGGCTGTACTTGATTTCTGATCTAACCCCATTTTTTATTCTATGAAGTGCTGTTCAAGCCACTGTGAAAATTGAGGGTATGCCTACCCGATCCCCTCTCTTCTTGTTTGTGGTGTTTGTGTGCATGCATGTTCACAGTGTGTACAGGCAGGTGTGTGTGTGTGTGTGTGTGTGTGTGTGTGTGTGTACAGGCACATGGGCACACACTCACATTACTGTGGAGACAAAAGGTTCCAGTGTTCTTCCCATTGACTCTCTACCTTATATGGAGTTAGGATCTTTGAATCCAGAGTTTGCTAATCAGTGTGCCCTAGGGATCCTATGTCTGGGCCTCTTGAGCATGCTGGGAGTACAGGCAAGCTGTCAAGGCTATTCCACACTTACAAGGGTGCTGGGCATCCAAGCTCTGGTCTTCATACTCACCTCGCACTTTACCCACTGAACACTGCCCAGTGGCCTACTTGCCACTCTCCAGTGAGGTGCGAGTGTTGGCTTGCTTCCCTTCCCTGCCTTTGCAGTCACACTTTTTTCCTACTTTGTTCACACTGAGTGTGGTTTAGATACAAATATGATAGATCACAGACAGCATTGAGTGTGGAGCATTAAGTGACTTTGAGGATATGGCAGGTGGGAACCAAAACATTCAGTGAACGTCTTAGAAGGCTTGGTCAGGTAAAATGTAGTAGAGTGGTGAAAATTACATGACGTTCTAGAATTCATAATATATAATCATTTAACCTTTGTTTAAAGCTGTTAAAATTCTAGCTAGGGAGGTGGCTATACCTGCATTCTAGCACTTAGGAAGTGGAGGCAGAAAAATCTGCTTACATTCAAAGCCAGCCAGGCTACATGCCAAGTTCTAGTCTCAGCGTGGGTAGAATGACATAACAAGATCCAGTGTCAAAAGCAAGCAGGCAGGAGAGTAGACTCAGTTGTTAAGAGCCCTGGATGTCCTTCTTGATCCTGGATTCAGTTCCCAGCACCCACAGGGCAGCTCACTACCCTCTGCAACTTCAGGGCCAGGAGGTCTAATGCCTTCTTCCCTCCTCCTTGGGCACCAGTCCTACAAGTGCTGTGCAGACACACATGAAAGCAATCTGTCCAGGACCAGAACAACATAAAATAAAATTACAAAGAAACAGAAAATAGGACTGGCAAGATTACCCACTGGGTAGACACTTTGCTGCATAAGCCTGGCTGTGACCCAAATGTGATCTCTGGAACCGACCTAAAGTAAGGAAAGTGGGCATGGTGGCACCCAGTGCTTGGAAAGCAGAGGCAGGAGAGTCTGTAAGATGCCAACCTGGTCTACATAGTGAATTCCAGGATAGCCAGGGTTATATAAGTGAGACCCTGTCTTTAAAAAAAAGATAGGTAGGTAACAGCCGACTTCACAGGTTGTCCTCTGACCTCCACATGGGTGCCATGTCACATGCATCATCCCCAATAAGGGAACTGCAGTTGGAGCTCACTGTGTAGACCAGTCTCATCTCTAACACACAGACATCGTCCTTCCTCTGCCTCCCCTGTGATGATTGGAGGCTTGCTACCACCATGTCCAGCTAAGCTTTTAGAAAAATCAAAATCAGGGCTTTAAGCAAAATCGTGGGTTGGGGCCGGCTCAGCGGGTAAGAGCACCAACTGCTCCCCCAGAGGGCCTGAGTTCAACCACATGGTAGCTTACAACAGACTGCAATGGGGTCTGATGCCATCTTCTGGTGTGTCTGAAGAGAGCAATGGTGGTGTACTCATATACATAAAATAAATAAATCTTGCCGGGCGGTGGTGGCGCACGCCTTTAATCCCAGCACTTGGGAGGCAGAGGCAGGCGGATTTCTGAGTTCGAGGCCAGCCTGGTCTACAGAGTGAGTTGCAGGAAAGCCAGGGCTATACAGAGAAACCCTGTCTCGAAAAACAAAAAACAAAAACAATAAATATAAATAAATAAATAAATAAATCTTTCAAAAAGAAAAAAATCTTAAAGAAAAGTTTAAATTTTGATTATAAGTAAAAATTCACGCCAGATGTGGTAGCATATCCCTCTAATACCAATATCTGTCTCAAATAAGTAAAAATAAAGTGATAAAGTACATAAATATACTTTTCTTGTTAAGGTATAAAAATGCAAGTTCCTTTTTTAATACTGTGGAGAAGTAAAATGTGTTTGTAATGGTAATTCTGCTTAGCTCTTACTGGGTAGGCCAGGGGAGGATGTGTGCTATAATTCTTTGGAATAGTGGACACTCTATCAAAAATTAAAGAATGAATATATAAGTTGAGACAAAGGCAAGGGAGACTGTATACTTCATCAGTATTCAGAAGGGATCACATTTAAAGCAGTCCACTCTGCTTTGATGAGGCCTTGTGTCATGAAAACGCTGACATGGTGTACTCCTAAACAGCACACCTATTTTATTGGTAAGTCCACTTTGCTAGCTGTGTCAGACAGGACTGATAGTCACTGTCTTTGGAGGAAGTTCTAACGTCTCCTTTTGTCCCTCCATAAATGTGTGACCAGTGCCTCTGATTTCATGTTCTGTAATGCATATTGCCACCTTCAGTTCCACATACCTTAATCATAGCTGTAATATCTAAGTATCCAGGAAAGCACAGTAGATTTCTGCTGCTTATTCTGTGTGACTAGCCATCGTGTTTATTTTTCTCATCTTCCTGCATAGGCGCAAAACCAGCCTTAAGAGTAGATAGTCACAGCCAGACATTTAATTATTAACCAGCTGGGCCGCAGTGGCACCCACCTTTAATCCAGGGAGGCAGAGGGGAGGCCATCCTGGTCTACAGAGTGAGTTCCAAGACAGTCGGGGCTACACAGAGAAACCCTATCTCTAAAAAGTGAACAACGAAGCAAGTGGCTATAGTTATGTTATGTAGGCTGTTCTGTGGGGGAGGCCGGGTATGTTCTGAGCCTCCTGGTGAGGTCCTCTTTTCCTATAGGGGATTAGTAGTTTGAGTGACTTCTAGTTCCAGAGTTGCTGTCTAGAGTCTGCTTCTAACTTCTTTCATGAAACATTTAAAGGGTTTACATATGTCTCATCTTTGCCTGAACACTCTCTTTTAACATTATCATTGTGTGTGTGTGTACCTGTGGAGATTAGAGGACAGCTTGTAAGAGTCAATTTTTTTCCTTCCACCCTGGGATTGACTTCCAGCTGTTGAAGCCTACATAGTGCACCTTTACAAGTTATCTCCTAGGCCCACTCAGGTTTTAACTTGATTTATTTATTTATTTATTTATTTATTTTTGGTTTTTCGAGACAGGGTTTCTCTGTGTAGCCCTGGCTGTCCTGGAACTCACTCTGTGGACCAGGCTGGTCTGGAACTCAGAAATCCACCTGCCTCTGCCTCCCAGAGTGCTGGGATTACAGGCGTGTGCCACCAACGCCCTGCCCATGCCCTGAATTTAATGTGGACATTGCTTTCATTTTTTGTTGTGTAGCTGTAGGGGCAGGATTGCTGGGCTATATGGTAAATGTATATTTAGCATTTTAAGAAATTACCAAACTAGCCAGGTGTGGTGGCACATGCCTTTAGCCTCAGCACTTTGAAGGCTGAATAGAAACTGTGTTTGGAGTGAGGGCGGCAGGGGTCAGGGTAGAGAGGGAGGGGGGGAGGGAAGGAAGGAAGGAAGGAAGGAAGGAAGGAAGGAAGGAAGGAAGGAAGGAAGGAAGGAAGGACAAGCCAAACTGTCCCTAGGTGGCTGTTCTGCTTTGCATTCTAGAACAGCTCTAGTTTCCCTACTTCACTAGGTGTACTGTTTTAGATTCCCTGAGGATTGTCTGCTTAATTACTTTATGTGGGAGTACATAGAATTCTTTTCCGGTCTGTCTCCATTTCTTTCTCTTTATTATATTGTCTTGGGCCTACGGTATAATGTTAAGTGGGAATGCTACCCTGCTACTCCATCATATTGAATGTAATACCAAATCAAGTACTGTGCGATTATTCCCTGATTGGATGACATTTTTTGTTTCTCTGTTTTAGTTTAAAGATTATTTGTTATTAAACAGGGATTGACATTTCCTCCCATTCCTGCAGTTATTGGATACATAGTAAGTGGATACATAGTAAATTGGATACATAGTAAATTCCTAGTTTAGAGTTGATAGAAATCAGGTGTGGTGGAGCATGCTCGGAATCCTAGCACTTAGGCAAGAAAAGCTGGAAAACCAGAAGTTCCTTAGCTCAGTCTCATCTACGAGGGATTAGACCAGCCTGGACTGCATGAAATTTTATATCAGAACAGCAAAGCAACACTTTGGAGGTAGAGGCAAGCCAAATTTTTGAGTGCCTGGCCATTCTCAACAAGACAATAGCACAATAGCAAAAAGCAGGACATGATAACGCAGGCCTTTTTTCCTAAAAGAGGCACGGGGAACTGTATAATAATAAGTTCAAGGGCTGGGCGGTGGTGGTGGCGGCGGCGCACACCTTTAATCCCAGCACTTGGGAGGCAGAGGCAGGCAGATTTCTGACTTCCAGGACAGCCTGGTCTACAGAGTGAGTTCCAGGACAGCCAGAGCTACACAGAGAAACCCTGTCTCGAAAAAACCTAAATAAATAAATAAATAAATAAATAAATAATAGTAATAATAAGTTCAAGGCCAGCCAGGGTTACATAGTAAGGACTTCCTTCAAAAAAACAAAAATACACACACACACACACACACATCTAGTTTTAATGCTGAGTAGGGTGGCTCATTACCTGTAATCCAGCTCTCAGGAAGTAGATGCTGGAGGGTTAGGAGTCCAGGCTAGACAGGCATGGCTACCTAGTGAATGTGAGGTGCAGGTGCACATGTGTGTGTCTGTGGTTTTCTCATTTTCTTCCCTTAAAAAAAAATCAGCCAGGTGGTGGTGGCACACACCTTTAATCCCAGCACTTGGGAGGCAGAGGCAGGCAGATTTCTGAGTTCGAGGCCAGCCTGGTTTACAGAGTGAGTTCCAGGACAGCCTGAACTACACAGAGAAACCCTATCCCGAAAAAATTTAAAAAAAAATCATTATGTAGCCCTGGCTGTCCCGGAATATGTACACCAGGTTTTCCCAGCATGCACAGAAATCCATCATTGTCTGCCTGCTGGCTGCTAGGGATCAAATGTGTATGGAGCTGTGTCTGGCAAAAGTGCCTCTGAATTCAGCAGAAAACAGAGTGTGCATAGCCTACTGGCTCTTGGGACCTGTACATCTACTAAGCGTATTTTCTTTTTCTAAAAGATTTAAAAAAAAAAAAAAATGTGTGTGTGCATGTTTTTACCTGTGTGTATGTATATGCATGATGTGTGTGCTAGTTCCCCTAAGAGGTCAGAGGAGAGTATCACATCCCTAGGAGCTAGGATTACAGGTGCTTGTATGCCACCATGTGGGTGCTAGGAACAGACCCCAGGGCCTCTGTCAGAACAAGTGCTCCTAGAGTGTCTCTCCAGCTCCAGGAGAAGTGAGTGACTCTTAAAAGGATTGGAGTAAATTGCTACATTCTTGGAGTATTAAAGAGCAGTTGTATGAACATTTGTTGACTCAGGAGAAAACCCACCTGTTTAATTGAGGCTGATTTTCATGTTCTTAGTTAGGGCTTCTATTTATGTGAAGAGACATCACGACAAAGGAAACTGTAATCAAGGAAAACATTTAATTGGGACTTGCTTACAATTTCAGAGGTTTCATTTTCCTAGTTGTGGGAAACATGGTGGCAAACATTGTGGTATCCAGGCAGACATGCTGGAGAAGAAGCTGGGAGTTTTACAGCTTGATCCACAGACAGCAGAAGACGACTGTGTGCCACAGTGGGTATAGCTTGAGTACATAAGACCTCAAAGCCTGATGCCAAGTGACACACTTCCTTCAAGAAGGTCACACCTCTCAATAGTGCCACTCCCTGAGGTCCTCAGCCTGCCTAATGCTGGGAGCCTTTAATATAGTTCCTCAGGTAGTAGTGAGTCCAACCATTTGTTATTTCATTGCTACTTCATAACTAAATTTGCTTCTGTTTTGAATTGTAAGGCTATGAGTTTTGGTCTAAGACGAAGTGACCCCTGTGATAGGGTCGTTTGACCACCCCCCCACAGGGGTTAAAACACAGGTTGGGGGGGTGGGGGTGGCGCACGCCTTTAATCCCAGCACTCTGGGAGGCAGAGGCAGGCGGATTTCTGAGTTCCAGGACAGCCTGGTCTACAGAGTGAGTTCCAGGACAGCCAGGGCTACACAGAGAAACCCTGTCTTGGGGGAAAAAAAAAATCCAAAAGAAAACCAACCAAACAGCACAGGTTGGGAGCCATTGATTTATACAAAACCAGGTGTCATCAGCCCCTCCAGGGAAAAACACCACTAGGATGGAAGAAGATGGTATTCTTAGCAGGGGAGTAGTCTCCACCCAAATACTGATCATATTCCTTTAACCACTTGAGAACCAGTATAGAGCCTTCTTCTAGGTCTTATTGGATATGATCTAATCTAGCTACATTTTGTGGAAATTAATGGTTTCAAAATTCAGTCAGATTCATAGTGGCTAATTGATGAAAAGAGATTTTGTGGACATACTATAGACACTTTCCCCCCTCGCCCTCTTTTGGTTTTTTTCAAGACAGGTTTTTTTTCTCTTAGTATCATCCCTAGCTATCCTGAAATTAGCTTTGTAGACCAGGCTAGCCTTGAACCCAGAGATTTGCCTGCCTCTGTCTCACAAGTCTTAGGATTAAAGGTGTGTACCGAAATGCCTGGCCCTTTAGGCACCTTTCTTAAACCCCACATACAGTTTGGTAATCATGCTCACACTGCTACAGAAAGCTAAGAGGAAATGTGTGTTTCTGAGTCCCGTCTCTGCAAACCTGAGTATACCGAGGTATTTTTGCCTCTTTGCACTTAATAAATCTATCTCTATGGTTCTTTTTTTGTTTATTGGTTATTTTCCTTTTTTGTTGTTGTTGTTGGTTTTGTTCTGTCATTCCCCAGCAGGGTTTCTCGCTGTAGTCCTGGCTGTCTTGGAATTTTATAGATGAGGCTGGCCTTGAACTCTGATCTCCTGCCTCAGCCTCCCAAATGCTAGGAGTAAAGGTGTGTGCACCTTCTTTCCTGGCCCTTGTTGGTTTTTGTCGGTGGTAGTTTTTTGTTTGTTTTGTGTGTATGAGTTTTACCTGTCTACGTGTGTAGTTAATTGTACACCATGTATGTGCCTGGTATCCATGGAGGCCAGAAGGGGTCAGAGCTTAACTGTTGAGCCACCTCTCCAGCCCGTAGTCATCTTCTTATTTTTCTTTTTCTTACTTAATATTCAACTGCTAGGATACAGACTTGTAGTCAGTTAATTTTTGGTTCTAACTGAACCATGTTGTTAGTGTAGTTGAGCTTTACTTTTTGTGCTAATTCTCAGACTCCGTTGTAGCTATTAGTGCTGAATTCAAGGAATCAGTGTTTAAATGTCTTGAACACTTTTTTTTATGTTGGTTGTTTTGTTTTGTTTTGTTTTTAAGACAGGGCTACCACGCCCAGTGAACACTTCTTTTAAAAAAAAGAAAAAAGAAAAAAAGAAAAGCCAAAATTTCCTTTTGAAAGCCCACTGGAGCCGGACAGTGGTAGCGCTCGCCTGAAATCCCAACACTTGGGAGGCAGAAGCAGGTGGATTTCTGAGTTCGAGGCCAGCCTGGTCTACAGAGTGAGTTCCAGGACAGCTGGAGCTACACAGAGAAACCCTGTCTCGAAAAACAAAAACAAAAAACAAAAGAGAGAGAGAAGGAAGGAAGGAAGGAAAGAAAGAAAGAAGGAAAGAAAGAAAGAGCCCACAGGTTGCCAGGCAGTGGTGGTGTACACCTTTGATTCCAGCAGTCAGGAGACAGAGCAGGTATATCTCTGAGTTTGAGGACAGCCAGGGCTACACAGAAAAATCCTATCTCAAAGAAAAACAAAAAGAAAGAAAGACAGCCGAGACCACAGGTTAATAACAGTATCACAAGGGCTGGGTTAAGTGGGTAACAACCTGAGTTCAGATCCCCAAATCATGTGTGAACAGTAGCCCATATCTATAATCTCACATTCAAATGCACAGATGGAGAAGAATCTAAAAAGGCTTGTGAAGGCTAGTCTGCTGTATTAAGATACAAGCAACAGCCAGGCAGTGGTGGTGCACACCTGTAATCCCAGCACGTGGGAAGTAGAGGCAGGTGGATTTCTGAGTTCGAGGCCAGCCTGGTATACAGAGTGTGTTCCAGGACAGCCAGAGTTATACAGAGAAACCCTGTCTCGAAAAAACAAAACAAAACAAAAAGGATACAAACAACAAGGATCTCTCAGAAAAATGGAGACAAGACTGAGACAGGACTGACACCTGACGTCATGTCTGAGTGTGTAACCTCTGAATGTGTGCATACACATATGAGCACACATGAACTAATAACTAATCACCATTATTGAATGTATATCTATTTCTAAACCAATTGTGTGTACTTTATGGAATTGAGAGAGGCAGCCCTGACCTCCGTTCTTAGTTTAAAGATTCCACCTAAGTCATCTGTAGTGATTTTATTAATTACTTTACTGGGCCCAGGCCCGCTATATTATAAGATACATAAAAATCAGAACAGTTGGGTATGGTGGCCTACATCTGTAATCCCAGTAGAAGAGAGTTTAAAGTTATCTTTGGCTACTTCACCCCCCTCCCCCCAATGTTGATGTGGCCAGGGGCAAGGCTGCTCGCCAGTCTCAACACTCAGGAGGCTAAAGCAGAGGGTTTTTTTTTTTTTTTTTTTTTTTTTTGAGACAGGGTTTCTCTGTGTAGCTCTGGCTGTCCTGGAACTCACTCTGTAGACCAGGCTGGCAAAGCAGAGGGTTTTTATAGTCACAGCCTATCCAAAAAAATTAAAAATAAAAATAAAAAAAATTTTAAAAAGACAGTTTAAAGGAGGGGTGAAAGAAGAAAGGAAGGACAGATGTAAGGGTGACTGAGCACATCAGACAGCGAAGACAAAAGGTTCCAGCACGGAGAGGACGGACTCCTACGGAGTTGTTCTGTAGCACCTGCACTCCCTCTCATGCATACAAACTCATATACAGTAAAAATAAAAGTATTTGTAAAGTAGGTGTTGAGAAACACACTATAATCCCAGCACATGGTGGCCAAGACAAAAAGGATCACAAGTTTGAACCAGCACGGGATATATATATATCCATAGTGAGGACTTCTTAGGGGAAAAGAAATCCAGCATGGTGGCACACATCTTTAATGCAAATACTCAAAGGGCAGAGGCAGGTGGGTATCTAAGCCAGCCTGCTCTACAGAGAAAGTTCTCTACCAAACAAAGCAGAGCTGGAGAGATGGCTCAGTGGGTAAGAGCACCAACTGCTCTTCTGAAGGTCCTGAGTTCAAATCCAGCAACCACATGGTGGCTCACAGCCATCAGTAACAAGATCTGACTTCCTATTCTAGAGTGTCTGAAGATAGCTACAGTGTACTTACATATAATAAAATAAATAAATCTTTAAAATAAATAAAATTTGTACATAGCAGCTGTATTTATGAATCTGCTAAAAATTTAAAGAAAATAGCTGGTTTATTACTTAATCTACTGAGGTAAATTATGGCAACAGTTAAAGGACATTACTATCCATTTAGGAACCTTTGCCTTACTTCGCCATGAGCCTCAGTAAGAAAATTGTTTAGCAGTGTACATGGTCTTCAACTTTCGTGGAAGGGTAGTTAGAACCCCTGCCCCAAGCGAGGGTTTCCTTGGTTTTCTGCATGTATTGGCCTGTGGGACAGGAAGGCACTCATTAAGTGAACAGCCTTTGATGGTAACATCATTCTAGGATATGCCTTATTTAGTCTAAGGGATGACTTGCACTCCAGAGCTAGGGGATCACATCTCCCCTGTTAAAGTTCTTCTCCATGAACCAGGCAGGCACTACTGCACAGGTAGCTGCTGTTTATAGACTCCGCCCCAGATCAAAGTCATGTCTGTATCCTGAGGTATCTACTGGCCTTTCATATTCTCAGTGGCATCCTCATGCTATCCTGTGCTTTCTCTGGGAAGCCTGCCTGATCTAGACCTTCAAACACATCCCAACCTTTTGGCTCCTACCCTAGTTTTGACACTTCAGATGTTTTCAACTAATTTACTTTCCACTTAATAAGATATCATGTCCCCTATGAATCAAATGCTGTATTACTACTTGCTTCTTTAACCTAATATTGAAATGTAAACTTCTGGAGCTCAGCTGGTTGAGTGCTTGACCATAGTATACAAAGGTCTGAGTATAAACCGGACATGGTGGCTCACATCCTGATCCCAGAATTGAGGAAGTGAAAGCAGGAGGATTGGACGTTGAAGGCCGTCTGTAGCTATGCAGCAAGTTTGAGGTCAGCCTAGGTTGTGTGAGACTCTCCACTCCAAAGTAAACCTGTTCTGTGTCCGTAACTGGAGCGTCTTCTCAGTACACTTAATACATTCAGTACATTGTTGTCCATGCATGAATCAGTTGCATATTATTTATTAGGCTTCCTTTTCTTGGACATATAAGTTATTTTTAATATCTTAATAACCTAGTGGTGCATGTATCCTCTCATTTCCTTAGGAGAAAGAATTTACAGTAGCTTTTGTCATCTTTTGAGGCTCTGTAATAGTCAGAGCCATACGTAAAGACCAGAAAACAGGCTACAACCTTTAAATGTTTAGCAAGTAAGGCGTGTTGAATTTTGTGAATTCAAGATTTAAAACTGGTTTTTAAGATAAGTGTGGTGGCAGATACCTTTAATCTCAGCCTTTGGGAGGCAAATGAAGGCAGTTTGAGTTTGAGGCTAACCTGGTCTACAGAACAATTTTCAGGACAACCAGATCTAACTACATAGAGAAAAACTCTGTCTTGGAAAACAATAAACTGGCTTTAATTGTTACTTACTTGAGATGGTCTCACTGTGTATCTCTGGCTGGCTTGGCACTCTGTGTACACCAGAAATTTGTCTGCCTCTATCTCCTGAAATTAAAGGCATTGGGTTTATGCATGCAGATGACCTAGGGTCTCACTGAACCCCTGGCTGGCCTGAGACTTACTTTTTAGACTCAGTCTTGAACTCAGAAGAGGCTTGCCTGCTGAGATTAAAATTATATGCTACTACATCTGACCTTAAGTTCATTTTGTTGTTCACAGATGCCTGGAGATATGCTTGCTACTAGTCCTAACTAGAAGCACTCTGTGGGTGTGGCCTTGTAGAGCAGCATTCTAGAACATTTGTCACCTTTGGGAACCAAGTTGAGAAGCTCTCTTGCATAATGTTGGATCTCACATTTTTAATTACTATAGAAAGGATGGTTTTGCTTTAGTTTCCGGTAGCATGTGTAATGTTTAGTAGAAAACATTAATGAAAACAAAGATGAAGAATAAGATATGTATAAAATGCCGGGGGGGGGGGGGTGGTGGCTCACGCCTTTAATCCCAGCACTTGGGAGGCAGAGGCAGGCGGATTTGTGAGTTCGAGGCCAGCCTGGTCTACAGAGTGAGTTCCAGGACAGCCAGGAATACACAGAGAAACCCTGTCTCGAAAAAAAAAAAAAAATGTATAAAATAACTAATATAAGAAATTTAACTTGAAAGACAAAAATCTACAACTAAAGAAAAGAATGTGAACCTAGCATAGTGGTGAATATTCAATTCTCAAAAACACTGAGAGACTACAGTTAAAATTTGTTGGTTTTTTTGTTGTTTCTTACAGGTATCTCATTCAGTTGCAAAACTTATATTAGTTAATTTCCACTGGCAAGTCTCAGAGATTCTGGACAGGTAAGATATTCAGGGGGAAAGAAATGAAATTGCTCATAGCATCCCTTCCACTGCCCATCCACTGTGATTTTACTCAGCCTGCTTTCTTGTAGCCCAGGAGTGTCACCACCCACAATGGGCTCCCCTCCACCCCCCATCAGTCACTGATTTAAAAAGGACCTTTCAGGCTTGGAGGACAGCCTAATCTTTTGGGTTTTTTGTTTTGTTTTTAGGATTTTATGTGGCATCAGATCCCATTATAGTCTGTGTGGTTGCTGGGAACTGAACTCAGGACCTCTGGAAGAGCAGTAGTGCTCTTAACCGCTGAGCCATCTCTCCAGCAGCTCTCAAAAAAATTTTTTTTCTCAAAATCTCTCTCTCCCACTCCTCACTCAAGAAAAAAAAATCTCAAGATCTCTCTCTCTCTCTCTCTCCCCCTCTCCCTCTCCCCCTCTCCCTCTCCCCCTCTCCCTCTCTCCCCCTATCCTTCCCTCTCTCCCTCTCCCTCCCTCCCTCCAGACAAACACTATATAGCTCTGGCAGTCCTAGAATTCACTATGTGGACCAGGCTGGCCTTGAACTCAAGATCTACCTCTAAGCCCTGGAATCAAAAGAGTATACTACCACACCAGGCCTATAGCCTGATTTTAGGGAAGCATTTTCTCAGTCAAGGTTCCCCCTGTCAGGTGACTTCTGGCTTTTGCTAAGTTAACACAAGAACTAGCCAGCGTGTATCCTGACATAGGCAAGGCGTTCAGTGGAAAGCTGAGTCCATGGCATCCTCGGTGTCTGCCCACCCACTGTGATGGTTCTCGGCATGTGGAGTGTGTTAATGTACACACAGTTGCTAAAACACTTGAACATATTTTATTATATCCTTTTCTTTCAGCATATTCTCATCTCTTCAGCATATTCTACTATCTCAGTTTTAGTGCTGGAATAGTATTTTGTTACTATACAGGTATCCTCATATTTGTTTTTAAAACCTCTGTTTGGGGCTGGAGACATGGCTCAACAGTTAACTTTTTTTTTTTTTTTTTTTGAGACAGGATTTCTCTGTGTAGCCCTGGCTGTCCTGGAACTCACTCTGTAAACCAGGCTGGCCTTGAACTCAGAAATCCGCTTGCCTCTGCCTCCCAGAATGCTGGGATTACAGGCGTGCGCCACCACCGACTCTCAGAAAACATTTTTTTTTTTTTTTTTTTTTTTTGGTTTTTTCGAGACAGGGTTTCTCTGTGTAGTCCTGGCTGTCCTGGAACTCACTCTGTAGACCAGGCTGGCCTCGAACTCAGAAATCCGCCTGCCTCTGCCTCCCAAGTGCTGGGATTACAGGCGTGCGCCACCACGCCCGGCATCTCAGAAAACATTTTTGAGGCTGGTGGTTCAATAGTTAAAGAGTTCTTATTGCTCTTGCTGAGGACCCAGATTCAATTCTTAGCATCACATGGCAGCTACAGCTGACTGTATATAACTCTAGTTTCAGAGACTCCAGTGCCCTCTCCTGGCCTGCATGGCACTAGGCATACAGATTGTATATATACATACATGCAAACAAAAATTCCATATACATAAATTTTATTTATTTATTTATTTATTTATTTATTTATTTATTTTTGAGGCAGGGTTTCTCTGTGTAGCCCTGGCTGTCCTGGAACTCCTGGAACTCACTTTGTAGACCAGGCTGGCCTCGAACTCAGAAATCCGCCTGCCTCTGCCTCCCAAGTGCTGGGATTACAGGCGTGCACCACCACCACCTGGCCACAGAAATATTAAGAACCAAACAGAACAACCAAGCATTGTGGCACAGCCCTTCAATCTCAGTATTTGAAAGGTAGAGACAGACAGATGTGAGAGTTCCAGAACAGCCAGGGCTACAAAATAAAACCCTGTCGCCAGCCTCTTGTCCCTGCCCATCCTCCAAAGAATGTTTGTATTGAGAAAAAAATGAAATTTGGTTCAATAAAGAAACTATCAAGCCGGGCGTGGTGATGCACGCCTGTAATCCCAGCACTTGGAAGGCAGAGGCAGGTGGATTTCTGAGTTCGAGGCCAGCCTGGTCTACAGAGTGAGTTCCAGGACAGCCAGGACTACACAGAGAAACCCTGTCTCGAAAAATTAAAAAAAAAAAAAAAAAAGAAAGAAAGAAAGAAAGAAACTATCAGAGATAACTTGAAACACACTATGTAGAATAGGTTGGCCTCAGATTTGCTTAGTGCTAGGATTATAGTCGTGTACTCTGTATTCTGACAAGGTAAGACATTTTGATATAACCACAACACCTGATGGCCTGTTCTGTTATTGAGAGTTAAAAACAGTGTCTTCAGATGTGATTCTGGTTCTGCCTTTTGTCTTCTAGGTACAGGTCTAATTCTGCTCAGCTGCTTGTTGAGGCTCGAGTTCAACCTAATCCATCCAAACACGTGAGCGTCTCCTCCTAGCGTGAGCTGTCTTTGAGTGTCCATGGCTTTCTCTGTGACTCAGTGTCAGCAACAGCTCTGTTTGCTGCTGTATAGAACACCCAAGATTCTTATTTTGCTCCTAATTCTCCCCCACCCCCAATTTTTCTCTTTTATTTAATAAGGTCTTATTATATAGACAAGACTTTGCCTGAAACTCAGATCTCTGCCTGCCTTTGCTTGCTCTGTGCTGAGATTAAAGGCACGAGTGTTTTGCCTACGAGTTTGCATGTGTACTACATGCATGCCTAGTGTCTATGGAAGCCACCAAGAGAGCATTGGATCCCCTGGAACTGCTATTACAGATGGCTGCAGGCTGCCATGTGGGTGCTGGGAACCTAACCTAGCTCTTTTACAAAAACATAGAACCCTATTGTGATTTGGGCATGTTTATATGAGAAAACCACTGCTCTTGACAAACTGTAGTGTGGACTATGATAACCTTTACAGTTTAGCCTTTTAGAACCTTATATGGTGTTTGTTCTCTCTCTCCCCCTCTCCCTCTAGGTCCCCACAACCCATCCCCCTCACCACTGTGCAGTGTGTATGCAATTTGTGCGGAAGGAAAACCTGCTCTCTCTGGCCTGCCAACATCAGTTTTGCCGAAGCTGTTGGGAGCAGCATTGCTCAGTACTTGTCAAAGATGGTGTCGGTGTAGGTGAGTCTGCACTGGAATTCAATATGGCTTTCAAAAAAATGTCTTTTGATAAACATTTATTTATTTGATTTTATGTGTGTAATATATTAAGTATTTTGTGTGTATGCAGCTCTGTACACCATGTGTGTGCTTATTGCCTGCAGAGGTCAGAGGAGGGCATGGGGTCCTTGGGACGAATGTGATAGGTGATGATGATCATCGTGGGGTTCTGGGAATGGAAGCAGGTCCTCTGTTAGAGCAACAAGTGCTTTTAACTGCTAAGCCTTAAAATATTATCTTTCAGTCTGTGTTTTTATATACTTAAGTAAAATTTCTTCTGTGATTAACAGATTTTTATAGTTGGTATAAATAGTAAAACAGCTTTCAGTAGTCTCCAGTAAAATGAGAAAATTAAAGGTTTTAGAAATATTGGTGTGGGTACAAAGTGAGCTTGTGTTATTTTTTAAGAGAACTGTCCTTAGTTAGGCATTGGTGGTGCACACGTTTAATTCCCAATATTCAGGAGGCAGACAGGCTATCTCTGAATTGGAGACTAGCTTGGTCTAGAGCGATTCCAGGGCAGCCAAGACTTCCTAGAGAGGAAAAACCCTGTCTGTAAGGAGGTAGAGGGGGTGAGATGCTGAGAAAGCTGTCCGTTGAGCTGCCTATCATGTCTCGATTCTATCTACTGCTTTTGGGCAATGTAACCTATATCAGATTTGATTGTCAAGTGCCAGGAGTATTTGTTGTCCCCTGATAATATTAAGAACCATGTTCATTGCTATCTGCTGAATCTCAGGATATTAACCTAGGCATGGTGGCACACTGTGATCCCAACATTTGGGAGGTAGAAGCAGAAGCATCAGGAGTTCCAGGCCTACTGCAGCTACATGTCAAGCTTACGGCTAGCTTGGACTATTATGAAATAGTGTTCTCTGCCTCCCCTCCAAAAAAAGAAAACACCAACATATCAATATATTAGTAGTAACGTACATAATATAATAAAATCATTAGTCATATTAGTCACTAAGTCTATAATATTTTGTTGTTGTTTTTTGAGACAAGTCTCCGCCCACATGTAGCCTTAGCTGACCTGGATCATTGTGTAACCAGGTTGCCTTCAGACTCTGCCTCTACTTCCCAGTGCTAGGAGTAAAGGCATGAGTGGCTACATCTAATGTTACAAATTTATCTAGTGGTGCTTAGAATGATATTTGGATAAATGGGCACAATATCTTGATTACATTAGTATGAAAACATATTAATTTCTCTCCTTGAATAAGTTCTTGTTGTTTCGTCGTCTTTTGAGGCACTGTTGCTCTGTGTAACAGCCATGCCTCTTGGATTCACTTTGTTGACCAGGCTGGCCTCAAACTTAGAGATTAACCTGCCTCTGAGATTAAAGGTGCCACCTTACCTAGCTTTGATAGCTATTTTGAACAGAGAATTTCCTATATGAAATTAGAATTTGTTGGTTAAACAGAGTGGATAAGTGTATTGTGTCTTCTACAGTATGGCCATCCATCACATTATTTTTGTTCAACAGGAATCTCATGTATGGCTCAGGATTGTCCACTTCGAACACCAGAGGACTTTGTATTTCCCTTGCTTCCCAGCGAAGAATTGAGAGATAAATACAGGCGCTACCTCTTTAGGGACTATGTGGAGGTATGAACAGTCTTCTTTTGCCCTCTGTCTTCCTGATGCCACCATACTTAGTATAGTCACAGGTAGTGGTAAATCACATTGGTCTTGGAGCTGGAGAAATGGCTCAGTACTGTAGAGTCTTGAAGAAGATTGTGTTAGCTTTCAGTACTCATGTCCCAAGGGTAACTCTAGCCACAGGTTTGTTTTTTGTTTGTTTGTTTGTTTTGTTTTGTTTTGTTTTGTTTTGTTTTTTGGATGCAGGGTTTCTCTGTGTAACCCTGGCTGTCCTGGAACTCACTCTGTAGACCAAACTGGCCTCAAACTCAGAAAACTGCCTGCCTCTGCCTCCCAAGTGCTGGGATTACAGGCGTACGCCACCACTGCCAGGCTGTATACTTTATAAAATAACTTTGAGTTACTGGCTCTTTGTTTTAAGCTAAAGAAAGATTCTCTGTAGTAATTAGTTAATATCTGTTCTTCACAACAACTGTCCTAAATTTGTTTAGTCCTTTGATGTCAGTCATCAGCTGGAAGTGCAGGGGCACTTGAGCAGTCTGAGACACAGCAATTAGAAGATCTCTTCATCGTTTCCCTTCGGTGTGTTTACAGAGCCATTACCAGCTCCAGTTGTGCCCTGGTGCAGACTGCCCCATGGTTATTCGGGTACAGGAACCTAGAGCCCGCCGAGTGCAGTGCAATCGGTGCAACGAGGTCTTCTGGTAAGAGTGAGCACTGAGCAGTCCTGGGCTCATGGCCATCTTCCTCCAGAGTGCATGTGACTGTGTGAGGACAGGGCTGGGAGAGTTGGAACATCTGTCTAGAAGAGTGCAGCTCTAGGTGACCAGGTTTGTGCCCAGCATTTTATGTTCCTCAGGGTACTTTTGGTAAATGAGCAGACTCTGAAGGCAAGGAGTGGCAGATTCCTGGCAGGTATGTTAGGTTTATGCTGTACTCATGACCCAGACACTATCTGCCTTATTCACTGCAGTGACATCAACACTTTTCATCTTTCTCTGTTTTGAACTTTTTTTAGCTAACTTTTAAATTTTAAATTTATTATTTTTTCATATTTTTTGGCAAGATCTCATTTAGCTCAGGCTGGCCTCAGAGTCAAAGCATAGCCAAGGATGACCTTGAACATCTGATGGTCTTCCCTGTATCTCCAGTGCTAGGATTCCAGAGTTGCGTCATCATGGCCAGTTTATATGGCACTAAGAGTTGAACCCAGGACATTGTCTTATTTTGTTTAGTTTTGAGACAAGGTCCTGCTGTGTGACTTTGGTGAACCTGGAACTTACTTTGTGGACCAGGCTGTCACACTCACAAAGATCTGCACTGCCATTAGCTTTAGTGATGCTAGGATTGACTTCTTATGCCACCCTGCTGGCATTGGCTGACTTGTTTAAACTGATTCATGGCTGAATTCTACATCTGAGATTCTCCTCATTCAGTAAGTTCCAAATACAAGCCTCTATCCAGCCATTCCCCTGCATCATCACAGCTGTGAGATCTGCCATCTCCATCTTGGTATTCTATGTCAGGAAGTCAAGGTACACGGTTACTAACTACAGTGACTAGCAGAGCCCTAATTTAGATCCAGGTTTGTTCTAAATGCAGCTCCCTAGAAGGTTGATGGTCTAGCTTCATAGAAACTTCATAGTAAATGGGTGTGTGGATCTTCTACTGTTCAGGACAGTGAGTGGACTCTTTTCCACCAAAAGTTGAGAGAGAACTGAATAGTTGTCTTGGGGACCTTTATTGTTGATTTGTATAAAAGGAAATTGAAAGCTGTAGTTCTGGCTTTGTTTTTTTTTTTTTGTTTCAATTCCTTTTGGGGGAAGGAGTGTGGGTAGTTGGGACAGGATTTCTCTGTAGCAGTGACTGTCCTTGAACTCACTTTGTAAACCTGGCTAGTCTAGAACTCACAGAGATCCAACTGCCTCTGCTTCCCAAGTGCTGGAATTAAAGGTGTGCACTACCCCTTATCAGTTTAAGCTTCAGTTCTTTTCACATATAATAGTGCCCTCAGATGTTACAAGTGCTAGTATTTGTGCATCCTTATGTGCACATCTCGCCAGAGGTGTAGAGACGTTCCCCCAAAGTTTTAGTCCTGCCTTAGTGAAGGTACGCCTACCTCACTTGCCTTTAAGGAGCTGAGCTCATGGGTAAAAGTTATAGCCCTGTTAGTAGAGTGTTTGTATAACACATAAAGCCCAGGATTTAAGCCTCTCACCACATAAGGCATATTGGCTCATGCCTGTAATGTAGTACAAGCAGAAAAGTCGCACGATGAAAGGGGCACAGGACAATGAATGGCCTTAGAGCAGGGATTGTACCTTCATAGTAAAATTCAAATTCAGGACCTTGAGTTTAATCCCCAGCTACTCAGAAAGGCGGGGGGGGGGGGGGGGCAGGGGGACTGGGCCTTGTTAGGCTCCTTTCAGAAAGGGTTAATACCATCCAAGGGGTTTAAGGAGAAGGCAGCTTCTGTAAGCCTGTTGAGAACATCTCTGGTTCAAGATCAGAAAGCATTCCATTGTAATCCTAGGTGAGTAAAGTCCCAAAGACCTCAAGAAGTGAGTTTTGCCTAATCTCTGATTCAGTTTGTTAATTTGAACAAGAGGGAAATTTAAAACAGGAAACCCTGACCCAATGACTAAAAGAATGTGTTTCTTTTCCAATTTTAAGTTTCAAGTGCCGACAGATGTATCACGCCCCCACAGACTGCGCCACAATCCGGAAATGGCTCACCAAGTGTGCAGACGACTCCGAAACAGCTAACTACATTAGTGCTCACACTAAAGACGTAAGGACTGTGTTACCTGTGCTGAGTCTTCCCTAAACAATGCAGCCGGGGCGCTCCCTGTAGATAGCCGTCTAAGAGGAGAGCATATAGCCTAGGGCTCTGACTAGAGACTTGGACACTGCCACACTTAGTATAGTTTTATCAGCTTTTAGCCTTGGACGCATTTTTCTTAGTTGTTAGAGCTGGTCATAGGTGCTCACTCAAGGCAAAGACAGAGGCACAGAGAGCCAGAGCTACAGAGAGAAAGCCTGTCTCAGGAAAAAAAAATAATAATAATAATAATAATAATAAATCCAGGCGGTGGTGGTGCACCCCTGTAATCCCAGCACTCTGGGAGGCAGAGGCAGGAGGATTTCTGAGTTCGAGGCCAGCCTGGTCTACAGAGTAAGTTCCAGGACAGCCAAGGCTATACAGAGAAACCCTGTCTTGAAAAAACCAAATCCAAAAAACAAAAACAAAAACAAAACCCACTAATAATAATAATAATAATAATAATAATAATAATAGAATTTTTTGGGTTTTTTTTTTTGGTTTTTTTTTTTTGTTTTTTTTTTGTTTTTTTTTTGGAGATATTTTGGAACTAGAATTAATGGACAAATTTGAGCCACCGTGTGGTACTAGGAATTGAACTCTGGTCCCCTGCAAGAGCAACAAGTGCTGTTAACTGCTGAGCCAGCTCTTCTGCTCTAGAGGCATTTATTTTAATAGAATTCCAAAGTACTTAGAAAAGTTTGACTGAAGGAGAACTAGGGGAAAAAAAAATTTTTTTTTTTTGTTGATATTTACTAAGCTTTGATAGCCCTGCGAGCAGGGTGGTTAATTGGCATAGCTCATAAATAGCAAGACCATATAATACAAGCCCAGACGGTCTCAGTGCTCCTCACACTTACTAGCCCTGTCGTTCTTGTGCTCTATTGCTCCCTGACTTAGTCAGGATCGCATGTAGACTGCTTCACCCTGGGGAGGCTCCGCTTCACTCCGGCCTTGCTGTTCTTTTTCATGTGAGAAGAATGTTGTGGTTTCCACACCCTCTTCTGGAGGCAAGAGTCTAAATGTTTTAGTCAGGTTTCTATTCCTGCCCAGACATCACAACCAAGAAGCAAGTTAGGGAGGAAAGGGTTTATTCAGCTCACACTTCCCCACAGCTATTCATCACCAAAGGAAGTCAAGACTGGAACTCAAGCAGGTCAGGAAGCAGGAGCTGATGCAGAGGCTATGGAGGGATGCTTCTTACTGGCTTGCTTCCCCGGGCTTGCTCGGTTTGCTTTCATATAGAACCCAAGACCACCAGCTCAGGGATGGCACCACCCACAATGGGCCCTCCCCCCCTTGATCACTAATTGAGAAAATGCCCTGCAGTTGGATCTCATGGAGGCATTTCCCCAACAGAAGCTCCTTTCTCTGTGATAACTCCAGCCTGTGTCAAGTTGACACACAAAACCAGCTAGTATACCAAGCAAGCTGAGCAGGACTCAGTTTCTCCCAGCAAGCCCACTTTGTGCTGCCTCAGCCTGGGCTTAATCTGAGTGGTGTCAGCTGGTGGAGGATTTAGTGGACCTCAGCTGACAGTGGAATTATTTCAGACCCCAGCATGCTGATCTCATTTCCTTGTATTGCTGTTCCAGCCTCAGTGACCTGCACATTTAAGTGAGACACTCCTCCCCAGACGTGCTTGCAGTGCGCTACTGGGCATGGGTGCTTGAAGTTGGGTGTGATGTTTCTTAGAACTGCGCTGATGGTGTGTAAGCCTAATGGCACCTTCTGTCTCCTCAGTGTCCCAAGTGCAACATCTGCATTGAGAAGAATGGAGGCTGCAATCACATGGTGAGCAGGAGGTGTAGAGTGTGCATGCAAACCTGGAGTCCCTGGTCAAAGTACTCTTCCTAAATGTGTTCTCTTCTGTTTCTCTCTGACAGCAATGCTCCAAGTGTAAGCATGGTGAGTCCAGGCCTGGTCTCCGGCCCTGGGGCGTGGTCTCTGGCCCTGGGGCACAGTCTGTTCTTGTGCTTTCCTCTCTTACTTTTTAGTGGGTTCCTTTTTTGGCATGGGGTGGGGGGAGTTGAGACAGGGTTTCTCTGTGTAGCCCTGGCTGTCCTGGAACTCAATCTGTAGACCAGGCTGGCCTCGAACTCAGACATCCGCCTGCCTCTGCCTCCCAAGTGCTGGGATTAAAGGTGTGCGCCACCACTGCCTGGCTAGTGAGTTCTTTAACAAAGCATCAAATCAGAGGGGAATGACCGCCACTTATGGACATACCTGGCTTAAGAGTAACTTTTGATCAGAGGGTGGGAGCATTCTTTATACTGTGTAGTTAAAAGTCAGGTGTGGTGGGACCTCATGATCGTCAGTCACCCAACAAGACTTTTTCCTAATCTTTCTTTATGGGCGGGGGTCTGCTGTGTGGGCCTGCACGGCTCATGCTGCAGCAGCAGTATCTGTCTCCCACGTGGTGGATGGATTACAGAATATGCCAGCATACTCAGAGCAAGGTTTAGTGGGTTTTTTATTTCCCAAAACAGATAGGTATCAAGGAGATTATCTGAGATACCTTTAAGTCACCTTTTACAAAAGGCTGTATATGGCTTTGCCACAGTACTAAGAAAAAAAAATCTTTTATCTAGTGTAGTGGGACCAATTTGCGGTGCTACAGATTGGTAGTTTCCTTTTTCTTCCTGCCAGATCAAATTCCTACAAACTGAAGCTATGTTCAACTAGTCTCCCACACAGTTTCTCAATTTCACAGTTGTGACATGACCCATTTATTTTCCGGGGTAATAAAGATATATAGTGGCACATATTGGTAATCTCAATGTTCAGTATTGGAGAGGCAGAAACAGGTGGCTTTCTGGGATTTCCTGCCGGCCAGCCTAGCCTAGAGCTTATCTGGGGAGGTGGGGGGGGGGGGTCGACTAAGCACCCAAGAAACAAAATTCAGAATTGACCTCTGTCCTCAAAGTGTATATACGTGAGCATAGGTACACACACACCAAAAAGGAAGAAATTTGATTTTCAGTTTTGTGTATAAAGATCTTAGGGCACCGGGCAGTGGTGGCGCACGCCTGTAATCCCAGCATTTGGGAGGCAGAGGCAGGCAGATTTATGAGTTCGAGGCCAGCCTGGTCTACAGAGTGAGTTCCAGGACAGCCAGGGCTATACAGAGAAACCCTGTCTCGAAAAAAACCAAAAAAAAAAAAAAAAAAAAAAAGATCTTAGGGCAAGAAAAGAATTGTAAGCCTAGGAAGTAGTAAGGACAGTAGTTTATATAGGCCACCTGTGTACTAGATAACCAGGTGAGACTCTTTTGGGCACATTTTTGCCCAAAAGCTTTGTTTTGATAGAGCTAGACAGTGACCTTGTACAGCACAGTAAGGCATACAACATGTGTGCTGTTAGAATTCGTAGGCCATTGGCTCTCCTAACAAGTGAGGGGACAGTGAGCTGTGACAAGAATGAGAGCTGTTCATCCCTCTGCAGAGAGGCAGCTTGCAGAGTTTGTGTTCAGGTTCCCCTTCAACCTACCTGGGCCTTGGGTGTGTGTGTGTGTGTGTGTGTGTGTGTGTGTGTGTGTCTGTCTGTCTGTCTGTCTGTCTGTCTGTCTGTCTGTCTGTCTGTGGTTGCCTTGTGAAGATAAATGGCTTTATTCTTTCTGTGCAGACTTCTGCTGGATGTGTCTAGGAGACTGGAAGACGCATGGTAGTGAGTACTACGAATGTAGTCGGTACAAGGAGAATCCTGACATTGTCAACCAGAGCCAGCAAGCACAGGCCAGGGAGGCCCTCAAGAAGTACTTGTTCTACTTCGAGAGGGTAGGTGTCTTACCTTACAGCAGCACGTTCAGAGTTGGCTTTCTCCACTTGGCCTGCTGCCCTGAGAGGACCATGACTGTGTGCATATGTGGAAGGCAGTGCCTCGAGCTCCTGCACAGGCGTGGGTTTTTCAATTGTGCAGGATGATGGGGTAGGTCTGTTCCATAAGAAGACAGAGCAATCTGTGGGCATGGCCTTCTGGCCAGTGTTTGTCTCAGACTTCTGTGTTGACCTCTGCACCTTCCTGGGAGACTACATTTTTCCTTCTTCCTCTGCTTTGTAGTGGGAAAATCACAACAAAAGCTTGCAGCTGGAGGCACAAACATACCAGCGGATTCACGAGAAGATTCAAGAGAGAGTTATGAACAATCTGGGAACGTGGATTGACTGGCAGTACCTGCAGAACGCTGCCAAGCTGTTGGCCAAGGTATCCACCATCGCACTCTACCATCACTGATCCCTGTTGCCTGCAGACGTTAGGATGGGAGGTCATCTCTGGAAGGACAGGAATTTGGTGCCCTGTGTAGCTTTGCTTGCTTGTCTATGGTGCCACATTTTCTGTATGAGTACACCAGAAGTCTTGGCCTTTGCTCCATGTCCAAGGAAGCACTTTTACTGTCTCTACCAAAAGAGAAAACTAAAGCCTTTTTCTTCTTTATTCCACTTATGGATAACTGAAAAGATAGTATATAATTGATAAGTATTGAGATATGTAGATTTTAATCACCACAGAAAAGTCTGGAGGCAACTGGTGGTGATAAACCAGTGTGAGGGGTGGTGGTTCTGTGACCATTCTTGTTTCTGGCTTGTCTTCCTGTAGTCCATTGTCTGTAGTTTGACCTTGTTCCTTTTTTTTGTTTGTTTTTGTTTTTGTTTTTCGAGACAGGGTTTCTCTGTGTAGCCCTGGCTGTCCTGGAACTCACTCTGTAGACCAGGCTGGCCTCAAACTCAGAAATCCACCTGCCTCTGCCTCCCAAGTGCTGGGATTACAGGCGTGTGCCACCACGCCCGGCTGGCCTTATTCCTTTAAGGTCCCCATGTCTAGAGTCGTTTGCATGGTTGGATATGAATTTGAGCCACCTAATGTGTGGGTCATGTAGAATCAAAGATAAAACTTTTTTCTTTCCTATTACAGTGTCGATATACCCTGCAATATACCTACCCATATGCATACTACATGGAGTCTGGTCCCAGGAAGAAGCTGGTAAGCGAAAACTGCCTTTCTGCTGGTCCATGCAACTTGAGAAGGGCCCATTTTTACAGGCACTGTACAGGTGAACATGGTCCTGACCTGGTCATTGGGAGAACACAAAACTGTCTTACTGCAAAAATCCATTTCTAGCTCTAGACATTTCTAAAATAAACCTCAGATGCACCTGATCCCTTAAACAATGATATTTAAAGATCAGTGGACTCAGCCGGGCGTGGTGGTGCACGCCTATAATCCCAGCACTTGGGAGGCAGAGGCAGGCGGATTTCTGAGTTCGAGGCCAGCCTGGGCTACACAGAGAAACCCTGTCTCAAAAAAACCAAAACAAAAAACAAAACAAAACAAAAGATCAGTGGACTCAAAAATTTTGTCTGTGATCACTTCAATAGCCAGTGGCCATGTCATATACTTTCTTACATTGTAGTTATCTGTTTTTCCTGTAGTTCTTCTTCTTAGATATGGGTTTTTCTGATGATCATAAAAGTAATTTTTATATATTCCTTAAATGTTGGAAAACATAGCATTTATGTCATGCCATGCCATTTTCTAGCCTTTGAAATTAATGTTATGGAAGTCAGGCTTTGGCGGAGCGCCTGCCTAGCATACATGAACTCCTGGATTCCATCTCAGCACCAGAAAAACATAAAGGCATGGTTGCACAAACTCTATAACCCAGTGGTCAAGAAGGACTGACTTAGCCGGGCAGTGGTGGCGCACGCCTGTAATCTCAGCACTTGGGAGGCAGAGGCAGGCGGATTTATGAGTTCGAGGCCAGCCTGGTCTACAGAGTGAGTTCCAGGACAGCCAAGACTACACAGAGAAACCCTGTCTCGAAAAACAAAACAAAACAAAACAACAAAAAAAAACTTTCTGTCTCTCCTCAGTGCTGGGATTACAGGCAACACACCTCCACATAGACCAAATTGTTCGGTTTTTTCAAGGGGTGGTGTTTTCTGTTTGGTTTGGTTTTTTTGCTTTGTTATAGTTTTGGTTGGGTATAGCTATTTTTGGAGGTAGCCCAGGCTGGCCTCAAACTTGCTAATAACCAAGGAGAAGGCCTTGAACTTCTGCTACTCCTTAGTGTTGGGTTGGCCATGCCACAGGGTGCTGCCATGCCCAGTTATGTAGTGCTGGGAACTGAACCCATGGCTCCGTACATCCTAGGTAGGCATTTCACCAACTGAGATACATCTGTAGACCCCATTTTAAGGCTTTGTTGGGGACTGGAGAGATGGCTCAGTGAGTAAAAGCATTGACTGCTCTTCAAAAGGTCCTGAGTAGCCGGGCAGTGGTGGTGCACGCCTGTAATCCCAGCACTCTGGGAGGCAGAGGCAGGTGAATTTCTGAGTTTGAGGACAGCCTGGTCTACCAAGTGAGTTCCAGGACAGCCAGGGCTATACAGAGAAACCCTGTCTTGAAAAAACCAAAAAAACAAAAACCAAAAAAACAAAACAGGTCCTGAGTTCAAATCCCAGCAACCACATGGTGGCTCACAAGCATCCATAAAGAGACCTGATACCCTTTTCTGGTCTCTGAAGACAGCTACAGTGTACTCACATGTAATAAACAAACAAACAAACAAAAAAAAAAAAAAAGCAAATTTTTTTTTTTTTTTAAGGGGGAGGAGCTTTGTTGGCCAGATGACTGGGGGAAAGTCGAGTGTGGAGTAAATACAGTGTCCTGACTTGACAATACCCATTTTTTTGTTCGTTTGTTTGTTTTGTTTTGTTTTTTCGATACAGGGTTTCTCTGTGTAGCTCTGACTGTCCTGGAACTCACTCTGTAGACCAGGCTGGCCTCGAACTCAGAAATCCGCCTGCCTGTGCCTCCCAAGTGCTGGGATTATAGGCATGCGCCACCACAGCCTGGCGACAATACCTATTTTAACGTAATTGTTGCAGTAGCTGTGTCTCAGTGTTTGGGGACCATCTTTTCCTGTGGTTTAAGCTTCTCACGCCCCCTTTGGCGGCAGACTTGGCAAATGTTGCTTTGCCGTTCGCTCTTGGCTTCTCGCTCTTTGGCTGCTGTTTTCCAGCTCTGGGCAGACAGAGTAGCGGGCATGCTGAGGACAGTGTCGGGCTTGTCAGTTGCTAATTGGAGCCTGAGGTGCTGCATGTGCCCTCCATCTGCAGGCCCTGCCCGGCTACAGCCCTCTCTCCTTTTGACCCTCCTGCTCTGCCCATACAGTTTGAATACCAGCAGGCTCAGCTGGAGGCTGAGATCGAAAACCTCTCATGGAAAGTTGAGCGTGCAGACAGCTACGACAGAGGGGTAAGTGCCTGCCGCCTTCCTTCAGGTAACAGTGACTGTATTGGGGTGGGGCAGTGGAGGGTGGGAAGGCCAGGGATTTAGACTCTGGGGAGCCGTCTGATATGCTGCCTGCGGCCTGCTTACTCTCTGCTCCTGGCGTTGGAACTTAGAAAACCTGCTGTCATTTGTACAGGACTTGGAAAACCAGATGCACATAGCAGAGCAGCGGAGAAGAACCCTGCTAAAGGATTTTCACGACACCTAAACTGGGCTGTGGACTGCCGGGGTGAGGACGATGTAGCAGTGAGGCCACCCGGCTGCCAGCCGTGCTGCATGCTGCAGGCTCTGCCTTTCCCGACCCAGGCAACAGCCAGGGCCCCCACTCCTGAAAGACACTGGCAACACACCTCTTAGTCGTCGATTTGTTTCTCCTCATCTTTTGGATTTTTGTTTCTACCAGGGTAGAGGCCATGTTGAGCTGGCCTCTAGTGAGGACTTTAATTTCCCCTGGATGGTTGTTGGGTGGGAGGGAACTTTTTTTCTGAATGGCTATTAATAGTATTAGATCATTACAACTTATGTAATTTTCAAAGGTTGTACGATTATAAAGAAAAGAGGCAAACCATAGATAACACAGAGCCCGATTAAAATAAATTGGCATTGGAGTGCTTCACCATTTAGCTTTGACTTAGAATGTAACTTGATACTGCCCACCCACTGAGCCTCAGTGTGTCTGCACTGCGGGGGGGCCTGGGGTGGCCTCTGCTTCCCAGCATCCTGTTTGACTGGAGCTGGAGTCCTGGGGAAGAGCACAGTGGCTGAGAGTAGGGAACTGAGCTGGCCTGCATAGGAGGATGGAGCACAGTTACTTAATCTGGCCTTAGCTGGACAGGCAGGGCACAGAGCAGAGCAAGATGTCACTGCAGGCTTGCTTTTATTCTTGAATGTGAGATTTCCCTGAGTCAGGCCACCCAGACCAGCATCCACAGCAGAGGTGGGCCAGCGCACCTCTGGACTGGGAGACTGGTTCAGCATGGTGCTTCCTTTTGTTTCGTAAGATAAGAAATCCACCTTTGAAAGGAGTCGTTCCCCCAGATGATTTTCTTTTTCCTTGGTCGTTCCTTTGTTCCAGTATTCAAGTGGTGTACTCTGACCCGGGTCTTGTGTTCTTATGAAAAGAGTTCAGCATAGCTCTTAGACCAAGGCCATGGGCCCTGTGGCTCAAGAGCTAGGTTTGCACAAGTTATTTTTATGTTCACCTCGAGTGTGGCCAGAAGCTGCCCCAGGCGGGGTGTGCCCCTTTGCCTAGTTGCAGCTGCCAGAAGTCCCCATCTCTATGGTCTGGGAGTCCAAGGCCAGGAGAATCCCTGGTTTGTGGTCTCAGTTCCTGTACTAGAAGGGGCTGGCCAGAAGAAAGGACCAGTTCTTGCACATTCCCGTGCAAGGGAACAGGCAGCTTGCCTGGTGTCCTTCCTATCTTGAACCTGGTCCTGTGGGCCTTTGAAAAGTTAGATCTGTGATCTCTGGGGTTTCCATGGCTTTGTTCAGTGCCTCCCCTCTGAGACTGGCAGAGCTGTCTATACTTGACAGGGCCCCCCTGAACTCCCAGGAGAGCCTATAGAGAAATCTGTGAACATTAGGATGCAGATTCCTTGATATTCATACATTTTCACCTCCAGTCAGCAATTTCCTAGGTACCATGTAAAGCTGTAAAATTGAGTTATTCTTGAAGAAAGGTGACAGCTGTGACTCCCGGGGTACATGACCAGCTGCACATCCTCTTTCACCTCCTCAGGTTTTGTCTCTCATGTCGTCCCTGACGAGTGAGATTGTGAGGTGGATTGGGAGTAGTAGTTTAGGGTATGGTGAATGAACCCAGAATACCAATGGGAGCTGATTGTGACCCAGGAGTGCACCTGCTGCAGGGCCGGGTGGCGTGTGACGCCATGTTAGTGCACAGACCTTTCCACGAGGTCCTGTCAGTGGCACTGCTGTGACACAGACCAGAGTTGCAGCTCCACGCCTAACTCCCGGGAGACTTTCTGAACTGCACAGCCACCGTCCTCCACTCCTCAGCTGTGACCCTAACCACTGGCACTGCAGGAGGCTCTGCCAACCTGTAGCTGGTGGCACCTCATCACCTGTGGAGACCTTTGTTTTGTGCCCTCAGTGGTTGTCCTTTGTTAACATTATCAGAACATCTGAAAGGTCAGGCAGAGGTAGGGTTTGGTTTGGTTTGGTTTAGCTTGGTATTTTTGCCCTGCAGAGGGTAGAGAAAGGTGTTTTCATGAACTGACCAGATCCTTGTCTTTCTTCAAAGAAAAGTTGAGGTAATGTCATCTCACAAAGTAGAGTGGTTTATTCAAAATAAACTCATTTTCTGATTATAAAACTTGTGGAGTCTTTTTTTCAAAGTGTACAGGTGACTGCCTTTTGTCCTTCCTACGCCTTCAGGCCTCTGAGGGCCAGACAGCACTGCTTTTCTTGAAGTTTCTTCTCATGGGGAGAGGCAGCTCTAGATGCTTCCTGCTTGGAAATGTTAGTTCTCTCCTTTGCAAAAGATTGAGCCATTCCCTACAAGCATCTTGGAACTAAAGTAGGAATGCCCTGAGCCCTGCCATTAAAGACCTCTGTAGAACCATAACAAAACACTGTGGCTCTTGAGAGTTAAAAACAAAACTCAGGACAAAAATGGGAAATGGGTTTGGAAGTATCAGGCATGAGAGCAACACTAATAAGAGCTGTCTGAGGGTTTTCCTGCTGTGAACAGACAAGCAACTCTTAGAAGGACAACATTAGCCGGGCGTGGTGGCGCGCGCCTGTAATCCCTGCACTTGGGAGGCAGAGGCAGGCGGATTTCTGAGTTCGAGGCCAGCCTGGTCTACAGAGTGAGTTCCAGGACAGCCAGGGCTATACAGAGAAACCCTGTCTCGAAAAACCAAAAAAAAAAAAAAAAAAAAAAAAAGCCCAAAAAAAAAAGGACAACATTAGCTGGGGCTGCCTTACAGTTTCAGAGGTTCAATCCATTATCATCAAGGTGGGAGCATGGCAGCATCCAGGCAGGCATGGTGCAGGAGGAGCTGAGAGTGCTACATCTTTATATGGAGGCTGCTGGGAAAATACTCCAGGCAGCTAGAACAAGGATGTTAAAGCTCATGCCCACAATGACACACCTACTCCAACATGGCTGTACTCCCTGATAGTGTCACTCCCTGGGCCAAGCATATACAAACTGTCACAAGAGGTAAACTAGCACCGGGGGATGGGGGGACACACAACTCCACACTGCTGGTCTTTCTTGGCCTTGAGTGTGCTGCTCTTAGCTTGCCACTGGGTACCCAGTGAGACTTTAAGAGGACACTACCCCCTAGAAATGCCTTTAGTTCATGACAGACATACACTTGGACACTAAGGACTTTTTGTTTTATGTTTTGGGTGTTTTGTATGCATGTGTACTGTGTCTGTTTATTGTATTCATAACTGCTACCTAAAAGGAGGTATATGGGTGTTGGGAACCAACCCCCTAACCCCCAGGTCCTCTGCAAGAGCAGCAAGTGCTCTTAACTGCTGAGCCATCTCTCCAGCCCCACTAGTGAATATGTTGACTAGACTGCAAGAACCAGTAAGATAAGGCCATCCTTGAAAATCAATGGGTATAGGGTAACGTGGTGTTTGCATTACTTTGGGTGATCTTTACACATGATGTCTCTGGTAAGATGGTTCAGTGGGGGAAAGGCATTTGACCGCTGAGAAAGCCTCGGGATCCTGTAGCAGAAGGAGAAAACTAACTCCTGCAGGTTGTCCCCCCAACCTCCACACTCTTCCGTAGCACAAATGTATATACACACACTTAAATGTAATAGGGTCTGGAGAGAGGGCTCGGCAGTTCAGAGCACTTGCTATTCTTGCATAAGACAAGGGTTCAAATCCAGCAGGCACATGATGGCTCACAATTGTCTGTAAAACCAGGTACAGGAGTTCAACACCTTTTCCTGGCCTGCAGAGGCATGGATATGCTACACAGATTTTTCTAAGTTTTTTTTTTTTCCCCCGAGACAGGGTTTCTCTGTGTAGCCCTGGCTGTCCTGGAACTCACTCTGTAGGCCAGGCTGGCCTCGAACTCAGAAATCCGCCTGCCTCTGCCTCCCAAGTGCTGGGATTAAAGGCGTGTGCTACCACGCCCGGCTCAATTACCGCTAATCTTAACTCCAGCTAACCAACATCTATTATCCCAGATTTTTTTTTTTTAATAAAGCTAGCTGGATATACTACATACTAATATCCCAAAGTCACAGTATCTTTGGTAAAATACCAGCTGTGGTGGCACATAAACACCTATAATCCCAGAGCCTGGGAGTCTGAGACCAGGAATTCAAGGCTAGCCTAGGCTGTTTCATAGTGAGACCATGTCTCAAAAGAACAGGAAAGGAAAGCCATGTTGAAATGGTAATTCTTTTAGTTGGTATTTATCAACAGTTGAAAAGTATTTTTAGAAATTGTTGGTTGTCCCTGTTACACAAGAAACTGGCTCCTGACCTGAGTAAATACAGAGAATTACAGAGGGGAAGCCTTGCTCTAGAATTGGGAGAGAACCTCTCGGCTCTGCCTCCCACATCCTGGGGTTACAGGCGTGTGCTGCTACACCCAACGGAAGAATCTGAAGATTCCTAAGTGGGAAGTAGAGAGTTGTCTGTTTAAATCATTAACTTTGTTTTTGAGACAGGATCTGCCTTCACCTCCTAGGTGCTGAGATTACTACAGGTGTATACCACCATGCTTGTGAATTCACTGTAGGCAGCTGGGGAGATGGTTCAGCCGGTAAAGCTTGAGGTCGGGAGTTCAGATCCCCAGCATGGAAATAAAGGCTGTGGGCATTGCAGTCAGCTGGGAAACCCAGTCCTGGGGAGGTGGGTCGAGGATCCTCAAGGCCAGTCAACTAGTCAGGCCAGCTCAGTAGGTGGGCTCCCGGGTCCCGTGAGGAAGCCTGCTAAGTGGATATGGTGGAAAGTGATGGGAGAAGCCATCGGTATCAGCCTTCAGCTACGATGAACACACACTAAAAATCTGGGGCAAGAGGCCATGTCCTTATTGCTTTTGCTTCTGTGTGGGGACAAGCAGTATGCCACCAGAGACTTCTGTCCCCGCTTCTTATGAAGATGGAGGCCCACTGCTGCTGATGGCTTTTTTTTTTTTTTTTTTTTTTTTTTTTTTTTTTTTTGGCTCAATATTGCTACCCGTTCCCTTCTGACCCAGAAAACTCTGGCACCTTCATCTTGTGGGTTAGGAAGATTAACAAAGTACTCCTTGAGGCTGACTTGATTCATAAACTTGTGGCATTTCGTGGCCATGAAGAAGCCTGCCATTGTTGGAAGGAACTGAGCTGGCCTGGGGGACTTTACTGCAGTGGGAAGGGGAGGGGTCAGCTGCACAGCTCCTGAGGGCAGCCCGGCCTAAGAGCCTCGGCTGCTTTACATAACCTAATAAAACCATGGGTTCTATTTTCTTCAGAGGCCAGGGTGTCCTGAGAAGGGAAAAGTCTTCCACCCTCCTGTTCCTATCCAGGAGCTTTAAGGCCAAGAGTCACAAACACCCACTTCATTTTGAAGGATTCTAGGTGGAGGCCAGGCTGGGCACACTGGGCAACCTCTGACCAAAGTTTGACTTGCAGGATTCCCTCGGTGGTCCATTCTGACTGCAGAAGGGCCTTCAAGAATATCTACAAGGTCGTGGGGGGGAAGCTGCAAGAGTATCTGGGGGTGCGGGCCTAGTAACCCCAGCACTTGAGAGGTAAAAGCAGGAGAATAAATGTGCCCTCCACTCCTTTCGAGTTTGATGAGCCTGCCTGAACTATATGAGACCCTGTCTGGGTTTTTGTTTGTTTATTTGTTTGTTTTAATTTGGTTTGGTTTTTTTAATTTTTTGTTTGTTGCTTTGTTGTTATTGTTGTTATATTTTTACTTAAAAATAAAAAAAGCTGGAGAGAGGCTCTTTGGCTAAAAACCCTAAAAGTTCTTAGTGTTCTTGGAGAACACACGGGTTCTAGTCCCAGCACCAACATGGTGACTTACAAACGTCTGTAACTCCGGTTTCAATGCCCCTTCTGTCCTCAAATACAGGCACGCATGGAGTGCACATACACATATACTGCCATTCCATATACATAAAATGTTTTAATTAAATAAGCCAAACTCGCGGGAGCTGCTCTATAATCTCATCATCGGGTGTGCAGTCATTGGCCTCAGCAGCCCGCTACGTCATAGGTCCCGTTTCTGTCACTCTCTGACTCCCTCTCCCAGGAGTGAGGAAATGCCCACTACACTTTTCTGGGAGGAGGGAAGGGGGCAGCGTCTTCTCCCAGGAACCAAGAAACTACTAGTGGCAATGGTGTCTGTCCTAAGGGTGCTCCCCTGATGTGCCTTCACATTTGCGGATGGCCTTCTGCGATGGAGTGTATACAGCTCCATGAGCTACTAGCCGGGCGCGGGCGAGGTCCCGGGATCTCAGTATGGACCGATGGGTGCGGCTCCGTGTAGGCGCAGCATCCTGAAGCACCGTCTCCTAGTGACCGCGGTGCGCGCTGACTCTGCCGTCCTGGTCCCAGCGACTGCGCAGCGCAAGCACCCCCGCGGCCCCTCCCCTGGGCGCGCGCGCGACCTGGGCGCCATGGCGGCAGCGGTGGCGACCGTGCAGCGGCCTGAGGCAGAGACAGTCGAGGAGGCCTCAAGTCTTCAGTGGCCGCTACCACCGGAGCATCGCCCTTCCGGAGCAGCGACCGGACCAGGCGATGGTGAGGAAGCACCGGTGCGGCCACTGTGCAAGCCACGGGGCATCTGTTCCCGTGCCTACTTCTTGGTGCTGATGGTGTTCGTGCACCTGTACTTGGGCAACGTGCTGGCCCTGCTGCTCTTCGTGCACTACAGCAACGGAGACGAGAGCACAGACCCCGGGCCCCAGAGCCGCGAGCAGAGCCCCCAGCCAGTGCCAACCTTGGGTCCCCTCACCCGGCTGGAGGGCATCAAGGTAAGAACATTCCCCCCCCCCCCCGCCTCCCGCCCCCGCGCTGAGCCAGGCTTCAAGCGTCCAGCAGAGCCAGAAGGAACCGCGGCTCAGCTCTGGGCCACCACGGTGTCCCACGCATCACTGTGTGCGGGTCACGCGCGCGCGCGCCTACTTACTTTGCTACTGTGGCGCCCCCGACGCAGGACTTTTCTTGAGCAGTGCGGCCTGGAACACCAGCTGCCTGCTGTGTACTTTTCCTTTAGGTGGGATATGAGCGGAAAGTCCAGGTGGTCGCGGGCAGGGATCACTTCATCCGAACCCTCAGCCTCAAACCATTGCTTTTTGGTAAGTCCGCAGGACACTTCAGGGAAGGGCGGGGGGCGGGGGGGCGGGAGTGCTGCAGCGTCTACCCCAGGCTTCTTTTGACCCTGTGTTTTCTATTTTGAACATGGCTGCTTTGTAGAGGCGCTCTCTGAATCCAGATGATTATTAAAGTAGAGCCCCCTTTTCCATAACAGGACGGAGGTTCCTTTCCCACACTTCCCTCAGTTGGACCCCTCCATCATCGGCTGGGTAGCACGACCCTGAGACAAATGTTGAAACAGTTTATTGAAATTATCTTTGGACAGTCTGTGCTCCTAATCTGTCACCTTCCAGAATCCAGGGCAGGGTGAGAGACTGATAACCAGGTGCCAGCTGACCTGGGGGCCTCTGGGGAGATCACATTCCCAAAGCCAGTCCCACGGTCTGAAGTTAGAATCAGGCCGTCCATATTGGAACGAACTGATAACTCTCAAAGCCAGCGGCCCCCCGAGGGACTCCATTCAAGGGCCAGCTTCTGGTCTCCAGTGTTTGGGGTTCTTAGGGCTCCTGCCTTCCACCCTTCGTGGGCAGAGCCTATTGGGGTGACCCTTTTTAGCTACATTGCACACCGCTCCTGTTTTCTGAGTTCTAATTAAATGATAGTCTTCGAACACCAAACCATGGTGTTGTGAAGACCCCAAAGTCCTCCAAAGACTATCAGTGTCAACACGGTGAGGGCGGGCGCTATGTTCACAGACCTTGCCCGGGTTCAATTTCTGCAACCCTAGCCGGGCGGTGGTGGCACCTGCCTTTAATGCCAGCACTTCCGAGGCAGAGGCGAGTGCATCTCTGAGTTCAAGGCCAGCCTGATCCACAGAGCAAGTTCCAGGATAACCAAGACCACACAGAGAAAACCTGTCTCAAAACAACAACAAGAACATCATCAACAACAACAACAAACAAACAAACAACAAAAACAATCTATACAGACACATGACCTTGGTAGTATGAAATAGCAGACCCAGGGCTGTCCCCAGCTGCTAGGGAAGGGAGTTTGTAGAGAGGATTTAAGAGGTCTCTGGGGAGATGACTGAGCAGATGAAGGTGCCGCAAGCCTGACTGTCTAACTTCAACCCCTACGAGCCACACAGTGGAAAGCGAGAACCCAGTCCCACAAGCTGTCCTCTGCCCTGGTTACCATCTTCTACCCTGCCCCAATCTGGAGGCAACAGATTAGTAGCACGACTGTCCAAGATGATTTCAACAGGTGCTCTACCACTGAGCCCCTTAAAGAGCTGGCAGCTGTGTGTGTGTGTGTGTGTTTGTGTGTGTGTGTGTGTGTGTGTGTGTGTGTGTGTGATCTCCTTAAAAAAGAAGCCGATGGAGGGTCGTTAAGAGCACTCGTTAGCACAAAGGATCTGAGTTCAATTCCCAGCATCCATATAGAGGCTCAACACCTCTCCTCGAGCACCAGGCACATGTCTGGTACATACACACACATACACACACACACACACACACACACACACACACAGGCAAAACATTAGTATACATAAAATAATAAAAAACATGTCTTTAAAAACCTAAAAGAGGAGGCCTGTGCAAAGCCGAGCGCTTCGGCTGTGGATCGGAGAGGGTCCTGGCTGGTGTGCTGGATAAGAGCTATAAATAGCAATGTCCCATGCGTGCTGCTGTGGGAAGGGCCTACAAGGCTGGGCACTGTTATCAATATCACCGCAAATAACGTAAAGCCTGTATCAGGCCCTAATTCAGGCACTGGAAACCGCTTTTTCTGAAGTTGTTTATGTTGTAATGGGAAAGAAACAGGATGAGCCACTCACTGGATGTGATGGGGGGCGGGGGGGGGGGGAGAGCACAGAGGCGCAGTAACCTGAGGCACAGTGGCCTGGGCTGAGACTTCCGGTGAGGACGAGCCTTCCTGAGGGACAGCGGGGATCCAGCCTGGCAGTGCTGGAGGAGGGGAGACCAGGCCTGTGAGCAGATGTGTTCCAGGCTTGGATTTTCTTTCATTAGCCAGCCTATATATGTCTAATTCAAGACTGTGTTAGCTTAGGTGAACCGTAAGCTAGAGTCCTCTGAATTTGCAGCTTGTCCTAGAAAGACGATAATTAAAGACCCAGATTTGAAGTCCCCCAAGAGTAAATTACAAGAAACAGAAGAGGGAGCCGGGCGTGGTGGCACACGCCTGTAATCCCAGCACTTGGGAGGCAGAGGCAGGCAGATTTCTGAGTTCGAGGCCAGCCTGGTCTACAGAGTGAGTTCCAGGACAGCCAGAGCTACACAGAGAAACCCTGTCTCGAAAAACCAAAAAAAAAAAAAAAAAAAAAAAAAAAAAAAAAAAAGAAAGAAAGAAAGAAAGAAAGAAAGAAAGAAAGAAAGAAACAGAAGAGGGGATGGGGAGATGGCTCAGCAGTTAAGAGCACTGACTGCTCTTCCCGAGGTCCTGAGTTCAGTTCCCAGCAACCACATGGTGGTTCACAATCATCTGTAATGGGATCTGATGCCCTTCTCTGGTGTGTCTGAAGACAGCTGCAGTGTACTCACATATATAAAATAAATAAAGAAATCTTTAAAAAAGAAAAGAAACAGAAGAGATGACAGGTTAGCAAACCCACTGCTGGGGTCATCAAAATGGGTCCCAGTTTCTGCCAAAACTTTCAAAGGGTACAACTAAGGCTCTCCGCAATGCCAGGAGCGCTGTGTAACTCCTGAGTGTGGGAGGGAGAGGCTGGAGGATCCTGAGTTTGAGGCCAACCTGGGCTACACAGCAAGTCTGTGCCTTGGCTACTTATCAGCTGTGGATGTTAATAAGCAAAACAACCCCAGGACAAACAGACAGACTGACAGACACTGGAGGCTGTGTGGCTTCCTTTAATCCTAGCACTGGGGTTACGGGGTGGGGACAGAGTGTAGAAGCACATACATCTCTGAGTTCAAGGCCTATGTGGTCTAAAAATATAGTTCCAGGTCAGTCAGGGTTACCCCAAGAGACCAAGTCTCAAAATCAGCCAACCAGACAAAAAACCAAAGCCCAAGGGGCTGGAGACATCGTCAGTAGTTAGAGCGCTTGCTTCTCTTGCAGAGGACCTGTTCCCGGCACCCAGGTAGCAACTCATAAGAGCTTTAACCCCTGTTCCAGCGGACCCAGCACTTCAAGGGTATAGGCACCACATGTAGTATACATCCATAGCCAGCACACTCACATAATTTTTTTTACTTAAAAACAAACAAACAAACAAACAAACAACAACAAAAAGCAAGCTTTAGGGGCTGGAGAGATGGTTCAGAGGTTAAGAGCACTGAGTTCAATTCTCACATTTACATTGTTTACTGATCAACTGCTGAGAGATATCCCAGGTTTTACCTTGAAAGCCTGAGGCTTGCTGCTTGGCGAATGGACAGAGGCTAAGGAGGAAACGGTCAGGGATGCATTTATAGCTGTGAATTGCTAATCCCAGCCCTTGGGAGGTGGATGCAAGAGGACTGGGAGTTCCAAGCCAGCCTGGGTGTCTTAGTTACTTTTCATTACCTGTGCAGAGACACCGTGACTAAGGCAAGAGCAGGCGAGCTGGTTGGGGCTTAAACATTCCAGAGGGCGAGTCCGTGAGCATTGTGCTGGGCGTGGGGGCGTGGGCAGGCAGGGCGATGGAGCAGGGACTGCAGCTTCTGTCTGACCCACGGGCCGAGGCAGAGCTAACTGGGAATTGGCCCGGCTTCTGAAGTTTCAAAGCCCACGCCCCCAATGACACACCTCCAGCAAGGCCACACCCTCCATTCCTCTCCAGTCAGTTCTGTCCCGGGTGGGGGACCAAGTATTTAAGCAAGAATCTATGGGGGCCGTTCTAATTCAAATTGTCACTCTGGACTACATAAGGCCCTCTTCTGAAACCAAAAGAAATCTAGTTTTGGAAAAGGGAAACCACAGGGCAGAGCTCCAGAATGCTATGGTACGGGGAACTGGATGGTCCAAAAAACACCGCATGCCCGGGACGAGCAGAGTGTGCCCGTCTTCTGTACTTGCCTGTCTGCCATCCTGACATTGGTTTGACGCCCACTGTCATCCTCAAGAGGTGGGCAGAGCTAGGGAGGATGGCTCGCTCTGAGCCAACCCTGCTGCCCTTAGCTCCCAACCTGTGGCATCCCAGAGAGACGCCCAGGGGATGTGAATGGGAGCCAGGTCCCCCGTCTCCACCCGCGGAAGGAAGTCTTCAGTGTAGACAAGAGCCCGCACAAGATCGTCTCCCTTTTTTATCCTGGCTTTATTTTGCTTGTTTATATTTCCTGATAATTAATTAGCCCAGACATGGACTTAGAACTTGGTATGTAGCCCAGGTTGGCCCAAAACTCAGGATCCCCCTGCCTCTTCCTCCTCTGTTCAGGAGTTACAGGCCTGAAACTGAAACTGAATCTCTGTTGTTGTTCTGAGACCGGGTAGTGCTGGCTGTGCTGGAGCTTGCTGTGTAGACATGCTTAAAACTCACACCAGCCAACAAAAAAGAAAGAAAGAAAGAAAGAAAGAAAGAAAGAAAGAAAGAAAGAAAAGAAAAGAGAAAAAAGCTGGGCGGTGGTGGCGCATGCCTGTAATCCCAGCACTTGGGAGGCAGAGGCAGGTGGATTTCTGAGTTCGAGGCCAGCCTGGTCTACAGAGTGAGTTCCAGGACAGCCAGGGCTACACAGAAACCCTGTCTCGAAAAAAAACCAAAAAAGAAAGAAAGAAAGAAAGAAAGAAAGAAAGAAAGAAAGGAAGGAAGGAAAAAAAAAAAACCTCACACCAACCCTCATCCTCTGCCCCCAGAGTTCTGGGATTAAAAGCAGGCACTGCAACACCACAAGGCTGGAGAGATGGCTCAGCAGTTAAGAGCACTGACTGCTCTTCCAGAGGTCCTGAGTTTAATTCCTAGCGACTACATGGTGGCTCACAACCATCTGTAATGGGGTCTAGGATGGAGGTGAGGTGTATATGCAGATAGAGCACTCCTATAACATAAGTAAATAAACTTTTTTTTTTTTTTTAAATAGCCTTGGGAGGCAGAGGCAGGTGTATTTCTGAGTTTGAGGCCAGCCTGGTCTGCAGAGTGAGTTCCAGGTCATCCAGGGCTACACAGAGAAACCTTGTCTCAAAAAACAAAACAAAACAAAACAACAACAACAACAAAATAGCATGCACCACCACACTGTTCTGAGAACAATTGCTTTCCTACAGTGCTGGAGAATCACAGGTGTATGACCCCATGCTTGGCCTTTTCCGGGGCAAGGAGTGGGATTTCTTTCTTAATAACATAGTTTCTCTCATATTGTAGCTCAGGCTGCCCCAGAACTCAACTATGAACTCATGATAATCCTCTTGCGTTCCCCTTCCAAAAGCTGGAATTTCAGGTATGAGCCACCACGCCTAACATGTATGTGTGTACTGTGTGTACATGCACACATATATGCATATATGTATAGAGGCTAAAGTAGGCCAACACCACAATTTTT
The DNA here is from genome assembly GCA_964023405.1 of Apodemus agrarius. Taxonomy (NCBI): domain Eukaryota; kingdom Metazoa; phylum Chordata; class Mammalia; order Rodentia; family Muridae; genus Apodemus; species Apodemus agrarius. The sequence continues at coordinate 111,465,179 of OZ030012.1, read as the reverse complement.
ATTATTATTATTATTATTATTATTATTATTATACACGTGTGTGGACATGGATCCGGCACACATGCCAGAACATGCCTGTGGAGGACAGAGGACGGCTTTCTGGAGTCAGTTCTCTCCTTTGCCGTGGAATGGATTCCAGGCATTGAGCTCAGGGGTTTGTGGCAAGTGCTTTCTCACCAACATCTTCACCTTGGTTTGGTTTTGTTTTGTTTTGTTTTGTTTTGTTGTTTTGTTTTGTTTTGAGACAGAGTTTCTCTGTGTAGCCCTGGCTGTCCTGGAACTTACTCTGTAGACCAGGCTGGCCTCGAACTCAGAAATCCGCCTGCCTCTGCCTCCCAAGTGCTGGGATTACAGGCGTGTGCCACCACCACCCGGCTCGCCTTGGTTTTTAAGACAGTTTCACAGTAAACCCCTAACTCACTGATGAAGCTAGTCTCACTGGCCAGTGGGCACCTAAGGTCATCCTTGCCTAGCCTTTTACTTGGGCGCAGCTGGAGTTCCAAACACAGGCTCTAAGCTGTGCATGGTTTGAACACCTTTTATTCCGGCACCTGGAAGCAGAGGCAGGTGGAGCCCAGACTGCACAGTGAGATCCTGTCTCAGAACGAGTGACACAGGCCCTCATGCCCCGCTGCTTGAACTGTCACCCAGCCCCAGCCCCAGCCCCAGCCCCAGCCCCAGCCCCAGCCCCAGCCCCAGCCCGAGTTTCTCTCTCTCTGGAGAGCTCTTGCTCTGTACCCCAGTCCTACCTGCAAATTAATGATCTTTGGAGCTAGCAAGATGGCATCGATGGTTAAGATCACCCAGGTTCAGTGCAGAGGACCCGGGTTCAGTGCAGCTCGTAACCTATGTATAGTTCCCCGCCGGAGGACCTGACACCTTCTTTTAGCCTTTGAAGCCACCAATCATGCACATGTGATACATCCACAGACATGAAGGCAAAACGCCCATACATGTAAAATAAATAACATCCTTTTCAAAGTGTCAATTTTCCTCCCTCAGTCTCCTGAGCGCTTAGGGTCCCCCTGTGTATGCCACCAGACCTGGCAGAATTTCTAGCCCCTATCCTTGACACCAGGGATGGAACTGTGCTACCCGTGGAGAGCTAGCCACAAAGTTTGATGGTCTCGGCTCTACACAGAAGCTGCAGTTACCAACAGGTGGCCCCCTGCCCCTTCCTGCTAATGCTTCCTGTCCGTGGTCCTGGAAGGGGCTCACCCAGCAGGCATCAAGGAACAGTCATGTTACATGGTGAACACCATCTCTGGTTAAGGTGGGGATCCCAAATTCAGCCACTCTAGTCTTGAGTCAAACCACAGTGCCCACAGCCAGAGTCTGCACTGTGGTGCTGGTCGGCCCTTCACTGTAGACTGGACCATGGAACTAAAGGAGTGCTCTCTCCAGCCTCTCCATAGCTGGTTACGATTCTCTGTCCTGACTGATGCTCTGCGCTTTGAATCAGGCTGGGGGGGGGGCGGGGAGGGGGGAGTGACACCGTTCTCCTTACAGAGTTTCTGTTGAGAATCTCAGGAAGCCAGGAACGCTCTGTATAGCCAAGGATGACTTTGATCTCCTGATCCCCCTGCCTCCACACTCCACATCCTGGCTTGGCAGGTGCCCACCACCAATCCCAGCTTGTCCTCATTTGTTTCTGTTGATGTTCTATCGGTGCCACACCACCCTAAAGAAGTATGGTTTTTATTCTATTCAGGCTTAGAATACGGGTACCCCTCGTACTTGTGTCCTGGTTCACACACAGGTATATGACGCATAAATGGGGAGATGGCTCAGTGGGGAGCTGTTTGCCAGGGAAGTTCACAGAACCCACATAAAAGCTAGGCACACTATGACACATCTGTAGTTCTGGGATTCCGATGACAAGGTGAGAGGTGGAGACAGGAGAATCCTGGACTTGCGGGGCCCCAGCCTATCGGCAATGCAATGGTGAACAACCGAAAGAGAGGCCCGTCTCACACAGGCTGGAAGGCAAGAACAGACGCCTGAGTTTGTCCTTGTGCTCTGACCTCTGCATTCACACACACACACACACACACACACACCATGTAAAGGGTGCCACACACTCAGAACTCTCCAGAGTCACTGATACGGAACATGTCCAGGATGCCTTGGATGAGGCTGCATGTCATGGCCCCTGTTACAGCTGCCGATGGTCAGTGGGGGAGGTGACGCGAGAATGGGGGTGCAGGGCCTGCTGCCCAGCCTCTGCAGCAGCCCGTTCCTGGGGTCTCCTCCCCAGCCTGAGTCTGGTTTCCATGATCCCATTCAGGAATGGTTTGGAAGGGGTGTGCCTTGACTATGACATTTGAATATAGTGGAGACATTATGCCGAGACTCACTCTTGGTACTCTGGGTGGGAGGTCTGGACATCTGCTGTGACACAGATCGTAGCCCACAGGGAAGTCTCTATGGAGGACAGTTAGTTCACCAGGAAAAGCCACAGCAGGCTATGAAGGCCACACAGCTGGCTTACAAGGCTTGTCACTGGCTGCAACATGTTAATGACTCTGTGGTGTGGGAGAAGCGGGGTGATCAAGTGGAGCCTCTTGTGCTCCTAGCACTGCCTTGTAGCAAGGAATACTCTGTTGCTGGGCAACAGCACTGTGGTCACCTAGCAACAGCTCTGCAGCCTGGCTGACTGCTTGGGCCACATCTCATACCTCAGCCCTTCCCCCCCCCTTTATCTCCTGCCTCCTCCCTCTAACCCAGGCTTCTTTCCAGCCTCCCAGTGCACCTCCCCCACCAGCTTCTTAGTCATCCCCACCCAGAGAGGGCTAAGGGAGGGAGGGCCCCACACCCTGGATCTTCACCTCCAACCTAGATGGAGCACACAGCCCACCCCCGTCTCCCGCACCCCCCCCCCATACTGAAAGCTCTCTGACACTGCAGCCTCTGGCACAGTGTCCCGTGTCGTGGCCTTTCAGTTCTGAAAGACTCCATTCTCCCTGCCACTGATAATCCAGAGCTCTGGGAGGGGCCTGCTCTGCCGGGAGGGAGCTAAGCAAATACTCAGAGGGAGCTAAGCTGGGATGGAGCGAGACACCGCCTTGTGACCTTTAGGCGGTCATCTCTTGCCGGCATCCCTTGGGCAGACAGAGCTTCCGCCATTTGCTGGCGAGGAGTCTGGGTCTCTATTCTGAAGTGGCACACCTCTTGTCCTATCTTGACATTCTAGAGACTTTGATGGTTTCTGGGAACAGGGGTCTCTATCCCAGGGTTCTTGCTTCCCTCTGCCAGGAGCACTAACAAAAACAAATCTTCCTTTCTTCCCTTCCCACACCAACACCCAATACTAACAGATGCTGAAAGGATTAGTGAAGAACTGGGCTTCCAGGGCAGGTCCTGGCTGGGGGAACCACACATCCTAGCACCTGGGAGCCTCCGTCCTTCTTCCTCAAAGCCCTCGGGGGTAAACAGGGGGCAGAGGAAGACTCACAGGGCATTGGGTGGCATGCCTTGGGCAAGATGGGGCAACAGGTACTCTGCTATTGAATAGCCTTGGCTGCTATGTCATGGGTGGTGTCAGATAGATCTCAGGTGTCCAGTGTCATGGTCCAGTGCCACGGCTTGGGGGAGGGTCTTGCAATCTGTTAGATGCCAGGCGCTGTGTCCCTGTGCCATGCCACCAGTGTCAAAGCCTCTATCGGTGTCCTTGTCTTGGTCTTAATGAGCTGGGGTTAAGGGCTATGGCCACTCAGAAGTTCTGAGGTTTTTTTCAGAACTCGCAGGTCCCTGCACCTGCCTAATGCCTCAAAACCAACTGACTTACGTGTTTGCTTGCTCTGTTTTGTTTTGTCTGAGACAGGGTCTCTTGTAGCTCAGGCTGGCCTTGAGCTTGCTATGTGGCAGAAGGTGACCTTGAACTTCTAACCCTCTGGCTCCCAAGTACTGGGATTGTAGGTGTGTCTCACCACACCCAGTCTTGTGTGGTGTTTGGGATCAAATCCAGGGCTTTATTACCAACGGGGAGGGGCTAGAATGATCTCCACTGGACTTGCAGATTCCCGGTCCTTAATAATAAAGAAATCCAGGCTCCCGGCCTGTCGTCCTCCGCCAGTCCCCCTTTTCTTTTCTTTCTTTCTTTCTTTCTTTCTTTCTTTCTTTCTTTCTTTCTTTTTCTTTTTCTTTCTTTTTCTTTTTTTTTTTTTTTTTGGTTTTTTGAGACAGGGTTTCTCTCTGTAGTCCTGGCTGTCCTGGAACTCACTCTGTAGACCAGGCTGGCCTCGAACTCAGAAATCCGCCTGCCTCTGCCTCCCAAGTGCTGGGATTACAGGCGTGTGCCACCACCGCCCGGCTGTTTTTTTCTATTTTAAGTTCTCTGTCTTTAGCAACCAAGAGATGGGAACTGGTGAGCAGCTGAGCCTGGCCCACTGTAGAGCAGGGCTAGGCTGCGTCTGCTCACTCCCTTTGAGGGTCCTGCAGGTTAGATGGGGGTCTTTATCCTGGTCTATCTTCAATGTTACCATATCTGGTGCCCCAACACCTTGGAAGGGAACTCTGATCTCCAATCTGGTTCTGGGTATGACATCTGGGTGGCTCTGGACAAAGCACTGATCTTTCTGTGCTTGGGGTTCCTTCCGTCCTGGAGAGGTACCAGGGCTGCCAGGAATGCTTAGAGCAGTGCGGTTGGCACAGTGTGGTCAGCTGGGGCCGGTATTAAAAATGGCTCCCATCTTGCTGTGGTCTTTGTAGCAGCAGTGCCGTGTCGCCGTAGAAGCATGGCAGAGAGAAACAGCAAGCGGCTGTGCGGGACCAGGACAGCCTCTTCTCTGCTGGCTTCTTGTCCCTCGAGGGTGTCCTCTTCTTTCTTTTTAAGGTTGTGGAGGCAGGGGCAGAAAGCATCTGGGCTGGGAGCTGTGGGTTGTTCACACTTGAGGCTCAGGGTCCGGCTCCTTCACACTGCCTGCCAGCGGTGGCTGGTGTGTGGACGTGCCGACACAGAGCAACGTCTTAGGGCCAACAGTCTGCTGAAAGCGTGGAGGGACTGGAGCGTCCTAAGTGACACCCAGTGACTTCTCGGAACTAACACTTGAACAGAACAAGGTCCTTCGGTGCCCAGGGCAGTGGTTCTCAAACTGTGGGCTGTGACCCCTTTGAATAGCAGATAATTACATTATAATCCATAACAGTAGTGAAAAAATTATAAACAAAAATAATTTTATGGCTGGGGAATCACCACAACATGAGGAACTGTACTAAAGAGTGGTAACCCCGGGCGTGGTGGCGCACGCCTTTCATCCCAGCACTTGGGAGGCAGAGGCAGGCGGATTTCTGAGTTCGAGGCCAGCCTGGTCTACAGAGTGAGTTCCAGGACAGCCAAGGCTACACGGAGAAACCCTGTCTCGAGAAAAAAATGAAAACAAACAAACAGGGAGGCTGAGAGCGCTGCTCTGAGTATTGGATGTCTCCAACGATGCTGAAAGGAAGCCTGGAAGCCTGAACCAGCCACAGTCCCTCCCTCCGGTCTGTAAATATAAATGCAGCCGGGGGCGGTGCACAAGCCTGTAGTCCAGGCGCTTGGCAGAGACAGGCAGAGACCAGCCTGATCCACTAGCCAGTTCCAAGCCAGCTCGGGCTACATAGCGCGACCATGTCTCAACCCTCCCCTCCCCCATATATAGAGCCAGAAAGAAGCCAGGCTGAGTGTGTTGACACACACCTGGTGTCCTAGCACTTAGGAGACCAAGGTGGAAGGACCAGGACAGTTCAAGGATATCCTCGGCTACATAGCAAGGCTGAGGTCATCCTGGACTCTCTGAGACACTGTCTCAAACACAATAGCAACAACAACAAAGTTGTCTGGAAGTCGGGGTGTGTACCTCAGTGGTAGAACATTTGCCTAATATGTGCAAGGTCCTGGGTTCAATCCCCAGCACTGTCAGAAAAGGAAAAAAACCAAGGTCAGCCCTCTGCAGTCACGTTCACCCGGTGGCTTGCTTCACGCTGAGGAGGAAGGTCATCTCTAGCTTAGGCCTGGCTCACTCCCATGAGCATCCCCGCGCCCCCCGCCCATCCCAGTGTGTATTGGGGGCTGGAGAGATAGCTCAGCAGTTAAGACTGTTCTACTGAAGGTCCTGAGTTCAAATTCCAGCCACCACACGGTGGCTCACAACCATCCGTAATGAAATCTGATGCCTTCTTCCGGAGTGTCTGAAGACAGCTACAGTGTACTTACATATAATAATAAATAAATCTTAAAAAGAAAAGAAGGAAAGAAAAAGAAAGTGCGTATTGTTGCCAATGAGACAGGACAAGAGACTCCTTACCCCAAACACGGGTACAACCTTGTAGGGCAACTCAGCCTGAACACACACAGCCCAGCCAGGCACCCACGCCCCCATCCCAGCACTCAGGAGGCAGAGACGGGCAGATCTCTATGGATGTAAACGGAAATACAAAGTTCTCCAGATCTCGTGGCCACCCAGGGTCAGGAAGCACCCAAGAACCTTGTGGGGGGTGGGTGGGGGAGTCCTTGGTGCCCAGTGCCCCAGCTCAGTCGTCGGCGTCCCCCACACCCTCTTCTGGCAGAAATCCCGGGCTTCCTGAGTGCCGAGGAGTGCCGGCTCATCATCCACCTGGCCCAGATGAAGGGCTTACAGCGAAGCCAGATCCTGCCCACCGAGGAGTACGAGGAGGCCATGAGCACCATGCAGGTCAGCCAGGTGGACCTCTTCCAGCTGCTGGATCAGAACCATGATGGCCGCCTGCAGCTCCGAGAGGTTAGGGCCCCGGGTGGGAGAGGGTGCCGGAGGAGAGGCCTAAAATCACCATTCCCAAACTTGTCCAGCTTCGCCCTGGCCTCTGCAGTCAAATACTACCCCAGTCTTGCTTGGCCAGGCCCCGGCCCAGGGTCCACCCTGCTTTCTCCTCTGACAGTCCCTTACTGCCCTAGAGACTCCAGGGGCTGGCAAGAAAGTCCCTCCGTGGGGAAGGCTGCTATCACTAGGTTTTTTTTTTTTTTGAGTAGCGTGCCTTCTGTGGGCTGCCGTGATGATGGAGTAAAGTTCTGAGGGGCCCATCGGCCTGCATCTCTCTCCCACACCCTCACACGAGGACTCCTGAGAGAAGGTGTAGACCACCTCTCACCACGGACCTGCTTCTCCTGAGTCGTGGGAGTTAGGTCCCAGCCACATGTGCTCCTGGTCCTCTCATCTCAGCCAGGCCTTTACCCAGGGGTGACGCGGGCCTCAGCAGGTCTGGGAGTGGACACAGCCCTCAGGCATGCGTGCCTCCTTTCCGGCTTCCTCCACGGCCATCCCTGCACTTCTGCAGGGAGACCTCGGCGTTCCTGTGTCTTCTTCACCCATGCCCTGACACTGAAACCTTCAGCCCTACAGCAAGACCCGCGCCTTGTCTGGTTTGGTGCCTCTCTGCTACCAGGGGACACTCCCGCACTGAAAGGCCTTCCTATGCCTTAGGTCCTGGCCCAGACTCGCCTGGGAAATGGACGGTGGATGACTCCAGAGAACATTCAGGAGATGTACTCTGCGATCAAGGCAGACCCCGATGGTGATGGTGAGCTCACACCCTTCACTGGTCTCTGCTTGTGAGCCTCCTCCTCCTCCTCCTGCTCCTCCTCCTGCTCCTCCCAGGAGCATGGCCTGGAAAGTGCGGGCCCTCCCCCTGCAGCTTCCACGCCCCGCTTTGAAAGTGCAGGGAGATGGGGAGGTGTGGATCTAGGTTTCTATCAGAGTGAAACTTCAGCTGGAGCCCGTGGCTGGAGGGCTGTCACGTCCCTTTAATACGATGTCAGGCCCACAACTTTCATTTTGAGTAGAATCTGGTCCAGAGGACAGAAGTGACTCTCCCCACGCCCCCAGAGGGATACCTCTGCTCAGTTGTTTGAACAGGAACATTGGCGTCTTCTCATCTGTGGGGTGGTGAGGAGTTTTTTTGCTAGGGTGAATGGTATTGTAGCAGGAAGGGCTGGCCAACAGGGTTCCTCCCAGGATGGGACTTGAGGGAACTTCTGGGGCCTGGCCCTGTTTTCACACTACAGTGTGGAAGCCCCGGAGGAGATTCAGAACAGGCTGCTCTCTCTCCTCACGCTCTATAGGTTGGAACACCTCTCACACTACTACAGGGCAGGCGGCAGAGCCAGGGGCCATCTTGGTCATGTGGCCCGAGTGTCCCATGGAAACCCTGCTCTGGCTGTCTGGGTTTTTCGGGACCAAATCAAGGTTTAAACAGAAAACAAACTTCTCTGGGTCTTCCCTCAGGGCCCGATGTGACAGAAACCAGGTTCATCTGACCCGAGTCCAGGTGGGGACACATGGCCCCCCAGTGCCTGAGGCCAGGGGCTGCCGCTACCTCTGGGGTAGGTAGGGAGGTACCGCCTGCCGCTGTGCTCGCCCCATTGGCCTGGCAGGCACTGATAAGGGCGCCTCTGCGCAGGCGTGCTGAGTCTGCAGGAATTTTCCAACATGGACCTTCGAGACTTCCACAAGTTCATGAGGAGCCATAAGGCCGAATCCCACGAGCTGGTGAGGAACAGCCACCACACATGGCTCCACCAGGGTGAGGGGGCTCATCACGTGATGCGCGCCATCCGCCAGAGGTGAGCACCTGCGATCGGTCTTCCTGGGGCAGGGTCGCCACACAAGTCCTCAGCCAGAGCCAAAGGGACGGAACTGATGAACCAATTTGCGATGAAATTTCAGTTGTTAGAGCAGGAATGGGGAACCTTGAAATACAGGCAGCTAACGGACGTCCATTAGCCTGGTTGTGGGCAAACAACCTGTATTAGAAATAAATCAAGCCTGGCGTGGTGCCGCACGCCTTTAATCCCAGCACTCAGGAGGCAGAGGCAGGTGGATGTCTATGAGTTCAAGGCCAGCCTGGACTACAAAGTAAGTCCAGGACAGCCAGGGCTACAGAGAGAAACCTTGTCTGGAAAAAAAAAAAAAGCAATCAATCAAATATTTATTTTCTGATAATTAGGAAAGTGAGGACTTATTTCTGCTCAGAGAAGCCCTGGCCCTTGGACAGATAGCTTCGTAAGGCAGGGGAACCCCTCCCACACGTCATCCTGCAGTGTGTGGCCAAGGCCTGGACTTGGGAGTGAAACTGTCTCAGAAAACCTGGGAAGATGATGTGAAGGGCCTGGGTCGGCTGGTCAGAGCGTGCCTAGCATGTGAGAAGCGACGCGTGGTCACCACACTGCAGAAGACCAGGCCCTGCTGTGCATGGCTCCAATCCCAGCACGTGGGAGGCAGAGACAGGCGGAAGCATCAGAGTGCCAGGCCAACACAGGGCTCCACCAGATCCTATCTAGAAAATAACAGAAAGAAAACAAGAAGTAAACACAGTTTTGTTTTGGGTTTTTTGTTTGTTTGTTTGTTTTTAAGATTTATTTATTTCATCTGTGTGAGTACACTGTCCCTTTCTTCAGACACACCAGAAGAGGGTGTCAGATCTCATTACCGATGGTTTTGAGCCACCATGTGGTTCCTGGGAATTGAACTCAGGACCTCTGCAAGAGCAGTCAGTGCTCTTAACCACTGAGCCATCTCTCCAGCTCCCCCCAACCCCCCCCCCCCTAGAATAGGGGTTTTTTAATGAGCAGTTTTATTCCAGAGAGGAGTCTCAACTCTCCTGGTCCTTCTGAGTATGCGGCCATCTTGTTTTCTCTATTACTTGGATATCTCTGTGTCTGGCAGCCTGGGATATAAGGAAGTCATCATCACCACCACAGATCAGATCCTTTGCGCACTGTGTGTGTGTGTGTGTGTGTGTGTGTGTGTGTGTGTAAGGTCTCATGTATCCCAGACTCACCTCAATCTTGCTGTCCGCTTCTACCTCGGAAATCCCAGTCCTGGGCTACAGGCACACAGCACGGCAGCTTTTGGTGTGCTAGGACTGAGCCTTGTACACGGCAGGCGAGCACTACAAAGAAATGACAGCCTTCCTGCTCTTAGAAACCAAGCCCAGCGTCCTCATGGAGTGTGCGGTGGGGGGGGTAGGGTGGGGGGGAGGGGAGGCGGGCAGGGTAAAGCTGGTGGCTGGCCCGGGACCCACCTTGGGCAGCTCCTTTCCGTGGCTTTCCCGCTGAATCCCCGCTGCCCGCCAGGGTGCTGCGCCTCACCCAGCTCTCACCGGAGATCGTGGAGCTCAGTGAGCCGCTCCAGGTGGTACGGTACGGTGAGGGAGGTCACTACCATGCCCATGTGGACAGCGGACCTGTGTACCCAGAGACCATCTGCTCCCATACCAAGCTGGTAGCCAATGAATCTGTACCCTTCGAGACCTCCTGTCGGTAAGTAACTCCCAGAGGGGGAGGGGGAGGGGGGCTGTGGGGGAGGGGGGAAGGGGAGTGGCTTCAATTCCCAGACTATCTCCAGGCTAGTAGGAGTGACCTGGTGGGTGGGGGCAAGAATACACTGGACCATCCTGGCCAGCCGTACTCCTACCTTTCCCAAGTCTCTCCTTCACTGATAATGGAGTGACAGGAAGTTGTGGCTCCTGGCCATTGTATCTCTTCAAATGAAAACAGATCTAGTTGTCCCCAGATCCTGGAACTTGCCCCTCCATGTAAGCACTGATCTTGGTCTCTGCCTCAGTTTCTACAGTTGTGCCCCCCAGCCTGCACAAAGTTAAGTTTTCTCGGGCCTTTCTGGTTGGTCCTTCCGGTTGCAAGGAGACTTTACCCGATAGTGCGGCTTCTACCAGCTTACCTTCCCTGGCCAGAGCTTTGGTTTAAGGTCACAAACTTACCTGTGATCTTGGCCCCACTCTGTGGGGAGGAGAACTGGAGACATCTTAGCTACCCTAGCCTGACCCCGTGGGCCCCAGGCATCCTGCCCACCAGTGGGGATGTCCACAGCCCGGGCTCCGCTCAGCAGCCCCCCTGCCTTGCAGCTACATGACAGTGCTGTTTTATTTGAACAACGTCACCGGTGGGGGTGAGACCGTCTTCCCTGTGGCGGACAACAGGACCTATGATGAAATGGTAAGGGCAATGGGCCGTCCTATTACTCTTGGGCTGGTAGGGCCTTGGGAAAGTGTGTCCAGGCCTTTCCAGGCCTGGGAGGAGGGCACATCTGGCTGTCGTCCCTCCAGCCAGCTTTGGCTGCTGGGCCATGCAATGAATGGCTGGCAGTCCAAAAACATCGCCACCTTGTTGTCCACAGAGTCTGATTCAGGATGATGTTGACCTCCGAGACACTCGAAGGCACTGTGACAAGGGGAACCTTCGTGTCAAGCCCCAGCAGGGAACTGCAGTCTTTTGGTACAACTACCTTCCTGACGGGCACGGTGAGTGCTTCCTCATGGCTAGGTTTTGGGCTTCTCTGAGGGAACTCCTCTCTCCCTTCTGATGCCCTGGAGGGCTGTTTCTATCTGTCATCACCAGTGATTTCAAAACACAGTAACCCTAGTACAGTATCGTGGGTTATCTCTGGCTATCTTCCTCATGCACCAGCCTTCCTGCAGTCTTGGGCAGGGAAACCTCTCTCCATAACCCAGGCTGGAAAGAGCTATGGCCAGGCTCACAAGCAAGGAAGCTTGGTTTAGAGGGCCGGTATGTTGACCATGCCTTAGTGGGTGAGATGCCAAGTCCTTCCGTGGGGATTAGGGGTTTGCACAGCTCAGGCTGGGCCAGTCCAGGGTTTCCCCTCCCTAACTTGCCCTTTGTACATGTCACCTTCTTACCCCAGGCTGGGTGGGTGAAGTGGATGACTACTCGTTACACGGGGGTTGCCTGGTCACCAGCGGCACCAAATGGATCGCTAACAACTGGATCAATGTGGACCCTAGCCGGGCACGGCAAGCCTTGTTCCAGCAGGAGATGGCTCGTCTGGCTCGGGAAGGTGGCACTGACTCGCAGCCCGAGTGGGCCCTGGACCGGGCCTACAGCGATGCCCGTGTGGAGCTCTGACGCAAGGCCCTGATCGAGCCACCCGCTGCCCAACGTCAGAGATCCTGCAGGTCCACTGTCCTCCTGCAGCCCGAAGTTCCGGCTGACCTCTTGCCTTACCCCTCCCTGCCTGCAGCCGCGATGAAAGGCGCAGTTCCTACATTCACGTTATTTATTGGTGTACAGCCTCCATGCTGCTCCGTTAAATAAAACTACAGGGCTTCCAGCCAGGGGCCGGCGAGCTGGGCGCCCGCTTGGGGGAGGGGAGGCCCGCCGCCCCTCCCGGCTAGTCTCACTTGGGGGGCGGGGTGGGGGGGGGAGAAGGTGACTCTCTGATCGGGCCAATCAGAAGCGGGATCGCGTGGGGGACAGGGTCGTCATTGGACGCCCGCAGCCCAGCGCCGGGGCTTTGCTACCTGTAGCTAAGGGCTCCGGAGCTCTGCAGCGCGGCTCTCCACACGGCCGGTTCTCGCGAGAACGCAGCTCCCTTCTTGTCCGTGGCAGCTACTGCAGCTTCGGGAACGTCATGGACGCTTTCGGGGACTATGTCTGGCCGCGGGCGACCTCCGAGCTCATACTCCTCCCGGTCACGGGTCTGGAGTGTGTTGGGGACAGGCTGCTGGCGGGTGAGGCTTGGTCGGCTCTAGTCGTGCTAGCGGGCGAAGAACTAGCCTCTCCCCGGGGGGCGCAGGGTGGGGGGGTCGCACCGGACAAAGGGATGCCCTAGGGAGGAGATGGGCCGCAGGCTGGGGACTGGCGGGGGTGGGGTGGGGTGGGGTGGGATAAGGCAGGTCCGGAGGTGGCGGGAAACACAGACCAGCGGGAGGAGGGCGGGGCTCGAGAGACAAAAGTCTGTCCTAGCAGTGGCAGCTCTTCCTGAAAATGCAGCCGGCGTGGAAAGGGTGGACGGAGACGCGGGAAGGCGTCGGGGACGCCGTCGTTCCATGTTGGGGGAGGGGCGGTGCACCCGTAGGTGAACGCAGATGATCAAAACCTCTGGGGAGGAAAAAAAAGGGCAGCCTCGGGGGGTGTGGCAGGTGTGTGGCTTCTGGGGAGGGTGAAGCTCCGCCCCCAAAGAGGAGGGGCCCGAAAAATTGCGTTCTGAGTAGAGCAGTATCCAGAGAGGCAGGGGCTGAGGTCCCTCTTGAGATGGTTGGGGTTCTGAGTCAACTGGGTTAGTAATCACATGCCCCAGTGACTGGCCGTAGAGGTCTGAGGTGGATCTGAGGTGCCGAGTGTCCTGGAAGCAGTAAGGCCTGATGCGAAGCCATTGGCGATGGTGGTGGTGGGTTTTACAGGGGCCCTTGGCACTGACAGTTAGGCCTTGGGTCAGCCATTATTAGCTCCAGCAGGGTTGTGTGTTTGCCTTGTGGTGAGGGTATACTCGAGTTGATAAGGGTGCATGTGTGTGTGTGTATGTGTGTGTGTGCAAATATTGGGTTGCTCCAGCGTGATAAACTCTCTGGAGGTGAGACCAGCAAACTTCAGGAAATGAAATCTGTAGAATTTGAAGAAAGAGACATTGAGAGAGGAGTAAGGTTGAGCTCTCTGGGCTTCAGTTGGGGGGAGGGGAAGGGCTGGGGATGGGCGGAGGCTGGTAAGGAGGAACTCTGACAAGTCTGGGGAGGATGAGAACACGGGAAATGGCTGCAAGATGACCAAAAAGGAGCTGAGAGTCCTGTTCTGGACTGTGTTGGTCTGTGTTGATCTGGCCAGGAAGTGTGTGAACTGTATAGAGGCAGGCCCTGGACAAACCCCTCTGAGCATAGGTTAGGAATGTGTCTAAGAAGACGTCAGCTTTGTTTCTGCTGCGTTAAATGCTGTCCAGGTTCTTTTTTTGTTAAGATTTTATTTATTTATTTATTATATCTAAGTACACTGTAGCTGTCTTCAGACACTCCAGAAGAGGGCATCAGATCCCATTACGGATGGTTGTGAGCCACCATGTGGTTGCTGGGATTTGAACTCAGGACCTTCAGAAGAGCAGTCAGTGCTCTTAACCGCTGAGCCATCTCTCCAAGCCCCTGTCCAGGTTCTTAATAACGGCACCTCATCTCTCCTTCCAAGGGTTGCTGCTTCTAAGTCTCAGTACCATACAAGGGATGGTCTCATAGCTGTCCAGGGGTGGGACCAGAATGCAAGCCTCACCCCTGCCTGCAAAGTGTGGGCTACTTCTGCCCCCCCCCCACACACACACACTAGGCACGGGGATTAGACTGCAGAGGGGTGCTGAAGATAGGCTGGAGGGTGGAAAGCCTTTTCCCCGAGGGAGGGAGAATCAGGAAGATGCATGTAGAGGCAGACGAGGCTGGGAATTTGGACTAGAGCAGATGGAGGGTCTCCCATCTGAAGTGTAAGAATGCTGTGCACCAGAGGAAATCCCGGTGACTGTCACTTAGGGTGATGGATAGGCAGGCATGACGGCACACTGCTACCTTCCCAGCAGGTATGAGGCTGAGGCAAGAGGATCTTGAATTCAAGGCCAACATGGGCTCTCCGAGAGAACCTTAAAACAAGTGACTAAGAGGAGTGTGCATTTGTAATAGAGGTTCAGCTGAGGGGAGGGTTTAGTAGGATGCTGGGTCCTGGTATGTTCTGAACCTGTATGCTAAGGAGTAGCCAGCCGGCTCATCTCCTGCGTCCTAGGGTTAGGCGGGTGGTCCTGATGTGGCTCTTTACCTCTGTCTAGGTGAGGGGCCTGATTTACTGGTGTACAACTTGGACTTTGGTGGGCATCTCCGCATGGTGAAACGAGTCCAGAACCTGCTTGGTCACTTCCTCATCCATGGGTTCCGAGTGCGACCAGAGCCCAAAGGAGACCTGGACTCTGAGGCCATGATAGCTGTGTTTGGGAGCAAGGGACTCAGAATTGTGAAAGTAAGCTGGGGTCAAAGCCACCTTCGAGAGCTCTGGCGCTCTGACCTGTGGAACATGTCCGACTGGATCTGGGATGTGCGCTGGCTTGAGGGTAACGTAGCCTTGGCCTTGGGCCACAACTCAGTGGTACTGTATGACCCAGTGATAGGGTGCATGCTACAGGATGTCCCCTGCACAGACAGGTGCACCCTCTCCTCAGCCTGCCTGATTGGAGACACCTGGAAGGAGCTGACCATAGTAGCAGGCGGGGTTTCCAACGAGCTCCTGGTCTGGTATCCAGCAACTGCTTTAACAGACAAGAAACCGGTGGCACCTGACCGGCGGGTTAGTGGACACGTGGGTGTCATCTTTAGCATGTCCTACCTGGAAAGCAAGGGCCTGCTGGCCACTGCTTCAGAAGATCGGAGTGTTCGTATCTGGAAAGTGGGGGACCTCCGGGTGCCTGGGGGTCGGGTTCAGAATGTTGGCCACTGCTTTGGACATAGTGCCCGTGTGTGGCAGGTGAAGCTCTTAGATAATTACCTTATCAGTGCAGGCGAGGACTGTGTCTGCTTGGTGTGGAGCCACGAAGGTGAGATCCTTCAAGCCTTTCGGGGCCACCGGGGCCGAGGGATCCGGGCCATAGCTACTCACGAGAGGCAAACCTGGGTCATCACTGGGGGAGACGACTCGGGCATCCGGCTCTGGCACCTGGCAAGCCGAGGGTACCCAGGCTTGGGCGTCTCCTCTCTGTGCTTCCGATCCCCTAGCCGGCCAGGTGCCCTCAAGGCTGTGACTCTGGCTGGTTCCTGGCGAGTACTGGCAGTGACTGATGTGGGGTCCCTGTACCTCTACGACCTGGAGGTCAAGTGCTGGGAGCAGCTGCTGGAGGACAATCGCTTCCAGTCCTACTGCCTGCTGGAGGCAGCTCCCGGGCCCGAGGGCTTCGGACTCTGTGCCCTGGCCAATGGGGAGGGTCTTGTCAAGGTTGTCCCCATCAACACCCCCACCGCTGCTCTGGACCTGCACCTGTTTCCGGGGAAAGTCCACAGCCTGAGTTGGGCCCTTCGTGGGTACGAGGAGCTTCTTTTGTTAGCATCAGGCCCTGGCGGGGTAGTAGCTTGCCTGGAGATCTCCGCTGCACCCACCGGCAAGGCTATATTTGCCAAGGAACGTTGCCGGTACCTCCTTCCCCAAAGCAAGCAAAGATGGCACACGTGTAGCGCTTTCCTGCCCCCGGGTGACTTCCTTGTCTGTGGGGACCGCCGTGGCTCTGTGCTGCTCTTCCCTGTCAGGCCTTGTCTGTTCAAAAAACCTGGGGCTGGAAGCAAGGCTGTTACTGCAGCTGAGGCCCCCGGCGCCGGGAACGGGAACGGCAGCGGTGGGTCTGAGAAGGTTGTAACAGGGATAGGCCCAGTCTCCACCCTCCATGCTCTGCATGGGAAACAGGGTGTGACCTCCGTTACCTGCCATAGTGGCTATGTGTACAGCACAGGGCGCGATGGCTCCTACTACCAACTCTTTGTACATGGCGGCCACCTCCAGCCAGTCCTAAGGCAGAAAGCCTGTCGAGGCATGAACTGGGTAGCTGGGCTTCGGATGGTGCCCGACGGGAGCATGGTCATCTTGGGTTTCCATGCCAATGAGTTTGTAGTGTGGAGCCCCCGGTCCCATGAGAAACTGCATATCGTCAACTGTGGTGGGGGGCACCGCTCCTGGGCCTTCTCGGATACCGAGGCAGCCATGGCCTTTGCCTACCTTAAGGATGGCGAGGTCATGCTCTATCGGGCCCTGGGTGGCTGCATTCGGCCAAACGTGATTCTCCGCGAGGGTCTGCATGGCCGTGAAATCACATGTGTGAAGCGGGTGGGCACCCTAACCCTGGGCCCTGAATTTGAGGTACCCAACCTGGAGTACCCTGACTCCCTGGAGCCTGGCAGCGAGGGGCCCGGTCTGACTGACATCGTGATAACAGGCAGTGAGGACACCACTGTCTGTGTCCTAGCACTTCCCACCACCACAGGCTCCGCCCACGCCCTCACCTCGGTCTGTAACCACATCTCCTCCGTGCGAGCCCTGGCAGTGTGGGGTGTTGGCACCCCAGGTGGTCCACAGGACACTCGGCCAGGGCTCACCGCTCAGGTAGTGTCTGCGGGAGGTCGAGCCGAGATCCACTGCTTCAGCATCATGGTCACTCCTGACGCCAGCACCCCCAGCCGCCTGGCCTGCCACGTCATGCACCTTTCGTCCCACCGGCTAGATGAGTACTGGGACCGGCAGCGCAACCGGCACCGGATGATCAAGGTGGACCCTGAGACCAGGTACTGCGGCCTCCCTGGTGTGGGTGTGGCGTGGGGTCGTGTCGACTGACTGCAGGCCCCCTGATGGTTGTGGCCTCCCTGCAGGTACATGTCTCTTGCTATCTGTGAGCTTGACTCCGACAGGCCTGGCCTCGGGCCTGGCCCCCTTGTGGCCGCCGCCTGTAGTGACGGAGCAGTGAGGTGAGCAGAGCACTTAGGGCAGAGGAGGAGACCAAGGGTGTGGCTGGCCCGGACGGCTTCTGAGCTGCGCCATCCCTCTCCTCGCCCCCAGGCTCTTTCTCCTGCAGGACTCTGGGCGCATTCTGCATCTCCTTGCTGAGACTTTCCACCATAAGCGGTGTGTCCTCAAAGTCCACTCCTTCACACACGAGGCACCTAACCAGCGCCGGTGAGAGAGGCAGTCCTCCGTGGGTTGGGTAAGGGCTCCTGTTGTTCTCGCATCCCTTTTCCTGATCCGATGCCCTCTCCTGGCTTCCAGGAGGCTGATCCTGTGCAGTGCAGCTACAGACGGCAGCCTAGCCTTCTGGGATCTCACCACCGCGATGGACCGAGGCTCGACTACCCTGGAGCTCCCAGCACACCCTGGGCTTCCCTACCGTAAGTACCCCGACGCCCTCATCACCTCTCACACAAGATGAACGCAGGAGCCTGACAGCCACTCTCTTCCTCCAGAGATGGGCACCCCCAATGTGACCGTCCAGGCCCACAGCTGTGGGGTCAACAGTCTGCACACTCTGCCTACCCCCGAGGGCAACCATCTTGTGGCCAGTGGCAGTGAGGATGGCTCCCTGCATGTCTTCACGCTTGCCGTGAAGATGCCGGAGCCGGAAGAGGCTGACGGGGAGGCTGAGCTGGTGCCCCAGTTGTGTGTCCTAGAGGAGTATTCTGTCCCCTGCGCACATGCCGCCCACGTGACAGGTGTCAGGATCCTCAGTCCCAAGCTGATGGTCTCAGCCTCCATAGACCAACGGCTGACCTTCTGGCGCCTGGGATGTGGGGAGCCCACCTTCATGAATAGCACCGTGTACCATGTGCCAGACGTGGCGGACATGGACTGCTGGCCTGTGAGCCCCGAGTTTGGCCACCGCTGTGCTCTGGCAGGTCAGGGACTTGAGGTTTACAACTGGTATGACTAAGTTATCCCATGGAGGGGTGAGCACGGGGCCTGACACAGACAGTGGAGCAGGGATCGGCTGTCTGTGTCCTGCTCGGTGTGTGTGAGGAGGTGGGGCGGTACCACAGGTCCTCGGAAGTATTCCCGTAGGGTGTGGCTAGGTGGACCAAGAACATGCCTCACTCTCCACAGTAGGGTGAAACTGTATTTATTCCGACTTTAAGTGCCCAACATCTGTGAGGTTTTGTCTTTTCCCCAGTTGATGCTTTTATAAACATTCCCAGTTATTGGGCCCTTAGATGTGGCTCAGCGGAGGGAGGCCCAGCATAGCCAAGCCTGTGTGGAACACCTCATGCACTGCCCTCAAAAGCTGTAGGCGAGCAAACATCTGACCAAAGAGGTGTGGCCGAGGTTCCTGAAAGAAGAGCAACCAGGCGCATCCTCATTCCCGTGCCCCACCCTTGGCCACAGACCCTCCCCTGCTGTAAGCTTACCCCTAGAATGTGTACTCGGTTATAGTAGGAGCTGAAATCCATGCTGAGCTGTACCAGGAACTTGCACACCTAGAGACAGACGTTGAATCATTGAGCTGTTGTCTTTTTTCTTGTGTCACAACCCAGAATAAAGAATAGTGTGTGGTGTCCTCTGTGCCTTACCAGCTCCGTGCGAACAGGGATGTGGTGCTCTGAGCTGCTGGCCAGGCTCACAGTCTGGCCCAGCAGGTCCAGGAATGGAAGGACACTGTTGAAAAGCAGCAACCACTCCCCCTGTGGGAGACAGGGGTGCTAGGAAGACAGCCCCGAGCATTCTACTTGTGGGCATTTATCAGGATGGACACTCACCTCGTCGTGGAGTAATGAGAAATCCAGACTGCTCACACACGGGAAAGCAGGATACAGACCCTGTTCCACTCCACGTTTGTAACCCTCGAAGAGTGTGGCAAGGCGGGCACAGTTATACATGACGAAAGTCCCACTCTTTGTGCCCTTTGTGGAGGTGGTGCTGTGGGCTAGGAGGAGCTGGGGGATGGGAACACAGCTGCAGAGGGCACTGGCTGTGCACGCTGCACCCGCAGCCCTGGAGATGGGAGGCGCCCAGGCCTACCTGGCTCTGTGGAGCTGTGCTTAGCATCTCAAATTTGATGGTGGCCACAGAGAGGACATCGAAGATCTCAGTCCAGGCAGGGTCTGCGGTGAGAGATACAGGCTGATCAGTGTCTAAAGACAAAGCACAGAGGTACACATGAGCTGCTTCTACTTCAGGGCACACGCGGCGACCCCAGGGGATACCTTGTGCCAGGTCTCCGCCATGCTTCAGGGCTGAGGCTTCGCACACCTGTGCATTTCTGAGCCTAGAAAGGAAAGCCAGTAAGCAAGGTCCCAGTGAGAGCTGTACCTACATCTCCCCATTCCTGGCTGTGGGTGGCATCCCTTCCACACTCACCTGTAGTACTCGGGGGCAGTCATCTGGGTGCCGGGCGCACCAGCTACTTTCACTGGGCCACATACCGCGTGCTTCTGTGGAAGAGGGCGGTCCTAGTCGGCACTACCCTCCGCCCCCAAGGAGCGTCACCAGTTGCTTTCCCGATCTGTACCCACCAGCCGTGCCTAGTACCTCCTCAAGACACTGTCACAGCACATTTGCACCTGCTGCACGAGGCCCCTAAGGTCACATCAGTTTCTAAACCCATGGTCTTACAGCAGTCCCTCTGAGGTTGGAGGTGGTTTGCTTTGGTAGGTAACCAACCTGCTTGTGAGGAGCCTGGTCATCCAACTTCTGCCAAAGCAGATCCAGCTTTTGTTGCTGGAATGCCTCCTCACAGTTCACCACATGGATAACCATGCAGTCATCGACACCAGCATCTGGACCCCCAACCTGAGTAGAGATGGGTCAGTTACTACAAAGATGCAGAAGTCCAGTTTGGGCAGAGGTCAAGACTGCCACTAACCGGGCCTGGGTGGCCACCCTCTGGCCAATGGCGCACAGCTTCCTGCAGCTCAGACAGCACAGAGAGCAGATCTTCAGTCACTACAGAAAACAGAGGTGCTGAAGTGCTTGGCAGGGCAGAGAGACGACCCGACCCATGTTCTGGCTTGTCCTACCCAAACAGTGGTCTATGCTGGGGTCATAGCCAGCAGCAAGTCTCTGTTCTGCCAGTTCCTTCAGACACAGTCTGCCTAGGACGCCAGGGGGCAGTGTCTCCTCAGAACCATTAAGGTTCGCAAGAACACAGGTCCTCAAGGTTTCGGTGGAGGTGCTGTTCGAGGCAGTGGGCCATTCCACCCGAAGCTTCTGGAGGAAAGTTGACATGTGAGGGTCCCGCACCGGGGGCACTGAGCACACGCGTACCCTGCAAAGCAAGGGAGGCTGTCTCAGCCTGCGAACCGGGCTTAGATGACCACGACTCCCACCTTTTCTGTTCCCAACGCTTCGGTCTTTTGCCATTATAGCCTCGAACACGCACTTACCCATGAGCTCGCAGCACCCGTCCTAGGTGGTCGGCCACGAGCACGGCACGCAGCTGGCTCAATCGGAGCGTATCCGGATTGCAGCGAAGTGCTGGGCAATGTAGAACAACTCGCGGGCCTGGTGAGGCAGGTTTGACGGGGGTAGCATAGGAGGCCAGGGCCCCGAGTACGTGTTCGAAGACTGCGGGCCGCTGTAGTTGGAGCGATAAACCCGCGGGTGTCGGCGCGCAGCGCAGCACAGGGGCCACTCCCGGACCCTGCAGGCAGGAGAGCGCGCGGAACACGCACTCTGGCACCTGCAGGTAGATGTGTGTAAGTGGACCGGAGTTCCGTGTTTCCGGCTAGATGTGCCCGACCGGCGCGCACCCACCTGCCCGTCCCCGAAGCGCGCCTGTAGCGCGCTGCGCGGTGCCAAGAAGTCTCGGACACGAAGGTGCCGGGCGTGCGTTTCCTTAAACCACACCGGGCTACCGGGCCCCACGGCTGCATTAAGGGCCTCCAGCGTCTCCCCAACCCCAAGGCGCCCGGTCGCCATGGCGACCGGAAAGAGTAAGTGGAACAGGAAGTAAGTTATCCCTAGAGCTTCCGGGAGGTCCGCCTGCCGTGGGCGGGGATCCGGCGGTGGACTCCTGAGTGGACCGGAGCGCTCGAGCACGCCAAGTGAGCTTACATTCTACCCACGCCTTTAGCTCTCCCTCTCGATGGCTCCTCATGAGCCCTAGCCCCCAAATCTGAGAGTCCATTTTTTCTTTTAAAAAAAATTGTCACCCCGAATTAATTTCATAACGGATCTTTTTGTTACCAGCCCAGACACTTTGCCACCAGTTTCACATCTTTGTGCTTACGTTTCTTTTTTTCTTTTTGCCCCATTTAAACAAATTATAATTAATGACACTTGTTTTTTGAGATAGGGTTTCACTGTATAGCCGTGGAAGGAATTCACTTTGTAGATCAGAAAGGCCTTGAACTCGGATATCCACCTGCCTCTGCCTCCTGAGTACTGGGACTAAAGGCGTGTGCCACCACTCCTGTCTTCCATTAAAGACCCTTTACTGGCTACTTGAAAAAGTAATGTAACAAAACAAAGTGAGTTTTTCCTGATGATTGGCAGGCCTTTCCTCGGCTGTGATATGGGATGTCTTTATTCTCAGTAAAAGCCCAATCTGATAGAATTGCCCATCTTGATACCCGAGGAATTAGAGTCATAATTTCTAGAATTACCAGCCTTTAATGCTTCAACTTTTAAACTGGTGTTACCAGCACCTTTGTTTCTTTAGGCAGCTGGCCAGTTTCAGACAGTTTAAATGTGAGCCTGAGAAGATCCAAATACGCAGAGATCTCAGGCAGTGCGTGCACGTGGCAGGAAAGCTTTTCTCTGTCCAAACGCTTTCGTTTCAAAGTAATGTAAAACTGCACTTCCCTCAGTAATGAATGAATCCAACTGGTGAACTTTGCTCTGGAGAGGAGTGAAATCTAGTCATAGGAAGAAGTTCGGGCAGGCCCTGTGAGGCCCTGTTTGGGAGGTGCCGAAAGAGCACTGGGCGGACACGACATTCCCGATGGCTTCTTGGGTGCCCACTCAACGGGAGTGATCGTGTCATTCCAAAGCACTCTCCATGCTGTGGGCTCAGCTGCTAGCCGGGCTGGGACCCACCGGCAAGCTGGTGATCTTAGCTACTCTCCCTCCATGAAGACGGTTGGCGTGGTTTTTCCCCAGGAAGTGAAGAGCTATCTTTAGCGAGCTGCGGGCTGGGCGGCCCTGTGGGACTCACCGCCATTGCGGCCCTACAGAGAGGACCCAGGACCTCCCTCGTCAGAGTTCTCCAGGGATTCCAGAGAGGGC
Organism: Apodemus agrarius; assembly: GCA_964023405.1. Lineage (NCBI taxonomy): Eukaryota > Metazoa > Chordata > Mammalia > Rodentia > Muridae > Apodemus > Apodemus agrarius. The sequence continues at coordinate 111,442,705 of OZ030012.1, read as the reverse complement.
CATCAGCCCGAGCTCTTTTCGTCGGCTCTGCCTGCCACCATCAAGTCTGGGGGTGCACCTGAGAGATGGGAGATCAGAATGGCCCAATAGTGTTTCTGAGGATAGAGACCACCTTATCTGGGCCAGGGCGCTGCTCAGGCAGGAGAGCAGGGAACGAAATCCAAGTGCAGCTGGAATGCTCTGGAGACAACAGCTGCTTTTGGGATTCCGTTGCCCGCTGTCCAGCCGTTGGAGGAGGGCTCTTGCTCCCAGGTCACTCGCCCTGAGGCCAAACCGGAACCCGCCCATCCCTTCCCAGTGGTCTGACTAGGAAGGAGTAGGTGTTTTAAACCAGTCTAGTGAGAATGAGCCGCTCACCTGGGCCCCAGAACAATAGGAGAAGGTGGGGCATCCCCGGGACGAGGTCCTGATCCGGATTAGATCAGAAGGGCAGGATTAGCCCTGTGAGTCCCAAGCAGGAACCACTTGTACCGGGCGGGCTTCGGAATCCATCAAGAGGGATGCGATCCCGTAGGACCCGGGAGGAAGTAAACCCATGTGTCCACTTCTGAGACACCCCAAAGCTTAGGACCCTTTGTCCGGTGACGCTGCCAGCGCACGAAGTGCCAGGGACCAAACTGGCCCACATAGCAGGACAGCCTCCCGACCCCAAACCCATTGCATCCGGCCCTGCAAGAACCCCACAGCCAAGCCCCAGTTGTGTCGAGCATCCCACCCGTCTAGTCCAGCGGATAGAGAACGCGACAAAGTTCCTCTGAGGCCAGGACAGAACCGGTGCGCAGAGATGCCCATGCCGCGGGACGCCAAGGACTCATGTGCCAGTAGGCCCTAGACTCAGCTCAAGACAGGGGGAGGAAGACTCTCGGTACGCGCACGCAGAGCGCGCGAGGACCGGTGGTGCTCCGGGCGCTGCCTACTTCACGTCTGGTCCGGTTTGGCCCAGTCAGTCCCACCCGAACAGCTACTCCAGCACAGCCGTGGCGTGCCCTTCCGCTGGCTCTAGCTGTCCCCAGACTTGGAGCCATTTTAAGGAGAAACCATCTGGCCACACCCCCTCGCGCTGCCGGGAAGCCAATCCACGCTCGGCCACGCCTCTCATGGAGCGCTGCGCCGTCGCCAACGGTCGCGCGGGTGACGGTTGGGGAAAGCAGCGATTTCGAGACTAGCTAGGGAAACCTTAGCCGTGCGCCCCGCCCTCGGAGCCCGACTCTCCAAAGCCTGGGATTAGGGGCCTGGAGGCTGGCACCACACCCTGGCCAGGTGTTCATAACAGGACCAGGTGCGCAGCTGCCCCGCCCTGGTCCCCGGGAGCCCGAATAATGGCTGAGAGTCCCAGGAACCGGCCGTCGCGGCGGCCTAAACAATACCCTGAGGGCGCCTGCACTGGCAGGTGTTTTCCCCCCTCCTCCGTAGGGACTGTCGCTGGAGGCCTGGGGCGGGGCGGGCGACAGGTGCTGACACACCCGCGTGGGGAGACAGAGGCTCTGTATTGGCCCACTGCGCCGGCCAAGGTGCGCGCTGCCCTCCGGGACGCAGGGGGCGCTGTGGCCGCTTTGAGACGGGCGACTCTGCCCCTACGACCGGGTCACTCAGCGCCGTTGCAGCCATGGCCACTGCTCTAGGACTTCGCTGCCTTTACCGAACGCGACCTGCGCCGCTCTGTCGGCACATCGATCGGCTGTGGTGAGCACTCCCGGTCCAGCCTCTCACCACATGGCCTCGGGCCTTTCCGGCCTGGCCGTGAGCTCCTGACTTTAGTCCTCCGCAGGAGGAACCCGCGGCGGGGACACCGGCTCTCTCCTGCGGACGATGAGTTATACCAGCGGACGCGCATCTCTCTGCTGAAAAACGAGTTCCCTCAGGCCATATACATCGACAGCTACAACAGCAGAGGCTTCACCATCAGCGGAAACCGCGTGTTTGGCCCTTGCGCGCTGCTCCCGCAGACGGTGGTCCAGTGGAACGTGAGTCTTCCCCTACATTGAAACTTAGCGCCGAAAGCCACTCCCTCCTAGCAAATTTAGCTTTGTTGTTGCCCATTAGTGTCGCTGAGTTAGGGCTGTATAGATTTGACGTGTTGAATGGCCTCTGCTACCATACAGGTGGGATCTCATCAGGATATCACTGAAGAGAGCTTCTCCCTTTTCTGGATGTTGGAACCCAGGATAGGTATGCGGCAGTGGGTAGCACTGGGTCCTAAGTGGCCACCTTCTGTATCAGACCCTCAGCGTTTGGTTGTCTCCACCTTCCTTAGAGATTGTCGTGGTGGGCACTGGAAACAAGACTGAGCGGCTGCACTCCCAAGTACTTCAGGCCATGAGGCAGCGGGGGATTGCTGTGGAGGTGCAGGACACGGTAGGTCTTCGGACGTGACAGTTGTACCCAGTTGAGGCCTACTCGGGGCAGGCATGCTAACCCTCACGCTGTTCTCATTGCAGCCCAATGCCTGTGCCACTTACAACTTCCTGTGCCACGAAGGTCGAGTGACAGGAGCTGCCCTCATCCCCCCTCCTGGAGAGACTGCACTAGCTTCTTTGGATCAAGCCTCTGAATGAGTCAGCAGCAACTGTGGAGGGCGCTGTGCATGGATGGTCTCCCAGTGCTTTCTTACTCTCTCTGCCTCTGGCACACCAACATGTTTTACCCAGGATCATTTATATGCCTCATATATTAGTTGTGTTGCTGGGTTTGGCTGCTGATGGAGGGGGTGGGGATCAAGGGTTGTTTTCACAGATTTCATAGATTCCCTGGTGGTCACCATCTACTTTGCTCATACACAGATTTGAGGAGACCCCGATAGCTTTCCTGACTTCTTTACACATGGCATGGCACAAGGCTCTGTCACACAAATGAGAAGACTATGAACATGTGTGATGGTGGTGGTCACAAAGATCCCAAGTGCCCCTTGAACTCAAACATCTACTGTCACACTTTTTTCCCCAAACTTTTATTGAAAAAATTCAAGGCATATATACTGGATCTGTTTTCAGAAGAGCCGTTTCTCATACCTGTAAGGGAGAAACCATCTTGAGTTTAGAGGAAGGAGGAGGGGCGTCTAAGGCTGGCAGGAGCTACCCCCAAGCATAGGGCTACTTACGAATGGAGGCTGTGGACTCCACCTTCCACCTGAGCCGAGGATGTTCTCTTCTCAAATTTAAGTTCCCCCGAGTACATCATGGCTCTGAAGAGATGCAGGTATTAGATGCAGACAGTAGTGGGCCATGCACTACTTGCTCTATTCTTAAAAGTCCCAGCTACCCAAGCTCACCTGACTTGAGTTAAACTCTTGGCACCAATGTCCTGACAGGAATGCTGGATGCCAGCAATCAAGTAAGGAACGAACTTGTGGATAGACCCTTTGTCCTGCACGGCCCCTGAAACTCCTTGAGCCACTTTGATCTTGTCAGCTTCACTGTTGGAAGAGGCAGATACGTGTACAACGTTGCCAAGGGGCCGAGAGCAGATGTGGGACTGGGTGGGCTGACCGGTTTGCCCATCTCACCTGAAGTAGCGGTTCTGGCTGCTGAGGTGCTTGTCCATGGCGTCGAGAGAGCCCATGCCTCGGTACTTCTTGAGCCGGATCCCATCTGAGAAGAAGTACTCACCAGGGGCCTCAGTGGTGGCAGCCAAGAGGGAGCCCATCATGACTGTGGACAGACAAAGTGACCTAGAGGCATCACCTGAGAAGCGCAGGGAAGGGAACCCCAGCCAGGCTCTAAGATTACTAGGCCGCCTCACCTGTAGAAGCCCCAAGAGCCAAAGCTTTGGCAATATGACCCACATTTTGGATTCCTCCATCAGCAATCACAGGAACACCAAAGCGACGCGCATATTCAGAGACCTTGTACACTGCTGTGGCTTGGGGCCGCCCACACGCCAACACTGTTGAGAGATGGACAGATGGGTGTGTGATACTGGGATAAGGGGATGCAAGGGGACCTGTGAGCTACTCACAGGACCCAGTAGCTCTGAAAGACACCTACACCAAGTCCACAGCTGATGAGATGTTTGGGATGGATGGCCACCCATCTGCGTTAAATAGTACAAACACCTGTGCTGGCTTTGCCTCTGCATGTGCTCGTGCATGTGTGCATGGCCCAGGGCAGCCTCAGGCACATGCAATTTATAGCAGCCGGGAAGCCCCGCCCAGCTGGTGTCAGATGAAGTAAGAGTCACCGTGCAGTTAGTATATAGAGATGCCAAGTCAGGCCTTGACTTTCCTGCATAGTGGACAGCTCAGGCAAGATCAGGGCAGCGGTAATATAGAAGAGAACAAGTTTAAGAATTGGTTGTTGAGCCATGCCTACTGCAGAGTGTGTGGACAGAGCAGGGCCTGCCTCAAGAAGGAGGTCCTGCTCTATGAGCACCCTAGAAAGGAGCTGTGATCTCAAGCAGCCCCCAAACCATGGTCTGTACATCTGTTTGCCCTGCCCACCCAACAGCACCACAAACCCTGGGAGCTACAGCTACAGTCAACCAAGCAGCCGGGCAGTGGGCAGCTGGGCCGGGCCAGTGGGCCGGGCCGGACTTACTATAGCAGCCCGAGACAGTAGAAGGGCATTTGGGGCTGTGGGACTTTATGTCTGGTGGGATCTTGGGAGCCGCTAAATAAAACAAACAGACCAGAGTTTAGAGAGGGCACAGAGCAGGAGCAAGGAGGCCAGGCTAGGCAGGGAGTGGCAGGTGAGGGATGACAAGAACTTGTCTTGCTTCCAGCCATGTCACCCATCCGAGAGGCCTGCTTGGGCCCAGAGTTGCCCGTGTTGGAGGAGTCAAGTGTAGTTCCCCTAAGAGCCAATGGCCCCAATCAGAGCGTGGCTTACCTTCCTGGGTGATGCAGATGGACCCACTTCCCATGCCGACTCGCAGAGCATCCACACCTGCATCTATGAGGTTCTTGGCTTGGGCAGCAGTGACTACTACAGTGAACCAGAAAGGCTAATGAGGGTCCAGGCGGTAGAGAGCGTGCATCTCATCGCCTGCTTAGTACTGTCTTCTCTTACCATTGCCTCCAATGACCTGGAGATTGGGGTACTTCTCCTTGATGTATTTGATCATGTTCATTTGGAAGATGGAGTTTCCCTGGGAAGAGTCCTAGAACAGGAAGGAAGTTCTAGCTACACCATGAAATGGCAAATCACCTGTCGAGTCCCACCCTACTCACAATGGAGCTTACCAAAACCACCACATCCACACCAGCAAGAGCCAGTAAGTCCAGCCTGTATTTGTCATCCTCGTGGGTGCCAATGGCTGCCCCACACAGTAGTTGCTTTTTGGCATCTTTGGAAGCCAGTGGGTAATCACGATTCTTCTTCAGGTCTGTCCGGGCAATGATGGCTACCAGCTCATCATTCTCATTCACAATGGGCAACTTTCCTGAAGACAGAGCAGGACACAGACAGGTCAGGTCCTGAGTATGATTTCTGAGCCCCTCCCACCTCTTAGGTTAGGACTCACCTTTTTTACTGCGCTGCAGAATCTCATTTGCCTCTTTCAGAGTGACGCCAGCAGGGGCTACCACCAAATCTTCCCTCTTAGTCATGATCTAGGATATGAGGAGGCAAAGACCAGTCAGACCAGGACCCTCCCTTGCCCACAGGTCATTCTATACTATAAAAAGATCACCATGACCATGATCATGTACATAGACCCAAATCACCCCTCCTGAAATGGGGAAGAAAGAAAGCACAGACGGTAGCAGACATTTAGTCACCAGAGTCCTGGCAAGGAGAAGGGATGCAGAAATCCCATCAAGTAGTAAGAAACATAGCTGAGCATTTTTCTTGGACAGAAAATGAGGCCATCAGCAGCATCATGTAGGTTAAAAGAAACTGCATGCTTTCTCCAGTCTGGGTTCTTAGACCTTGGTTTCTCCTCGGCCAGTGGCACCTACCTCTTCTAAGAAACGGTCATGCTCTTCCTCCTTGAGGAAATCAATGTCCCTGGAGGAGATGATGCCCACCAATCGACTCCCCATCCGGCCTGTATCTGTGATGGGGATACCACAGAAGCCATGCCTGGCTTTGGCCTCAAAAACATCACGTACACGATCCTTGGGGCTAAGGACCACTGGGTCAGTGATGAATCCCTGTTCGTATTTCTGGAAGGTATGATGAGAAGGTCACTGCATCTTTGAAATCACTGTCATCAGGCTCCTGGTCTAAAGAATAAGGTTCATGCCTAACTGTCCTATACATCTGAGCCACAGAACCACACAAAGCCTCAAACAGGGGTATAGGTGGGTTGGAAGCACTGTGGAAGCTTAGGAAATGGGGCCTAGGGTCTTCCTCCTCAGTAACTGAACCTCACAGCAGAAAGGACACTTAGCAAAACAAACCCTCCACTCTACCCCACGCCTGTAATTCCCAGGATGTTTGGCCACGGTGCTCGCCCTTCTAACCTTCACTTTCCGAACTTCATTGGCCTGGAATTCAGGTGTGCAGTTGTGGTGGATGAAACCAATACCTCCTGTAAGCTACAAGAAGAACACACAAGTAAGTGATAAAAATAAGAGGCACAACTTTTGGCTATAAGATGGCACCCATGGCCCTCAGGCCTCACCGCCATCGCGATGGCCATTCCAGCCTCGGTGACAGTGTCCATAGGTGAGGAAACCAATGGGGTCTTCAGTGTAATCTTCTTGGTTAGAGCAGAGGTTAAGTCCTAAGGAGATAAAGAACCAGCAAAGGAAAATACAGCTTATTCCATCACAGGAGCCCTGGGTGATCTGCATGTTCACCAGGAATGCCATTCCACTGACTCCACTGCACAGCCCAAAGCCCAAGCATGGTGCAGTAGCTCACATTAACAAACTGCAGCATCGCCGGGCGTGGTGGCGCACGCCTTTAATCCCAGCACTTGGAGGCAGAGGCAGGTGGATTTCTGAGTTCGAGGCCAGCCTGGTCTACAAAGTGAGTTCCAGGACAGCCAGGGCTACACTGAGAAACCCTGTCTCGAAAAAACAAAAAACAAAAAGCAGCATCTTACCCATCCTAGACGTTTACCAACCCAGTCCCTAGAGTGAGCACAGTGGCACATGCCTACTGCAATCCCAGTACACACTCAGAAACAAGACAGAGGTTTGACACTAACAATTAGGGGGCAGCTTGGTCAACAAAACCAGTTCCTGATAGAGGTAGGCTGTTGCAACAGCTAAATAGAAAAACCCAGTGCCTTATTATACTCACCACCTGATCCGCGGTGAAGTCGATATACCCGGGAAGAATGAGAAAATCACTGTAGGAGGGAAACAGGCAGGCCTCTCAGGCTTGTGACACCAAGAAACTTGAACTACATATATTGTCCCGTAAAACTCTTGAGCAGGGAGTAGTACTGAGCACGTATGGCACAGGCCAAGATGTCACTAGGCGGACGCCACCGAGGTGTCATTAGTGCTACTGCACACTAACAATTCCATAAATCCAGAGAAATGAGTCTCAAGGCTCAAGTCTTAAATACTATGGAAAGCACCCTCTCAGCCCCTGCCCCTGCTTCACACATGTCAAAGTCATTCTCCGGCGAAAGGTAATTCCCGGAACCTGTTCCCCATCCGCTCAAGGAGAGCTTCAATCAAGCCCTCCCTCATCCGGCCTTCTCCCTAGCGTGCGGCCCCTCGCCTCGCCCAGATCGGTGCCCTAGACCCGCACTTGTAGGTGAGGCCGTCCCCGCAGTTGAAAAGCTGCTGTGCGGTGAGCCCATCGTCCGGCACGTAAGAAGTGCCTCCGCTGATCAGGTAGTCCGCCATGACCAACGAGGGACACGGACGCGTGCCTCCGAGGACCGCGCCGCAGAGGCCTCGGCCGTCTGGACCGCGCCAATATAAACTAGACTATTCCGTCACACGTCGCGTGCGTCGCTGACGCCAGGGCGTAGGGCGTGCGTACTGAAGCGCCCCGCCCCGTATTGGGGCGGAGCTAGCGGAGATGGTTAAAGGCGTGCTTATCGCCTTCATGGGTCCAAGGGCAGAGGGCTGTTTCCTGTCCCACTCCTCTGTGTCCCTCCCCCGCAGGACACCCGGACCATTTAAGTAAATTTTGTTTCCACTTCTCCCGCAAAGCTCCTCCCCCAAATAAAGACACGTTCTCCAGTAACTTGTTGAAAAGACGTGCTTGTCATTCTTAATAAACAACTAGAATAAGAATACATAAGAGAAAGAGTGGTATCTTTATATGATACACAAGTGTATGTTACAAGAATTCCATCAGGCACAGGAGCCTCAGTTTTAAGGCCTCAATGTTAGGCCAAACAAACAAACAAAAAAGCATGGTAAAGTTTTTACTTTAACATCTATGTCACTTGTCATAAAGAAGGGTGTAATAAAATTGTCTTTAATAAAAATCATAATCGAAGTTTCCCTCATTTTTCTTCCATCAAGATGCTAAATTTATGTCTGAGCATTACAAAACAAAAACCCCATGGCTCTGAGTGGTCAGTAAAGTTTGCCGGTCCAGAGTGAAAGGCTGGAGATCCCCAGGACGGTTGATCCATCAGCAGTTCCGTCTTCTTTGTGGAAGGGAAGGGCCTTATATTTCTCCATACAGTCCAAGTCGCTTTCCTCATGCCCCAGACAAAAGAAAAATAGAGAAAGGAAAAAGCCAACCACTTCCTAGGACACCAGGTTCTCAGGAAGCCCAGATCCCTATAAATCAGGGGGTCTGCCCATGAAGATGCAGAGAGGGCAACATTGTCTTTTACATTTTGAACAAAGTAGCCTGAAAAGCATAACTACAAATTAAAAAAAAATAAAGAAAGAAAAGATGGAGGCCTCTCCCTTAGTGTAAAAGTCTATCTGGTTTTTCCTGGATTTTGTTCCCTGTGGCTGAGGCACCTCAGTGCATGGTGGTTGCGTTGGCCACGGCAATGGCTTCTTGAATTTCTCGTATAACCAGGATCCGGGTTAGCATCTGTCCCATCTGTTCTCTGCTGATAGGCTGGACTGAGTACCAGATTGGGCTGTTGGGAGCTACAACTGGCTCAGGTGTCAGGTAAAAGGTGTCATTTCGGCCTTTCACACTCTGGGGGCTGAAGAATAATTTCAGTAAGTAATAGCATAATTTTAAACCATTCTAGTTTGAGTCTCCAAAACAATTTCAGGTTGAATTACTTAAATCTATGTTCCATTTGCAGCAGACTTCAGCATCCAGAAGATGCTGTTTAAGCACACAGACTTCGCCATCTACAAGATCCTACTGTTTAAGCACACTGTTTTCAAATCGGCAGCAAAGGCCAAAACCCATCTTATCTGGGCTCATTTGGCCTTCAGCCTACAGTCTGTGCCTCTTCACCATTCAGCACACTCCAGCATCATCTGATGGCCAATCATCCATGCACTCAGAATGTAATGAACATGTGTCAGCTCTATATTGAGTACAGATGTTTAGTAAGTTGGCAGGGCTCCTGACAAAGTTATACAAATATGTAAGAACTGATACTAGGTAAGTGCTACAGAGGAAATAGCTGAGGACAAAGGCAGGCAATCTAAATATGTTTTATTGGAGCTGCTAATAATGTCCAGAAAAGAGAAAACTCAATGCCCTTGGATGTAAATATGGCTATGGGCTTTTAAAGTAGCAGACGTGAACTAGCAATGCAAGTGCATCAGAGGATTGCTCATCGTGTGTATTTATAGAAAAGTGAAGAAAGATCCATAACCACAAAAGCTCTTCTGACATTGATATGAAGAGGATGTACCAACCTGCTATGAAAAGAAAACAACCGGGAATACCCCCTCCCCCGCACTCCTATGCTGATGATACCAGTAACAAACTTTGAGCCAGTGTCCATGTGATTAAATTACTATGTGATTTTAAAAGAAAAAAGCCTTTGTACCTCTATACCTCCTCTATGAGAAGTCATGTCAGAGCCCGTTGTGGTGATGTACACTTTTAATCCCGGTACTGTCAAAGGCAGACAGATCTCTTGTGTGAGGACAGCCTGGTTTATAGAATGAATTGCAGGCCACCCAAAGCTACACAGAAGAGACAATGTCTCAAAAGTGGCTAACAGAGTTCACAATCCCTTTTATATTATAGTGTTATGTATATTACACATTTTGGTAAATCAAACGAAGTTAACTTCTTTGGCTAGGTGTGGTGGGACAGACCATTACTCCCAGCACTCAAGCGGCAGAGGAAGATAATGTCAATTTAAGTCTGAGGCCACCCTGATCTAAGTTAGTCTCAGGATAACCTGGGTTACACAGAGATTTTGTTTTGGGACTCCAAACAGTTATTTCTTTGGCAGTTCCAGGGACTCAATTCAGAGCACAGCAGACAATCACTCTAATCCTGAGCAACAACCCTCATTCCTCTTTCAGTATCTGTGTCCATCTTTATTATTTTTGTCATTTTTCAAGACAGGGTTTCTCTGTGAAGTCTTGGCCATTCTTGAACTCAGAGATCCGTAAGCCTCTGCCTCTGAAGTGCTGAGATTAAAGGAGTGACCAACCATAGCCCAGAGTCACCTTTATTTTGTACGTTTATCTTGTCACGGGGAGGCAGCTTGTAGTTCTATTCTGGAATCAGGAGTCATACTCCCACAAACACACACGTAAAGTTAGTGTACAAAGCCTCCTCACCATTTGAAGAGGTAGAAATCGTAGAGCTTGATGGGACACCTTAATGGGTTCTCTGGATTTTCTGTTTGTTCTGCATACATGTCATCTGTAACTATTTAAAAAAACAAACAAACAAAAAAATAAGTTCAATTCCCAGGATTGTAGAGAGCCTTATTGGGGTGTCGTGCCACCTGGCAAGAGCTTAACATTGGCCGAGGACAAGGTTTCAAGCAGGAATCTGACATTAGGGCGTGATAGGGAAGTTCAGTTTAGGCAAGAAACTGATGTTAGGCTATAATAGGGAAGTAGGTTAAACAGCAATTTTAATCTTAGGGTGGAATGAAAGAAGCAGGCTTCAGTCAAGATTTTGGGCTTATTGCCTTGACTATTTTGTGTTTACTGTCTTGCTTGTTCCTCATTGTACTGCTATTGATATTAATACCTGCATGTAATTAAAGTGGTATAAAAGTGGATTGGAAATTATTAAACCCGCCTTCTGTCTCAGAATTACTAGGGTCGGTCATGCTGCAGCATTGTCTAATTGTCTCTTTTAATCCTCCCTTCTGCGCTAGAGAACCCATTTACTGACTGACTGAGTGGGCTTGGCCAGACGGGATCCAACAGAAAGAGAAAACTGATGCAAGTTATGCTCTGACCACTCGGAATTTGGCACCTGTGCAAGGACAAGCATGTGTGTAGGCGTCAACAAACACACACACACAGGACAGATCTGGCACGGTAATGCAAACTTACATATTAACTTTAGGCATGCTTGCATCTATGAAAACCTATTAGAAATTTGGTCAAGAAAAAGTGGATAATTTCTGCCCAGACCACCTCAACTTGCACACACATTCCCACAGGACAACATCAGCACAGGGCGTTGCTCTGACGAGCACTTCTGGCTGCATTTTTATTTCCAGTTCCTACCTTTCTGGCCAGTCTGATGTATTCCGAGGGCCTTAAGGTAGCGGATACTCGTGCTTTTATCCTTGGGATTCGAGGGGCTCTTCTTTGTCTGTCTGAGGACCTTGGAGAAAGCCAGCTTCATGTGCTGATCTACTGTCTTCAACAGGAAGTACCTGGACCACAAGACAAGCAAGGCAAAAAGAGGGGTGCCAGGAGGATACGATAATTTACCTTCTGCCCATCAACGCCTCAGATAAACCACTCCCCACTCCCAGGATCTAGGTAGCGCCATGTCCAAGCATACTGTCCAGAGAAAGAACCTACCGATACAGACTGAAGGGCGTCTGGCAAGGCTGCCCACCCTTACCATTCACCACACACAAATGCAGCCAGCTGAAACTCTAACTAGCTCGAAATTTCTCAAATGTATCAGAGGAATAAAGAAGTCCTCTTGGTTTTCCCAGGTGTCACTGGGAAAACTGCCAGTTGTAGTTCCTAGAATACTTACTTGGTGTTAAAGAACATGAGGGTGGTCAACAGTGTGGAAGGGGAATGTGCCCCAAGCTGCTTGCATTCCCACAGCATCTCTTCAGTCACATGGCTGGGCAGGACGTAGCCTAGGTGGAACAGAACACCATTGCAACACCTGGATGATAAAGGTCCACAAACGCTAGGACTAGAAGAGGCAAAGACCACACAGGAACCATCTTATGGCAAAGATCACTAGGGTGTAATTAAATAATCTAGAGCTAGATAAAACACAGATCTGGGGCTAGAGATGGCTCATAGGTTAAAAGCACTGGCTCTTCTTCCAGAGTACCTTGGTTCAATTCCCAGCACACTCATGGCAGCTCATACCGGTCTGTACTTCCACTTCAAGGGGATCAGACACCCTCAACAAAAACATACATGCAAGCAAAACATGAATGCCCATAAACAAATAAAAATTATATATATAAAAAGCGTTGGAGAGATGGCTTAGTGGTTAGAGCAATCTGGAAATGGAGACAGTGCAAGAACACTGACTGCTCTTCCAGCGGTCCTGAGTTCAATTCCCAGAAACCACATGGTGGCTCACAACTGGGATCTGATACTCTCTTCTGATATGACGAATACATGCAGATGGAGCACTTATATACATAAAATAAATAAAACAAAACAAGAAAAACACAGATGCTTCCGTTGCAATTAAATTTCTGTTGTAGGCCCTGACAATGTACTTGTTTCTAATTTTCACGGTGATAGAAAACTGTTGCTACTTAAAATTTTTCTTCCTACTTACCCCAATCAAAGATGATTAGCAAAAAAGAACTCTGGAAAGTAACTTACTTAAAGCTACAACCCAAGATCTGCTTCTGTGGTCTTAAAGCCTTTATACAGATAAGTGTTTCGCCCCTGTGTGTGTGTGTGTGTGTGTGTGTGCATTAAGTGTGCCTGGAGCCTGTGAAGGTCAGGAGATGGTCTCTGATCCCCTGCAAGTGGAGTTAGATGGTTGTGAACTACCACGTGGTGTGGCTGGGACTTGATCTGGCTTCTCTGCAAGAGCAACAAGTGCTTATAATAAACCTTGAATTCTCTTCTCCAGCCCTCATATTTGCAAGGTGCTACGGCATAGAGATTTGAAACATATACATCTTATACATTTACTGTCTCTGGTTAGCAAGGCAATTCTATGAATAAGAGAGAAGGCTGGTAACTTAAATCACTACAATTTCCTCCAAAATAGCACTTATTACTAATACCCAAGTAAACTTATAGCTACAAGGTTCAAAAGGGCAACAGTCTGAACCTGAAAAACTAGAAACACAACATTTGATTTGACCACTATGGCACCTTCATGTGCTCAAGTCCTTTAAAGATGTGCAAGTACTTATATACTGGGGACATGTTTAGCAGATGAGCTGACATAGCCTATGTCTCCAAAGACTTTTAAAATTATATATTCAGGAAGTGAAGATAACAATTCTAGAATGAAAAACAAAACCAAAACAAAAATAAACTGGAGACAGGGCTTCTCTGTGTAGCGCTGGCTGTCCTGGAACTCACTCTGTAGACCAGGCTGGCCTCAAACTCAGAAATCTGCCTGCCTCTGCCTCCCAAGTGCTGGGATTACAGGCGTGTGCCACCACGCCCGGCTAATAAATCAATCTTTAAAAAAAAAAAAAAAAAAAGGGACTACTGGGGTAATTGATGCTGGTTAGCGGGAGCTGAGAAATCAGTGGTGACTGAGACCAGCATCACTGAGGTAAAATCTTCTGGGAAGTGTTTTCTGAGAGCACAAAGAAGCTATGTTCCTGATAGCCAAGGTTGTATCTTGGGCTGCAGTTGTAGTTGGTGATGTATAAGAGTCACCCACGTGGTACTGGTTTTGGAGTCATGAAGGGGTCATGAAGAGCAGCTGTGAGAGGCCAGGAAGGCCACTGGAGAAGGTGCAGCCTCAGTTGCAGTTGATGGCCCAAGACTGAAGGGGTCATACAAACGAGTTGAGACTTGGCACAATGAAGAGAGCCTATGGGAGGCTATTGGTGAAGTCTAGTTGCAGTGTAAGATCCTAGCACATTGGAGATGCCAGTATGATCACCAAGAACAGCAGTGGCAGTGGAGTGGATTAACCTGAGCTTAGAGTGTTACAGAGGGCAGAGCTGGAGAAGTGATACCAGCCCTTTGGAAGATCACAGAAGATCATGTGTGGATCCAAGACATTGAAACAAAAAGCTGTAACATTGGAGTTGCCTTGGAGATCCCAAGATTTTTGAGATGCCAGAGCTG